>CM056193.1:123170275-123792775 GCA_029692085.1 Gymnothorax javanicus | reverse complement strand
ATAGCAAGGTCAAGCGAAAACCCACAAGTTCTTGCATCTTGAACGATTGAACTACATTTGGTCTTGTGTAGACGAGCAAGAACAAAGGCGAGCAGTCTCGCCTTGCTTTTGAATATGACGTCGACTACCGCACAGCTTGTTAGGGCCCAAACACTCGAGGTGCAAGGACTCTATTGAAACTGAAGGAATTATTAGGCCCGAGCCTGGCCGAAGCCGGCGAGGAGCTATTAAAACAGCATGGTTCCGTTATTATTATTATTAGGCCCGAGCCTGGCTGAAGCCGGCGAGGGACTATTAGAACCGCATGGTTCTGTTATTATTAGGCCCGAGCCTGGCCCTAACCCTAACCCTGACCATAATCCCTAATCCTTATTCTAATCTCTTCAAATCGACAGCCGTACCCATAAAACTGCCGTATCTCTAGACATTGCGAAAAAAAAAAAAAAAAAACAAAGCAAACCTCTTACACTTTCAAGATTTTTTTTTTTTTTAAATGATGAGGATGTCTATATTGTAAGTTCATTGATTATTAATTCATTTTTATCCCTCTGACATATAATGTGGGGGGATATAGGCATGGCGGCGGTTGTCCGTCCGTCCGTCTGTCTGTCCGTCTGTGAACATTTCATTTCCGGAGCATAACTTGAAAACCGTTCAATATTTTTCAACAAAACTTGGTGTGCTCATTAATCATGAGCTGACATGGTGCCTTTTGGTAATCTGAAGTTGATGTGGGGCTGGGGGGATATGTCATCACCTGATGGCTCTTGTTTTGAACGGTGAACATTTGTGCGAAGGTGCAATGCCCCTCCCACTGGGCATTCAAGACTTTTGGCTACCTGCCTTCATTCAATTATCCAATTACCCTTTCTCGCTACTAATTAGTACATCTGGTTTTCATTAGTTGAGTTTCATTCTTTTGCCTGTTTAGGTTAACCTCTTAACCCTGAACGATCATTATGCATCATGAATACAGCATGTTTCCAATTAATATCATCATCAATATTATCATGCGGCATATCCACTTAACGGGAAGAAACTCTGTGAAAAGCTCATGTCGACCATTTTTGCCTCAACCGAACCCAATTCAAGCAGCAAGCAAGTAAATAAGCATGTAGCAAAACATAGGATAAAATGATATCAGCGCTCAGTCGCTGGCATTTCTACTGAATTTGTGCTTGGCATACAAAAGGATACATCAAATGAAAAAGGAAAGTCCACAGAATCCAACGATATAAGCTTTGCCATTTTAACCCGACACCACAATCAAAGAACTGCAGGCATACACTTTACATTCTATGGCGCTGAGCAAAATTTTTTCTCACCTTTAATATTTTGAAATAAAAGACTGTGTTCGAAGGTAAATCTGCGCTGGCTGTTGTTAGTCCAATGTGTCCATGTTATATTGAAACTACATCTTCCAGTCTCCATGCATGTTTTCTTTTTTGTAGCACCGCCTCGAATTAGGTCAGGCCCAGGGGGGTATACTTCGAAGCAAGATTAGTGGATTAGCAAGGTATGTCAAGCCCACAGAGCTAAAGAAAACACTAGAGTGAACACGAGACCAGTTTTGGCAAGATTTGCGTCTGCCATCTTACCAAAGGATAGCTTCCCACATGGAACTGTAAGTAATCTTCGACCAAGGTAGTTTAGAGGTGGAATGCAGAGATTATGTTGATGATTTTTACATGAAGAAAGATTCTAAGGGCATATTAACCCAGGTGAAGCTTTTATATGAGCATATGTCAAAAATAGACCCAAAAGTGATCGTGGTGCTGATGATACTACAACTAACAGATTTATCACTTATCACTTAATAGTTTTACTGTGAAAGAAATTCAGCGTTTTTCATTTCATTTTACCTAGTCACATATGCATATGTACAGCGTTTGATTGCGCAATTCCCCTGCCAATTCCTTACACAAGATGGCAGATGCGTCTCACGTTTTCTGGTTGGTTCAGCCAATGACATTGCCCACTCTAGTGTTTTCTTTAGCTCTGTGGCCGAGCCTAAAGCCAGGCTTTTTAATGTCGCGAAGGTCGCTCTCTTTTAACGTAGCTCAATCACCATGGTAACTTACGCTGCAAACTTAACCTGGTCAGGAGCAGGGTATGTGCCAAGTTTCGGCTTAAATCGGCTTCAAATGTGCTGCCTTGTCACTAAGTACCTCCTTAAGAGATGACACCACCTTCTTCAAATGATTCTGTGGACATTGGTGCCCGATTTGTGCACAGTTCTCTTCGGAGGGAGAGAGTCTTTAGAGGTTAGCATGACCTGTTGGCTTTTTCTGACGATATTCTCTGTGAACGCTACAGATTCTCAGCTGAGGAAATTCATTATTTGTGTGATCTACTGGAGCCATATATTGACACTGTAACAAAGACAAGCCATTCTTTGAGGAATGTTCTCATGCTTTGTTTTAAATTGCTGCCATGTCCTCTTGACAGTGCTGCTACTGCAACTATTAAAGCACCAATTACAAAATTAATTCGTATTTTATCATACTTACCAATGTTTTGATATGCCATAGGTCTAGTGTGAACTTGTAATGGGGGAATAGGTTAAGGTTATTGATAAGATGGGATTTTATTAAAACATATCATGCTGTATTAAAAAAAAAGAAGTAGGCCAAATGGAAAAAATACTTTTAACCGAAAACAAATAAATAAGTAAAATTGAGTATACTATTGATATTTATCACAGATAATATTTAATCGATAAATTAATTTCACTTTGATTTGGCCTAGAAACTAAAGTAATTTCCACTAATCCTTCATCATAGGACTTAGGCATTTACACGGACAGTAACTTTCCGCCAGAATTCCTCTCTGGCCTTATTAGCAGCAACAGTGTTGCTTATTGCTGTTTACATATTTTTGTATTCTTCATAACTCTCTATAATTATGACCTGCTCCTCATGGAAAAAAATATACAGCACGCGATCCATCCATTTTTGGGCAGAAGAAAAGTCAAATGATGCCTGAAACTCAATTTTTATGGGAGTGCACAGTCGCGCGCAGAGCCTAAAGCACTAAGCCTAGGTTAACAAAGAAAGATAATAACCACCATCGTGGTACCACTTATATCCGACTGCGAGTTCGGGGTTTGTTGAGCCAGCTCACTCAAAGCCTTTATATCGTCGGCCTACTGAGAAAACCTTATATCGTCAAAATGATAAACTTTGCAGGAAAATAAAAAATGAATATAAAATAAAAAAGATAATAAAATAATAAAAATATATACATGTAATTTTAAATATAAATAAAATAAAAAATGTTTAATTTTGCATGTAATAATAGTGGACATATGAATTTTTGTTTCTTATCAATTTGGAAATACAAGGATTTATCAGCAGGCCGACGATTTGTTGAACTTGCTTTGTAGTGTCATTCCCCAGGTATGCATGTATTTTCTTCTCTGTGATTGGCTTGTGATGCCATAAATTTGACTTTGGGGGTGTCCATTTGATTCTATGGACTCTGACGTTTCCAACGAGCCCTCATCCACCGTAATAGCACAAACCTGACCTGAGATAGAGTCATGTGTTCCCTTGTCTAATTGGGTGTCCATGTGCCAGGCACATATACACAAAATGGCGGGAATGAATGCAGAAGTACATTTTCAAAACCGATTGCTCCTTGATAATATCAGTATAATTGTATCTTTCCAACGACGAAAGTCGGGAGATACTATGGTTTAGTTCCGGGGCCACCGCCCCCACAGAGATTTTATGTTCCGGGCTCTGGAAACTACAATTATTACAGGAATGTTTTCAAATTTTACTCAGGCAAAGATATATATATATATATGACAATGCTCAAGACCGATTTTCATCAATTTCGGACGTCCAATATGGCTGCCAGCGGCCATTTTGTGCAAAATTTTTTATGTTCCAGGCTCTGGAAGCCACAATTATTACAGGAATGTTTTCAAATTTTAGACAGGCAAAGATATATATATGACAATGCTAAAGAACAATTTTCGCCAATTTCGGACGTCCAATATGGCTGCCGGTGGCCATTTTGTCTGAATTTTTTTATGTTCCGGGCTCTGGAAGCCACAATTATTACAGGAATGTTTTCAAATTTTACACAGGCGAAGATATATATATGACAATGCTCAAGATCGATTTTCGTCAATTTTGGATGTCCAATATGGCTGCCGGCAGTCATTTTGTACAAAATTTTTTATGTTCTGGGCTTTGGAAGCCACAATTATTGCAGGAATGTTTTCAAATTTTACACAAGCGAAGATATATATATGGCAATGCTCAAGACTGATTTTCATCAATTTCGGACGTCCAATATGGCTGCCGGAGGCCATTTTGTTCGAAATTTGGGGATCAGAGAGATACAAGGCTTGGTCCCTGTGGCGACCGAGTTATCTAGTTGTGATTTGGGTCCAATCCCTTCTGAAGTTGCACTGTTTTTTGAGCAGCGGAAGCATAGTTCTTGTATAAATAATTGCTGGGATATCTGTTGTTTTTACCTTTTGACTTTACTTTTGTTTACCTTATCTAACTTGGCATTTATTGTTTTGTTTTGTTTATTTGCTTATTTTATTTATAATAAATCTGCTCCAGTAGAGTCAAACTTCATTTCCTTTATATGTATTTTCTTTGAATGCGAAAATATATACAGGACTGGTTGCCATAAAAAAAAAAAAAAAAATAAATAAATGTAATGATTGTAATTAGATGGAATGTATGCCTGTAGTGACATATAAGTGAAATGAAATGAGTTCTACATTTAAGTACCTGATTGGCACACAGTTACCAAAAAGATCCCCAAATTGGCAATTTGGAGATGCCACCTAGACATTCCTGAACTAAAACCTCTCTAATTTTGCTCTGATTTACTTGATTAGAATACACTTGGGCACAGATAATGGTGAGATTCTGTGCTGTATTTATTTTGAGGTTTCAGACTGCAACTAAATAATATTGAAATGTATAAAAGTAAAAAAAAAATTTAGATGGAATCATATATACTGATTTTTACACCACAGCAAAAATCCCTAAGGTGTTACCTTTATTTTGATTCCAAGATTATTCAGATAGATTAGGTAGTTGCGAAGATATACTCATTTCATTTTGGGCATGTCATTTTCAAGCCCGAGGCTCAGGGCTTAAGAGCTTAACATCTTAGGGCGCCAGGACATTACAGAGGGCTAAATTTGAAAAACTGTATACGTGACTATACAAACCCCAATTCCAATGAATACAATGATTTTCAAATCCTTTTCCACCTATATTCAATTGAGTACACGACAAAGACAAGATAGTTAATGTTCAAACTGATGAACTTTATAGTTTTTTTGGAAATATTCACTCATTTTGAATTTGATGCCTGCAACACATTCCAAAAAGGCTAGGACAGGGCAACAAAAACTGGGCAAGTTGAGTTATGCTCAAAAAACACCTGTTTGGCACATTCCACAGGTGAACAGGTTAATTGGAAACAGGTTAGTGTCATGTCTAGGTATAAAATGAGCATCCCCAAAAGGCTCAGTCATTCACAAGCAAGGATGGGGTGAGGTTCACCAATTTGTGAACAACTGCGTGAGCAAATAGTCCAACAGTTTAAGAACAATGTTTCTCAACATGCAATTGCAAGGGATTTAGGGATTTCATCATCTACACTCCAAAATATCATCAAAAGATTCAGAGAATCCAGGGAAATCTCTACACGTAAGTGGCAAGGCCGAAAACCAACACTGAATGCCCGTGACCGTTGGTCCCTCAGGCTGCACTGCATTAAAAACCGACAAGCATTCTGTGAAGGATATTACCATGTGGGCTCAGGAACACTTTGGAAAACCATTGTCAGTTAACACAGTTCATCACTACATCTACAAGTGCAAGTTAAAACTCTACCATGCAAAGCGAAAGCCATTCATCGACACCACCCAGAAACGCCGCCGGCTTCTCTGGGCCAGAGCTCATCTGAGATGGACTGACTCAAAGCAGAAAAGTGTACAGTGGTCTGATGAGTCCACATCTCAAATTGTTTTTGGAAATCATGGACGTCGTGTCCTCCGGGCTGAAGAGGGAAAGGACCATCAAGATTGTTAACAGCGCAAAAAATCCAGCATCTGTGATGGTATGGGGATGTGTTAGTGCCCATTGCATGGGTAACTTGCACATCTGTGTAGGCATCATTAATGCTGAAAGGTACATACTGGTTTTGGAGCAACATATGCTGCCATCCAAGTGACGTCTTTTTCAGGGACGTCCCTGCTTATTTCAGCAAGGCAATGCCAAGCCACATTCTGCACATCTTACAACAGCGTGGCTTCATAGTAAAAGAGTGCGGGTAATAGACTGGCCTGCCTGCAGTCTAGTCATGTCTCCCATTGAAAATGAATGGCGCATTATGACACGCAAAATGCAACAACGGGGACCCCGGTCTGTTGAGCAACTGAAGTCATACATGAAGCAAGAATGGGAAAAAATTCCACCTATCCAACTTCTACAATTAGTGATTCCTAATGTGAAAATGTGTGACAATGTGAAGTTACACATAAAAGCCTACAAAGAATGAGAGACATAAATTGGTGGATCCTGTGTGGAAATAAATACGTTTTTCAGTAGGGGTGAATTTAACCTGATGATGGCATAGGTAGCCTACAGCCAAGATGCCCATGTCCAAAATCTGAATTTCTCTTGACTATATTTAACGATACAACACAACACAATTTTAGGAGTCAAAGAGGAGCAGACTTCAATATTTAATGAAAACATGTTAATCAACAATGTAAAACACCTGATATGATCCAGGTGAGGAATCAAGTGCAGAGGCAGAGTATAATGCAAGGGTAGGGTTATTGATAGTTGTGCCATTGACAGTGGGACAGAGCCCAGAAAAGAATAGCACAGTACAGCTCAGATTTGACAGGTGAAGCAATGTGGGCATATCCTGCACCTGGCCAGTGGCTGTCCAGGATGACTGCCAGAAGGAGAGCACACTTCAACAGAGCTAAACTGTCAGATGGCAGGATGGAGAGTAGGAATGTGGTCCGAATCCTGATGACTGTAGAAGGCTTGTGAGCTTGTTCCTTATAATTGGGCAGAGGAACAGACAGGGAGAAGATGAACAGGAACGTGGTCCCAGTCCTGGAGACCGTGAGAAAGGCTTGGAAGTTTGTTTCTATTAAGTGAACGAGGAACAGATTTTCCATGTATTACTACCATTAAAGGGTGACTAAATTACAGATAAATAAGTGCTGATTACATGTACTTTTACCTTCTCATCCCGAATCTGACCATGATTTTTCATATCTGTAGTTATTTTTAATGAAAAATGAAAAAAAAAACTCACTGATTGGCATGTGGCGTGTGATGTCACAGGGGTTAGAGACTGAGACCTGGGGATATACTACAAAGCAAGTTCAACATAAGCCCTTTTTCCATCAAAAAGATAATTCGCTTTAAAATGATGCGCATCAAAAAGTTAGTGCGACATTTGTGATGGAAAAAGAGTTATATCGCTCTAACGCAGATTTTGTCGCGCTAAGTTAATTCGCTCGACAGAGGTGGTTTTGGGAAAGTTTTATCGACATAAGAGTGATGGAAAAGGGTTGAAGCGATTTAGAATGTCGCGCATGCGCACTGGTAACGAGAATTCGAACGTTGTGCCGCCTATGCGGTCTTCTGTCTCGTGCAGTTCAGTTCACCTCAGATCCTATCACCCAACTTCAGAAGAATGATGACGAAATAAAAAAGTCATCAGCCGTTGTCCTTATTTTAGAAAAGCTTGCTAGATGTGACATGCAATCCTGTAGAACGTTAAGTCCCAAAGAATGTCTTGTGTTTCGTTTACCATTTTTTTCAGTCCTAGCCATCGCTGAATAGCAGACAATAAGCCAGGGTGACAGTCGTAGGAAGCAAACGGGTTCGGTGAAGATAATGTTACGTCAGCTAAGCTTAGCATAATAAAGTAGTCGTTCACATGAGAAGAGAGGTGAGCGGTAGCTAGCTGAAACTATTTGGTATTTGTGATAGTGATCATTTTGTGCCACTTCAGCAGTTATGCATTTCCAGTGGTAACCTTGCAAAATTAGATTCAAATCAGATTATTGGGCGATATGAGGTGGTTCGCTTCGTTTGTGCTGGTTAAAATGAGCTTTTATGATTTAACCAGTGACTGCCTAACGTTAGCCTAGCATCCGGGCATCTGTCAGCGTATGGACCGAGTGCGCTTTCTAAACATCAGCATATTCACGCTCATACGCAAAACAGGCGAAGTATTGGTATTAACCTGGGGTTAGCTATATGGAGAAATGCAATCCATGTATGGCGTCAGGTCGCTATTTTTTCAGTATGTTCTTCTTTTTTTTCTCCCTTTAGCTTGAAAACAGTCAGGGACTTTCGGTGTTAAACATATCCTCAGTACTCAGGTCAGTGGAAGTTTAGCTTTCCCTAAAGGAAGAGGCTATTCGCCCCGCGGCGGTTATGCGCAAAAGATCAAAGAGCTGGGCGGATTATAAAATGAATTCTCTTATTGGCACAACTGCGGGGAAAACAGCAGAAGTGCTTCTCTTATCCGTCCCACTGCGGTGCAAATAGAAAAACTGCTTCTCTTGTCGGCCCCGTCGCGGGGCAGATAGCCAATCTCTTTCCCCCAATTCACACCACTGCGGGGCGAATAGCCACTTCCTTCCAGGAATGAGCCAATAACCCCATCTACAGCCCAAATTTTGTTTTACTGCATTTTCATGTGTAAGACCAGTCTATTATAAAACAGCGTTGCGTATCAATGATGCTGGCTTTAAAAAAGCTATGGCGTGTGACATGGATCTCATTGATAACGTCAGATGCAGTCGTGAAATCTCGTGTATAAATTAGGCTAACACAAAGGGTTACTAATTTGAAGTGGGCTATATTCTTGAGACGACCGCCTTGGCTAGTTGATTATAGCTGCCGAAGGTGTCATGTTAAGGTACTGGTGGTCTTTTTTTTCTCTGTAAAGCACATTGAAATGTCTTAAGAAATATAAATTAAACTGCCTTGCCTTGCCTTTTATTCAACGGTTTTTTTAAATACATTTTCTACTCCGATAGACCTACGTATTTGCCACGAAGCCTTGTCATTTTAATATAAGTAGTATTGACTGTTATTTTAGTCTTCTACTAGGCCTGGGCTTATCCCTTGATTGCAAGTTTATTATTTTATTTATTATTTTTTTGTCGTCCGAGAGCCCCGGCAGAGCAACAAAAGATCCTGCGGCTGGCGAGGCCCAGGTTCCCGACCTCTGCGCTACACAAACTTTCTCAGAAGGTTCTAATTCGCTACATTGTTGATGGAAAATCATCTAGCAGGTCAGAAAAATGCGCTTCAACTCGGGGCATTGTGACATCATTTTAATTCGTTAGAAACGTTCTGTTTATGGAAAACCGTTTTGATGCTTCTTATGTCGCTAAAAAATAATTCGACATTACAGTTTATTCGCTTGAAAATCTGATGGAAAAAGGGCAATAGACAGGATTTCTTTGAGTGAGCCGGCTCAACAAACCCTGAGCTCGAAATCACAGATAATTGGCAACACGTTGGTGGCTATCATCTTTCTTTATTTGCTTCAGGCTCTGTGCACACTCCCATAAAAAGGGCGTTCCACGCGTCATTTGACTCTTCTTCCGCCAGAGGCGTTGCCAGGATGCCAAGCTTGGGTGGGCATTTGTCCTCTTTGGGAGGGCAAAAAAAAGAACCTCTAAATCGTAAAATACAACATGCACAACATCTTGAAACTATATATATGTATATATGTGTGTGTGTGTGTGTGTGTCAGTGGCGGCTGGTGAACTGGCGATTGGGGAGGCTCAAACCCATCCCTTGAAAGTAATGATTGGTCATGACCTGTTTTCAATCATGTTTTTTAATTACCATTACAAAAGCTCAGAAAACTCTCAACATTACCAGGTGTGGTCAGTTTTCATTAATAACGCACACCTGTCAACTCTCATGCATTCCGCGTGAGTTTTAGTGGTATATTTACGTTCCCCTGCTGTAGTCAGCAATTATTCAATCAACGCATGTAAGAGATTCTCGAAACGGAATCAGTTTCATCTCTCGTTATGACAATGGACTTCTCATGATCGTTTTTTGTTTAAATGAAATAAGATCATTGAAGAATGAAAATAAAGACGTTTCAAATGATGTATTTCATGATCGTTTAAACTGTTTAAAGTAAAATAAGATGAGAATTGGAGAAACGCAATGAAACTGATTAACCTCCATTCAAAGGATCTTATTTCATTTGAACTATTTAGCGATAATTGAACAAATGCATTGATTACAGCAGGGGAACATAAATTTACCACTAAAACTTATGCGGAATGCGTGAGAGTTGACAGGTGTGCGTTATTAATGAAAACCGACCACACCTGATAATGTTGAGAGTTTTCAGAGCTTTTGTAATGGTAATTTGAATGAATGCTCGAAAACAGGTCATGGCCAATCATTATTTTCAAGGGATGGGTTTGAGCTTCCCCTATCGCCAGTTCACCAGCCGCCACTGGTGTAGATCCAAGGAAAAAAGAAAAGAGGGGGGGGGGGGTTGAGAGCGAGATCTAGCTGTGGGCTGCGCGGACATCCACAAGGTTGGTGTTCATTGGTACCAATTATGTCACTTTTGAAATTCCCGTGATAATTGTGTCTGATTTCAGTTTTCTACCTTCATTGTAATGACCGTAAATACAGCACATTTAGCTAAGTGGCAAAGATAGTGTTTTTTAGAAAAAACATCTGTTATTGGTTGTGATTCGTATTTGTTACCTCCTACTTTATTTTGTCCTTTAACATCTGCAAAACGTCTGCCTAAACATATTTTTCTTGAGATTTAAAACATTAAACCGGAGACAGCCCTGAAGGCTTACAGAGTACAGATGCCTTATCAATACTCCATTGCAAGATTCGTGAACAACACTATGTTATCTGAGGACTCACAGAAAAATGCCTAAGTGATCATAAAACATGTGAGTAATTCAACAACAATTATCAACCATGTGTTGCCCGTGAAACAGCACAAGAGTCCGTTTCCATATTCCAAATGTAGTCAAGGCTAAAGGGTGTTTTTAGGCTTGATGCACTGCTGAGTGACAATTGTAAGGATGGTAAAAATAAATGCTGCGAAGTCAGTGAAAGTTTTGGACATATTGCCATCCTTACAGTGCCATATCAATTATGTAAATATAGGAAATTGGCATTCACTTTTTCATTATCATTTCTTATGATAGGTCATGAATTGGTCTTGGTTGTTCAGTCGATAAATTGTT
This sequence comes from Gymnothorax javanicus, assembly GCA_029692085.1. Lineage (NCBI taxonomy): Eukaryota > Metazoa > Chordata > Actinopteri > Anguilliformes > Muraenidae > Gymnothorax > Gymnothorax javanicus. The sequence goes on along the minus strand of CM056193.1, from coordinate 123,781,503 downwards.
TGATTGTTAATCAGGCGAAAAACGAGAACAGCTTTAGGGCAATCGAGCGGTAAAGGGTGAGGTTACTGAAGGCCCTTTGATGGCACGCTGCTGTTTGAAGTACTAGGGAAGACCTACACAAAGCCATTTAAATTGTAACTATTTTAATTATTATTAATAATTAACTATTATTAATTTATTTAAGCAATATGCACAAAAAAATTTATTGCACATGCACTCGGAACTTATTAACATTAATGAATACACAAATAAGGCAATATGCACCCGATGTGTGCATTCAAAATAAAAATAATGAATTGATGAAAAGACATTAAATAGACAGCGCTAGAGGGTGTGGCCAAATATTTCGAAAGCGCCCCTTAATTTGCGGTGAAATACAATAAATAAGTCTCTGGCACCATATGCAGGCTATTAATTAATTATAATTTACATTTGATCTTGTATACTATAGGCCTATTGTGCTTTCAGAATAGGAACCAGAACCATACAACTTCCACCAACACAACAACTCTATCAGTGTATTAGACATTAGATGCATCCTTTAATGAAGTTTACAGCATTGAAAATGTAATTTTCTAAACCTAGGACCTAGTCAGTATAATTAATAAGCTTCACATTGTCTGCTAATGAAGGTTAACCAAATGATAAAGCGTTAGGTCTGATTAAATTGTTTCTAACTTTTTTTTCAGCCAGGCCCAAACTAAATATCATCATCCTTGCTTATTAGAAATTATATCAATACAGTGTTATGTACAAGTCGAATTGACAGTGACAATAGATTATTTTTGCCTATTTTATACGTGAGGATAGCAACATAGGCTAACAAATAAACATAAAGAATTCTATATTCAACCTTCACCAATATTGAATGAAATAATTACTTTCTAGGTAATTCTTCATTACTCTGCGTACCCAGAGAAGCATTCGATGTGTAAAAATGTCAAGTGTACATCCAGTCAAGAGAATTTTGAGTTTAATTTCTAGTGCTGTGCTGCTAGACGTGGTAGTGGCATATAACGTTGGCAGTCATGATACTGATGACACACCGAGTTGCTAGGGCATGCACAGCATGTGCATTTGTGATAATAAATATTAATATTGAATTCTAAACCCCCTCCTCACTAATAAAACCCCCCAAAATATATTGGCGCCCCCTCTTCAAATTGTTAAAATAAATATCTGAAAAGTGGAGGTTTGATACAAAATTCTTTCCCAGTTCATTGCTAAGGTAATGTCATCGATAACGTTAGACTTTTAATGAGGTCTAGAAAGTATTAAACGTTGATAAATAATTATTGCGAAATCTAAGGCTTTTAAAGGCATTAAAATGGCCATTTGTGGGTATTGGTCTGGGGTAACGTGATAGTTTTTTTTTTTTTTTTTTTTTTTTGCACTCTCCCGCCTTCAGAAGACAGAAGCTAGATCAAAGCTTGAACAAGTTTCACAATTCATTACAACAGAGAATGATCTTTCACCACGTAACAAATTCAGTTAATTTAACGACTATAACGTTGATATACCATTACCCTCTCTTGAGCATCTAACGGCAATCATAGCTTAACTAACCCACTGGGATTCGAAGTTACTGGAGATAAAAACGTTTTTTTCGTACTCCATGTAGATCATAAATCCTTGTTGAAATCGGTTGGGAAGTGTAAACGTTATAGATTGAGAAAATACACATCCCCGTTTACTTGCATTTGTTTACATGCAGACCCTGCACTCCCTGATATGGGTGACACTCTAACGTGTCAGAGCAATGAGCCAAACAAAGGTGCTAATGCAGCGTATACTTAAATGTACGGCAGCCTTCTGAGTTGACTAGAGGGCGTCCAGACGCATATTTTAAATCCACTGACTGGAGTTATCTAATCAAGTGATGGCAGCAAATGAGTGTTTTTTTTTTGCGCTGCGCTCGCGCCCCTGTCAAGATGCCGCCCTGGGCGACTGCCTATGTTGCCCATATCTAAATCCGCCACTGAATGTGCCAATTGGACGTGTATGTCTTGCTAACAAGTGTGCGCGGGAATGCAAACATTTCATGGAAGTCGCGGCAGTGCTTGAACTTGCACTGCAGTAATATCGCATTTTGTGAAGTTACCCGAGCTGCTAGTTTCTCCTCGTTTTTTACTCCTGGATAAGCGAAGCTTAGGAAACAGTTTTTGTGATGAGACTCAAGTGTCATGCACTAATCAATCAATCAATCAATCAATCAATCGTTAGCACGACCACGGGCAGTAAGATAAATTTGATCTTAGCACGGATGACCAGTCCCTAATTTACAAGCGGCTTATCTAGGAGTTAACGATCGTCACTTTGATTTTCTTTATATACAGGTTGCTCGCTAGTTTCTTCGCACGATCAGGATATACGATTTGCAAGCCTAACAAAGCGCATAGTGAACGTTATCTTACCGCGGCACTGAACGAGCTCATGGCTTTTATCGGAACCCTTATATCGAGTCGCGTTTAGTCACCTGATACTTTATGGATTACTACAAATGATAACGTTTGGCCTTCCTGCTGGAGCTAATTTACTGGGCTACAATGAAGCATTTAGCGATTGCAAATTGAAACTTCTGTAAACAATCTCTGGGACGGATGCTACTTTTTGGTCAAGTGACTTGGTTTAAAACTGCTTGGCTTAATTCGATTGGTTAACTCTACTTCTACCTGGGTTCACGAGCTTGCCGTCATATGGATCACGTGCTCATGTTCAATCTGAGTTTTGCTCGAACAAGCACTAAGGTTTGGTGGATTGCGGACCCACCTGCAATTGCATTGTCTCAGGCCTATTAAAGCTGCAGTTAGTAAGTCTTATAAAAGTAACTTTTTGTCATATTTGCTAAAACCGTTACCGACAACAGCACACACGGCTAAGACAAGTAAGAAGAGGAAGCCAGAAGAAAAAAAAGTACAGAAGAAAGAATTAGACAAAGCCCTGGATAAAACCAGAGTGAACATCGGAGTGGCTTTTCAGAGGTTGAGGGAACTCCATGATCTGGAGGGATTAAAAACCGACGCAGAGTTTGCGACTTTTCTGCTTGACAGGTAAACTCCTGCTTTATTCGTTGTTCATTTTTGCTCCGCAATGCTCTGCAAATAAGCGAGTTGGCGTCGCTCACATGCACAGCTGCTACTTACCCCAGCCCTAACCGACATCAGTTCATTTTTGCTCTGCAAATAAGCGAGTGAACGTTGCTTACAAGCACAGTCGCTGTTTGAATTGCCAGCGTCTTGTAATTGTTACGCTACTCCGTAGTGCATGTGATGTTGCAGGTGAGCTAACATTAGCTTGTTTCTGATGCTAGGGCTAACGTTACTGGCGTCATTTTATTAGAAAGTAGCAGAAAATATCTTTATGAAGTGACCTGGCAGTCTTGTCGGTTGTGTTGTTATCCTCATAACTATGTGTAACGTTTCTGTGCTCTCACAGCTAAATGCTGTCATGCGGTTTACTGGCCATTCAGCAGGATTCACGACAGTTTCTGTACTCAAAAAAAAACGGGTAACTTATTGAAATAAGCGTGTGCTGGGTTTTTACTGAATACATACTGCTGTAGGTTACTTTTCATGTCGACATGATTTATTTCTGCTCGTTTGTTGGCCAGCAATGTTGACTGTTCACAACAGTAATGTCTAGCCTCGGCAACTTGGCCGTTTTCATAATGTGAACTTGCAAAATTTCTCCACAGTCGCATGCATAACAGCTCGCGTGCCTTCGCGTGCACGGCATCCTCCTCTGGGGGAGGGTCTTAGAGCAGGAGTGCAGTGGAGAGGGAGGGGGAGGGATCTGAAAGTTGCATTTTTTCAAATTTTCATGCTAAGTCCTCTCTCCCCTCATAGTTACCAACTGGAGCTTTAATATCAATTCATTGGCAGAATTACTACAATTTGCCTGTTATTCCCGTTGAAATATTCAATGGATGTACTTTATGCATTGTTTATGTATTTTTGCATGGTTTTGATTTGCTTCAGGCTTTTTAAATATCGTGGAGATAAAGCTTGAAATTTGTGAACTTGCTTTGTTGCCAACGCTGCCATGTTATCTTGAGTTCTACCCACCTCCCCACAGTGCCTCAACTCCTGGTGTTTTTTTAAAAAAAAAAATAATAATAATAATAATGTGTCAAATGACGTCATTTGGGTAGTAAGCATGACGGCCTGGTTGCTTCACGGATCGATTGCGTGTACACGGGTGGCAATAAAACTAAGCCCTTCCTATCTGTGTTGTCAGACGTGTAAGTGTCCAAAACAAATCAAACTTGAGTTTCAAAATTGCCACCTCTTGAGGTATTATTTGTACATCAGTATAATGCACATCTCGGCTCACTAAGGATTTGTATGCTTTATTAATACTGTTTATCCGGTTCAGCTCGGTTTGTCAGAACACTGGCGTTAGAGGCTGCTGCGGCCACATCGTTGAACAGCAACCTGGGGTTTGTCATCTGATGTTCCTCACGGTGCTTTGTGTCCTATTGTGTCTTGGCGCTTGTGATGGTTATACAAGTGGAGTGTGTATTGAGCATTGTCTGCTGTTCGATTTGTCTATTTATATATTTATTTATTTTTTTTAAAAAATGCAATTTCTCACTTATGTTCTTTTAAAGCCATTGGTTTCTCATTAATGCTTTCGGCGACGGTATGTTTGGCACAGGAAATTGTTCATGTTAATTTTCATAATTCCATAATTTGAATAACTGTGGCTGAAAATGGATTAAGCATTATTCAGATGATGGTTGCCTTACTGCTGTTAAATGACAGGACCAAATTGTGATTGCCATGAATGTTTAAATCAATTGCTGTTATGCTGCTTGAATTCTACTTGCTTCCAATAGTCATGCCACAACTATTCCTTTATTAGTTATTTGTCTATCCATAGCAGGTGCTGCCATTGGCAGCAGAGTCCAGTTAAGGTAACAATTTGCAAATTGCATCGCATACACCTCGTGACAAACCCACAACAAATGCTAGCAACTGGAGAGCTCAGCAATTGTTTAAAAAAAAAAGTAGATGTGATTCCAACCAAGAACTCTACCTCATGCTGTGGAATAATCAGGACTCAGAGTAGCCATTCCTGTTGGCACTGGAATTTCTGTTATGAAGCAGGTCATACTCAACCTTGTTTGTAAATGAATTGCAATCATATTTGCATTACCTTTCCAATTGCCAAAGCTCTGTGTTTTCCCCATAATTTGGCAGTAATATCTTTGCATCATTGCACACGCACTAGTACCCTAGTTTGGGTAGAATTATGATTGCTGTGCAAGTTATCACTTGCTTGGCAAGTAAGCCTTGGGTTGCTTGACAACATCAAACTCACGTCCTCAAGAGATGGCTGATCTTGCGCATGCTCAGCAATGCCATGGTGCGGCGACATGTTGCTGATACTTCACCAATATTTTCCCCATGTCAGCCAGCTAGCTTGTGCTTTGGTCATTTGCCCATCATTTCATTCAAAATAGTTTGTTTTTGCCTGCTCAGAATGTCCTATAGCCTTTAACTGTGCTAGTTGGTTAACCCTAAAGCCATAAAGACCACATGGTCTCTAGCTCTAAAGGCACGCTGTCATTAGCCTCTGGTCTTTGGGTTATGCCTGCATCATTGGTTTTGGGGGATTCTAGCAGCTTTCAAATTCACGAATGATCTTCATATTTTGCAATCATGGTATTTTTATTTTTATATCAACTTTATTGAGTACACAACATTATCTCATGGTATATCCCCAGCACTGCTTTCACCTGCTGCTCTCCACTAATTGCCTGGTTTTGTGTTCCCTCCATGTCTGCGGTGGGGCCGTGCCCTGAGCATGCTGGTGCTGGTCTTTGCCATCATCGCCATCTGACCCTCTGCCCAAGTGCTGCCCAGTCTCCACCATCGGAACAGTCTGGTCCATGGCGTCTATCCAGCAAACTATCAAGCCTGGACTGCTTGTCAAATGGACTGTTTTGCATTATGGCAACCATGAACTCATACCCTGGGCCGGTCAGAGGAGGATGGACTACCCCTCTTAAGCCTGATTCCTCCCAAGGTTTCTTCCTATTTTGATTCACAAAGGGAATTTTTCCTTGCCGCTGTTGCCATTGGCTTGCTTTTGAGGAGATTCAGGCCAGGGTTTACCGAAGTGCATTGTGGCAATATGTTATTATTTTTTAAATGTGAATTTCTGATGAAACAAAAGGTTTCTCTTGAATTAAGTTAAATCATGACAACATGGCAGTAATCTCGCACGTAGTTGCTCTATATTCATCTTTGCACTCACTACCACCTCACGCATCACATAGAATATCTTCCTTTCACATGGGCAGGTTGTCCAGTAACACTGCATAGCTCATGCCAACTTATCCACCACTACACAACTCATGATAAAGGTCCAATTTCTCTTTCAAACAATTGTACCAGCCATCGGGCTGTCTCGACTCTTTATTAGTAAGAAAAGTAGGCTACACTTGATAGCGTATTTCTCTTGAATCAGCTTCAACTGAAATTCTGACAGCCACTGGGATGTCACTACACATAGAACATATCATAACATGACATGACATTCAGCCCAGCTAAGCTCACCATTTTCTTATCTCTAAAGCTTATATAACACTTCAGATACTAGTTCACTAAATTGTTCATATAGTATATTTCTCTTTTACTAGCATCAGGAGAAATTGTGCCAGCCGCCGGGTTGCCACCACACATAGTACACTTCATATAGTATATTTCTCTTGTATTGGCTTCAAGAGAAATTGTGCCAGCCGCCGGGTTGCCACGACACATGGGACACTTCATATAGTATATTTCTCTTGTATTGGCTTCAAGGGAAAGTGTGCCAGCCATAGGGCTGCCACTACAGATAGTACACTCGTAATATATTTCTCTTGAATTCGTTTCAAGAGAAATTGTGCCAGCCATTGGGCTGTTACTACATGGAACACTTCACATAGTATATTTAACTTGTATCGGCATTAAGAGAGATCGTGCCAGCCGCCGGGCTGTCGCTACATATCGTACACTTCACTTAGGATATTTCTCTTGTATTGGCATCAAGAGAAATTGTGCTGGCCGCTGGGCTGCCACTACACATTGAGCACTTCATAATTTATTCTGTAATATGTTGGGCTTATTTAAGTTTGTCTTCCCGAGTAGCTGTTCCTCGGTGTGCTAGCTCTGCAACCCGCCTCCACTCCAGCTCCACCTGTCTTTTATAGCATGCATTGATTATGTTCTCTCATGACTAAATTACCGTTCAGAAAACAATGTCTCTTCCTTTTGAGGTCATTGTTGCTGTAGGCTCTATTTTATGGAGGGGGGGTGAGTAGCAGCTTGCTGCCTTCGATTCCACGCTTGGACGGGCAGGGATCTCTCAGAACAGAGCCAGGTCGCCAAACCCAATGTATGCTTGTATGCTAATATGCCTGTATGCTTTCAATAAATGTTCTCTTTTTTACAAAGTGGTCCTATGAGAAATATAAACGAAATACTGCTGGCTGCTGAAGCTAGTCTACACATGCAAAAATAAATTATATAGGTGGGATGTCTTAGTTGGAATCTAATCCAATTCTTACCCCATCATTCTAGCTATTATTTCGCAGATAAACTTAGTAACCTCCACCCCCTAAAAAACAGAAAAAAGAATGATGACGAATTCGATCCGGCTCCCTTCAGAGTAGCCTGGAATCCATCCGTATCAAGCTTTGGCTGCTCCCAACGGTCACTTGCTTGTACGTCTGGCCTCAGTCGGTAGGCCAGCGTTTGACTTTCAAATATTCGCACAAAATCCATGCGAGATCTGTGATTGGGTCACAGTCGCAAGGGTGCCCCCCTCCCCCCTTTAGACAGACTTAAAAATAAATGAAAATACCACAGTTCTGCATTCAACAGAAGTCCCGCCACCCGCTCGTGTTTATACGAGTTAGGCCATGGGCCAAAATCTGTAGCTCCCCTGGAAAATGAAGTCCGTGGTCACTCTCTGGTGGCAACTTGTTAAGAATGTATTTTACCTAATTCGAGGTTGCTGAATCCGAGTCTGCAAAGTTCCCACGCCTAGGCTTGCACATTAAAGCAGTAGGAGCTGTTAAAGATAGCGTGTACCTACGCATCAACAGCCATCACGTTGTGAGTCATAATCACACTCATGAAGCTCGAGTGCGTTCGAAACTGGTGCCACTGTGTTCTCTTATCAGTATCTGTACTCTGTGATTGTATATCGGCTTTTAAAGGTACACATTCCACTTAAAGATAACAATAAAAATACTATAAATCTATCTATTATACATATATATTTATATATATACATATATATATATATATATATAATCGAGAGTCGGTGCGCTCTAAAATAATGGATAGAAACCGTATTATGTCTTCAATTCTGGCCTGAATATCATTCACATGCTGAAGAATTGTGGTTGGCCTTCACAATTTATCATTATTGCCATAAACCATGTTTTTTTACGATCAAGCAGTGATGATGTCACAAGCATTATTCTCATTAATAACTGCACTGTGGATGCATGGTGGTTACTTGTGGTCCACAATCCCCTTGAAGATAAGTGCTATTACGCCCACAGACATGTTTACATGAAAAAGGATCATGTCATGGAAGGAAAAAGAATCATGTCATGGAAGGATATGCAACAGCCTGGCACACATCACGCGCTTCGCAGCGAAGCCACTATACATAAAACATTTTGAGCCTGCAGTAGTCATTAAAAGTGGCATTTTGTGTTAAATTTGGAGAAGACACTTGTAATATTTGTTGTGTTGAGCTATTTAAATTGCTCTTGTTTGATTTCTTCATTGCAAACAGCTGAAAGTTTGTAAATTTTGCCAGTAAACCTAATTTGCAGTGAGGGTTGAATTATTTTGATTGCAACTGTATGTCAAAAAAAGTTGAGACACTGAAGTATTTACCACTTTGTAATGTGGCCTCTCCTTTTCACAGCACTAAATAAACATACAAGAATTGAGGACACCGAGTGATAAAATTTTTCAGGTGTATTTTTGTCCCATTCATCCTGCAAAAAGTCTTAATGCGTGAGCACAGGATCTTTGCTGTTGCATTTTGGATTTCAAAATGTGCCTCATGTTCTCTTATAAAGTCTGGACTGCAAGTTGGCCAGTCCAGCACCCGCACTCTCTTGTTACGCAGCCATGCCTTTTTAATCCATGCAGAGTGCAATTTTGTGTTTTCTTGCTGAAAAAGGCAGACTATATTGCTGCAAAATTTCAGTATACTTATTAGCATTAATGGTGCCTTCGAAGAAGTAGAGGTTACTCATGCCAAGGGAACTAACATAACCCTTTACCATTACAGGGCGTGGCTTTTGAATTAGCTGCTGGTTACAGTCTGGATAGACCTTTTCTTTTTTGACTGAGAACACACAGTGTCCATTTCTTCCAAAAAAAAAAGATCTGAAGTGTTGAGTCTTCTGACAGCAATACACGTTTTCATTGTGTGATGGTCCATTATACAACAGATGTCTCCGAGCCCAGAAGAATCGACAATTCCTCTGGACATTGTTAACATAGGGCTTCCTGTTTACAGAGTGAAGTTTGAACTGGCATTCATGGATAGAAATGAAGACCACAAAGGAAAAACCATCAGAGTCCAAATTTAGCATTTTTGTATATTTTACATATTATATATTATTATAATATTTATAATAATATAATAATATTATTATATATAATCATTATATTTTATATATTTAATATTTTGCGCATATTTTTTCAGTGCTTTATTTCTAAGATCCTTTTGAATTTTTAATTCATAATTTCTCCACAAGGTGAAAATGTGACTCCGATCATTTTTCCATTGTGGTCTTCAAATATATTGCAGTATTTGACAAAGGTTTGCCAAAATAATCCTGAGCTGGCTGACATGGTTATATCACTTATAAACATATGATGGTTCTTAATGCAGTACCATCTGAGTGATTGGATAATCATGGTTATTCAGTGTGGGTTTGCGCCTTGTTCATTATGTACAGAAATTCCTCTAGATTCCTTACATATTTTTGTTATGTAATGCAGAGGGTGAAATATCCAAATCGCTTTGTATTTTTCTTTGAGGAACACTGATTTCAAATTTACAAAGGTTTTCTCACTGATTCATGAGCATATTGGTCATCTCAGCCTATCTTTTCTCATGAAGCAGTGTCTTTCCTGGATGCTGCCTCATTTTTTACCTCATTAGTAGTCCTAAATTATCCCCATCCCTAAATAGCAGGAATAGATAAATATTTAGAAATAAAATGAAGTTGACCAGAAATATAAAACATTAAATTTCTTTTCTTCATAAAACTGTCTGAAATGAAATATAACACAAAGCCAATTTATGAATAACTGCGCTCTGTTTTTTATGAACATCTTCCCTACCACCCTAACTATTTCTGAGTCAGAGTTGTGCATACAACTAAATATATACTAATGCATCTCAAGAAATGTTGAACATTTCCAAACCGTTTGAATTTATTCTTGTCATTACTATTGTTACTGCTGACCCTGTGTTTAGTGGAGAGATGACTGAATGGACTTGACCCTGGAAATGGGCTTTGCGTGACTCTGGTCATTATTTCACACCACACAAGTAAAAGGTACATAAATCAATAAGTCTTTAAAAGTCATTCACTGCATGTGTCTGTTTGTGTGTGTGTGCGTGTGTGTGCTGCGTGTGCGCAGCTTAACTGCCACTACTCCGCATTGCATGCAATGCATATATGTTGGCATATTTCAAAATATAGCTTTTGTCAATTGTTTCACATAGTTTCTTAATTGCAAAACATTTGAATCGATCTGTTATACAAACAAATTGTTCGCTAATATCATTTTTTGAGTAAGATTATATTCAATCATTTACAAGTAGACTTATGGTCTATTATGGCCAGTTTATTCCGACTTAAACAGAGGCGTACTTCTCATGAACTTTCCAACGTTACTGTGAGTGTGACTAGCGGCTCCTATTGACCAGTCGCATTTCAGCGCTGCCCAAAACTAATATATTGCGCGTAAATTTCTCATTAATGTGCAAGTGTGGACGCGGGAACTTCTTTGATTTAGCATCTATTCATAATACACTACAAAAAATTGCTGAGTTCACGTTGCCACCCGAGAGTGACCACGGCACTGCACGCTACAGATTTCGGCCCACGGCCTAAGTATTCATCTGAGTGGCAGCAGAGTCTCTGGGCAATGAACGAGCCGGGAGGCGGGACTTCCGTTGAATGCGCGAGCTTACTTGAAGCAGAGTGGTATTTTTTAATTTTTAGCGAAAAATAACCGCGTTTCAGTTCTGAGGATACGAGTGGACAAAGCTGACTTGGATTATACTGGACGATGCGTTGGACGATGGTTTGAAAGTTTGTCAATGGACGTTTTGTGGAGTTTTCCCATTGCTACTGCGTGACCCCATTTGCTTCCAGCAAAAAAGGAATTTGGATAATTTTTCAAAACTCTCCAGTGGCCATAAAGTTGCGCCAGGTGAAGAACAACTTCGTCCGTTCAAGACATCTAATGGTGAGTAATTGATATACAAATTATAGTTTTTGGGTGGAGTATCCCTTTAGGTGATGCAATCATGCCCTTCGAGCTATAGCTAATGCCAATTACAGTGAAATACGTTATGTAATTTGAGTATTATTTAATTTAGCCTTTATTATACCGGGAAATCCCACTGAAATAAACAAAATGCAGATATGGCCAAACATTATCCTGTTCAAAACGTAACAACCACTCCAAGAGTAAACGCAAGCAAGCCACAATCTAATTTTTTAGCTCATGTCAAAGAACATTCACGAATGCCGTTGCTGGCCAGCTAACTCATATTCGATTGGTGGTTCTCGCCAAGAGCAGAAAACATGAATATTCACATATTCACTTAATTAGTGACGTAAGGGCTAAACGCTGGCTGAGGCCAGACTGATAAGTCAGTGACCGTTGGGAGCGACCAGCACTTCATCAGTATGGATTCCAGGCTACCTTCAGAGGTCCGTAATTCCCAACACAACAAGGCGTAGCAAGCTTGAGGAGAGGGAGTCATCTCTCCATGAGAGTCATTTAACAAGACTCCCACCGAGTGGCTGAGACTGAAAATTGCCCACAGAATTTGAGCTTACTTACTGAGGCATGGCATAGTTCCTCTCCATTTAAGTTATTTTAGTGACGTTTTCAACAGTTTGCAATGGGGGTGACGGGAGGGAATTCAGAGACGATATTACAGGAGTCGACATTGATCCTTACGAACAATTATTGCAGGGGTCGACAATATAAATGGCCCGGTGGTCCGGAATGTACTTTTAAAACCGTCAGGGCCACCAGAATGCTCCAAGCACTGGCCCGGTGGGGCCAGTGAAAAATAATGCCTTGAAAATAAAATAACAAGTAAAAAATGTAATAAATCTAATTTAACATTAATTCCCTGTGGTACTGTGTCTTCTAATGATTTCTGTTAAATCCTCTCGGTAATTACCGCTAACACATAGTGTTACGTGATCCCGATCAAAAGACAGAGACATCTACTTTCCGTGTGCAGCGCGCGCTGTGCCCTGGGACGTACTGTAAGCACACCACCTGCACTGTGCACAGCTCGCTCGCTCCCGCGGAACGCTCGCCGCTCGCTCACTGCTGTTGATTGAAGGCGCATCCTGACATAGTTTTCATCAGTTAGCTACTTTAAAATGTTTCTAAAGCCCCCGGTACCCGGCCAAACGCCGGGCAAAAAATACAAAGCAAAGAAAAAGTCACCGGAAGAGTTGAGGGAGAGTGAGGAGGAGTACAAGAAGAAAAGAAGGGAAAGAAAATTCCAGCCTCAATGGCGAGACCACTGGAATTGGCTGGGATATAAAGAGGCCAAAAATGAAAAATGAACTCAAATGAATGCCCAGGTTTGCAGACAAGTAAGTTAGAGAAAAGTTAACGTGTATGAAAAGAAGCGTATGATAACGAATTGCTGTGGAACTACGGAGAAAATAACGTCGTCATACGACGGTCTCGCTTGAAAACGCAGATCTGCAAGCACACAACATGTCCCATTTGTGATACACTGATCTAGTAGATTGGCGTTTTCCGCGTTGTACCGCAGCAATTCGTTATCATACACTTCATTCTCTAAATCAGTGTTTCTAAAATTTTATATCAAGGTCTCTCCTTTACTCTGACAAATGTAGATATTTCACCTTCCCAATCAGAATAGGGTACTTGGAATTATTATGATACAATTATTTTAATAATCTAATGATAAACAATTGCTTTATATAAATGTATAGTAGCTAGTTGTAGTAGTTATTAAAGTAGTCCGATTAAACAACACCCTTATCGGGTCAGTCCGGAAAAGCTACCGTCACATATCTGGGTCGAGTTATTGTAAGGGGTCAGGTGCGTCCAGTAATGGCTAAGGTACTTGCTATTCGCGAATATCTCGTTCCATGTGATCGGCGTGAATTACGCCGTTTCTTAGGAATGGTAAGTTACTACCGAAATGTTTGCAGAAACCTTTCTTCGGTGGTGTGTCCTTTAACCGATCTATTAAGTCCAAAGGTTGAGTTTGTTTGGACCGAGGCGTATCAAAATGCTTTTGAAAATGCCAAAGGTTTGCTCCTCTCTGCGCCAGTGTTGGTGGCGCCAAACTTTGCAGAGCCATTTCGTCTCGCAGTGGATGAGAGTGCCAGCGGCGCGGGTGCTGTTTGCTGCAGTGTGGAACTGATAACATTGAGCACCATTGAGCGTCCTTCTACGGGGGTGATATCCCAAGGACATTCGCGGGGAAGAAGGTCGACAAGGTAGCCTTGTCTCTGACTGGTGACAAGCTTGTATCACGACTACAAGCTCGTATGGGTTCCAGCTCTGGAATGCCATGTGGTCGTTGAGAGGTGCTAGTAACAACGGGAGGAGTAGGGTACTCGTCTACGGCCACGTACTCTGCTCCTCTCTGGTCAGAGACGTCATATCCTATGGCTTCTATAGCCCTAGCCTGTGCCGCACGATTCTCACGTTGAATGCTATCACTTGTAGCTGCTTGGCTCTCTCTCTCAGCACTGCGGAGCCTCTGAGCACACTCAGTAAGGCGTTTGTGTTCTGAAGGTCATGGCATAAACCACGGTTCTCAAAACTCAACTGGTCGGCGCCTGTTTAAGTGACTCCACTTCCCGTTTCAGAGACGCTACCTGTAACCGGGTCTTATGGTGGTGGAGCAAAAACAATCTACCGACCACTTCTTGGACAGACAGTCCCCTTCCTTAAGGGTCCTGTATTCGTCCAACTAAATCAGCTACCTCAGTGTCGCACTGAGCTTGTGTGTAGCTGTCAAGCTCCTCTCTCTCGTCACTCGAGACTCTGAGGAGATCAGCGACTAAATCGGACAGTGAGGTGTCCTCAGCTGCCCTAGAAGCTTCAGCTCCGTACGCTGATGAGGGTGTAAGACTCATGTCTCCCTGATGAGTAGGCGAACAGACAATGTCAGGTGACCCCCCTTTAGGTGCTCTTCTGCGAGCAAAGAAAAGTAACACTATTGTATTTTAAGGGCGATGGAACGACAACACCCGTTGCTTAGTGGGAAACCCCGTGGTGTACTCCAACAAAAGAATGCACAGGTGGAGGACCGCTGACCTGTGACTTAAAAGCAACTATTTGATTGGCTGATTTTATTTATGCTTATTAGCGGTTAACATGCAATAAGATTGCTAGTTACTCAACTACTGGTTAGTGGACCCTAATGGGGATTTAGCACTGCTCATACAACAAATGTCTCAGATGCACTAATTAAGGTGGTCAAAATGAATCAACACCAGATTTGTGATTCCAAGCACACACTAATACTGATGAGATGACAAGGAATGAAATGCACACAATAAACTATAAGAATACACTGTGACAATTCACAACCACAACTGGCTAATGCCTTAGCAGCCAAACTTCCTGGAAAAATTTGAGTCCACAGAAGAACCTCTGGTTACTCAATATTAAAAACATCCAGTTAATATTTGCCAGAATATTAGAGAAACCAACAATACTAGGTCTCACACGGGGCACTAGAATTATGTAGGTGCAACAGCTTAAAAAGGGCATTACAATGGCTATTAAATGTAATTATTAACTAATAAATTAGTTGATTATTTATTAAGACTTTAATTTAATTATTAAAGTTCCTCGGGGCACCACCCTTCTAGTAAAGGGAAAATTAATAGCAATTGAATAACTAAGTCTCATTAATGTTTCACCATAAATGCCAAATTACTACAATCACAATTTATGTTATAAATGAATGATTACAATATTCAACAAAAATGGGAAAACCAGGCTTAATTATCAATGCTAAAATTCAATCGTAATATAATTACCATTAACATCTAGCACCAATAAAATAACCACATGCTGAAGGAAAGGGGAGCTCTTGACCTGGCAGAGGTTAGATTCAAGCTAATATCCAGGCAAAGACAACCAGAAGCACTTGTTGAAAATGTATTAAAAGGTTTATTATGTCTCAGTAGCAATGAACATGCAATCAATACCACTTGAATAAAAAAGAAACACACAGGAAGGATTAAATAGCGGTTATATCGTGAAACAACGTATGAGTGATTCTACAGAAACGGCCACTTTTGGGATAGCATTATGTCAAAAAAAAAATTCATTTTTTAGTTAACCATTTTGCTTTATGAATCCACAAAAATTAGAGCTTAATCGATTACCATTATTTTTCTACACTCGCTTAAAACATGCTTCTGCTGTATTTTTTGTAATTGGTGTTACCTCATAAATTCACAAGTTTTCAACAGTTTTAAGAAATAATATTGCTTAACATATTTTGTACATGTATTCAGAGGCACAATTAGATAATATTATGGAAAAAAATGAAGAGATAATGCATTTATTTTTTAAAATACAGTTTGTGAAAGTGAGATTCTGTGATATTTCCTCATTTCTATAATGTTTGCTTTCACGAGAATAATATTTAAAGTACATACACAAAAGTGTAATGATGCTAAAATTGTCATTTAAGCCGTCCTATGTCTTGAATTAAGCAAAAACAATTTATATTAAATCACATATACAACAACTGTTACACTTTGGATTTCACATGACCGAAAAAAATGCATGGTAACACCAGTGACAGTATGAAACAAACGACAAAAGAAAAGCAATAATTGATATTATTTATTCATGTAAGATTAAAAGTTGTGTGTTTAATACAATATCTAATTAAATCAATCACAGTTTGTGAATTAAAACATTTTCAACTAGGGATGCACCGATACCACTTTTTTAAAAACCGATACGAGTACGAGTATTTTATTTTGTGTACTTGCCGATACCGAGTACCGATACCGATATTTCTGAAATGTTTTCCAGGAAAATACAATGACAATTTCGAGTACAGGTTTTATTTTCTTTTTATAACAAGCCTAAAAGAGGCCAATATCAAACGATTCACACATGGCTATTTCAAAAAAAAAAAAAACGAGTAGGCCTAACTGCTAAAAATCTCTCTGTATTTAGGCCCGACAAAAAGCCTTTGAACTAGCTCTGCCATCAAATGAGCCAAAACATTACTGAAGCTTGACAAATGAAAAGTAAACTCACTGCATAGGCAAGGTAACACACCCAACTTCATAAAAAGTCAGAACTATTAATTGGCAGATAGTTTCTACACACATTCATAGGCATTCTCAATCCAACTAAAGTCAATAATGGCTTTCCAAGCAAACAAGGCATCACTTAAAGTGTGTGGTATCGCCATATTTCAATTACACAAATGACAAATGAAAAAGATTTAACTTAACCACAACTAAAATGTTTAAGGTAACCATATGTTACTAATATATTTGTAGTAAAATAAGAAGATTCACAATTCTAAGTCTCTGTGTGTGTGATTGTGGGTGTGTGCTTGTGCGAGCTCGGCTTGCTTGTAAATATTCAATAACTGATCCGGGTGTGCCATCTAGTGATAGAATATTGTAATTGCGTGCATAAATTTGCAGCTCCATGTCCGCTGGCAGAAACATCTGCACAAAACGCTTAAGGTACCCTGCCTAACAGCGTCGTTCTTCTTGAACATGCCGCATCCAGATCATCCTTAAATGATGAATTATATACATATTTTAATTTGTAACGTGTAGTGAAGTGGCCAGTGTCAAAGTACCGAAGAAAAAGTATACTTTTTATCTTTTAAATGTATTAGATTAGAAGTCCCGGTAATTAAAAAAAAAAAAAAAACTCAAGTAAAGTACAAATCCTCCAAAAAACTACTTAAGTACTGTAACGAAGTTGCCTACATGTACTTCTTTACTATACACCTCTTGTGTGTATGCGCGTATGCCTGCATGTGATGTGATTACTATAAAGCTCTCTTTCTCGTATTTTTTCTAACTCGCTGTCTCCCCCTAGACATAGAAGTCAGATAGTACAAAATACTGTAGCCCATGCGACTGTGAGCAGGCAGTTACCTTGCGTCTTACATTAAGTGGTATCGGTGCGTGGTATCGGCAAATGTGGACGAGTACGAGCATATTAACGCGGTATCGGTGCAACACTATTTTCAACCTCATAGCTACATTGTCAAAATCATGTAATAGGCTATTTAAAACACATTCCCCAACTCTTAGTTACTGTCTCAAAATCATGTGCTACTAACAACAAACTCATGTTTCACGTACGCTTCAATGTAAATATATTGTGAAACTCATATGTTACGAACACTATTTAAAACTTTGTCCAACTCGTGTACATGACCGAAAAAAAATGCATGGTAACACCAGTGACAGCATGAAACAAACAACAAAGGAAAAGCAATAATTGATATAATTTATTCATGTAAGATTAAAAGTTGTGTGTTTAATACAATATCTAATAAAATCATTAACAGTTTGTGAATTAAAACATTTTCAACCTCATAGCTACATTGTCAAACTCATGTACTAGACTATTTAAAACACATTCCCCAACTCTTAGTTACCGTCTCAAAATCATGTGCTACTAACAACAAACTCATGTCTTACGTACACTTCTATGTAAATATATTGTGAAACTGATATGTGAAACTCATATGATACGAACACTATTTAAAACATTGTCCAACTCATGTGTCGCTTACACTTTTAAAAAAACATTGTGCAAGTCATGTGTAACACTTTGACTAAAAGGTCTAACAGTTTCAAGACTTTCTAATATTTACAATACATTGTCAGACTCAGAACTATATTGGGGGGGGGGGTTGGCACACATCGTTCAGTACTACAGCAGGGGACACAGTGGGGAGAGGGCCATGCTTCGGGCTCTCACTATTTAGTCCAGCTGGCCCCTGATGAACTCCCAACGTCCATGATCAATCTCAAAAGACCGCTTGTTTAATCGCAATGGCTCTGGGATGAGACACATTATTTGATCCTCTCCGTACCAGTTGATGTCCACTCTGGGGCTTGGCCAGAAGAATTTATTAATGCCGTTCCTGTGCAAGCACTTCACTTGAACACTGCACCCCTCAACCTTCAAGATTATGCCTGGGTAGGGATCATCATCGTAGCGCACAACACGCCACTGTCCAATGTGGTACTGTTCGATGAGATCTGGTCTGACTTTCTCTTCTAGAGCTTTCTCTTCTTGAGGCTTCTCGTGCCACAAGGGTGACCTCCTGTAGACTGTGACATGAACAATCAAACACCCCCTTAGCAGCCTGGCAGAAGCAGCTTACATCTCTGTATTTCAGGATACTAGGGGAGACGCTAAGGACCTGATGCATCTTCACGGTGCCCTTCACTGTGGAGAGAGGTACTTGGAGTTGGCCATCCATCTTCTCCACTTTGTTTTCACTCACATAAAAGAGCTTCACCTTGCTCGATGGCTCAGCTGATGGTAAAAGCTCTGCGCATCTGGGATGTCTTTACCCTGACGAACTAAGGTGTCAGCAGTCCTTTTCAGAGTACCCCCCACCCCATCTGGTGCACCCTTCCCATGACTTGCCTCAAAGAAGTTCTACGTGGTCTTTGTGAACCTTTTCTGGTGAGGTACTGTTGTTATCATGTTAAAGTTGGTACGGTTCTTGTACTGGGTGGCGGGGCCATCACTGAACACGTGGAGGTGCTTGACATCAGGGTATTCTCCGAGCATTTCCAAGATGGGTCCAGATGAGCCCATATGGCTGGTGGGTCATGTCTTCTGCTGGAAGAGATGGTGCAGAAGGGCATGGCGGGTAGGTCCTTCAGATATAGGACTCCGGTGTGGAGGGTCACCTGTTGATGTGACCCTCCAAAGTGGACTGACTGGATCTCATTTCCATATTTGCACGTGTAATTTTCACTGAAATCAACATGGATGAGGCAGTCCTTGCTGGTCAGGTTCTCTTTCAAATTTTTGTAGGCGTTGTATTGCCATCTGATATTGAAGAGATGTTTGCGGAACCTTTGGAGCCTTTCCTGGAATTGCTCCACAAGTTCACCCTCTTCCATTGAGACAGCCTTTTTCACAGTGATTGTGCTTAGCCTTTTCTCTTGATCCGGTTTAGAGAAGTCCACCTTCTTCTGGCACCACTGTGTCACAGTTACCACCCTATTTGAGGATGTGGTGAGGGGGTAGGTGGTATGTTTACACTCCTCACATACTCCGTAGGCACATGCCTTTGAAGTGTTGCAGATAGTGCTGTCTGACATCACCTCCAGGTTTTGGGAGTTGGAGATCCCAAACCTGTACAGTTTGTCAGCCATGAACTGGAGATTCTCCAGTTTTACACAGATTTTACACTGGCATGTCTCCCTGTCTCGTTCATTTGGTGGAACCACCCAAAATGGTCGCTGGCGGCAGAAGAATGCATATGAAATCTGGTGTTGTTCAGCAACATATTTCTTGTGGAGATTAAGCAGAGAATCACAAAGAAGCCTCCTCTGTTTCTTTATCTTCCTGAGGGTTATGGTGTTCGTCTTACCGGTGGTCACTCTGCTGACATCATCCCTCAGATAGAACTGTCTCACAGTCTTCGCAGTCTCCTGTGGTTTTGGCACTTTCTTTTGTGTTCTCAAGGTTTTCGACTCGCAGCCGATGCTCATCTTGCAGAGAGTCTTGCATTTGTATTTGCTCAGCACTTTCTCTGAGAGAATCAGTGAGAGACTGTTTTGTTTTTCTTTCTTTGGATGCCCTGTATTTTTGTTTTAGAGCTTCCAAAAGTGCAAAATGGAATGTTAGGGCTTTTTTCACTGGAGAGGTGACTCGCTGTCCTCTGTGAACTTTTCTTGTTTTTGTTCTTGGACTGTTTGAGTTGGATTCCTGTAGACGTGTGTTACGTTTTTTAAGGTTTTCACATCTTCGGTTTAGCATTTCATTAAGCACTCTCAGTTTATGAATTTCCTTTGACCTTATTTTAGCACCTCTTCTGCGCTCTCTTCTCCCTTGTTGTAGTTGTCTGTGAAATAAAACACATTTTAAATAAGGGTTTAATTCACATCCATTTTATTAAAACTTCTACTAATTTCACACTTGAGTCCAGCTAGCTATCCTTGCATTATCTAGCTTGTGAATTTATACATCTGTATCTACCTTGAAATGCTGGGTGGTGTCTCATTAGACGGTGGGGGTGACACTGCTCCTGCTCTGATACTTTCCCTTCGTCTTGCTTGCCGGATCCACCATGCCTGCCGCTCTGCTTTTTTCTCCTTTTCGTTTAGTTCACATATTTTCTTTCTCTTACCAGAGACAAGATTTTTTATAAAGCCCTGTTTTCTTTTCTGAAGATATTCTGCTCTGCGCTGAGGATCTGCATCCCTATGCTGTCTGTACTGCTTTTGCTTCTCGGCTGCACTTAATTTGGCCATTCCTGACAAAAATAACAATAACAATAGAAAATAGACTTAATAATGGGACCTGGCATTTAAACTGAAGGTATTTATTATTATTTTAACAATTCAATCAACATAGCTAGTCAAATTCAGAACACTCAAATATGCTTATAACATATCTCAGATGTGTTTTACATTAAAACAATACCCATAGAAGTTAGTTTTGTGTTTGTTTCACGATTTACTAACAAGGCAGACAAGGCAGATTTCTCTCTTCCAAAGTCTGTTCTGAGGGAAATAGGGAAACGCCCTCTAGAGGAAGTGGGCAGAATATCACCTGATCTTCTGAACCTGATCTTCTAAAGTCATTAGGTCTCATTCATGAAACGTGAGCAGAGCGAATTTGTGTGTAAACTGTTCGTAGACGTAAATTTACGTGAATCTCGCATTCATCAACATTTTAGTAGCTCAGATCTATTCGTAGCTACTAACAAAATCTACACATGCTTTTGACCGTGTGTAGCGCTTGTGTATATTTACGAACACATATAAATAATGCTTGTCACTATTGTAAATTACAATTTTAATTCATATTGCGCTCTGTTATGTAAATAATAGGCAGATGCCTTTGAAACACGTGATATAGCGTCAACATGACAAACGATTAAAAATATAACACATTTAGTTAAATTAGTTGGCAATTGGCAGGTTTAAGATCCAGATTAGGTTCATGTTTGTGAATGATCTATGTAAATCGACTCAATAGATTACACGTTCTTTCTACATGGTGAATGATGATAATTAAAAAAAAAAAAAAAAAAAAGAACGTAGAGGCTATTCGCCCCATGGCGGTTCAGCGCGAAAGATCAGAGAGCGAGGTGGATTATAAAATGAAATCTCTTACTGGCTCAACTGCGGGGAAAATAGCAGAAGTGCTTCTCTGATCCGTCCCACTGTGGTGCGAATAGCAGAACTGCTTCTCTTGTCGGCCCCTTTGTAGGGCAGATAGCCGATCTCTTTCCCCCAATTCAGCGCGCTGCGGGGCGAATAGCCCCTTCCAAAAATAAAAGTTGGAGGCATTTTGCTGTCTCCGTCAGGTATAATTCCTGACAGAGAGGTCTCCCCAATTATGCCAGCAATGCGCTCGTCTGCAGTTGATAGTTGTGACTGTGAGCCTCCTCAACCTGTGGCTGATGTGCGCTTATGCGTTTCTTTGCCTCTAGTTTCATGTCAAACCATTTACGCTTCACCTCGGACATAGTTCTTTGGACTACAGAGACAACATTAGCGGCATCTGTCACTTCCCTCCAAGCCTTCATTTTGCCTGTCCCTGTCACACCACTGCTAACAGATGAAAATAAAATGTTTTTTCTAAACTCCACTTCACCCAAAATAATTTCTATCTCCGCTTCGGAAAAATTCCTTTTTCTTTCTCTGTCTTTCTTTCTTTGCGCCTTGACTGACAGGTCGACTGGATGCATCTACACCTCCTTATATGGCGGTCATTGGCAATTCATGGGCGGAGATTTATGCAAATAGCTGATTACCGGAGCGCGCTGTCAATTTACGATCGTTTGGCATTCATGATCTGCACACGTCTTTACGATCAGATCTGAGTTTCCCGAACACAGTTTCACGTGTTCCTGAATCTGGAGTAGGTTTTTAGTAGAGTAGGCTTTTATGTGTAAATCTGTTCGCAGATTTACGAACGTTTCATGAATGAGACCCATTGGCTCTGCTTTTTAGTCCTGTTCCAACCTTAACTCCTTACAATTTATATAGAATTACTTATATTGTTACTGAAGATTTGTTTGTTTGTTTGTTCATTTGATTCATTTGACAAAAGCATTTAGCTGTTTGAATGAATTACACACAAACTATATAAATTATGCCTTTACTAAAACTTTCTTTGTTCTTACATACAGTATGTTTGTTCATTCGTTGTTTCTCAATTTTTGAGTTCTATTAATTCATTAATAAATAAAAAAATAATTCATTCATCAAGAGGAAGAATATAGACATTTATAACCTAAAAAAAAATTATCATTGCCTTAAAAAGAGCTTTGTTCATTCATTCATTTGATTAGTTTGTTTGTTCATTCATTCATCAAAATGAATTAAGAAGTATTAACTATATGCTAAATAAAAGTTTGTTTGTTCATTCACTTGATTCATTTGTTTGTTTGTTCATTCATTTATTTATTTATCAAAAACATGCATATATCTTTTTGAATGTAGGCCCACAACAAATTTATCAACTGAAAAACATTAACTTTGCCTTAAACAAGCTTTGTTTGTTCATTCATTTGATTCATTGATTCACTTGATTCATTTGATTCATTCATCAAAAGAAGTGCTACACATAGATAAACAAAAAAATATATGTATGATGCCTTTTCAAAGGCTTAGAACAAAGATAATCATAGTTACATAAATGATGGTAACACCAGTGACGGTAACACCAGTGACAATTTTCATGTCTAAGCCATTTTACAAAATGGCAGTAATAGTAATTCAAACCAAATGTTGCTATTCATGTTGGCCTCATTAAAATGCATAGTAAAATCCAACTGTATTACATTTCTTTGCATTTCCCTTCTCATAAAATGGGTAAAACCAGTGACACCTTCTAAAATCCCCACATGAAATTGTGGGATTAAAGGTCAATTTTACAAAATATGAAAAGAGGCAGCAGACTTATCATGTTCATTCCATGACAGTCTCTCAACCAGTTGTTTGCTCAGTAGGAAATGATGTTATAAATGTTTTTATTTTTTTCAGAATAGGGGTTATTGTGAAGTGGTAACACCAGTGACATGACACCTGGGGACAGCCATTTCCATTCAATTATTTCTAACAATGAGTTGGAATTTTATTAAATTATGCTATCCATTTCATAAATGTGATATTGATGTAAAAATTATTGCATTCAAAATGTGGGGAAAATATATTTTAAAACTTAAAATCTGACATTAAACCTCCACACATCAGCCTGGGGACATGCAATTTTCATGTGCCTCAAATTTGGTATGATCGGTTAAAAATGAATTTGACCCAATGCCAATGCTCAAATTGGTATTACTATTCAAAGAACATCTTATATTACTAAAATATATACATCTAATGTGAATATTAGCTATAGTTAATTTGCAAATATAGGTTTTCCCGGTCAATTTCATACTTTTGTCATTCCAATTCATGAATGTGCATTCAAATTCACACAGCGCACGCACGCGAAAATATTCGGGCATTCAAATTCAGAATCCGAGCGATCAATTTCATTTATGCGAACTCCATTTCGTTTCCGGCAAATCAAATTCACGCATGTGCGTTCAATTTCCAAATGCAAGCATTGCATTTCCTACTTGTGCATTCAAATTCGCGCAATAATCACGATGAGCCTGTTTGGGGCGTTCAATTTCATTTTCAGGTGATCAATTTCCTACTTCGTGCACTCAATTTAGTGGAGAAGACAGGATAGATTTTTGAAGAAGGGGGTAATTGGGGGGAGAAGGGGGCGAACGTTTCTCATAAAGCGAACACACATACAGAACCCACCGGCACACCCTCCCCCCAACACACACACGCAAAATTCGTATTTCCAATTCCATAGTCTTCTATGTATATATATGTTTTTTTTTTAAGGTTCTATATTGTTCTGTTATTGTATCTCCGTGATATCACAGTGATATCATGTCCTTGTATATGTTCATGTATTCTCATTGTTTCATTTCAAGAAATTTTAAACGATAAGGCCAAGTCAGCAGTACATCCAAACAACACAACGTCATTTTCTAACTTACACTCCTTGATAACACCATACATAACAAAGACAACATCCACACAATGCGTCAATCTGAAGACCAACTGATAAACAACATGATGTCACAATCTCACGGGTGGAAAGTAAATAAGATACCAATCAACAACAAATGTTCGCGTTATGACTCTTAACGAAAACATTTATTGCATAATTCTTTAAGATATTGAACTAAAACAAGAAACATAACATCAAGTATACACTGCTCAACATGTTCAAAGACGTCTCCAGCTTGAAACCCTCCCACGAAGATACGAACACTTCAGTTATTTATTCCAAGGGTGTCTGCCAAAGCAATGTAGTCAAGATTGTCGTTCTCGAAGGCGTCGATCAACCTTCCCCTATCCTCATTTGTAATGCGCCTGTAGCGTACGCGTTGAGCTGCCATTGTACCCAAATGAGGTTACACTTGAGAATGAACAGATATAGGCCCTACCCAAAGCAGCTGTATTGATGATGAAGCCAATTTATTCAAAACTAAATGAAAAAAAAAAAAGAAAAGCCACACATAGACCCCAAGCTCACTAAATGTAATGATTCATTTAAATTGAATGCACTTATTTGGAACATGGTTGCCTTTTCACGAATATGAATGACCATCGAGGTTCCGCCGCCAGCTTGAAATGAATTTGAATGCTCATTGCTGAAATGCATGCTCCTATTTTGAATTTGAATGACGCTAATGAACAATTGATTGCTTGGATAGTGAATTTGAATGACCAGATTGGGAATTTGAAAGCTGATTCAGTGCTGCGAGCGTGAAATGCGTGAAATTGAATGCTCGGAATATGAACATGAATGACAAAATTATGAAATTGACCGGGAAAACCTATAGTATGCAAAGCCAAGGGACAAGAAAGTGGCTTTTTCTGTAAAATGACTCGTATACAAATAGACTAAAGGTAGGATGTGTAAGTGTATGTGAGTGTGGGTGTATGCGTGTGTGTGAGTAAGTCTGAGTACCAAAAGGGAGGGGTTAAAATGGCAGGCTTGGACTCAGATCTCAAATGGAGGACTTGGATCTAAGAGGGCGGACTCAGATCTAAAATGGTGGACTCGGATCTAAGAGGGCGGACTCAGATCTAAAATGGCGGACTGATGATGTGGCAGTCTGAGAACCACGTGTGCTTGAGAGTGGAGGAAGTGAGAAGGAGAACAAAGAACTGGATGGCACAGGCGGGTAAGCAGAGTGTAGTGTACAGAAACTAGCTGAAAAGAGAATATGAGAATGGAGAGAGAGTGAGAAAGGATGAGAGAGAAAGAGCAGAAAAGAAGGCACAGGCAAAGTCTGATCAGAGTCTGTTCAGCCCGCAGCGGGCTGAACAATCAGTCAGACAAGCCAAACGTCCCAATTCAATTCAAACTTTCTCAACAATCCTAATGATTTTCACAGAGCAAGGCAACAATGTAAAACAAAGCAATCCGCGGTTTTAAATTGAACTCTCTCAAAGATCGGATATGTAACAGGTCAGCAATGCAGCAGTGTAGAGTAAATATCCGCAATTTCCCGACAAATTCTCTTTTAAATACTGAAGTTTTACACCCAGTACAACAGTAAAATCCAGTACATAAAAACCAGCAAGCAAAGAAAAACACAGCTCAAAGTATACAGTAATTATTACATTCAAAAATCAACAATTAGCATAGAATCGTGCGTTTCATATTCTAGCTAAATCTGCCCAGATGCAAATTGCCTTACTTGGGATCACTACCGAGTGAGTGATCCAGATCTCCAGCGTCAGTCTCCGAGAGAAGGCAAGGGCGGGTCCTTTCTTTCCTGAGCACTCGTCAGCGGACAGGAAACAGTATCTGCTTTTCCAGGCGCAGTGACGCACGAGAGAATGCAGAAAGTTCGTTGACTTGTTGATTGGGAAAATAGCAAACAAGGGAAGCTGGTCGCCTTTTCGTTTCTTCCAGAAGTTAAAGACGTTGAAACGAAAGAAATTCCACTGTCGTCTCGCAGTGTGAATTCTTTTTACCGGTTCTTGAATAGATACGCCTATAGGCAACTTAAGTAATTACGGAACAGAACGTAGTTAATCTTTAACTGTACCGTGGCCAACTGGAGAGGTCCGAAAAACTTTGTTCTTTGTTCTGTTCCAAGGAAACTTTTCAGTCAGATGGATGTGCACTCCTGATCTCTATTAACCCCACCGTGGCAGAAGTCCAGAGAGAGAGAACAATGGGTTGCTTGATTTTTTAAAGGGGTTTGACGTCATTAGTTTTATTGCATTGGAGATAATGCTTTTGGAATTCTGGGAAATGTAGTTAAAATGGCTGTTCTTTGTGGTTTGCAGCCATTTTGGCAGGCCTTGGCCCTACACCTGAGAGTCAAACGAAGTTTTAAACTCAGCAGCCAGAGCCGATCTGTGTTGTTCCAGAATCGAGCAAATGTCGGCCATAGTTATGCTAACAGGTAGCCAAGACTCCTTATCTTTTTCAGACTGTTTTGTCTTTGACTTGGACATAACTTAATGGGCGGGTGTGAATTGAACACCAAGCAAACTTACGAAACAAGAGCCAGCACTTTACACTAAACGCTGCAAGCTATTAATGGTAAATAAGGCAGCAATGGTGGGAGCGATCTAAACACGCGTCTACTCCACACGCCTCATACCGGAAGTCCCTGTCCGTTCAAAGTTGTGTCATAATTTACACCTCAGTGACGCAGAGCTTGGTAATTTGGTGCTCAGATATTCAAAATACGTTAACATTAATTGAATTAACAACTGATGAGGCACATCTCTAACTACTTTGAAAAAGTAAACCAACTGCGCATATAGGATGTCACGTTCAATTTCAACATTAACCGAACACAAGCTATCTAGCTAATCAAAAGCAGCCTTAGCTTACAGAGCGTTCTGTACTAAAAGCTATTAGTAGCTATTGATTTGCCACATAAAGAAGATATTCATCATACAAAAGACATTAAAACATCCATATCGTGAAGATCGCTCCTCATACAGACTTGAGTTAAGTTGAAGACGGGCGGTAAGCAGAGCTCCACTCTTGGTCACACGTATGCACGACAAATACGATGAATAACAACCACTGAGAACCGAGCCAAGAACGCGCTTAAGGCAATGCCCCACTGGCATTCACCTAATAAAAGTACACCTTTTTTCACAACCAGACAAACCGGTACGGATGATTTAAAAGTGAAATATTTATATATTTTATATCAATTATGTGTGGTAGTTACAAAAAAAATCATAAATGGATTTAGCAAGTGTCTTTTCCAGTGGTTTGCGATGGAATAATTCCATTTTGCCCCCCAGGGTTGACCGCTGAACCCATGCTGATGCAAATTTGCGCCGTTTCTGGGTGCATATCAGTTTCACGGGCATTGGTTGTATTGTCTTTCCTTTCTCGCATAGATTGCCTGCATAAAGGGAAGCCTTAGTATTTCTGTTTTAATTGCTTGAAACCATCATAAGCATAAATCACTATGTAGTTCAATTACAAATTTCTCTGAATCAGACTCTCATCCAGTAGAGCAATTACCACTGATGTGGTGGACGAAATATGTGATTGAGTGATAATAATAATTAGTGATTGAAGAAGCCCTAAGGTGTTGAAACCAAGAAACCTTGTCTGTTATCCTGCCTCATCATTTGGACATAAACCTTTTAATGTGCAACTCTCGTATCGTTCAGAGTCGATCCATCCGATCACTGGAGTCTGAGAACCGAAGCTGTCATTGTGTCAAGCTTTTTACTCTCCCAAAGCCAGTGCATTGAATCTGATGTGGAAGACTTACTGTAACTTGCAATATTGTTCCCAAAAGTTGTACAAGTCATTATAGGACAAAGACCAGAGGAAAACAAAATGAACTCTAAACTGTATTTTATTGAATCAGCATTTAAAGATTTATCATTTCGGTCTTTCCTAAAGGCCAATGATTGTGTTTTTTAGTGGCAACTTTTCACATGTCTTGCATGGCACTCATTAGTTTTGCGTCTATACATAGGCCTACTTTGGAGCAATTTTAAATTGGAAAGATTTTCTGATTGAGACTGTTGAGATTATAAGTGAAAGAATGGTTGTTTAACAAAAAAAATGGTAAATATAGTGTTTGCATTGATTGCTCTTTTGGCCAAAATACTCACTGGAAAACACTGAAAGTAGCATTTCTAAGCATCTAAATTTAAAAATTTTCTGGGGGGGCATTCACCCAGACCCCTAGAAGGCTCGCCGTTTTGGTGCTCAAAAAGTAGCGTACTGCCTGCTTTCAAATTTGAGACGTCTACTTTAAAACCTATTGAGAGCCCTGCTATCCTATTTACTAATTTTGCGAACCATGAGTATGGCTGTATCAATAGATGCAAAATAATCTAACGTTTTGGCCAAAATAAGGTAGATTTTTGGTGAATGAATATGTGTACAGTATCTAGTGGACATCGGCATGGAGTCATGCAGGAAAATTCATGAATCACATAGCGATATTTTTATTATCCCCCGCCGTGCGTTTAGCGCGACGAGGGGAATATAGTACTAGGTTGATCACAGTCAT
This sequence comes from Gymnothorax javanicus, assembly GCA_029692085.1. Lineage (NCBI taxonomy): Eukaryota > Metazoa > Chordata > Actinopteri > Anguilliformes > Muraenidae > Gymnothorax > Gymnothorax javanicus. The sequence continues at coordinate 123,752,421 of CM056193.1, read as the reverse complement.
GTTTGGTGACCTTGACCTTCATTTCAAGGTCACAAGGTGACTTTAACATTTTCTTGACATTTTACCCTTGTCAGCGAGATATCTCAAGAAAGGTTCACTGGATTTTATTCATATTTGACATCAAGCTTCATCTGTGGAAGGCACAGGGCCCAGTTGATTTTGGTGACCTTGGCATAATTTTCAAGGTCACAGCAAGACATTGAATATTTCAGTATGTTCACCTGCATGTTAACCTTGTCAGCAAGATATCTCAAAAACTTTTTACAGGATAGTCTTCATACATTGTAGTTGGCACTCTCTATGGTGGTTGGGAGCACTTACATTGTGTTGATGTGGATATTCAGCGTTTTTCTCATCACATTAGTCAAGATCAAGGTGTTCAACTGCTTGCAAAAACACTCAAAAATGAAACTTCATTATTGATGTAATATTTAATGCCAATATATGAAGAAATATTCAGAGATAAGGTATTCCAAATTTCGAGGTGCTATTGAAAATAGTTTTCAAGATATGATGTGTAGAGTGGGACCACTGAATGAAAGATTTTTATGCGTTTCAGACACTACAAATTGTACATATATGGCACTATTATGAGCTTGTGAGATCATTTATTATCAATATCTGAAGTACAATTGTTAGGCTGTTTGCTTTGAGACCTAATAAAACTGAATTTTATTTTAATTTGTTTGAAACTCGATAACCAGATTCAGTGTCCAGCGATTGGGTTGTTGGGGCCCCCGCCCATGACTGCCACCCAAAACACAATGCATCGGCCCCTTCTGAACCCTCCCGTGGGTGATGGGCCTACGGGAAGGCGGCCCCGCCGCTCGTTCGGGCTGTGCCCGGCCGGGTCCTGTGGGTGGAGACCCGACCACCAGGCGCTCGCCTGCCAACCCCAACCCCAGGCCTGGCTCCAGGGTGGGGTCCCGGTGACGCCAATCCGGGCGACGTGAACGTCTTTGATATGAATTTTTTCGTAGGGGTTGTGGAACCGCTCTTAGTCTGACCTGTCACTTAGGACCTGTTTGCCCTGGGAGACCCTACCAGGGGCAATAAGCCCCAGACAACATAGCTATCCTATCGAGCTTGGTTAGCTCATGGGACTCCTGAGGCAGCTGACAGGTACCGGCAGGCTGGCGTGCGTGCTGCCCGGCAGTGGCGGAAGCAAAAACTTGGTTATGGGGGAAAGTTCGGGGAGGCCATGGAGGAGGATTATCGGTCGGCCCAAGAGATTCTGGCAAACCGTCCGGCGCCTCAGAAGGGGGAAAGCAGTGCCCTGCCAACACTGTTTACAGTGGAGGTGGGGAGCTGTTGACTTCGACTGAGGATATTGTCGGCCGGTGGAAGGAATACTTTGAGGATCTCCTCAATCCCACTGACACGCCTTCCGTAGAGGAAGCAGAGGCTGGGGACCCAGAGGCTGATTCATCCATCACTCGGGCTGAAGTCACTGAGGCAGTTCGGAAACTCCTCGGTGGCAAGGCACCGGGGGTGGATGAGATCCGCCCTGAGTACCTCAAGTCCCTGGATGTTGTAGGGCTGTCTTGGTTGACACGCCTCTGCAACATCGCGTGGCAGTCGGGGACAGTGCCTCTGGACTGGCAGACCGGGGTGGTGGTCCCTCTATTTAAGAAAGGGGACCGGAGGGTGTGCTCCAACTATAGGGGGATCACACTCCTCAGCCTCCCTGGTAAAGTCTATTCCAGGGTGCTGGAGGGGAGAATTCGGCCGATAGTCGAACCTCGGATTCAGGACGAACAATGCAGTTTTCATCCTGGTCGTGGAACTCTGGACCAGCTCTATACCCTCCGCAGGGTGCTTGAGGGTTCATGGGAGTTTGCCCAACCAGTTCACATGTGTTTTGTGGACTTGGAGAAGGCATTCGACCGTGTCCCTCGTGGCATTCTGTGGGAGGTGCTTCGGGAGTATGGAGTCTGGGGCCCTCTACTAAGGGCCATGCGGTCTCTGTTTGACCGGAGCAGGAGCTTGGTTCGCATTGCCGGCAGTAAGTCAGACCTGTTTCCGGTGCATGTTGGACTCCGGCAGGGCTGCCCTTTGTCACTGGTTCTGTTCATTATTTTTATGGACAGAATTTCTAAGCGCAGCCAGGGGCCGGAGGGAGTCCGGTTTGGGGACCACAGGATGCTTTTTACGGATGATGTTGTCCTGTTGGCTCCTTCAAATCAGGACCTTCAGCATATACTGGGGCGGTTTGCGGCCGAGTGCGAAGCAGCTGGGATGAGAATCAGCATCTCCAAGTCCGAGGCCATGGTTCTCGACCGGAAAAAGGTGGCTAGCCCCCTCCGGGTTGGAGGAGAGCTCCTGCCTCAAGTGGAGGAGTTTAAGTATCTTGGGTTCTTGTTCACGAGTGAGGGAAGGATGGAGCATGAGATTGACGGATGGATCGGTGCAGCGGCAGCAGTAATGCGGTCATTGTACCGATCTGTTTACCAGTCAATCTACGTTCCTACCCTCACCTATGGTCAGGAACTTTGGGCCATGACCGAAAGAACGAGCTCTCAGATACAAGCGGCTGAAATGGGTTTCCTTCGCCGGGTGGTGGGGCGCTCCCTTAGAGATAGGGTGAGGAGCTCTGTCACCCGGGAGGAGCTCAGAGTAGAGCCGCTGCTCCTCCACGTCGAGAGGAGCCAGCTGGGGTGGCTCGGGCATCTATATCGGATGCCCCCTGGACGCCTTCCTGGGAAGGTGTTCCGGGCATGCCCCACCTGGAGGAGGCCCCGGGGAAGACCCAGGACACGCTGGAGGGACTATGTCGCTTGGCTGGCCTGGGAACGCCTCGGGGTGCCCCCGGAAGAACTGGAGGAAGTGTCCAGGGAGAGGGAAGTCTGGGCATCCTTGCTTAGACTGCTGCCCCCGCGACCCGGCCCCGGATAAGCGGAAGAAGATGGATGGATGGATGGATGGATGGTTTGAAACTTTGTAAAACTGAAATTAATATGTTTAATACCTTGAGTGCCAAATGTGCCGTTCCTAACAACTGTTTTTGTAGTACAGTCAGTTATGAATAAGTAAACACTGACAAAAAAAAAAAACAATTGCAGTGATGGTGATATTTGCAAATAACACAGATAGATAGATAGATAGATAGATAGATAGATAGATAGATAGATAGATACTTTATTCTTCCCCAATGGGGGAAATTCAGGTGTCCAGTAGCAGACAATGTGTGATACACACAACCAAGCACTCATAATACAATATTAAAAAAAAAAACCATAGGCAACTACAATAGATAAATACATTAAAAAGATTAGGAGTTACTATTGGTAGTGAAAATAGTGCACATTAGATGATCTATTGTACAGTCTTATGGCGGCTGGGATGAGTGACCTCCTGAATCGCTCCGTACTGCAGAGTATGGAGAGGAGGCGGGCACTACGACTGCTTCTCTGAGCGGTCACAGTGTCATGGAGGGGATGTCCGCTGTTGCTGAGGATGGCCTGCATCATGCATCTCATTCTCCTCTCCACTAGGCCTCCAACAGAGTCCACTCCATTCCCCATCATAGACACACATTTCCTAATTTCTTGGACAGTCATACAGTTCCCCCAGCACACAACTCCAAAAAATAAAGCACTGGCGACAACTGACTGATAAAAAAGGTACATCATCTCATTGCAGACATCGAAATCTTTCAATCTCCTAAGGAAGAAGAGTCTGCTTTGCCCTTTTTTTATATGCCGCATTCACATGCACCGACCAGTCCAGTTTTTGGTCAAGGTAGACACCCAGATATTTATATGTGGGAACCACCTCGATGCACTCTCCCCCAATATGCACAGGTAGATGATGTCCTTTCCGCCTTCCAAGTCCACTATCATCTCCTTGGTCTTGGTTGTATTCAGCACCAGTCCATTGCTTCTGCTCCAGTTGGTGAAGTCGGTGATGACCTTCCTGTACTCCACCTCGTCTCCTCCCTTTACATATGCCACAACAGGGGAGTTGTCAGAATATTTCTGAATGTGGCATAATTCAGACCTGTAGGCGAAGTCCGATGTATGCAGGATGAGGAGGAAAGGGGATAGAACTGTTCCCAGGGGCGCTCCAATGTCGGTCACCACAGTTGCAGAGACCTCCTTCCCCAGTCTGACATACTGTGGATGCTCTGTTAGGTAGTTGGTGATCCATTCAATAAAAACAGGGGCTACCCTCAATCTCTCAAGTTTTCCTTTCAGGATCAGGAGCTGGATGGTATTAAAAGCACTTGAGAAATCAAAAAACATCAGCCTCACATACCGGCCGTTACCATCTAGAAAAGAGAGGATCCGGTGAAGCATGTACAAGATGGCGTCCTCCACACCCATATTCTCCTGGTAAGCAAACTGCAAAGGATCCAGTGCTTGCTGCACTTGTGGCCTCAGTAGCCGGAGGAGGAACCTCTCCAGGGTCTTCATGACCTCAGATGTCAGGGCCACTGGTCTGTAATCCTTAATCCCAGATGGCCTCCCGACCTTAGGCACCGGCACAACGCAGGATGTCTTCCATTGAGTCAGAACCTGCCCTGCATGGAGACTCTGGTTGTAGAGCATTTGCAGAGGTGCAGCCAACTCTGCAGCGCAGTCCTTCAGGAACCTTGGTGTTATAAACATCAGGTCCCGCAGACTTCCCAAGACAGACTCTTCTCAGCTCCGCAAGCACCTCATCCACAGTGAAAAAGCTACCCTGGAGTACACCAACAGCAGAGGAAGAACAGCCGCAGGGTGGAGCAGACCAGGAGGCAGCAGCAGCAGAGGTGTTACAGCTGCTGGGTGGAGCAGAGCAAGAGGCAGCAGCAGCAGAGGTGGTGCAGCCGCTAGGTGGAGCAGAGCAGTAGGCAGCACCAGCAGAGGTGGTACAGCCGCTAGGTGGAGCAGAGCAGTAGGCAGCAGCAGCAGAGGTGTTACAGCCGCAGGGGGGAGCAGAGCAGGAGGCAGCAGCAGCAGAGGTGTTACAGCCGCAGGGTGGAGCAGAGCAAGAGGCAGCAGCAGCAGAGGTGTTACAGCCACTAGGTGGAGCAGAGCAGGAGGCGGCAGTAGCAGAGGTGTTACAGCCGCAGGGTGGAGCAGAGCAGGAGGCAGCAGAAGCAGATGTGTTACAGCCGCTGGGTGGAGCAGAGCAGGAGGCAGCAGCAGCAGATGTGTTACAGCCGCTGGGTGGAGCAGAGCAGGAGGCAGCAGAAGCAGATGTGTTACAGCCGCTGTGTGGAGCAGAGCAGGAGGCAGCAGCAGCAGAGGTGGCACAGCCGCTGGGAGGAGCAGAGCAGGAGGCAGCAGCAGCAGAGGTGTTACAGCCGCAGGGAGGAGCAGAGCAGGAGGCAGCAGCAGCAGAGGTGTTACAGCCGCAGGGAGGAGCAGAGCAGGAGGCAGCAGCATCAGAGGTGTTACAGCCGCAGGGTGGAGCAGAGCAGGAGGCAGCAGCAGCAGAGGTGTTACAGCCGCTGGGTGGAGCAGAGCAGGAGGCAGCAGCAGCAGAGGTGGTACAGCCGCAGGGTGGAGCAGAGCAGGAGGCAGCAGCAGCAGAGGTAGAACAGCCGCAGGGTGGAGCAGAGCAGGAGGCAGCAGCAGCAGAGGTGTTGCAGCCGCTAGGTGGAGCAGAGCAGGAGGCAGCAGCAGCAGAGGTGTTGCAGCCGCTAGGTGGAGCAGAGTGGAGGCAGCAGCAGCAGAGGTGGTACAGCCGCAGGGTGGAGCAGAGCAGGAGGCAGCAGCAGCAGAGGTAGAACAGCCGCAGGGTGGAGCAGAGCAGGAGGAAGCAGCAGCAGAGGTGTTGCAGCCGCTAGGTGGAGCAGAGCAGGAGGCAGCAGCAGCAGAGGTGTTGCAGCCGCTAGGTGGAGCAGAGCAGGAGGCAGCAGCAGCAGAGGTGGTACAGCCGCAGGGAGGAGCAGAGCAGGAGGCAGCAGCAGCAGAGGTAGAACAGCCGCAGGATGGAGCAGAGCAGGAGGCAGCAGCAGCAGAGATGGTACAGCTGGTAGGTGGAGAATCAAACCTACTGTAGAAGCGTTTAAACTCATCGGCCATAGCAGCGCCACCAGGTGTTGCACCTCCCTTCTCCTTGTAGCCAGTAATGGCTTGCATGCCCTTCCACACTTCCCTTGTGTTATTGTGCTCAAGTTTCCTCTCCAGCTCTCCTGAACTCTCTTCTGGCTCATCTAATGCTCTTTTTCAAGTCATGTTGGACAGTCCTGACCTTGTCCTGATCTCCTGTTTTGAAAGCCTCTGTTTTCAGGTTCAGCAGGTGCTTAATGCTGCTCGTGATCCAGGGCTTATCATTCGGAAAACACCGAACAGTTCTGACAGGGACCACCACATCTGTGCAAAAATGTATATAATCAGTGAAAAAGTCCACCGCCCCATCAATATTGTTATCAGTCACATGTGTGTCCAGAAGTGTGTTCCAATCAGTAGACTGGAAGCAGTCCCTCAGAGCTTTGCTAGACTCCAGGGTCCACTTCCTGTATGATCTGCTGGTCGTAGGCAGTCTCAGCACACAGGGCCTGTAGGATGTTCTGAGATGAATCAAGTTGTGGTCTGACTTGCCTAGTGGGGGCAGGGCCGATACATTGTAGGCATCTTTGATGTTGTGTGTAACACAGATCCAAGGTATTGTTATACCTTGTAGGACAGTTGACATACTGTATAAAGCCCCCCAAATGAGAGCTGATGTCCACATGATTGAAATCCCCCAAAATGACAACCAGTGCGTTGGACTGTTGGGACTGGATTCTGGCTACTGTGTCCTGAATGACATCACATGCTACAGAGGGGTCAGCGCGCGGTGGAATGTAAACAGTTATGGCCACGATGTGGGAGAACTCTCACGGCACATAGTAGGGTCTTAAACTCACCGCCAGCACCTCCACATCCTCGCAGCAGGTCTTGTCTTTCACTGTGATGTGACTGCAGTAGCACCATTTACTATTCACAAACGGCACAAGCCCACCTCCATTCGCTTCTCCACACTTTTCCAGAGCTCTGTCCGTACATACTAGTGTAAAGCCAGATCTGTTGACAGCTGAGTCAGGGACACTATCGGTTAGCCACGTCTCTGTAAAACAGTACAGGCTGCACTCACGATATGTCCTGTCAGTTTTCACCAGGGCTTCCATTTCCTCACCCTTATTTGGAAGAGAGTTGACATTCCCCATAATAATCGTTGGCAAAAACGGCTTGTATCTCCATCGCCTAGCCTTAAGCTTAGCCCCGGCTCGGCATCCACGGAAAGATCTCCTCAACTCAAGTAGAATCGGGGGCCTAATCCCATGTGATTTTCCTTTTAGCCGTAGGTGAAGGAGTTTGTCCCACGAGTATGTCATAAAACACATTTTGTACCACAAACAAACCACAAAAGCACATTACAAAACAGAAACACAGAGAGCTACATGAACTTGCTGCCACAGCAACTTACGCATGCGCACATACATTTCTACAGTCTCCTGAAGCCTATAATCTCACTGAAAACTGAATTTGGAGACCATTATTGCATATACTCTATTTATTCAAATTTACTTGCTTATACACAGTCGAGTCGCATTATTATCGCCACCAGCTAATATACAGAGTAACTGCCGTGTGCAGCATGGACAGCAGCTAGATGAACTGAGAGTGTTTCAGCAAGGTGCTGGAAGGTTGTCACAGGTATCTGGAGCCATGCTGACTGCAAGGCATCCCACAGCTGCTGGAGGGTGCGTGGTGCAGGATCCATAGAGCGTACATGACAATCGAGGTGGTCCCACAGATGGTCGATAGGGTTCAAGTCTGGAGAATTTGGGGGCCAGGGTAGTACTTGGAAATCTTGGTCGTGCTCTTCCAACCACTGTCAGACATTTCTAGCCCTGAGACATGTTGCATTGTCTTTGCTGGATGAGCACATCCACTCCTAGGAAAACAATCAGCATGTATAGGTGGACGTGATACATGATAGCAAAGAGTGATATGTTAGCAAAATACCTACAGCCCTCCTTATATGCCCACCAAGCCAAAATCTTTACTGTTAACAGAACAAATGGCAAACTGTTTGTTCATTTTGTTGTTTTTATTGCCTTTATATTGATATATCATTCCGAAAAGATGAATTTTATAACATCAGGGATGTTCATTCAAAGGGTCATGGTTATATCAATTTTCTTCAGATCGACATGACATAACCTGCAAAACAAACCATAAATAATCCTGTTTACCTTATCATAGTAAAACATTTCCATATATGCCATTAAAATAATATGCAGTTTTGCGAAAAAGCAAGAGATAGGCTACATTGCAAATGCGTAACACAATTTTCCTGTGATCTGGAAAAACCTAGTGAATCAGTGGCAAGTATTCTTGCAACTGAACAAAAACCTTTTGATTCTGGACTTTTCCCAACCGAAAAAAATAATAAAAACTTGATTTTGACAGTTCAAATAACTCTAATAGCTAGTGTTTTAAGATTCTCACCGCTCTTAATTACTGCAAATGAGGTTCAAACTCAGTTTCTCCCAAAAGTGACAAATGTACTAGGTTTTTCCAGATCACAGGAGAATTACCTGTATATGTATTGTTTCCATAACCATAAACAGGCGTCTTTTTTTATAATTATCACCGATGATGGAATTTTAGTGTTTATTCAAAACATTACCAAGATGTCAAAACTCAAAGGCAAGTTTTCTTTTACTTGACAGTCTGTACTGTCACACAACAAAAGCATAACAAAGGCATAATACAAAGGACACCATGATCTTGACTGACATCTCTTGCATCTGCTTTTGTAGTTTAACGTAGTCCTGGCAAGTCAGCCCACAGGCTGTTTTAAGTATCAGAAAGATTCTACATATAGCCTAGCACAACCTAGTTAAAATAATACTCTCACTGGTGCCATAAAATTTACTTCAAAAACTCCCCTTGCAATATAACTACTCCTGCAATATTCCTTTTTCTGCCCAGTTGCAAGCAGCGCTCAAGGAAAAATATGCTTTAGTCTTTGCGCCAGGAGGAAAATAAAAAGGCATAGCGATGGTCTGGGCGTGCATCGTCAGATGTAGTGTACGTGGAGAAATCAGGCCCATAGAGTTCGGCACGCAATCTGAAAAACTGCCACAAGTTGACCTAGTACGTAGTGTCCTTCAAAAACCAACATGGCGGTGTCAATGGGAAGATCTCTGTGTCATCTCTAAGTATGAAATTCTACTGTTTTATTGATATTGGTGTAATAAATCAATAGTACAAATGGATGCCTATTTATTATGGTAATTCAAATAAGATTATTTAAGACTTTTGATTGTTTTGCTGCCTGTATTAAAACTTCAGTCACCATGGATAGGAAAGTACAACAGGCGAGGAAAGCTTTGCCCTTCCTTTGCCTCCAGGCAGAGCCCAAGAAGTGAAAGCAAAATGCCAGTAAATGTATTGTTTGCCAAAGTACCCGTGGATCAGAGCTCCTATGAACAGCTAAGGCTTCATCTGTAGAGACCATAGACTGTATAAAAAGATGGACGTAGCAAATGTGACGTCACCAATTGGTTTCAGCATACCATTTAGGAAGCCTCGATTTTGGCAATTTGAACAGTGCCATTTTTTTATTTTGGAACCGGATGTGATTTCTATTGGACGAGAGCGTGAATTGAAGATCCGGGGAAGAGCGAGTGGTGGATCCACGTGTGCATCTGACCCTATCTGACGAGGACCAGAGGATAGCCACGCCCCATAAAGCATATCTGGCTTTATCCTTTATTCTAGTCTATTTGGGACCATAATTTACAAAAATTAACATCATGATATATCGAAGGAGACTTGAAACTTGCGATATACAATAAACTAATGTGGAAAATCATTATTTAAATAATATATCTGGTGGGAAAGTAGGGTCATTTTCTCATAGACTTTTACAGTATAGCATTGAACTTCTTTCTGCAACCACCGACGTCGCCATCTGCTGGCGATTAAATGGAATGCAAGTTTCAGAGACTTCCGCATGGACTTCACTTTTCAGACCCGGATGCTGCATCCATCTTTTTATACAGTCTATGGTAGAGACCAATGTATGACGATGTATGAAGATCCTGCCTCTAGTAGTCTTGTGGAGCTAACTACTTGCATGTATGCAAGGTTGCGCTGCGAAGGAATTTGCTCATGTGCCAATATTGGTCTTTCGAGCACAGAGGCGTGCTCTTGTATGGCTGAAGTGACATGCAGTAACCTGCACACTGTGACTGTGAAATTTCTTAGTGACTCAGGTGACTACTCGGATAGTGACCAAGAATAAGCCATAAAGCTATGTGAATATTGAACAGAAACAAGAACTCTTGCCTTTGAATAATTATGGAAGTTCAAAAGTGGGCCACCTGTTGCAAAACAAGCTTACATAACTTTTTAAAAACACATTTTAATGATATTTCTTTTCGTTTGTACTCTAGCCATGGAATGCCGATAAACAAAGTATGAACATCCAAGATTTGGAGAAATTGTCATTACCTTTTACAGTAGATATAGTTTAAAGTAGATACAGTCGCACAGAAGTGACCCGAATATTTAGTATAGTATCGTTGGATAGGTTTTTGTGTAATGCACTGCACACTTAACTACTTTGGTTACTTAGCAATTAGACAAGAAAATATAGGCTGGACAATATTTGTAGAACACCGCAAGTTTTTTGGGATGCCATTTCCCATAGTGCCAAAATGATTTTTTAAATTAAGAGTGTTTAAGAAAAGCTAGTGCTGTCGAACTGAATCACACCTGGTCACGTGATCACCCCATCACGTTATTAAATGTTCATCAACTTCTAGTGAAGAGAACTTTATTGTATGCACTGATATAGTTATTGTAACAAAAGAACAATGTGTCCAGTAATTGGAGGTTTGTGACATGCGCACAAGCTGTTTTTATTGCATAACAAATTAATTTAGACTGTCACTATAAAAATCATGATTTAAACTGTAAACTGCAAAGTTTTATGTAGTTCTTGTAATTTTCGGGCATCTTTACACATAATTTTTGAAAAACTTGAGTTTTGGGTACCCTTTGTAACTTTGGCTCCGAAAAATACACCCCCTTATCTCAAAACCTATACACCATTCAACTGCACTAACCACCAGGTGTTATTCAGGAGGTCCAGGTCTACAACACCCCACTGTAAAACCTTTTCTTACTTTGTGCAAAACTACCATCTGCTACTAGACTATTGACATTCTGAGCTAAGTTATGGAAATGGGCTCTAAGAGCATGGAATGTATATTTATATAAATTATGTCGATTATATTTCATTGCATTTGTTCTGATTTTTATTTTTTATTTTATTATTATCATCATTGGGATCCCCTTCAGTCTTCCGATGGTAATACCAATTGTTTTTGTGCAAATTATTATAATAATGATTATTTTTAGTATTTATTTTCATTTTCACAATTTTTGATTTGTCACATGGTTTGTCTGCCATATTGGATTATGTTCAAAACCTTTGATGATCTTGTTTTCCAGAATCACCGCCCTGATCACGCTCAAACTTGACATAGGTCTAGAAGAACCCAAGTTCTATGAAGTTTGAGAAAGTCATCAACTTCCGATCAAATCTGTGCAAGCTAGTCATTGGTCTTTTTGGTCACGTGACAAAAATTTTCTTTAATTTTCATAAAATTAAAATTTCATGAAAACAACATCATACCAACAGTCAAACGTGGTGGTAGTGTGATGGTCTAGGGCTGCTTTGCTGCTTCAGGACCTGGATGACCTGCCGTAATTTATGGAACCATGAATTCTGCTCTCTACTGGAAAATCCTGAAGGAGAATGTTCAACCATCAGTTTCTGACCTCAAGCTCAAGCGCACTTCGGTTATGCAGCAGGACAAAGATCCAAAATGCACCAGCAAGTCCATCTCTGAATGGCTTCAAAAAAAGAAAATGAAGGTTTTGGAGTGGCCAAGTCTGGACTTAAATTCGATTGAGATGCTGTGGCATGACCTTAAACAGGCCGTTCATGCTTGAAAACGCTCCAATGTGGCTGAATTAAAACAATTCTGCAAAGAAGAGTGGGCCAAAATTCCTCCATAGCAATAAGAAAGACTCATTGCCAGTACTTGATTGCAGTTGTTGTCGCTGAGAGTGGCACAACCAGTTATTCGGTTTAGGGGGCAATTACTTTTTCACATAGGGCCAGGTAGGTTTGGATAGCTTTTTCCCTCAATAAATGAAATCATCATTTAAAACTGCATTTTGTATTTACTCGGGTTGTCTTTGTCTAATATTTCAATTTGTTTGATGACCTGAAACACTCAAGTGAGACAAATATGCAAAAAAATAAAAAATCAAGAAGCGGCAAATACTTTTTCACAGCACTGTAGTACACTTCATATGGACTATTTCTCTTGAATTCGATTCAAGAAAAATCCACCAGCTGCCGGGCTGCCACTACTCATAGTACACTTCATACGGTATATTTATCTTGTATTAGCATCAAGAGATCTCGTGCCAGCCGCCGAGCTGTGACTACACATAGCACACTTCATATAGTATATTTATCCTGTATTGGTTTCAAGAAAAATCATGCCAGCCACCAGGCTGCCACTACATATTGAACACTTCAGAATTTATTCTGTAGTTCAAGTTAGCCTATGCCCAGCATGGTTCTTTTGGGGGGGTTAGTTGCTGCTCCATTGTCTAGGGTTCCATGCTTGGACGTTTAGGGATCTCTCACAAGAGAACCATGTCGTCAAACCCAATGTATGTATGTATGCCTGTATTCTTTCAATAAATATTTTCTTTTTGACAAAGTGGTCCAATCAGAAATGGAGCTTTGACGTAAATTCTGATGGACAACGGAGTCAAACTTGCTTAGTGTAGAAGAGCTGCTTCTTCTGTCTGGAGAGTCACCTGAGTGCGCATTACTGTCATCTGACTTTGCTGTCAGATGATTGCTTGTCAGGTTTACTTAAACTGGAAATATATTGATTTTCAACTTGGTCAAATTTTAGTTGAATACACAGAAAAACTCATAAGTTGTATGAATATTCACACTTCTTCATCAGAAATGACTCCTAGTAGTGGAAAAATCAGAAGGAAAGCTAGAAAATAATGTTACTCAGATCACCTAGATTTCGCTCTGAAATCGGCCCGATTTCGAGCGACGTCACCAGTTGTACTGTGTAGCCCAGGTGCGTTCAATATGCAGAATGTTAAGAAGCATTTCAAGAGTTTGCATGTTCGATACGTTTGCTCGATTTTGATTTCACAGCGAGTCACCCCCTGGAGCCGTTCGTCTCTGTTAGGTAGCGTCATGAGCAAACGTATCGTTCAACATGCAAACTCTTGAAACGCTTCATAACATTCTGCATATTGAACATGGTGCAAAATCAAAATGGCGGAAAGGTTACATTACGTGCCAACATAGCGGTTCATTTAACTTCATAACTCGTGAACAAGCTCGGCTAGCTAAATAAATCCATTACACAGTTGAATACTATTGGCTTATCTCACTAGGTTGCCTTTCTTTGCAAGCCTCACTTGATACAGCTGTAAAGCGTAGCCAGGTGCTAGCTGCTTTCTGAATCAAAGTGGATCATGGGAATTGTAGTTTTTAATTTGGGGCAGCCATACCCCGATTGATGGGATAGTTTGCCACGGTCCCTCTTTTAGCGCTTCGTAGCATTTTGCCGTATTGAATGCAGGGCTGCTACCTAGCCCTGAATCCCGGTCCATCTCATCCCACCCAGCGCGCGCAAGTTTAGCAAGCTAGCTAAATACAAGCTATCGGTGTGCTATCCTTTCTAGCTCAATGGCCAGTTGGCAATCTAGCTAAATACATTGGTGTGCAACTATAACATTATAGAGTTTGATATCACCTTAGCTTGCTAGCTAGGTAGCCAACTAGCTTGCTAGCGAGTATGACAGCGCATGCAAACTGTAGCCTTATTTTGTCGGCATAATTATTTCCGAGAATACTTCGGTACTGCGAAATGTACGTAGATGACACAAATTGATGCGCATTATGTGACGAAAGTCAGAATTCTGATGCATAAACGGTACGGGGGGGTGAGGGACGGCATAAGTATCGTGTTCTATCTGGGCTGCATCTGAGTACCGTATGAAATATACAACTCGTGACATCATCAAAATTAAGCCGTTTCGTTGTCAATTTGAGACTTGCCGAGGGTGAATGGAAGGGTGACTTTTATTGATGATATTTCTTTTCTGGGCTTAGCTGGTGGTGTAAAAGTACTTTTATCATGTTCAGTATACCCTTAGCTCTTGATAGTGGTACAATTTGACCTGCTTTAGGATTTTCAATGAGTGTCCACTTTACGCTGGCCATCCTGAGAAGCTGCTCCTTGGCGCGCTGGCTCAACAACCCTCCTCCACCCCAGCTCCACCTGTCTAGCATTCATTAATCCTGTTCCCGTATGACTAAATTATCATTCTATAACAATGTCTCTTCCTTTTGATGTAATTGCTGCTGTAGGCTCTGTTCTATGAAGAGAGGGGTGGGAGTTACTTGCAGCTCCCTGCTTTCGGTTCCATGCTTAGACAGGCAGGGATCTCTCAGAACAGAGCCATGTCGCCAAACCCAATGTATGCTTGCATGATTTCTATAAATATTTTCTTTTTAACAAAATGGTCCTATCCGAATTTGTTCACGTATAATTTGCAACCTTCTCCAATGCCTATTAGTATAAAGGAATTCAAAGAAAAATGCCAGCCAAGAGCTTAGATATGGCAGCTACGTTGGCTCACTCGTTAAAATCCCTGCACTGCAGTGCAAGAGTGACCACCATGGCATTGCCTCAAATCTAGGCGCTCGACCGTAACATTGTAAGCAAGTCTGTTTTTCTTTGACCTCGATCTGAGTTTGTTAGGTTTGAGGCTGCGAGTGAAAAACAAAAATATTGCATCAAAAATATTTCTAAAACATGCTGTTACTTCGTTCATCAATTTGATCCACATAATGCATCAATCCTACGATTTAACACAAATAATTTGCTGGACCACGTTTAGCTTTGATTACAACATGTATTCGCTGTGGCATCGTTTCGATAAGCTTATGCAATATCACAAAATTGATTTCTGTTCAGAGTGGCATTAATTTTTTGTGTGAAAGTGATGTCTCTTGCTCTTTGAATCACTCTCTCACAATTTGAGCCTGATGAAACCTTGCATTGTCATCTTGGAATATGCCCATGCCACCAGGGCGGAAGAAATTGATTGATGGAAAAACACGCTTGTTCAGTATATTCGGATGGAAAGCTGACCTCATTTTTGGGCACATATCATTGCAGAACCCAGACCTGACCCACTGAAGCAACTGCAGATCATAAACACTGTCCCCACAAGCTTGTATGGTAGGCACTTACCCTGAAGTGCCAATCACTCTGGAACAGGCTGAATCTGAACTCATCAGACTATATTACCTTTTTCCATTGTTCCAAAGTCACAAGCAAATCAAAGCCTTTTTTTTTACTAGCCTCCCTGACAAGTGGCTTTCACGGTTTACAGTTTACACGGCTGCTCTGCCTAATCCGTTGAGTTCCCTTTGCACTTTGTCACTCTACGTCAACTCAGCCGCCCATGTACATGACACCTCTTGGATTTTGATCAAACTTTGTCCAAAAATACTTTCCGGTACCGTACAAAAGAATCCAAAGTTTCCTGTCAATCTCTCCAACAGTTTTCGTGTGGTGCCCTCTTGAAATCTGGGTGCCACGCCCCTATTTGACTTATGTGAATTGGTCATTTCGTTTTGTAGCATTTTGGAAGGACTATAACTTCTCACGTAATTGAGATAGGGAGCTGAAAGTTGATGTGCTGATGTATTCTGGCCCATATATCAAGATTCCGCAGCCAGAATCACCATGAGACATCAGAGGGGTGAGAGGAGGGCCCCCAAATTCCTAATTTTTCTTAAGGCGGCAAGTGATTTTTCAGTTTTTGAGGGTCCCTAGGATTCAGTTCAGTGAATGTTACCATTAGAAATGTGGTTCTCCCTCATATTTGGAAACTTCCCCACTATCAAACTAGCTTTTAGGATAATGGTACCATTGGTGAGGGACTTGTGGGGGTCTGAAAACCACTTTGGGCCAAAATGACCCTTTAAGAGAGTGGACTTCAGACACCCAGATGACCTTGTGGGCACTGGATGATGGTAATGGCATTTAAATCAGACACATATACAGATTTAAAGATTCATTTAATGAAATAAAAACTTTGATTATCAACCTCCTTCTGTATGAACATACTTTATGAAAAAAGGAATTCTGAGACCCTTTTTCGGCAGAAATTTATGAGTCCAGAAACTAGGTCAAACAGGATTAAATAGAAAGAGTTGACCAAACTGTCTAAAATCCGTTATGTTTATTTATTATTTATTTCAAGTTCCCTTATTATGCCACCAGGTGCACAGCTAATTAGCCATTATGAGCCAGTCCAAAGTCTCCGCTACCTGACATCACAAGGGAGAGTGTCCACCCAGAGTAATGAAATCTGATTGACTGCTTAGCTGAAGGTGATCAGTTCTTCTTGCCTCTGGTTGGTTACTTCCCCATGTGATGTCAAGAGGGATAAGATTTTGAAATGGCTTGTGAGAACTAATTAGCTGTGTTCCTGGTGACATAATAGGGGACCTTTAACCTTATTTAACCAGGGAAAGTCCCATTGAGATTGAAATTTCTTTTTCAAGGGAGCCCTGGGGGGGTTGTGATGCAGAGGGAGAGGACAAGTTGCATAGCCAATTAGATCAGGGGAATTTAGCCATGACACTGGGGAACATCCTACTCTTGTCGAAGAGTGCCATGGGATGTTTAACCTCTTAAGCCCTGAGCCTCTGGTTCGAAAATGGCATGCCCAAAATGAAATAAGTATATCTCTGCAACTACTTGGTCAATGTGAACAATCTTGGTATCATAATAAATGTAAAACCATTTGGGATTTCTGCCATGGTGTAAAAATCAGTATATATGTCACTGAGTCAGAGTAAATGAAGATGGAACACAGTATAAATGAAAGATCTCATTTTGCACCTAACAAAGTTTAACTTCTATCCCTTGTGAACTTATTTAGTTGCAGTCTGAAACCTCTAAAAAATTACGCCACAGAATCTCATTATTATCTGTGCCAAAGTTTATTTTGATCAAGTAGATCAGAGCTAAATTAGAGAGGAATGTCTACAAGGCTTCTCCAAATTGGCAATTCAGGTACCTTGTGTGCCATTTCAGATTTCTCGGATACAAAACTGTAAAACTCATTTAATTCCACTTATATGTCACTACAGGCATACATTCCATCCAAATACAACCACTTTTTAATTTTTAGAATTTTTAAATATATTATTATTATTTCTGCCAGTCCTGTATTGCCTGGAATCCATACATATCAAGTGCTGGTCGCTCCCAACGGTCACTCACTGATATGTCTGGCCTCAGTCGGTAGGCCAGCGTTTGACTTTAAAATATTCGCACAAAATCCATGCAAGATCTGTGATTGGCTCACAGTTGCAAGGGTGCCCCGCCCCTTTAGACAGACTTACGGCGGGTCCTGAATGAATTGATTCCAATGGGGAGAAGAGAAGTGAACGTGAGCACAGATTATCACCAATTATTTTGCCCCATTGTCACAGAATTAAATACTGAACTTATTTTTCACAGGCCACAGATCTTCCAAATATTCTGGTGCTGCAATGGCATTTTTAAGACCAACAGATCAGGAGAAAATGAACTTTGTTTGAGACCTGTGTCTATCTCAGCAGCGGTCACGTAACATCTGGCAATACAGAAATACAGTATGGACTGTGGCAAACTACGAATTAAACTTTCAAACTGAAAGAATGGTTGTGTTTATATGTTCAGTGATACTGTTATTGCCATCGATGTTTCATCGTTTTTAAAGGGAAAAGGAATATATTTGATTGGTATGATCTTGTACTGGATTGATATCAGATATTTAACAAGCGGGGAAAAGCGGCAAAATAAGCGTTGGCCATCCACGTTAAAAATGCCGAAACCTTGTGCAGCAATAGGTTGCAATAATAGGAACAAGCAATCCATCTTCTCTTTTCTGAAGAAAGTAGGCAGGCAAGGAATAAATTAGCAACTGTCGTATTACATACCAGCTTCATAGGCTTAACCTAGCTGATGCAATCATGCCCTTCAAGCTATAGCTAATGCCAATTACAGTGAAATACATTATGTAATTTGAGCATTATTTAATTTAGCCTTCATTATACCGGGAAATCCCACTGAAATAAACAAAATGCAGATATGGCCAAACATTATCCTTTTTAAAACCGAACAACCACTCCAAGAGTAAATGCAAGCAAGCCAAAATCTAATTTTTAAGCTCATGTCAAATAACATTCACGAATGCCGTAGCTGGCCAGCTAACTCATATTCGTAATACTGAGTACAGTCGTTGTGTTGTAAAATGCCTGATGTAGCAAAGTAAAAGGAAATATACACGCAACATGCAGATATAAGATAGATACTTGTATATCCCAATGTTTAATTGCTCGCCTACTTAGCTACCACTTCTGACAACAAGATGCGATGGATAACCCGGTCAGCATTCATTCTGCAAATGCCGCCGCGCGATTGGTGGTTCACGCCAAAAGGTCACCCAATCAGCCAAGAGCAGAAAACATGAATATTTATATATCCAGTTCATTAGTGACGTAAGGGCTAAACACTGGCCTATATGACTGCGGCCAGACTATATCAGTGAGTGACCGTTGGGAGCGACCAGCACTTGATATAGATGGATTCCGGGCAAGTCCTGTAGCCTATACAATTTCCCATTCAAAGATAATACATACAAAGAAAATGAAGGTTGACTCCACTGGAGCATATTTATTAAAAAATAAATAAATAAATGAAATTATAAATACAAAGGCAATGTAAAAAAATGGTAAAGATAAGTAAAAAGAACAAAAACCCCAGCAATTATTTATAGAAGAAAAATGCGATGATAGCCCTAGTAAACATACTCCAAGGCTGGGTTTTGAACCCTGGCAGTTTGGACTGCAGCACTGCATCCTAACCACAAGACTATATCAGCTGACTGTAGATTGCTGGTCAAATTGCCGATATAAGGAATGGGTCAAGAAAACACGAACTGTACTGTTGTACTCTCAGTATTCTTGCGGAATGGCACAAAGATTCTGTCAGAAAACGACTTTGAAAATGATTGTTGAATATTTAGCGGACAATTATTTGGAAAATGCCACAAACAAACTAGTTATGCGTTTATATTGTCGCGCTATTCAAGTACATGCGAATGGCCCGTGGACTCAGTTTGACGCACTGGGAACGCAAGGCTTTAGCTCAGGCTTGGTTTGTGCGATTAAGGTGGTTTAGAGCTCGTTGGAAACATCAGAACCCATGGAATCAAATGGCTACCGGCAAAGTCTTACTGACAGCATCATAAGCCAATCATAGAGAGGAAAATATGTTGCAAGCAAGCTGAATGCTGAGGAGCTGAGATCTTTGAAGCAGTGCCCTGGAAAAAAGCATATTTGGAGATTGGAAGATTGAATTTCGTTATAACACAGACACATTGGGCTAACAATAGCAAGCGCAGATTTACCCTTGAACAGTTTTTTTATTACAAAACATCAAAGGTAAGACATTTTTTCTGCTCATCTCTGCAGACTGTAAATTGTATGCCTGCTGTTCTTTGAGTGTGGTGTCTGTTTAAAATGACAAGGCTTATATCGTTGGATTCTGTGGACTTTCCTCTTTCATTTGAGGTATTGTTTGTATGCATAGCACAAATTCAGTAGAAATGCTAGCGACTCAGCCCTGATATAATTTCATCCTATGTTTTGTTGCATGGTTATTTACTTGCTTGGTGCTTGAATTGTGTTCGGTTGTGGTAAAAGTGGTCAACATGAGCTTTTTGCCGAGTTACTTCCTGTAAGGTGGATAAGCTGCATGACGATGTTGCGATTAGGAAACATGCTGTATTTACCATTAACGGCCAAACCCGGTACCGGGCGCGTTAGGGCTTAAAGGGTTAATGAATCAAGGTGAAAAAAATGCACACCTGAAGTGATGGTGCCAGCCAATTTAAACAAGCATGAAAAATAATGAAGCTCAATGCACAGTCGTAGCTCTGATGCAAATTTTTTTAATGATAATAATTGTAATTCAAAACATTCATAAAACCAACGTTTTGGCAGGGGAACTGCCTTCATCGAGGTTGGGATGTTTAATGCCACGGTGAGTCAGGACCTCGTTAAATTATGCGCCAAACTTCTCATAACTTCTCATCCGAAAGACGGATAATTACATTAATTCAGGTGTTCGTCCATGAAAACCTGAGGTAATCATGCAAACTTTAACCCCTTGTACACCTTAACACGACTATGACCGAATGTAGTGGGAAAACAGGTTACAGCTGACAACATGGTCAAGGTTGATCACTCCATGAAAGATCACACATCACACAATTGCTATATTCCATTTGTTACACTTTTTACCCCTTCTTTAACCAGAAACACACCTGGACATGATGTATTTTTCAGGTCCCATGATCTCTATAGTGTGAGACTCAGTTGTCTTCCCTCATATGGTTTTAATTACTCCTTCCTGGAAGGTGAGGTCACTGAAAGTTCTGATCTGGGTTACTCTGCATAAAGTAGAGAGTACCTGATTGCCAGCTAGCATAAATGAACAACATTTCATAACATAACATGAGTGGCGAGAACAGGCCGTTCAGCCCAACTAGGCTCGCCAGTTTCTTTAAACTATTGTGAATATATCACTTCAGATACTCAATGTCTCAATGGTATCTAGCTTTAAGTCAAGCCTGCTCTTGAAAATTGCCAAGGTTTCTGCCTCAACAATGTGGTCAGGCAAGCTGTTCCACATCAAAATTACTCTTTGGGTGAAAAAATATTTCCTAATATCAGTGCTAAATTTACCCTTGGTCAACTTCCATTTATGACCCCGAGTTCTACTAACAGAACTTGGCCGAAGGAATCCTACATAATTCACTTTGTTAATCCCTTTCACATATTTAAAGACCTCAAACAGATCACCCCTGAGTCTCCTTTTCCTAAGACTAAAGAGATTAGGGATATTCAGCCTGTTCTCATAGCTTTCATCTTTTATACCCGGAATTAGCTTAGTTGCTCTTCTCTGAACTTTTTCTAGAGCCTCTATATCTTTCTTAAAGTATGGTCCCCAGAACTGTACACAATACTCCAGATGTGGTCTGACAAATGTGTTGTACAAGAGAAGTATCACCTCCTTGGATTTGTACTCAATACTTTTGGCAATGTATCCCAGCATCCGATTGGCTTTTTTAACTCGTACTGCACAATGACTAGAGCCTGTGAGGGTTTGGTCAACAATCACTCCTAGATCTTTTTCATGTGGAGCACATTCCAGTTTTAAATCTCCCATGAAGTAATCCTGTCTAATGTTTTTATTAACTACATGTACAACTTTACATTTTGCTAAATTAAATTTCATTTGCCACATTTCTGCCCAACTCTGGATTCTATCCAAATCCTCCTGAATCACTTTAGTAGAGTCTAAACTATTTGCCAAACCTCCCAATTTAGTATCATCCGCAAATTTAACTAATTTGCTCTCAATATTTCTATCAAGGTCATTAATGTAGATGAGGAACAGCAGGGGTCCCAACACTGATCCCTGAGGGACGCCACTCCCCACCATACCTAGCTGAGATGAGATTCCACTGACCACCACTCTTTGTGTTCTGTCCTGTAACCATTTTTGAATCCACTCCAGAATACCTCCTGTAACTCCAATGGAGCTCATTTTAAAAATTAGTCTCTTATGCGGTACTTTATCAAATGCTTTCTGAAAATCCAAGTATATGATGTCATAAGCCCTGCTCTGATCATAAGTCTTGGTGGCCTCTTCAAAAAATTCCAGGAGGTTTGTCAGGCATGACCTTCCCTTACGGAAATCATGTTGGCTATCACTCAAAATATTATTACGTTCAAGGAATAATTCCAGCTCGTCTTTTATGATAGATTCCAGTATTTTGCATGCAATGCAAGTTAAACTGACTGGCCTGTAATTTCCTGGCTCAGTACGGTCCCCTTTCTTATATATTGGTATTATATTGCCCTGCTTCCAATCATTTGGTATTTCTCCAGTTTCTAAAGACCGTCTGAAGATAGCGGAGAGCGTTTTAAATATGATCTCACTAATTTCCCTGAGCACTCTAGGATATAAGCCATCAGGACCCGCCGCCTTATCTGCCTTTAGTTTATGCAACTTGCCTAATACTTCATTATCCCTGACCTCAATTTCCGCAAAATAATCTTGAGCGTTGGACGTGCCCTCTGGCCGAATAAAAACCCACTCCGAGGTAAAATTCTCAACAAAAAAACTGTTTAAGGTATCCGCAATATCCTTGTTATCATATAGCAGCGATCCATATTTATTCTTTATGCACTTAACCTCCTCTTTGATTTTCCTTTTTCTGCTACAGTACTGAAAGAAGCGCTTAAGATTAGTTTTTGCCCCTTCTGCAATTTGCCTTTCATACAGTCTTCTAACATTCCTCAGCTCTTTTTTGACCACAGCTTGCATTTTACAGTATTCAGCCTTAGTATTCTCATTGTTATCCTTTATGTATGTCTTATAAAGATTCCTCTTATTCCTCAGACTCCTACGAATAGCTGTGGTCATCCACGGAGGATTTTGCTTTTTCAGCTTACTTTTGGACACTTTTGGAATGAATTTACATTGTGAATCAAGTAAAACCCCCTTAAATCTTTCCCACATCTCATTTACAGACTCACAGTCCAGAAGTGTCTCCCATTTTATTTCGCTTAGATATGAGCGCATTCCGTCAAAGTTTGCTCGCCTAAAATTAAAAATTTTGGTTTTCGAAGACACCTTTTTAACTTCCCATGAAATGTCAAAATTAGCAGTAGAGTGATCACTAGTCCCAAGTGGCTCCAGTACCTCAACATTGCTAAGTCTATCAGAGTCATTACAAAGCACCAAATCTAAAATTGCCTTCTCTCTTGTAGGTTTATTAATATACTGCACCAAAAAATTGTCATTTATAACATCCAGAAATTCTTCCTCCCCTTTACCCTGTCCTTTCACCATTTTCCAATCGATACCAGGATAATTGAGGTCTCCCATAATAATAGTCCCTCCTCCTCTACAAGCTTGCCTCATCCTCTTAAAGAGCAGTTAACATTGTCCAAAGCTGGCGGTCGACAGCATACTCCTATGTTTAAACCTGTCTTGTATTTGCCAATGAGGCTGACCCAGATATCTTCACAGGGCAAGGAATGTTCAATTTCGGGAATTTCCTGTACATTTATGTTTTTGTTCACATAGAGTGCTACGCCCCCTCCTCGCCTATTACATCTATCCTTCCTAAAGAGCTTATAACCTTCTATATTATATTCATCTTCGTCCTCTTCACTAAGCCATGTCTCTGTAATCCTAACTATGTCATAGCCCTCACTAATCTTAACGGCCTCAAGTTCTGGAAAAATTTTTTTTTTATGCTTCTTGCATTCAAATAAAAACATTTCAGGTAATTACTAATGCTCTTCCCCCTTGATTTCCCATGGGGCTGCTGCTTCAAGCCCCCCACTACGCTTTTTTGTTTTAAAAGTATATCATCAATAGTGCATGTAACGCTGTCAGCTTCCATCAGGGAAGTCTGCATTTCCCTATGTGTAACACTCACTAACCTCCCTGCCCCCCAAGTCCCTAGTTTAAATAATCCTGTGCTACCCTCAACATATGCTGACCCAGTGCAAAGGTACCCCTCCGGTTCAGGAGTAGCCCGTCAGGCTTGAACAGGTCACCCCTGTCCCAGAAAAAGTTCCAGTGCCCCATAAACCTGTACTTCTCTTTCCTACACCAGGTTCGTAGCCACGTGTTAAACCTCCAGATAAAATTCTGCTTTCCTCTGCTTGCACGTGGTACCGGTAGAATCCTGGAGAAAATTACCATGGAGGACCAGCTCCTAAGCTTCTCAGCTAATTCCACAAATTTGCCTTGCAGAACCTCAGACCTACCCTTACCCATGTCATTTGTCCCAACATGGACCATGACAACTGGATCCCTCCCTGCTCTGGCCAGGAGCTTGTCCGCATGCTCCAGGAGGTCTCCTACCTTGGCACCAGTTTGGCAACATACCGTACGAGACTCCTTGTTGCGCGAACAGACTAAGCTGTCTATTCCTCTAATGATTGAGTCCCCCACTATCACTAGCTCCCTTTTCTGAGGGGAAGAGGCTAACAGGGTGCCCTGATGCTCATCAATCCCCCCACTCTCAGGGTCAGGGGCCAAGTCAAGTTCCTGCAAGGGCCGGAATCGGTTGGACACCTGTTGTAGGAATTTTGATTTTATATTCCTGGTGTTACCAGACAGAGACAAAGGAATTAATATCAAAGCCAAAGTCAGTTTACTTCATCTTCAGAGAAAGGATCCTTGCACACAATAAGTCCAGTCAAACAAGGATAAAGACAGTCTCTTTTGCTGTGGTTTAAGTAAGAGTCCATCTTGACATCCTCCTCCCCCCCCCGAGCTGATTTACACATCATGGTATCAACAGGAATGTTGCAGACGCACACAGCCCACGTAAAGCCGGCCCCGAAGTATGCATACATCTTGTCGTTCGGCATCCCAGGCTCTTCTTGTTCTCTTTTTCCTGAGAACACATAATCTTGGGAGAGAAAGAGAACATCTTAGCCCTGTCAGGACTGCATGGCTCCAGATAAACTATAAGCAATTACATATTGTTCAAATTTGTGGAAGCTACAGCTATGAAGGCCTAGGCTAATCAGAAACAGGCACACTACCATAGCCTAAGAAAAATTGAGCCAGAGCAAGCAAGGATAAACAATTAATAATAATTAAATGAACCAAATAATAATTAAATGAATCAATATAAAAATGATTCCACACACCTCAACCACTGGAGGAGCTGTCGCTGTACGGCGTGTACGCCCTTTCCTGCGCTGTCGAGCTACAGTCACCCAACTTTCTCTCCCTGCCTGTTTTGTGGTCTCCGCACACCCCTGCTTTGGCGCACACACCATTTCTCTAAACGACATACTACTTAGTTCCTCTAGGAACTCTACTGATTGCGAACTATGTTGCGCTGCCAACTGGCTCTGAAGATCAAGAATCTTGCTCTCCAGATGCTCAATTAGCTGGCACCGGTCACAGACAAACCCACCCTGGAAATCTCTTTCCAAACCGTCACATAGTTTTGGCCACATTTTGAACCCCCTACCTAATGACCTTGCTCACCCTAGATAACAAGGAAAATTAATTAATGCCGAGACAGAAGCTCAGGGTCCACAATTTATTAACCTGAGAAGCCCTAAGCAGCAGTCACAATAGAAACCGCAGGGAAACTATGTAAATGGATAATAAGCCTCTTTTAGCAGGGGCTTAGTTTCAGTTAACAAAAAAATGAAATACCAAATTGAGACTAACTCGATATGTAATAGGCACTCTGAATAAGCCGACTTGACTTTATATAGTCCCAGTACTATTAATATACTAATCTAAAAATATCCAGGTCTTAGCTGAGAATCCAGATAAAACAGACTAGCTACAGTGCCCAGGAGAAATGGGGGGGTGGGGGCACTCCGGTAAACCTTACCGTTTAAAATTCCAACCTAACTGAATGAACGACTAACTGAAGTAACAGCTGCCCTACTGACTAAATGCTTAATCTCAGATCCCAAGTCAAAAATGCAAACGGTAAATATCTAGCTAACTAGCCACAAATACAACCAAAGGTAACCAAAACAGAGTAAAGCTCCGGTTCCCTTTAATTCAAACGGACCGAAAAAAAAGTTGTTTACTATGTGAGCGAACTAAACACGGTTTCTCCCTACAAGCTGTCGCGAAGCACTCAAACAAGCAACTAAACTTTAATCAGCTGATCAAGGCACCGCAACCGGCGTAAAAAACAAAAATAACGTAATTTGCAATGTGTTTAATCAGAAGAGCACTTCGGTAATAATGAGATGCGAAAAAGACAAAATCCCCGGTTCGCGTTAATATTTAATTCAAGCTTGGCGATGCGTTTATGTGGTAAAGAGAAAGACCGAAGGAGACTAAAAACCCTGGTGAACGTCAATATTTACTGGCTAGAAGACTGTATGAAAGGCAAGCGACCAAGTATGAAACCAACCCAGGTAATAGTTCGCTAGATATCCAGGTAATTCGATAATATTCTTAGCATTGAGAGCTTGCTGAAGTTTGTTAGCTAAATCAGCTACAGAAAAACCAGGCGACAGTAGCTCAGTCCTTGAAAACAACTCTGTTTTACTTTGTATATCATACAAATCACTTAGTTGGCCAATTATTTAGTGATTAAATTTATTTTGCTTTACTTTGCTCCCAGGAGACTGAAACCCCCCGAAAAAAACCCCAAAAAAACCCCGTCGCCTTTGTTTGACCAGATTAACGACTTAATTTGGCTATTTGCTAACCGAGTTGTTACAAGGGGGAAAAGGGGGGAAAAAAAGAAGGGGGGAAGATTCTCCCTGCCCCTAATGCAACAAAGGTTATACATCGGGAGCAAATCGTCTTACCTCTTTTAATGTTTGAACTTTTACACACGAATTAGTTTCAGAAAAGCGCATTTAAACGAGAGTAAATTGTCTGCTACAACCAGCCCTGCATGCCTCTCTCCCCCTCAACTCAAGCAGAATGAACACCAATGAACAGCGCTACAGCACAACCAAGAGGTGAGCAAACAGCCCATGTGAAGAGCCTTGTGATTTCTGTCTCTGGAGATTAAGATGGAGGACAATCCTGATCAACCTTGTGCTATTGGTGTTTTTCTACAACCCCAATTCCGAAATAGTTGGGACGAAGTGTAAATTGTGAATATAATCAAAATGCGATGACTTTTAGATCACATGAGCCAATATGTTATTTACAATAGAACATAGATAACATTTCAAATGTTGAAACTGAGACATTTTACATTTTTATCCACAAAATGAGCTCATTTCAAATTTTCTGCCTGCAACAGGTCTCAAAAAAGTTTGGATACAGGCAAAAAAGGGCTAAAAAGGCAATTAATATATTAGAGAATCAGCTGAAAGAACATTTAGCAAGTAATTAAGTTAACTGGCATCAAGTGTGTAACATGATTGGCTATAAAAGGGATGTCTTAGAGAGGCTGAGTCTCTCAGAAGTAAAGATGGCCAGAGGCTCTCCAACCCATGAAGGCTTGCGTAAAAAAAAGTGTGGAATACTTTAAAAACAATGTTCCTCAAGGTCAAATTGCAAAGGCTTTGAAGGTCTCATCATTGACAATGCATAACATCATCAAAAGATTTAGAGAAACTGGAAAAATCTCTGTGCGTAAGGGACAAGACCGAAGACCTTTACTGGATGCCCGTGATCTTCGGGCCCTCAGACGCCAGTGCATCACTCACTGGCATGATTCTGTCATTGAGATTACTAAATGGGCCCAGGAATACTTTAAGAAACCACTGTCTGTAAACACAGTCCGCCGTGCCATCCACAGATGCCACCTAAAACTCTATCATGCAAAAAAGGGATCCATTGTTGAGCATGATCCAGAAGTGCCGCCGTGTTCAGTGGGCCAAGACTCATTTAAAATGGACTGTAACAAATTGGCAGTGTCCTGCGGTCAGACTGGAGGTGTCATAAGTGAACTATAACACGTCCACACGAAATAAGAAAGTAATCCGTCCAAAATTGCAGCCTGTACTGCGTCCACTTTGAAATCTCTATGTTATGCCACTAATTTGCGTATTATTCGGCCAAAACTGTCGCCATGGCAGCCAAAATTGATTGGTGTCATAAGTGAGGTATAATTCGTCCACACTTAATAAGAAAGTAATCCGTCCAAAATTGCAGCCTGTACTGCGTCCACAACGAAATCTCTGTTATGCCACTAATTTGCGTATAATTCGGCCAAAACTGTCGCCATGGCAACCAAAATCGATAGGTGTCATAAGTGAAGTATAACACGTCCGCACTAAATAAGAAAGTAATCCATCCAAAGTTGCAGCCTGTACTGCGTCCACAACGAAATCTCTGTTATGCCACTAATTTACGTATTATTCGGCCAAAACGGTTGCCATGGCAACCAAAATTGATAGGTGTCATAAGTGAAGTATAACACGTCCACACTAAATAAGAAAGTATTCCGTCCAAAATTGCAGCCTGTACTGCGTCCACTACGAAATTTCTATGTTATGCCACTAATTTGAGTATTATTTGGCCAAAACTGTTGCCATGGCAACCAAAATCGATAGGTGTCATTAGTGAAGTATAACACGTCCACGCTAAATAAGAAAGTAATCCATCCAAAATTGCAGCCTGAACTGCGTCCACTACGAAATCTCTATGTTATGCCACTAATTTGCGTATTATTCGGCCAAAACTGTCGCCTTGGCAACCAAAATCGATAGGTGTCATAAGTGAAGTATAACACATCCACACTAAAAAAGAAAGTAATCTGTCCAAAATTGCAGCCTGTACTGCGTCCACTATGAAATCTCTATGTTATGTCACTAATTTGCGTATTATTCGGCCAAAACTGTCCCCTTGGCAACCAAAATTGATAGGTGTCATAAGTGAAGTATAACACGTCTGCACGAAATAAGAAAGTAATCCGTCCAAAATTACAGCCTGTACTGCCTCCACTGCGAAATCTCTATGTTATGCCACTAATTTGGGTATTATTCGGCCAAAACTGTCGCCATGGCAACCAAAATCGATAGGTGTCATAAGTGAAGTATAACACGTCCACACTAAATAAGAAAATAATCCGTCCAAAATTGCAGCCTGTACTGCGTCCACAACGAAATCTCTGTTATGCCACTAATTTGCGTATTATTCGGCCAAAACTGTCGCCATGGCAACCGAAATCGATAGGTGTCATAAGTGAAGTATAACACGTCCGCACTAAATAAGAAAGTAATCCGTCCAAAGTTGCAGCCTGTACTGCGTCCACTACGAAATCTCTGTTATGCCACTAATTTGCGTATTATTCAGCCAAAACTGTTGCCATGGCAACCAAAATTGATAGGTGTCATAAGTGAAGTATAACACGTCCACACTAAATAAGAAAGTACTCAATCCAAAATTGCAGCCTGTACTGCGTCCACAACGAAATCTCTATGTTATGCCACTAATTTGCGTATTATTCGGCCAAAACTGTTGCCATGGCAACCAAAATCGATAGGTGTCATGAGTGAAGTATAACACGTCCGCACTAAATAAGAAAGTAATCCGTCCAAAGTTGCAGCCTGTACTGCGTCCACTACGAAATCTCTGTTATGCCACTAATTTGCGTATTATTCAGCCAAAACTGTTGCCATGGCAACCAAAATTGATAGGTGTCATAAGTGAAGTATAACACGTCCACACTAAATAAGAAAGTACTCCGTCCAAAATTGCAGCCTGTACTGCGTCCACAACGAAATCTCTATGTTATGCCACTAATTTGCGTATTATTCGGCCAAAACTGTTGCCATGGCAACCAAAATCGATAGGTGTCATAAGTGAAGTATAAAACGTCCGCACTAAATAAGAAAGTAATCCGTCCAAAATTGTAGCCTGTACTGCATCCACTACGAAATCTCTGTTATGCCACTAATTTGCGTATTATTCGGCCAAAACTGTTGCCATGGCAACCAAAATTGATAGGTGTCATAAGTGAAGTATAACAGGTCCACGCTAAGTAAGAAAGTAATCTGTCCAAAATTGCAGCCTGAACTGCGTCCACTACGAAATTTCTATGTTATGCCACTAATTTGCGTATTATTCGGCCAAAACTGTCCCCTTGGCAACCAAAATTGATAGGTGTCTTCAGTGAAGTATAACACGTCCGCACTAAATAAGAAAGTAATCCGTCCAAAATTACAGCCTGTACTGCGTCCACAACGAAATCTCTGTTATGCCACTAATTTGGGTATTATTCGGCCAAAACTGTCGCCATGGCAACCAAAATTGATAGGTGTCATGAGTGAAGTATAACACGTCCACACGAAATAAGAAAGCAATCCGTCCAAAATTGCAGCCTGTACTGCGTCCCCTATGAAATCTCTATGTTATGCCACTAATTTGCATATTATTTGGCCAAAACTGTCGCCATGGCAACCAAAATTGATAGGTGTCATAAGTGAAGTATAACACGTCCACACTTAATAAGAAAGTAATCCGTCCAAAATTGCAGCCTGTACTGCGTCCACAACGAAATCTCTGTTATGCCACTAATTTGCGTATTATTCGGCCAAAACTGTCGCCATGGCAACCAAAATCGATAGGTGTCATAAGTGAAGTATAACACGTCCACACTAAATAAGAAAGTACTCCGACCAAAATTGCAGCCTGTACTGCGTCCACTATGAAATCTCTATGTTATGCCACTAATTTGCGTATTATTCGGCCAAAACTGTTGCCATGGCAACCAAAATCGATAGTTGTCATAAGTGAAGTATAAAACGTCCGCACTCAATAAGAAAGTAATCCGTCCAAAATTGCAGCCTATACTGCGTCCACCTGAAATCTCTGTTATGCCACTAATTTTTTATTATTATTCGCCAAAACTGTCGCCATGGCAACCAAAATTGATAGGTGTCATAAGTGAAGTATAACACGTCCACACTAAGTAAGAAAGTAATCCGTCCAAAATTGCAGCCTGAACTGCGTCCACTACGAAATCTCTATGTTATGCCACTAATTTGCGTATTATTCGGCCAAAACTGTCCCCTTGGCAACCAAAATTGATAGGTGTCATAAGTGAAGTATAACATGTCTGCACTAAATAAGAAAGTAATCCGTCCAAAATTACAGCCTGTACTGCCTCCACTGCGAAATCTCTGTTATGCCACTAATTTGCGTATTATTTGGCCAAAACTGTCGCCATGGCAACCAAAATTGATAGGTGTCACAAGTGAAGTTTAACAGGTCCACACTATATAAGGAAGTATTCCGTCCAAAATTGCAGCCTGTACTGCGTCCACTACGAAATTTCTATGCCACTAATTTGCGTATTATTCGGCCAAAACTGTTGCCATGGCAACCAAAATCGATAGGTGTCATAAGTGAAGTATAACACGTCCACACTAAACAAGAAAGTAATCCGTCCAAAATTGCAGCCTGTACTGCGTCCACTACGAAATCTCTATGTTATGCCACTAATTTGCTTATTATTCGGCCAAAACTATCCCCATGGCAACCAAAATCGATAGGTGTCATAAGTTAAGTACAACACATGTACATACCAAATATGAATGTAATCTGTCAAAAATAACAGTCTGTACAGCGTCCACGAGGAAGTGTGTATGTTTCAGCACAAATTTGCGAATTATTCTGGCAATACTGGTTCCATGGCAACCAAAATCGATAGGTGTCATAAATGAAGTATAACGCATGTCCATACCAAATATGAAAGTAATCAGTTCAAAATTTCAGCCTGTACTGCGTCCATAAGGAAATCTCTATATTTCGGCACTAATTTGCGTATTATTCGGCCAATGCTATCACCATGGCAACCAAAATCTATAATTGTCATAAGTATAACATATGTCCATACCAAATATGAAAGTAATTGGTCAAAAATTACAGCCTGTGGAGCATCCACAAGGAAGTGTCTATGGACGCAGATGTGGCTGCGGTGGCGAAGACGACACGCATGAATCCACAGTAGCCGCCCAACTTCGTCCGGGGGCTACAATAACCTATAATATAGAAGACAAATGATACCAGAAAGTTTGATAATCTCTCTTGCCCATCATATCTGACCGTGATTTGGTTGTGCCTTTCGCAGAGAGTTAAGAAATTTTGTCCAAAACCAACAGAGGTGGTGCAATCAAGCAAAATGCTCAAACATGGAGAGTAAAGTTTAAGAGAATTTAAATCATATGGAGCTCAGGATTTCAAAATGTACCTCCTTCTACAGGCAAATAATCCCTCCAGCACTGTCTGCTTCAGACTCACTCCCAGTGTCTATACCTGAAAGATGGCTATATTGATTTTCCATCTTCTAAATATGAAACGAACACTTTCTCAGACTGCCTGTTTCCGTCGATCCAGAAATTTCAAATGTGTGAGGTTGAGAAGACTTGATGTCCCTTGCTGTTATGCAGGGGTATACATACTTTTCCCAGAAATCCAATTTCTTTTAATTATCGTTGAAAAGGTCATGCTGTCTTCTCTCAGATTGAATACTTGTGAATCAGCAGAGAATTATTGAGAAAGAGTAATGTTGGGGCGTTCTATAGGGGTGCGTTTATGCGGCACAACATCTGAAGCTTCTAATCAGACTGTATTTCCAGAAGAGACGGTTTGCGGTGAGAACCAAACGCTGCGAGGGATGTACATGTAGATCAATGGTAGAGTAATATGTCCATTTGAGAGCCATTCCATGAGAGATTGACATTCAGTGCCCAGTTACCCCCCCTGGAATTGAATGAAATGTGGCACATAGGTAGATATGGGCGTTTCACGAAAAAAGGTGAATTTTAGGTCCGTATCTCACTTAACTTGCCGGTGGCACCACCTGGAAGCCATTCAAGTGGCTCAGTTTTGCTGCTGACACCACATTTTACATCAACTATTATGACCTCACCCTTACATACTGTTTATATTCGATGCCCTCATGGTATTGACCCAGACCAAGAATATCCTCATAAAGTGTCTATACTAAATTTTGAACAACAGATTTATTTTGAATGTAAAAATAGCCCATCTGACATTAGTAAATGGATGATTAATCCTTAATTGATCTTTCAGAGAGCAAGTAGAGTCTATTTTTTAGGTCGTACAACACTCGTTTTTGGAGAAAAACATCTAACAGCACACAATATCATATCCTGTTTTACCTAAGACATGAAAAGATAACAGCCATAATGACTGAAATAGATTTTTTTCAGTGAGAATGGCAAGAACATTCTGGAACTGTTAGGATTTATAGTAAAACCACATTACCATTGTAACCATTAAACATTGTCCTCACTGCTATATCATAAAATTCAATTTTAAGAATCACAGAATCACAATTATCAATATTGATTCAACATTAATTGACATTAAGAACACAAAACATTAAAAAAAACTTATTGCAAACTAGTAAACTATTATGTGCATTGAAAGCAGTGGTGGGAGACCTTGCATGTGCAGGGCCTGCAGATGGATTTCCCATATTTGCAGCAGGTTGTCCCTGTTTTGCGGTCCTTTTTTTCAGATCAGAAATTGCATCTCCTTCTCTTCTGTTCCTTTGTGTTGGCTTCTTATGTGAGCTCCTCACCCTCCCATCCAAATTGAAAATAATTTGTTTATTTTTAGATTATTTTGTTATATTACAAGAGCTTGCAGGTGCAGTTCTCGTGTCTGTCTCAAGCCATCCTCTGACCTCTGTATGACTTCTGTTCCTTGTGTGTATCATATTTGGTCACTCCTATGGTGTTTCACTATTTAACTGTTTTGAGATTCCCCCACAACAATTCAGAGGTTTATTTCTGTAATATGTAATGTAATATGTAATATGTTTATTTCTGTAAAATGTCAAAACGTATGTAAGGGTACACATTACGAAATATGTTACACATTTTTTCATGATCAGTGACACTCCAAGACTGGTTAGACATCAGCGCTAAGCTGGGTAACGACGTAATTGAGCCGGAATTATTTGAGAAATAACAAAAAAAATTAAAAATGGGAATTGTAATAAAATAATATCCCAGACATATGTAGAA
This sequence comes from Gymnothorax javanicus, assembly GCA_029692085.1. NCBI lineage: Eukaryota > Metazoa > Chordata > Actinopteri > Anguilliformes > Muraenidae > Gymnothorax > Gymnothorax javanicus. The sequence continues at coordinate 123,718,758 of CM056193.1, read as the reverse complement.
TGCTTTATTATGCGTTTACTCACCACAAGACTATCGTTTTCAGTGAATAGTACCTTTGTATCTTTTTTCCAGGAATACCAAGCATTTATTTGGTAGTATCTACACTTTCAAGCTAGACGGAGCCAAAGTTGGAGAAAAACTTAAAACGGACCATTTCATAGCAGATTTTGCCTATGTTTTGGTGGCAAAATTTTGTTTACCCAGCCAGATAGGGATCTGATATTCTCTGGATACATCGTCCCTTTGGGGTACATTACAGCATTGGTAAAATTTCAATGGTAGTATTTTCAGTGTAGATGATGTTCAACGTCAAAAGACGGAAAATTTCGCCCCCAGGGGGAGCTGTAGGCTGGATGCAGGTACTGGCTATCCCCAGCAATGTACCAAAGAAATTAATTTTGATTTTTGATACACACAGCCAGTTTTCTCAGAAAATGAAGAGTTTGGTTTGGTACCATGCTGGATAGATTTCTGGCTAAAGGTGGTGCTCTAAAGAGCTAATATTCTACTGACCTAATATTCCATATTCCCAGACATATACCAAAGTTCTGTCTTATGAAATATATGAAGTACAAGCACAGTTATACATAAAATTTGTAATCTCTTTGGGCTAAAGCTGGGTTGGTTGTAAACTGGTGGTGATTTGTCAGCGTTACAAATGCACAATACATGAACTATTACCAAGTACTATTACCTTAAGTCATGATAGTTGATGTAAAATGTGGTGTCAACAGCAAAAATGGGCCACTTTCGTGGTTTCCAGGTGATGCCACCGGCAGGCAAAGTGAGATACGGAGCTAAAAATTTGGCTTTTTCCGTGTGACTCCCATATGTACCTATGTGCCAAGTTTCATTCAATTCCAGGAGGGTCAGATCCTCAACTTCTTCAAAAAAGTGCTATTTTCACATGGAATGGCTTTTAATATCTGGTGGCTATAATGGACAGTAGAAAATGAGGTATCAATACCATATTGATTTTTTGTCTCAGAAAGATTTTTTCCCCTCATTAACATACTTTTGGGCCATTGTGGTTTTACTTTGCTGCTATGACAGAACCGATGTTTATTTTATTTTATTTTTTTCAACTGCTGGATACAAACTACAAACAACTATGTTAGGCTGTTTGCAGACAGCCTGCATTCTTTTTCAGGCATTTTTCTTCATTTCTGCCATTAAAGTGCAAAGCGGAATTTGCTCTGGAACCAATTTCCCCTCTTGACAAGGTGTCAGGCATTCTATGTGTATTCTACCTTATTGCAACAGGCCAGTGAAATAAGAATTGATGAAATGGCAAAAAATACATTGCCTGTCCTAAAAACAGTTGCAGTTTGGATTTAAATAAGCAAATACTCAAGAGGCTACGAAAGAATCATTATTGCAGTGATGAATGTTTCAGCAGGCAATAATTCTTTTAATCTTGACTGAATCGGTGCGTAACTTCAAATTTTTTAAAAAACCATGTTGGAAGACTTATCTCATTGTCGTTGAAAGGGTTTAACTGTGTTTCAAGAGGAGCAAATTATTGGCCATAACCAAGCAATGAAAACAGCGAAGGAGATTGCTGAAATCACTGGAGTAGGGTCCGGAATTGTCCAACAATTTATTAAAACTAGGAAGGAGAGTGGTGAACTGTCAACTTCTATGAAAAAATGGGAGATGAATAAAATGTCTCATTTAAAAAAAATCAACAGTAGAACTCATGGCTATGTTAAATGCGCACCATGGAACAAGAACTTGGAGGATTGGGACTAAACAGCTGCGTGGCCACAAGAAAACCACTTGTTAGTGAGGCTTTTTGGGAAAAAAATGACTTCAATATGCTAAGGAACAAGACTGAACTGAGGAGCAATGTAGAAAGGTCATGTAGTCTAATGAGTCCAAATTTACCTCATTCTTGGGTGATAGGGATGTCAGGGTAAGGAAGGAACTTGGAAGCCTGTGAAGCCATGCACCAGTCATGCATAGAACCCACTGTACAAGCCTCTGGAGGCAGTGTTGTCATCTGGGGTTGCTTCAGTTGGTCAGGTCTAGGCAACTGTTCTACAGCAATATGAATTCAGCAGACAACCTGAATATACTGAATGCTCAGTAACCCATCAATTGACCTCTAATTCCCTGACGGCTCAGGCATATTTCCAGGATGTCATTGCCAAGATTCATCAGGCTCAAATTGCAACAGTGGTTCATTGAGCATGCGGAATTATTCCCACACAGGGATTGGCCACCTCAGAATCCCGACCTAAATCAACTGAAAGTCTTTAGGAATGTGCTGGGGAAGGTTTAAAGAAGTGGTTTGATTCACCAATCGTCAATACAATATTTCAGTCAAAAATGAGTTCAAGTCTGGTCAGAAATAAATGTTGCAACATTGTATATGATCGTCAAAACAATACCAGAACGAATGTGTGCTGTGATCACAGCTAAAGGAACCCCAACAAAATGTCATAGTGTGGCGCTTTTTCGTGGGCAGGCAGTGTAGTTACTTTAGCCAGAGACGAACTTATTTACAGAAGAAACTTTATCAATTCAACTTCATTTTTATTTTCCATAATGGGAGCCAGTAATTTTAATGAAAATAAGATTACCTAATAAGAAAAAATGAAACATCAAAAAAAATTAAAATTCACAGTATGTAGTTTGCTCATGTACAGTATTTGAAAGTAATACCTAAATAAATAACTGTGCTGCTTTTTTTCATTTTAATACAGCCTCTATTGATTGTCCATTTTAATAAACTGTGCCTGTACATGCCACAAAAGCAGTAATGACCAGTATATACCAAAATACTGAAGCTCGAGCAGTCAATATTAAGCCTTTAAAACAAAAATGTGAGCTGGAAAGAACAAAATGTGACCAACAGTCCAACTTGCAAGTCTTAAGATGCCAAATTATTTCCAGTCTTGTGATGCCTGGTGCAACCGAACATCATGTGCGGCATCTCTTGCATTGAGGTCAAGTTTTTAGTCAACCCTAATTAAAAAAATAGGACCAAGGGTCCTGTAGCTTACTGGCAAGCAGTCTTACAGCGATGATACAAGTTATGAAAATTTCATGTGAAGTTTGACATTTGAATCAATGAAAATCAATGTCAAGGTCACTAAATAAAAGTTCACATACATATATAAGACCTTCTGTAATACAATCCTAAGCTCTGAAGCAGTTTTGGTGATACAAGTCATTAAAATATGTCAATATGTATTCAATATGTCAATTGTGAACTTTAAAGGTCACAGAATGTCAAGTTGTGGTCAGCAAATGGACTTCATATATGACTTTCTAAATGTCTCTATACAAACCTTGGCTCAATCTGTGACCATTTTGGTGATTCAAGTCATTGTAATTTCACTGTGGAGTTTGACCCTCAAAGGTCACTGACAGTCAAGTTGAATGTCACCAAATGAAAGTTCATATGTGACTTCCTAGATGTCAGTAACACAAACTTAGGCTCCATCTGTGACCGTTTTAGTGATACAAGTCACTGAATTTTCACGAGGTCACATTTGACCTTTGAAGGTCAATACAAAGGTCACCAAATGAAAGTTCATATATGACTTCCTATATGTCTGTAATACAAACTTAGACTCCATCTGTGACTGTTTTGGCAAGACAAGTCATTATAATTGTATTATGTCAAGTTTGACCTTCAAATGTCATCAAAAGTCAAGCTTGATAGGTAGATAGATAGATACCCATAGGGCCGGTAAGCTTAAAAAAAGGAAGGTAAATTTTACAGATGGAGAAATTAGGAAGCTAACAGAATTATATTCAGAACATAAGGACATCTTCACGGCAAGACTAAATAATACCAACACAAACAGGCAGAAACTATCGGCGTGGAAATCAATCACTGCGTCCATAAATAATAAATAATGCGTATCTGTCAGACAGATGCTGCAGTGAGGGGAGAGCTCTTCAATTAATTCAAACAGCGCTTGTCTGCCAAAACGAAATCTCTCCATCTACTCACTCTCTGTATATACCTCGAGTGGGTTTGTCCTGTCACAGACGAGTCTTTCTCGTCTAAATGCCCTCTCTTTAAGCATCCGGTAAACAAGATGCCCTGCCATCCTTGTTTCTCTTTTCCGGCTGTGTGATTCCGTTAAAATGACCATGGCTACAAGTCCGAGTTTCCAACTTATGCCTGCTCCACACTACGCGTAAAAGTTACACCTAGGCGGAACACACACAGGGCTTAAGTCTAACTGGTACACTCGTTTTAACCTTAAACTGGTCGCAACTTTCCGTAAACTGGATGTAGCGTTACACCCAGGCGTACGCCCAGCTGGTGCACTCGGCTCCTGGAGCTGAAGCATTTATGATAGTGTTGATGGCTTGCTCATTTTGGTAACATGGTCTTCCCCCCTGCTAGGTGTAGCACAAGTGCATTTTCACCCAACTTCATCCGATAGCCCCTTACAACATGCACATGGGCCACTACCACATCTACCCTAGCAACAGGGAGTGATGCACTGCACTTTTAAACTAGAAAAGGGTGACCCAATGACCAACAATTTCAAAAGACATCCAGCTGCTTAATCCATCAGAAGGTCATGCTGTGTAAGAACTGCAATATGAGTAACTGCGTCAAGTCAAGCGCCCCCTAATGGCCAACAACATGACTGAAGTACAGGCACTACATTTGCATCTGTTGAAAAGAGAAGATGTGACATGGAGTCTGTCCAGCGGTACTGCCATTTAGAACATTCTGGGTGTGTGAGAGTAAGGGAGCTTGTCAATATGCTGAACAGTGAACGTGTTCATTTTTGAACGGACGCCTGTTCATTTTAGGATGCGTTCGAGGCTGCAAACCTGGTCACTGCATTTGATAATGAACACCCTTCCATGCAATTTCAAATCTGTTCATTTTCTGATGCGTTCATTTCCCGATGCCTGCCTAAGGCCTGATGCGTTCATCTAAAACTGAACTCCATTCATATAACTTAACTCCGTTCATTATAAAATGATTGCAATCCAAGAATTTGTTTGTAGTCATCTGTTCTGAGTTTTTTATTGCAGATTTTGTCAATGCATGTGACAGTTTATGCGGTTAATGCCATCTCCCCGTTTTCCGTCATTTACTATAGATAGATTTTATAGATAGAAATTATCGATGTTACAGCTGGAGTCTTCTCTCTGTTTTATGCATCAGTTATATAAAATATTGTCTTCACTCATTTCTTTTTCTGAAATGTAGGCCAATATTTGACTGTAGACACAGTACCAGAATTTGGAAAACGCGAAACATGCATGTATGTTGCCCTTTGCCTGCCGTCGTCTTCGTGGTCTCACGGTTGTGTTTTTCTGTATGCCTATCTGATTTTTTCTACATCAGCTAAAGTTACATAATGTAATAAAAAATATCACCCAACGATAAAGATTTATAGCAAGATTTTATTTGCTGCTTTTTTCTGTGACTGTGCACTGACGGGAAGAATTAATCTGGCACGGGTACAGAGAAGAACTCAATACCCCAGGTCTTCCCGGCACTGCTGACTCCCTCTGTTTCATAAGAAACTATCTTATCTTTTGTATATGCTGATTTCTGCAATTTGGTGCTAACGTGTGTGAAGTGAGCTTTTAGATTGTGGTCGTGGATATTCTCTTGTGAACGACGACTGAATATGGATGACAGATTATATAAACGCTTGTACAGGCCTATTTTAAATTCTCAGTTTCTTAAAGTGAAATAGTTCTCATTGTCATTGTTAGGTTTTTTTCATATAAAGTAAAATTGTTCTCATTGTCAGTTTTTTTTTTTTTTTTCATATACTGGGTATAATCTGCCTGCTAAAGATCATTTGCCAATTTAGGTGACGCTTCAGGAATGGGATTATATGCAACCTACTCCTGTTCTCTGAACAAAAACATATTCCGGTTATCTAAACAAGAACATATTAAACTTAGTCGACTGAACAAATTAAGTATTAATCGTGCACATCATCCAAAAGTCTTGTCACCGCTATTCCAGCGTGTCGCATGAATTCAGGTCTCACTCCGAAATCTCGTATCCCTGAACCTGCTAATCCCCATGGCATCACAAGACTAGACTACTTGGTCGTTTATCTTGCAATCAAGCTTATTCATTAATTGAACTGATAACACCCTTATAATAAGGGTTATATTCATCAAGGGGGAAGGGGGTGGGGGATATTTATTGACATTCAGACATGCTGATTTTATAATACTGTGCACATGCATGTGTTTTTCTTTGCTCATCTGCTTGTCTAGATCTGGACTTGTCGTCGGCAGCTCCCACAAAGCGGCGGTTTCATGTGTTGTGACATCAATATGAAAAAAATACGGTACAATAAATTGGAACAATATATAATATGACAAATGGTACAAAATCTGCGACAATCAATGGAACAAACTCTGAATATCATTGCAGAACTCATTGTGTACGTAGTGGGCTTTAAAGTGTGGCATTTTTTTGGCTTGCGTGTTCACAGGTTAAGAAAGGATTAATATCGCGGATAATTTTGCAATTTGATATGAGCGGGACTAAGTCATCCTAGTTCTTATACTCACAGAATAATAGAATTAAACTTGGGCCATCACGCAGATCATGTGATACAATGCGTAAACTATCATTTTAATCAGCACTGGATCTTGCCAATGAAAAAAAAAAAAAAACTTCAATCTTTCGCATACAAATTGCCTAGCGGTTCATATCATGATTTGGAATTCTAAAATGCTTTTTTATATAAGAAGGAAAGAGTGGCATACTGACACCACACGGAAGTGATATTCATTCCAGTAAAGTATTCACACAGCAACATTTGAATGTTTTGGCTGACTGAACGTACCCTGGTACCAGTGAATCACAATTTATCTCCGGTCTTGAGTGTGGAATGTGTTAAAGCATCTTATGGAACTCGATGAAAAGTGTAAGCGTATAGCGGAAGATTGACGATCGGTAAAGATATAATCTCGAAACTGGAGATTTGGTCGGATTTTTTAGTCGACGTGAAAACTGTCGTTTAATAGGCATATACCTTACAATATACTTCTAAATTCTGCAGGATGGGAGACTGTGATTTTTTTTTCTCGTAAGAAGGAAATATTTACGCATGTTGGTGTAAATTTTGCAAAGTGGAAAACAGATTCATTTTGTAATGCGAGAGAGGGTAGCTGCGTTCCTTTTTGGATGCCGTCCGGTCAAAAATGAACACATGCTCGTTCATTTTTTAACAAAAAATGAATGGATGCTCGTTCATTTTTGAACGCACTGCCGTTCGTTTTTCAGCTGAACGCGAACGGAGACTTGTTCATTTTTGAGCGCTTGTTCAAATTTGAATGCGTTCAGTATATTGGCTAGCTCCCTAAAGGAGTGTGCTGTGCAGCAGATTCAGCCGGTTACAGAACCCAGTATTTCCACATCGCACTTTGAACTTACCTGCTCTGGCAGCCCACAGCTACAGTAGCTCCAAAATTACTGGCACCCCTGACTGGCAATGCACAAACAATACTTAAAAAAATTCAAAAATATATACATTTATAGGTAATCTCTGAATAGCAACATGTGAGCAATACTAAATAAAGGAATCCCTTGCGCTTCAGCCCCTCTCTTGTCAGAGGTCGGTGCTCACAGAAAAGGACAAATTCAGAAGAAATGAAGGAACAGACTGGAGCACTCGAATCACTTGCATCAGTTTATTGAGTTGCCAAGACTAACGTTTAGTTTGATGCGTTAGTCTTGGCAACTCCAGTCTGTTCAGTCATTCTGTTCCTTCATTTCATGTGAGCAATACTGTTCGGCATTAATGTTCTAATGGAACCAACCAAAATCATTTACTGATTTAATTAAAAATCTATTTCCTCCAAATCAAGGTTTCACAATAAATGGCACCCTTAAAGATTACGGTGAAGACCATCTACCAAAATTAAACCAGGTATTAAATTCCACTTTAGTTTTATCTAAGGGTTAAGGAACTACATTGAGCCATTACATCACTTCATGTTTCACTAGGGTATTAAAATGAGGAAACACACACATGCAATAACTCTTTGTCATTCTACACCATGAAGGCAACAGAACAAATGTCAGTTCAAAAGAGGCAGGTGGTCATAGACCTTCATAAATCTGGTAATGGCAACAAGATTGACAAACCATTGTGTGTGTGTGTCACTATGCACTGTCTGGGCAATTATTTTCAAAATTCCAATGATATGCAACTGCTGAAAAACTCAAGGGTAGAGGACGCAACTGCATTTTGCCCCCCAGGATACTGAGGGCGATGGTGATGAAGGAAAAAAATCCCCAAGAATCACTGTGAAGGAATTACACATCTTGGTGGCATCTTCCGGTCATCAGGTTTCAAAAACCACCATCAGGTGCCACCTCCACATCCACAGGCTCTTTAGAAGGGTTGCCAGAAGAAAGCCTTTTCTGACCAGAAGACACCAAAGCAAGCCCTTGGAATTTGCCAAATGTCATTTAAATTATGACTGGAACAAGGTGCTTTGATCAGATGAGACCAAAATTGCACGTTTCAGTCAGATACAGCAATGACATGTTTAGCGTCGAAACAGAGATGAATACAAGGAGAAGCACCTCACACCTACAGTGAAATATGATGGTGGGTCAGTCATGTCCTGGGGCTATTTTAATTCAAGAGGTCCAGGGACACTGGTTAAGGTTAATAACATAATAAATTCCACCAAGAAAAAGGATATTTTGGTGGACAATGTGGTTGCCTCCGCCAGGAGGCTGGGACTTGGTCATAGGTGGACTTCTCAACGAGACAATAACCCAAAGCATACCTCAAAATCCACGCAGAAATGGTTCTGTGACTACAAAATCAATGTCCTGCAATGGCCATCTGAGTCGCCAGACCTGAATCCAACTGAAAACCTGTGGGCTCAATTGAAGAAGGCAGTAAAACTGATAAATGCAAACCCAAGAATATGAAGAATCTTGAGAGGATCTGCCCAAAGGAATGGTCCAAATCCCCCCAAAAGTGTGCCTTAACCTTGTTGAAAATGACAGGAAAAGACTGCATGCTGTTATCCTTGCCAGAGGTGGCTGAACTAAGTTGTAAATGAAGGGTGACAATCATTATGAAATCTTGATTTTGTTGAAATTTATTTTGTATTAAGTGATTTTTAGGATTTTGGTTGTTTCCACTGAAACATTAATACAGTATTTCACATGCGTTGGTATATTCCATTTCTCTATCATTATATTATTTATATATTTTTTGTGTTGTTTGAGCATTGCCAGTGATTTTGGAGCCCACTGTATCACCCACACAAAAACTCAGACATGAAACCAAGGCTTATGTGCAAGTCCACTGCTTTTATAAAAATCATTGTCAACACCAAAAAAAAAAAAAAAATAGAGCGGAATCTGACTTTACTGCATCATGTTGCTTTCAAGAAGTGAGAATACAAAGATACAATTGCACGAACATGTATGCTTTTCAATAGAAACACAATGATAATACAATGTGTATGAATAAGTTGACGTACACTTCTTTGATGCAATAGCTTTCTGCCAAGACTGTTGATAAAAAACATTTTATTCATTTTATTTTTACAAAGAGCAGTAAGTTTATGAAATGCAAACTGACAGTGGAATGCATTCAAATAAAATAATAACCTTTACCTCTAATCACTGGACATTAATGAAGCTCACTTGCATGCTACAAGATAAAATGAGCAGCTGCTGTCCTAGAGCCACAGTGTCAGCGTGCAAGAGGTCAAATCAGTTATAAATTCGGAGAAAAGTCCCAGCAGGTCCCAGCACAGGGATTGGTGCAAAGACCATTGCAGCAGGAAAATGAGGGAGTCACTGACATCCCCTTAATCAGGGTCCGGGGGGGTGTACTACGAAGCAAGATCAACATTAGCCAGGCTGTCTTTGCGTGAGCTGGCTCAACAAACACTAATTGTGCAATCAGAGATACCATTAGTTACCATGGCAGGTTAAAAGAAAGCCACCTCTGGGACATGGAAAACTCTAGCTTTAGGCTCAACAAACCACGCTAACCCCCCCATCTTGCTTCATAGTGCACCCCTCTGTAGTCACTGCTGTTTCCTACTCCGCACCTCCATCACCGCCTTCCTCTCTTTCAGGAAGTTCCCAAATGCTGTGGACTCCTTGCTCTCCTCCGTAACTGCAGGGGAAGGGAAGAAATATGTGGGAGATATGATGCCAGAAGAGGATAACACAAAATGGATGCAAAAAGAGCTGCAAGCAAGAAAAATAAATACACTGGAAGGGAAGGTCAAAGTGCAACTGTGCCTTTTCCATGAGATGTTGTATTAGTCTCTTAAAGTAGGGATTCAAAGGAAAAACTGAAATATGGCAATTTCTACATCAATGGAAAGCTTAGAACGCAAAGAATGCAATGTAATGTCATTCCATCACATTATCGATACGAGAAAATGGAAACACGCATGAAACGACAGTGCTTTATCGAGCGTGAATACTTCCGTGATGCTAGGAAAGAGGCCCGCTTTGGGTGACGTCACAAAAGGGTTTTGCAAGCTCTGCTCTGTTACATGTCAATAGAAAAACTATGTCTCTCTCTAAGCTTTGTATTTTGTTAAAGGTTAAAATTGAGTCCTACTTGAGATGGATAAATTATAATGGAGAAACATCTATCTGTCTTTTTTTAATTTAAAGTCATATTTTTCTATATAGGTCTAGTACATTGATGATCAACATGGACATATAAATGATCTGACGGAAATCGTGTAAATACGGGGAAGACAGGGTTTCCTCCAGGATTTTTTGAAACTGTGGTGGAGGGCTTCAGCATTGGGTCAAACCTCAGCATTATCAGGTGTGGCCAGTTTTCATTAATCAGCACGTAGGCGATGTAATAATTGAAGTCAATTTGCACGGAGGTTTATCAGTTTCACGTGTGACACAGGATTTCACATATAATATGAAAACCGATTATGACTCCGGACTCCAGAATTGGAATTAAATAATCATGAAGATACAGTTAGGTAGAGCAGGATGTGCTCACAGCAAACACAGAAGTTAACATCGTAGTTAATCGTTTTGCAAAGTGAACAAAATATTTTTTCCTAATTGTTACACACATTGCATTAAGAAGAAAGCAGCGCCTTTTACTGCCGATGGCTAATTTTTATTCATTGGAAAACGTGTTCATCAATCAAAATGATTGACAACAGGTCAAGAATTATTAGTGCTCATTTTAACTTAGCAATGAGAACTGGCGACATCTGATTGTTCTTAGGATTTTTGGAGTTTATATAAAGTCATTTTACATAGGCATGGCGGCTTTTATTTTGCCGTGGCACCGCGCCACGATCAATTACATGTAGCGGAAACCCTGGGGGAAGGACTGATACCTTAATTTATTATGATATTTTTTCAATGAGTAGACTTGATAAGAGCGACGACAAAACAAGAAAGGAAGATTTTTAGAATGTATTCTCTCTCTTAACTTACGCAGGAATACATATTGTTCATGCACTTGCAGCTGCCTGTCGTCAGATCTTTCTATTGCGTATACTGTAACTATCTAACGTCATTAGATTTGAGGTTTTGTTTCGTTTTGGCCATCATGGAAGAGGAAGGACCAGAAGTTGAAGATAGAACCATGGGAAGAGATACAACAACTATAAAAAAGCAATTAAGACCTGAAATTGAGCTTGAGTGCATGAGAAGTACAGGTGGACGATTCAGGCTGCTTTTGAGGTATTGAGTGGAGATATTTGGGCAATGCGATTGTGTTCTAAATGGCATCGACCTCGTCCTCCATATTTCTATGTCAGTCAATCACTGTTATGGGAGTCCACTTGATCGTGTTCATAAAATACTATCTTTTTTGAAGCCCAGCTTTGGCTTATCCAACCTTCCTCGGAATGGTAGCTTGACTCCAGTAAAAACATAATTTTCTTTCTAAACTAGACAACGTGTACGTGTATAGCGTATAGCTAGCGCGGCGACCGGACTTTTTGCAGGCACAGAACGAACCAAATAAGCAGCAAAACTAATGTGTATCGATGAAAGAAATCACCTTTATGCAACAGTAGCTTAAAAAAATAAAGATTTAAAGGAGCAGTATGTAAGAAATATATGTTGATTAATCATGAAATGGCCCTGATATATCACCAGACATTAAGGAATGATGTTAATTTCAAATACTTATATCACTGACAACAGTAGTCCAGCCAGAATATTCTCATTACAAAAACGAAGTTGCAGCCCACAACTAATGTTGATGTTGTCACTTTGTGTTTTGGCCTGTTGCGCCACCCTCCACAAAACTCCCAATCACGAAGTCAGTAGCATTTCGGCATCCAGGTTGCCAGTTACCACTGAGCTGCAGCTACCAGCATTTCGGAGCACAAATGTCTGATGATACTAAACCTTGGAGGCCTCGATATGATTCCGAAATACGTCGTGACATAGTAAGAAACAAAACAAGGATCTGTATAGGACGTGCCTTTGAAAGATGGAGACGGCTGAAAGCGGAGAAGAATTTGAAGACTGATGCCCAAGTTGCAAATTTTCTCCTGGACAGGTAAGATTCAGCTAAGTTTGGCTAACTTAATTCTATTTAATGTAGGCACGGACATTTCAAATATTCTCTACAGTCGAATAAAGTTATGTATGTTCGTTCATGGTATGTTAGTGCGTATACAGGTGGGTCATCGAATTGACTAGGTAACAAATTGTTTGAGAAATAAAAACCGTGACTCGTCATTGCTAACATTAGCGATGCATTATTAGAGTCTGTTTCTCTGGCATTATGCTGAGACGCTGTGGAAACCGTTCCAACATTAGCACAGCTATTATGGCAATATGACATGTAATTGAGACAGTACATCGGTCAAATGAGTTCTCATTCATTCTTTACGCATATCATAGTATGAACTTTAGTGGGCTATCCACACAGAAGAGTGACGAGCAAGTTGACCAATATGACCACTGCTAAAGTTAGTTAGTCATTAGTCTCGATCTTTTCTGAACTGAACTGAACACAACCCTGTGAGAGCAAATCATTGGTGATATTGAAACGTAGCCACGGTAGCTCCTTCTAGTAGACGCTCTTGCTGGATCCGGCAACCTAGCTGGCAACCTCTTGTCTGGGGGAGAGGGGGAGGGGATACTGCACTCTACAGTATTTTGATTGTGATTGCAGTACTAGTTTTGGCCACAAACTTACATACGGCTCCTTTTAACATGGGATTTAAAACTATGAACTACTGGAAGAAATCTATTAAGCGTTCTGACCCGTCAGGCTTTAAAAACAAAATTGAAAACAGTTTTCACAATGTTCACTGTATTATAACTATGGAACATCTGGGTACTTTCAGAGTACACAACCCGCATGTGATGTCACGGAAAATGAGACTGTCGGCGGACTGGTTACGGTGGAAAAAGAGCAACATTTGGAAAGCGAATATCAAGTCGCATGAAACTTTTTTTCTGTTGTTATATGAGTGAATACCTTCAACCTATCATGAAATTGCCATAATGGACCAATTTTATGGGTTCTTATTTTCTTTGAATCCCTACTTTAAACTCTATGACACTGATATGGTTCTTCCATTAATAGAATAAATTGTCATAATAATGCCCTGCTGTATTTGTTCATTTGAATAGTAATCATTAACTTTACCAACAGATGTTCTTCACTCCAACAAACTGAGCTTAATGGAACTAAATACTTACCAAAACAAATCAGCACCACAAAATATTTCAAGCCAAAGTGCTAACTGCCTTACAGAACAGTGCAAAAATGCACCATATGTGAGGAAAGTTACGTGAATGTGCTTATACCTGCACATGCTGACCATGTAACCTAAAGAGCCCATTAAAAAGTTTTAACCAGCCAAGCCCAAATAGTGTCACAGCCCTGTCCTCCTTTTTTTATGCAGCAATCAGCGTTTTTCCATTACCGGTTCGAATGGCCAAGAGTCTATGGGAAAAATGAATGGGACTTTCAAAAATCAGCAGTAATAAGATCCATGAGTAAATCTGTCGCCCGAGCTGGCGTACGTTTTGTTTCGTAAGATAACAAGAATTATTTTACAACAATATTAGGCAAATCCTCATAATGTTATGGCTGATTGATGCATTTTCCTTACAGATATAACAGTAGAAATCCATAACAAGTTCTTAAAGCAGGGGTCACCAACTCTGTTCCTGGAGAGCTACCATCCTGTAGGTTTTTGCTCCATCTTCAATTCGGCACACCTGATTCAACTAATCAGTTACTCAATTGCCCAGCTCGTGATCTTGTTAAGTAGCTAATTAATTGAATCAGGTGTGCTGAATAGGAGGTAGAGCAGAAACCTAGCTCTCCAGGAACGGAGTTGGTGACCCCTGTCTTAAAGTAACATTTAAGGTAGTCTTAAGGATTTCACAGTTTTCTTGGCAATCTACCAGAAAGTGTCCCAAATTATCAAACTACACCTAGGCCTGTAACAATTATTAAATAATTGTCAAATCGTCAATTATGTAAAATAATCGCGGTTGCATGGTTAAACCGCAATTTTTTCCAAATGAGACCATTATGTGACGCGCCGCCACAGAATAAACTCGGACCGCCACAAATTGATCCCCGTTAATTCTGAGGAAATGTGCAATCGCGGCCTGTTGATAATGTATGCGCACGTTGAAAGAAAAAAAAAAACGGACAAATGAAAAAGCACTGGAAAATGCTGAATATGTGCAATTACAGTGCCATGTGCAATAACAGCGCCATGTCCATCCCCCCCGCTCAACAAAATGAAATGCATATCTCTCTATCCCTCTCTCTTCCCCATCCCCCCCTGCTCAACAAAATGAGCATCATCTCCGCCCCCGGTCTGCCACCACACATTGCTTCCTAGTTTATGGGAAACACTGAAACTTGTTTGAACAAGGCAACATTGTCACCAATATCCCCCGCCATGGTAAGAATGGTCATGGGGGAATGGGGAAAACTTGTCCCCATTAAACACCCATACACCAAGTTCAGAGTCAAGGGCCATAACTCCGTAAAAAAAATTTCTCTGAATCAATTGTCGAACTCATGCAATAGGGTCATTAGTACAGGCCACACACAAAATTTCACCCATGAAGGTGCAATAGTAGCCGAGAAAACTTGACCCCATTGCAAATCCCATACACCAAGTCGACGAACAGAAACAAGGACCATACCTCCATAAAAATAAATTTCTCGGAATGAACTGTCGAACGCATTCAATAGGATCATTAGTACTGGTCACCCACAGAATTTCATCCACGTAGGTGCAATAGTTGCCGAGAGAACTTGTCCCCATTGCAACACCCATACACTTAAGTCCACAAACAAAGTCAAGGGCCATAACTCTGGAAAAATTAATTTCTCGGAATCAGTTGTCGAGGTCATTCAGTAGGGTCATCAGTACTGGCCACATACAAAATTTCATTCACGTAGGTGCAATAGTTTCCGAGAATACTTGTCCCCATTGAACCCGGACAGATGGACGGACGGACGGTCGAGCGCCATTCCAATATCCCCCGATCCACTTTGTGGCGGGGGATAAAAATAATAACTTTTTGACCGAAAGAGACAATTAAATTGTTAATTGTCAATTATTTCTCAGACAATTAATTGTACAGCAAAGTTTGGAATTGTTACAGCTCTAACTACACCCTATTATGCAGCTTCACAGGTGAGTGTATAATTGCGAGTACACTTAGCTTGTTACACAAACAGTCACGAGCAGCAGCACATAAACGCAAAAAATATTTTTAAAAAATTGTGCCATGACTCTATAGCTCACCAGGACACTGTGATTAATCAATGGGTCATTCCATGTCAACTCAGCCACATATGTACATGACACCTCTCAGATTTTGTTCAAACTTTGTCCAAAAATACTTTATTGAACCAAACAAAAGAGTCCCAAGTTTCGTGTCAATAGCTCTAACGGTTTTCGTGTGGCACCCTCTTGAAATTTTGGTACCACGCCCCTTTTTGACTAATGTGAATTGGTAATTTCGTTTTGAGGCATTTTGGTCGGACCAGAACTTCTGACGTAGTTTCCGAACTTAGAAATTTCTGCCGAAAAAGAGTCCCAGAATGCCTTTTTTTCAAACAGCACGTTCCTATAGAAGGAGGTTGATAATCTAAGTTTTTATTTCAGTAAACATGCACATTTGTCTGGTATAAATGCCATTACCATCATTCAGTGCGCATGGGGTCATCTGGGGGTCTGAAGTCCAGGGTCTGAAAGGGTCATTTTGGCCCGAAGTGGTTTTCAGACCCCCACAAGTCCCCCACCAATGATACAATTATCCTAAAACTTAGTTTGGTGGAGGGAAAGTTCCCAAATATGAGGGAGAACCACATTTCCAACAGTTACATTCACTAAACTGAATCCTAGGGACCCCCAAAAAGTGAAAAAAATCACTTGCCGCCTTAAAAAAGAATTAGGATTTTGGAAGCCCTCCTCTCACCCCTTTGATGTCTCATGGTGATTCTGGCTGCAGTCCTGATATATGAGCCAGAATAAGCCAGCACGTCAAATTTTAGCTTCCTATCTCAATCACATGAGAAGTTATGGTCCTTCTAAAATGCTACAAAACGAAAAATTTACAGAAGTCAAAAAGGGGCATGGCACCCAAATTTTATGAAGGTGCTACACAAAAAACGTTTGAGATATTGACCTGAAACTTGGGATTCTTTTGTTTGGTACCATAAAGTATTTTTAGACAAAGTTTGAGCAAAATCCATGAAGTGTCATGGACAAGGCATCTAAATATTGGCTGTTTTGACATGGAATGACCCCAATGCACAGAATATCACTGAGATTAAATCAACACCACTTAAAAATATAACAATATTTTCAAGATTTGGCATTCAGCATGTTTTTCTGGACCTATCTGTCAACTCAATCAATTTGAAGCAAAGATAGGTAACATACCATATAAGCTAAAGTCAATTTTTTAATATGGCCACCATGGCAGTTATATTCCAAATTAGGTCACCATAACAACGAATATTTAAGTCACATCTTCATTTTTCACATGAATTTTGAGCAAGTTTACAGCAGGAACACAGAAGACAATCATACTTATACTACTTCCAATACAGATGCCAGAATACAACTCAAATTTCCAAGCGAGACAAAAGGAGCACAGTATGTTGCTGACCACTGATTAAAGCATTTTAATATATAGTGCATTACATTAGTTTTGTCAAAGTAATGAACAGCATACATCAGATACCTTTCATGTTGTCTCAATAGTCATATTATGGCACATAATCACTGTATTACATACAGTTGATGGGATGGGAATATACTTTGAGACCGTTTTTAGGATTTTAAGAACATTTCTTCACCATAATTGAATGATAAATAGGCAACTACATGTTTGAATACAATTAAAATGAGGCAAACAAACTTTGGTAACCATATTGAAATTACAATTTGGACCTTCTGAACAGATCCTGGAGTCCTTATTGGCAAGAAGATGTCAGTAAAAGTTTAGCTTCATTGATCAAGATGTCTACGAGGGGAAGATTTTTAAATATCATTAAAATTTAGAGGCATATCCAAATGACAGAGGTCAAATGAGGGTCAAAATATACTGCACACCAAAAGTCGGAATATACATCGAGTCCTGCTGTGGCATACCCACAGACTGAACTTCAGCTGAATTGCTGCAGAAATAGTTGACATAAGAGTCAAGATTAATTAGTATGCACATAGCGCATTTCAGCTGAATTGCTGCAGTAATGATCAAAAAATGAGCCAAAATAGCATTTTCAAGATGACTGCCACGGCTGCAATACTTGCAAATGGATCGGAATGCCGAAAACAAACTCTGGTGTCCTCACGAGTAAGAAGATGCATGCCAAGTTTCAGCTTCATTGGCCCAGTGGCTTCGAAGGAAAGGATGTTAACATAACAGGCCATGACTTAAGCCCACTGGATTTTTGGTTCAGCTGAGCTAGTAACTGGGTTTGCAATGATGTCGTCCCCATCGTGGAAGAACGCATGAAAAAAGAAAAGGAAATATACAAATCTGACTGCGTCCTGTGGACACAATTTTAAGGGCGCTGAAAAATGAACAAAATGCAAGGAAAACTAAAGCGCACATCCACAGTTCCTGGTTGTTTGCCTCGGAGGAGAACAACCAGAAGAGGCAAACCAGGAAAATGTTTGGGGCCCCCCAAAAAAAACTTGGAAAAAGGGGTCCCTGATGGCCACTCAAATTGGCACATTTTGCAATGACTAAAAAAACCTCCCATAAAGGCATTATAGAGCACCCCCGACCTTCCTCAAATTCCCCCTACATGGGGCCCCTTCTACGAGTTGTGGCGAATCAGGCAAAAGCATAGCTTGCTCACCGAACACACTGACAGTCAATTCAAATTACGTAAGTTAGTTACAAGAAGCGCGAAGAGCCTAACCAGACCAAGAACTTCAAATTGTTGGAAATCTAACGCGAACAAGCCCATTCTTGCACTAATGCACGAACGTTCTCATTACTGGGTACGAAACGGTCCGATGGGAAACAACGCAGATCTGCGTTTTCAAAGGCAAGCGATTTACGATAATTTAACTCAGTAACTAATTTTTTTCGGACAGGCGCAAGTCAGAGTTGGCTACCTAGGTGGCATAATGTGGCAAGCTACCTACTATGACAGGTTGGGGCTGCTGGTTTTCCATCAGGTATTAGTTGCGTGAAGACTGAGCCAGCTAAGTGAAGTTCAGTGCTGTGAAAAAGTATTTTCCCCCTTCCTGATTTCTTATTTTTTTACATATTTGTCACACTTAAGTGTCATTGCATGGATAGACCATGCAAGATCTGCAAAAAGTGATAACCTGTGAGGTCAATGGATTTTCTTCAAAATCCTACCATAGACTGGGCTAGAATGAGGGCAGGTAAAACCTTTCAGCGAATAATCACTCTGTTCAGGGGTAAGGGGCAATTAACCCTTCCAATGCATTTCCAATGCAAAATTTTTATGAAATTGACAAACTTTGCCAATTTTTGGCACAATACTTGACAATCAAGACAGACTTTGCTCATAGGTAAACTGCAGCAGACATCCTAGGCTTTCTATAAAAAATATAAAATGTTGCATACTGCAAGGTATCATGGGTATATTAATCCCTTAAAAAGGTTAACCCCTCAAAATTATAAAATAATGCCATATTTACATGCCAATATCCCAACTGCCACAGGGAGTTGGGCGATGGTTTTCCCAGAGGAGCAAGTCCAAGTGTCATTTGATCATTCAAAAAAAAAAAAAATTTCTGGCCGCTTATTTAGGTTTTGATATGGAGCACTTTGATTGACCCCATGTCCTTATACTTGTCCACAAGCCATAATACCATGTTTTGTTGCTGGATATGACTGTAGATGTCTTAAAAATGCCTGCTAGCTCATAAGGAGGCGAGTCGAGGTCATCCCCCATCTAAACAGCCCCACCACCACCTCACACCTGCTTCTCAACTGGCTCCACGGCAGCAGCAGTGTTGGACTGCCCCTCCCATTGGGTTACAGGACTCCCAGATTTTTCGTCCCCTTATGATTAAAAAATGTGCCACCATTGCTGACAGACAGATGGACAAATGGACGAGGGACAGGGTTAGGGTTGGAGATAGGGATAGAGTTAGTGCTATAATGCAGGAAGAGGGCAAACCATTATTGGGGATGTACCATCCAGGGATGAAGAGTCCAGGGACGAAAAGTTTATGGGGACGAAAAGTCCACGGCAACGAAAAGTCCGGGGGCAAAAATTCCTAGGGGATGCAAAGTCCAGGGATAAAAAGTCTGAGGACTAAAAATTCAGGGACGAAAACTCCAGGGACAAAAAGTCCGAGGAAGAAGAGTCCTAGAGCCCTGTTATTGACACTTGAAACACATTCCAAACAGATAGTTTCAAAATAGCGGCCATGGCTGCTGGGAGTGATGAATCCCAGGTCACTATGCGATAAAATGCAGGTTTTTCAATGTCACTCCTGCCATTGCATGCGGTGTAATGAAGAAATATCCAATTGTATTGCTTTGAGAAAGAGTGACAAGTCCATTCAAAGCCATCGTTCGGGGCTAAAAGTTCCTCTTAGAGGAGAACATGGAGAGAAGGGCTCAACGACTGCCGCTGGAGAAGGAGTGTGACGACATTGCACTGTGTGCTGGGCTATTCCATGCTGTTGACAAGGACATCACTATCTGTCCAGCACATAGATACAAGCTTGGCCTTGATTGGAAGCCGTCGCGAAGGTGCCAGCACCCTGTCCACCATTCAAGTCGTTGGCCACGTCAATGCATTGATGCAGCCACATTGTTATCCCATAGGCACAAAGTAGCCTGATCAGCCACAAGGTCGAAAAGAGGAGTAGAGACTGGAAGGAAGGAAAACCCTGGGGCGGTGGCTAAGAAAATCAAAGCCCGTTTTGTGCAAGAGGACTGGCTAACTACCAAGCAGGCTTCAAGCTACTCCCATCTCTGTCCAACACAAGTGTGGCCACTTGATCAAGGATAATACTAATACTCCTTTAGATGACCAGCACCTGTTAGCCCCCTCCATGACAACAAGATCGCAACTGCAGGCAAAGGTCATCAAACAGATGGATCTGTGAACTCTTAGTAATTCTGAAAGAGTTCACATGGATTCTGTATCACGTATCATATTAGCTGACAACGTGGATACTTCAGTTGTCTCGTAAAGTTTTGTTCATTCTTGCTGTGATTGTCTATGGTACTATCATCATGATTATTGGCTGAACCTGGGCATAGTAGCGTCTTCTTTTTTTATGGAGTTACAGGACCTGTTGGGCCCAACACTGCTTTACATATTTGATCCTAAATATTTTGAAATACAGATAAATTTCAACAGGTTGTTTTGTCTTTTTGTTTTTCACTTCCTAATGCTGGCTTCTCTGGCGGTCTGGTAGTTGCTGCCATTCACGGCCAGTCATTCTTGAACTGCTGGGTAATAGATAGTGGCACCACTCCTGCTAACATGGTTAAGTCCAAGACTGCCTCATTACTGGACTCTCTAGACCCTATTTTGACAAGACCTAAAGTTTGGAACAAGCAGAAACGAAGCATTCAGGTCTTTATTGGGTTGTTGCCAATCTGTTCATAGAGAAAGTAATTAGTCAAAGACAGTCTGCGCCTTATGAAAGATTTACGGAATATTGGATTGTGCATGGAAAAATGCCTGACACGCCCCTTTCCCAGGGAAACCGCCATATTTATGGTAGTATACCCTTAGTTTGCATGTGTTCGCATTATAATTGAATGAAAAAAAGGCCATGAAAAGACAAAATAACATTAGCACCGAAAGAGGAGAATATTTGTTTTTTGCAGTGTACACCTATTTGCTGTATCTGGAACTACAAACCTGTACACCAAACAAAAACACTAAATGTTATTTTGTCTGCCCTGGTTTTTTTCTAGTTCAATTATTCAATTATTACTGAGTTTAGCGGCCAGTTTTTTTTATTTCTGACTATGAAAGAGCAAGCAATAAGCCACCATTTCCACCATGATTCATAATTTCTACCCCTGTGGCAGATGACTTGTAAGCTGTCGAATAGGCCTACACACAATTCCAAATTTTGGGGTGGGGGAAGTATGTTGACACATAACTGGCACATTTGGAAATATTTTTTGATCATTCTTGGCAGTTTGATAGGCCATCCTATGGGCAACGTTCACACAAAGGGGCAATGTTGAAAGTTCAGCTGTTTCATGTAGAGTATGTCCCGAATTAACCCCTTGAAACTCCTTCCAAAATGGTCCAGAACCCATCAAAATCCATTTTATGGTGATTACTACTACAAAACCAAATGGATGACGCTCATATTGTAGGTTCATTAATAACTTAGTAAGGTGCATGAGTACACCAAATATTGGCAAAATTGGCTGAACCCAGGTTATCACCCTTTGCATGGTCTATCCATGCAATGACACTTAAATGTTTCAGACCATCAAACAAATTTTAATATTGGACAAAGATAACCCGAGTAAAGACAAAACGCAGTTTTTAAATGATGATTTCATTTACAGAGGGGTGCAAAAATTTGGGCACCCCTGGTTTAAATGTCTGTTACAATTAATCTTCAAGTGATTGAAAGCAAACCTGTACACGAAATGCCACAAAGTTAAACATGACACCTTTCTGCAAATTTAAAAGCAAGGTTTCTTTTTATTTTAATTTTTCTGAGTTTTTAAATGATAAGAAATGAAAAAGGGCCCTGTGCAAAAGTTTGGGAACCCTTTTGGATTCTTTGTTACCTTTTAAGAAGATGATTACTAATTAATTATAATTCCAGGGTTGAACTATACATTCTGAAGTAACTCCAAGCCTTCTAAAGTATCCGACTGTGGTGGCTGTTGTGTCTGGTGTTAAAAACCATGTGTTCCTCTAAACAGTGTTCCAAGGATGTCAAAATCAAGATAATTCACTTCAGTCAACAAGGAAAGGGCAACAAAAAACTCTCGCAAAGTTTCAAACTGCCCATTTCTACTGTCAGAAACATCGTAAGAAAATGGAAAATAAATGGAACAATTGAAGTCAAGGCAAGATCAGGAAGACCAAGAAAAATTTCAGATAAAATGGCCTGAGATCTGGTGAGAAATGCTCAGAAGAACCCACACATCACTGCAAAAGAGCTGCAAAAAAGAGTAGCAGACACAGGTCTAGTTGTTCACAGGACAACAATAAAGCGTACCTTAAACAACAAAAACCTACATGGCAGAGTTGCAAGAAAGAAGCTTTTCCTAGGACCTAAACACAAAATTAAGCGTCTGAAGCATGCAAAAGAAAACCTTGATAAACCTCAAGCCTATTGGAACGATGTGCTTTAGACTGACGAAACCAAAATTGAACTTTTTGGCCACAACCAAAGAAGGTATGTTTGGGGAAAAAAGGGTGAAGCATTTGTAAAGAAGAACATGTTTCCAACTGCTAAGCATGGAGGTGGATCCATTATGCTTTGGGGTTGAGTAGCAGCTGGGGGCACATGCAATATTGTTCGGGTGGAAGGAAGAATGGATTCCACCAAATATCAAGACATTCTAGAGGCTAATGTTCAAAGCTCAGTCCAGAAATTGAAGTTGAAGAGACGTTGGGTATTCCAGCAAGACAATGATCTGAAGCATACCTCAAAATCAATCAATCAAATACCTTTATTGCAGGGAAGTCCCACTGAGACAGAGGTCTCTTTTGCAGGGGAGCCCTGATTACAATAGAACAATTACAATGGAAGGTTAAAGACAAACAGCAAACATAAAATATGCAAAAGTCACAAACAACAATTTCAGATTAAAGGAATAACAAGTTTTAAACTAGAATAAAACATAATAAAAATTAATTTAAAAAATATATATATACATACACACACACACATATATATATATATATATATATATATATATATATATATATGTACACATACATACATATAAACACATAAGAACATAGGACAGGGAAAAATAAATGAGCAAATCCTACCATAAACTAAAAGCAAATATATCTGGCCTCCAGAATGAATATATCCAACACTAATTTCTTGAAAGACACGAAGGGGATAAGGCAGTCTAGCTTCAAGGTATCCTGGAAATTATTCCACATACAAGGAGCGAATGCTCTAAAAGAGGTACCTCCCAAATTTGTTCTAGTCCTGGGAGCCTCTAACAAAAACCATTCTTGTGATCTGGTATGCTGACTACTGATTTTGATGGATAAGAGCTTAGTAAGATATGAGGGAAGTTTGTCGAGCAAGGCTTTATAAATAAATAAAATACAATGTGGCTTCCTTCTAAAATGAAGGGAAAACCACCCCACAGAATTATATAAAGCACAGTGATGGGTTCAGAAACCATCACCTGTGATGAAGCGCAATGCGCCATGATAGATTGCATCCAAGGATCTTAACGTACTAATAGAGGCATGCCTGTAAAGGACATCTCCATAATCAAATATGGGTAATATTGTTGCCTCTACAATCCTCTTCCTATTGTCCAAAGAAAAACAGGACTTGTTACTGTAAAGAAACCCGATTTTCATTCTAAGTTTCTTGGACAGGTTGGACACAAATGCGTCTTAAAAGTAAAAGAAAAGTCATGATCCAACCAGATACCCAGATATTTGTAAGACTGAACCTGCTCAATTTGAGCACCAGTCACCAAGAAAATGGAGTCACCTGACATAATTGCATTCTGTGCAGAAAAGATCATGAACTTTGTTTTATCAGTATTTAAAACCAGTTTAAGATCAGCTAGAGCATGCTGTATAACGTTAAAAGCAGATTGTAAATATGTGAGGGCCGAGGAATAAAGCTTTGTGTCGTCAGCATAAAAATGAACCTTGCAATTCGTTACATTACGAGCAATGTCATTCATATAAATTGTGAATAAAATTGGACCAAGAATGGAACCTTGGGGTACACCTTTTGTCACCTTTAAAAATTGAGACTGCGCATCCCCGGAAATAATAGCTTGTGTTCTATTTGAGAGGTAGTCCTGGAACCATGAGCATGCTCTGTAACCAAGACCAATGGAGGACAACTTATTTAATACGATAATATGGTCTACTGTGTCAAACGCTTTTGCTTAATCAATAAATAGGGCCGCACATTTTTGTTTACTATCCAAAGCTGTTACTAAATCATTTGTAACCAATGAAGCTGCTGTAATGATGCTATGTCCAGGCCTGAAACCAGATTGCTGTGACGTTAAAATGTTGTTGGAAGTTAGGAAATTGCAAAGTTGTTGTTTTACAAGAGATTCTAAAATCTTAGCCAGGCATGGCAATTTTGAGATGGGCCGATAGCTGTTTACTGAACTGGGATCACCCCCCTTAAATAAAGGAAAAACATGAGCCGCTTTCCATATACTGGGAATAGACCCGGTCGATAATGACAAGTTAAAAATATTAGTTATTGAATGTGCAATCAGTGGGGCTGCAAGACGCAAAAGACTCGGGACTAAGTGATCCTCTCCTGTGGAATTATTTACATCTACACGATTTAATTCTAGAAGGACCTCATTCACGTTTAATTCCCTGAAAGAAAACAATACTCAAATGCACTACAGCTAAGGTCAGACATATCTCCTATAGTGGATTGATTATTAAAACTTTCAAAAAGGTTTCCGGCCGCTATAAAATGTTCGTTAAAAAAGTCACAGATTTTGTGCTTATCAGTTATAGGACCACAATCCGTGTGGATAGAATGAGGTAATGAAGAAGAAGGACTATTATTCAGGGACTTGACAATTTTCCAAAATTTTGCCGGATTACCTTGACATTTAGCCAATGACGTAATGAAATATTCAGATTTTGCCTTTTTTTTTTTTATCAGTAAGCAGCATTTATTTCTTAGTTTTCTGAAAACCTGCCAGTCTGAGAGTGTCTGAGTTTCCCTAGCTTTAACCCAAGCTTCATCCTTTGTGCGAAGATCATTGGATAAAGCAACCAAAAACCAAGGATTTCTTCTGTTTTTTACTCGGAATCTCTTGACCGGAGCATGCTTATCAACAGCACGATTAAACACAGAAGTAAAATGAGCTAACGCTAGGTCAGGGTCTGGAATAAAACCTGCAAAGCTTAAATCACTCCAGAAAATATCGTGGAGGAAGGCCTGTTCACAGAAATGTTTAAAATTTCTTCTAGTAATAAAACATGGGAGTGTCTTTGAAACTTTCATATCCCTAATACACACTACTGGGCAATGATCACTAACATCCTGGGGAAAGACGCCGCTTAGAGCGTACTTGTGCGGTCTATTTGTTAAAATTAGATCAATTAAAGTTGACCGGGCTAAATCTTTAAAATTTGGTCGCATAGGCTCTGACATAAGTTGCGACAGAATCAGGTCATCACAGACTTCTTTGAAATGATTTGAGGACGGCGATAGCCAGTCAATATTGAAATCGCCCGCAAATACTAATTCAGCGTGTGCATAAGCAGACAAGATTTTAGAGAGATTGATTATGGAGGAGGAAAGCGCGCTCGGTGGGCAATACACACCTGCTAGTATAATACTTCCACTACCCAAAGCTATTTTAAGAACAAGACACTCAAATTGCTCAGGCATAGAGGAGGATAATAAACATTAACAGTGAGAGAGGATTTTACAAAAATCACTACACCTCCCCCTCTCTTACTCCTGTCACACCTTAAAACACTATAACCAGCCAATGCTATATCAAGGTCTGACACAGAAGCATTCAGCCAGGATTCAGTCGCAAGAAATATATCAGGATTACTTTGAAGAACCAAAGCCCTAATACAATCCATTTTCGATAACAAACTCCTTATATTAAGACACAGAATACCAAGACCACATTTCCGAGATTGAAATGCTACTGAAGTTAAAACAACAGGAGAGACAGTTGAAATAACATCAGGCGACTGAATATGGACTTGTGACAGGTTAGTGACAGAAACACCACTGGGTCTGTATTTCTGCCGGGCAGGCGTAAAGCGAGCGACTTTCGGAATAGGCTGTGCAGTTATACCAGTTGTCTCAGAAAATGAAACACAATTTCTAGCGCCGCAAGGGATATTTAAAAAGCCAACAGATAGACCAAGTCTACGAGAATATGCAAAGACAGCCGGACACCAGGGGGAGCTCCTAAGAGAGACAGTAGGTCGGGGACGCACCAGTGAGGAAGAGGGTGAAGGAAGGTCCGGCCTGTGTGAACAGGAAGTTAACAGTCAGTCCCGAGGGAAGGACAACACTGCATGGTGTATGTTGGCCGAGAGCATTTGGCTGCCCCATTTGTTGGGATGTATCCCGTCCGATTTAAAAAAAAGGTGAACGGTTCCAAAATTAGTTAAAATTGTCAATAAATCCCATATTATGAGATCTAGCGGCGAATTGAAGCCAAGTGTGCAGACTAAGTAGTCTGCTAAATCGGTCAATGCCTCGACCGATAGTTGGGATGGGACCAGAAATAAAAATGGACTTTCCACAGTTTTTTAAGAGTTAAAAAGGAGGTTAAAATCGTTTTTTGTACACTCCGACTCCCGACGAGTGGTATCATTAGTCTCCACATGAACAATAATCCTCTTAACAGAAGGCGGGAGTGAGGAGAGTAGCCCAGGTAGCTTACCCAGGATTACCGGAACAGTAGCACCAGGGAAGCAGCGGGTCGCCACATTAACGAAGTGAAAGCTTCAGATTATGGAGTCACCCACCAGTAAGGTAGTCGGAGAAGAGAGGACGAGGCGGTGGCAAGCTCGGGGCGAGTGACTGTGCAGGCGTACGCTGCGGCAGGGCAACGGCATCAGGGCTGAGCGAACGCCGCCGCAGGACCTCCACTTCAGGGCTGGGCGAAGAACTCCTCAGCACCGCGCCAACAGGGCTGGACTTGCAGGGCCGGATTGCCTCTCCTCTCGATACTGACGGCGGCCGAGTAGCAGCTGGACTTACAGGGGAGGAGGGGGGTGTCGCTTCCTCCTCAGCCAGAACGGAAAACCTGTTCTCAAGCTGCAGATCCCAGACAGGTGGGACACGAGACGAACGCCTCCCGCTGCGTGTTCCGACCCAGGGCTCAGCCGGGTTGGGTGTGGAGCTGACGATAGCCCTGGGTCTCGCTCCCTGCTGGATCCAGGGGTCCTCAGCTCGGATCGGTGCGGCTTCAGTGGGGAAAGCCAAGGAGTCGCGTTCAGCCGTGGTGGTGACACTCGCAGTAGCAAGAGCTGGAGCAACCAGGGGGTCGATGAGCTGCTCAACTTCCTTAATCTGGTAGAGAATTGAAATTGAAATCCACCATAAAGTACCTCCAGGAAAGATGGATGTAGGTTTTGGAATGGCCATCACAGTCCCCAGACTTGAATATTATTGTAGATCTGTGGAGAGACCTTAAACATGCCATGCATGCAAGAAAGCCGAAGAATATTTCTCAGCTAGAGGTGTTCTGTCAGGAAGAATGGGGAAAAATTCCAAAGACAAGAATTGAAAGACTCTTAGCTGGCTATAGGAAGCGTTTGCAAGCTGTCATAGCTTCCCGAGGAGGAGTTACAAAGTACTAGCTGACAGGGTTCCCAAACTTTTGCACAAGGGTTTTCCTAGTTTCATTATTTTGAAACTGCAAAAAGTTCAAAATAAAAATTATTCTTGATTTAAAATGTGATGAATTGTGTCATGTTTAATTTTGTAGCATTTAGTGTTCAGGTTTGATTTCAATCACTTGGAGATTAATTGTAACAGACATTTAAACCAGGGGTGCCCAAATTTCTGCACCCCAATGTATTGAGGAAAAAAGCTATCCAAACCTACCTGGCCCTAAGTGAAAAAGTAATTGCCCCCTAAACCTAATAACTGGTTGTTCCACCCTCGGCGACAACGACTGCAATCAAGCATTTGCGATAACTGGAAATGAGTCTTTCACATTGCTGTGGAGTAATTTTGGCCCACTCTTCTTTGCAGAATTGCTTTAATTCAGCAGCAGTGGACGGTTTTTGAGCATGAAAGGCCTGTTTAAGTTCATGCCACAACATCTCAATCGGATATAAGTCCGGACTTTGACTAGGCCACTCCAAAATCTTCATTTTGTTTTTTAAGAAATTCAGAGGTGGACTTGCTGGAGTGTTTTGGATCATTGTCCTGCTGCATAACCCAAGTGCGCTAGAGCTTGAGGTCACGAACTGATGGTCTGACATTCTCCTTCAGGATTTTCTAGTAGAGAGCAGAATTAATGGCTCCATCAACTACAGCAAGTTGTCCAGGTCCTGAAGCAGCAAAGCAGCCCCAGACCATCACACTACCACCATCATGTTTGACTGTTGGTATGATGTTCTTTTTATTAAATGCTGTGTTAGTTTTACGCCAGATGTAACAGGACGCACACCTTCCAAAAAGTTCCACTTTTGTCTTGTCAGTCCATAGAATATTTTCCCAAAAGTCTTGGGGATCATCAAGATGTTTTTGTGAGACAAAATGTGAGACGAGCCTTTGTGTTCTTTTTGGTCCACGGTGGTTTCTGCCTTGGAACTCTCTCATGGATGCCATTTTTGCCCAGTCTCTTTCTTATTGTTGAATCATGAACACTGACTTTCACTGATGCAAGTGAGGCCTGCAGCTCTTTAGATGTAGTTCTGGGTTCTTTTGTGACCTCCTGGATGAGTCGTCAAAGCGCTCTTGGAGTAATTTTGGTCGGCCGGCCACTCCTGGGAAGCTTCACCTCTCTTCTTAGTGTCCTCTGTTTTGGATAATGGCTCTCAATGTGGTTCGTGGGAGTCCCAAATAGACCAAAAGCCCAGAGCATTTTGATCAAATGAACGAGGAACAGCACAGGCCCATACATGGTGAAACTTAACATATGGATGTCTACCGGGCACCCCGTTCTGCATGTGGCCTCTAGGGGCCTCAAGCAGAGGATCACAAACAGGCTTGATCAAACATTAGAAGTACCACCTCAAATCTATTTGAAGTTAACAGGTACACAGAATAGCCCCTGCCAGACAAATTTTCTGCTGCATAGGGCCCACCAGACACTAGGGGTGCAACGGATCAAAAAACTCACGGTTCGGATCGTATCACGGATTTGAGTCACGGATCGGATCACTTATCGGATCAACAACAGCAACAACAAAAAAAGAATATAGCCGCAAGCAGCAATTCCGGGATTGAAGCCAAGAAATACCATTAGTAGTTGAAAGCTTTAACAGCTTAATTAACAAGTGTTGCCACTAAACGTGGCCATGTCCCCTGCCAGGTGACGGAAATCGACTGGGGTCGGCTATCACAAAATTACACACTGAAGCCAAAGATGAATAAAATTGCTCAAAGCGTTCTCGAGATTTCGCGTTCACAACAAATGGGACGTGACGGACGGGCAGCTGGATGGATGGACTGATGGAGCTGAATACTATGTCCCCCGGCCCTAATACACCTTGACCCCAAAGATGAATGGAATCGGTCAAACCGTTCTTGAGATATCGCGTTCATAACAAATGCGATGGGACAGACGGACGGCCAGACGGATGGAGCTGAATACTCTATCTCCCGCCCCAATACACCTTGACACCAAAGATGAATGGAATCGGTCAAACCGTTCTTGAGATATCATGTTGACAAGGTATTAGTAAGTGGTCAAATGGTCGTAATGACCTTGAGAATAACGGCAAGGTCACGTGAATCGAGTGGGCTGTGAGCACTCCCCTAATACACCTTGACACCAAAGATGAATGGAATCGGTCAAACCGTTCTTGAGATATCATGTTGACAAGGTATTTGTAAGTGGTCAAATGGTTGTAATGACCTTGAGAATTGATGGCAAGGTCACATAAATCGAGTGGGCTGTGAGCACTCCCCTAATACACCTTGACACCAAAGATGAATGGAATCGGTCAAACCGTTCTTGAGATATCGCGTTCCCAACAAATGGGACATGACAGATGGATGGATGGATAGATGGAGCTGAATACTATGTCCCCCGCCCCAATACACCTTTACATCAAAGATGAATGGAATCCGTCGAACCACTCTTGAGATTTCATGTTGACAAGGAATTTGTAAGTGGTCAAATGACCGTAATGACCTTGAGAATAATGCCAAGGTCACGGAAATCTACCGGGGTCGGTATATCACACCAATATACCTTAACACCAAAGATGAATGGAATCGGTCAAACCGTTCTAGAGATATCGCGTTCAGAACAAACGAGACATGACGGACGGCCGGACGGAGCTGAATACTATACATACTCTTAAAGTGGTTTTTGTCCCCCGCTCCGCTCGCTATCATAGCGGCGGGGGACAAAAACCACTTTAAGAGTATGTTGCAGGTATTTATGTGGACCTATTTTGCTAGTGTAATGATTGGACCAACAACTTATGATGAATAGTCTGATTTGTGTTATGTTAGGCTATTTTGTGCATTTATGGTGCCCCCTACTGGTCGATTTGATTGAAACTTTCATGCTATGTTTCAGGTTCTTATGTGGACATATCCTGTGAGTTTTGTAATGATTGGAAAAACTATTTATGATTTATAGTCTGATTTGTGTTATACCACGTTGCTTTGTTTTGCATTTATAGCACCCCCCATCGGACAATTTGAATGAAATTTTCAGGGTATGTTTCAAGTACTTATATGAATATATCCTGTGAGTTTTATGGCTATAGGACAAACAATTGCTGATTTACAGTCTGATTTGTGTTATACCATGCTGCTTTGTTTTGCATTTATAGCGCCCCCTATCAGTCAATTTGAATGAAATTTTCTGGGTATGTTTCAGGTACTTATATGAATATATCCTGTGAGTTTTATGGCTATAGGACAAACAATTGCTGATTTATAGTCTGATTTGTGTTATACCATGCTGCTTTATTTTGCATTTATAGCGCCCCCTATCAGTCAATTTGAGTGAAATTTTCTGGGTATGTTTCAGGTACTTATATGAATATATTGTGTGAGTTTTATGGCTATAGGACAAACAATTGCTGATTTATAGTCTGATTTGTGTCATGCCATGCCCATTTTTTGCATTTATAGCGCCCTCTATTGGCCAATTTGCATGAAACTGTCAAGGTATGTTCCTGGTACTTCTATGGACATATTCTGCAAGTTCTGTGATGATTGGCCCAATGGTTGTTGAATTTTGTCCATTTATGTGCTAAGCCACGCCCCTGCTGAAGTTCATTGGTCAATATCTTGGAAACGAAATGAGATTTCAACAAGTTTTATGCAATCTTTGATAAGCTTGGTCCACTGATGATCCATAGCAAATTTTGAAGGAATCGGACCTACGGCCTAAGAGGAGATGTCAAAAATGTGTTTTTCAAAAAATTCAAAATTCCGGAAAATCAAATATGGTGGACCGGAAAAGTTGTAGAGTTTGGACCAAGGAATGTCTGTACCAAGTTTCGTGTAAATCGGACTTACAGCGTAGGAGTTATGACCTTTACAGTGAAAAACTTTTTCTTGAATTATAGCGCCACCATCAGGTCGATTAAGTTAAAGATGCCTTGGGCAACATTTACCCACAACTTCCAACCAATGTGCAAAATTTCAGGTCTCTACCATTTACCATCTCACGGGAATTTGCGAAAACATTTCTGAAGAAGAAAAGAAATAATAACTAAAGGCAATTCCTGAAGAAATTGCGAGTGTGAATGCTGCACGCTGAACCCGAACTGCGATGCTGTCTTGAATACAATAAAGTTTGAATGATTTGAATGTTTGCTGACGCCACACTGAATAGCTGCCGTGAAAATATAATATTTGAATTATGTTGAATACTTGAATGTTTATAAAAAAACAGAAAGCTAAGCAAAGAAAGAATGAAAACAGTTGCTGGTAGCTATATGCTGGAATAGGGTCTCGCTATATTGTTTTTTCTGCTTTGCCATTTTTACTGTAACGTGTTGTCTTGGACGCACCCAGCAAAAAGTGCCTCCTTTTCCGCACTCAATCTGCTTTTGCGGGAGGCGAAATTTTTTTTCCCCAAGAGAGTTCCGGACACCACTAGAAACTCATTTGCGTACAGCCAATCGGCGACCTTGTGCCGGACTTCTGAAGGAGTGTCTCGAAACAGTAAATTTTTTTCTCTTCACTGGCCTTGCACTAGTAATGTAAAAATAACCGAGACTATGTCAGCTTATTCTAGAAAATATGAATGCTCTGAACAGATGATTTTAACCAATCCTAGCTGGAAACATTAAAAATGATAGGCAGGATTGGAAACAGCCAGCGCATTTTCAAATGAAGTCCACGAAGATTTCATGTCCTGGAGCTGGTTTCAGCGACTGTACCAACTACTATACCGGAAATTCTTTCACTGAGTTTGACGCAGAATTATTCTTTTTGAGTCGTCTGTATCTTTGTCTCTTAAAAACGACAGTGTTGAGGAGTGGAAAAAAGCCAGCAGAGGGCAGAATCGAACCGCAAATGATCCATATTTAAGATACCGTATATGACCATTTAGTAGCCCGGGCGTTTATTTCGCAAAATCGACTTGGACCCCAGGCGTTTATAAGAACCAGGCGGGTATTTGCAACAGGCCATTATTTATTTTTGCACCGCCTTGCACCAGGCCAGTTCGGCTTTCCTACAGTTATAAACTGACTGAATTTAACCGTTAAATTAACACATTGTCTCCTTGTCATTTTAACTGTAAGTTGAGTCCTGCGCGCACTTAACCATGGTTTACACTGAACATGCACTGAACTCCGTGGTAAACTTAATGTAAAATGACAGTTAAAATAACTGGCTAAAAGGCGCCAGTTAAACTACCTGGCAAATAAGGCTTCAGTTTATTCGTTTATTGTTAACAGTGTATTCGCGGAAACTGAAACTGGCGCGGCATCATTTACATACTTCAGTTTTGAGACTTCTACGTTGATCCCAGTTGGAGCAACACGCAATGTCATCCTGTTATCCATCGTTTCAGGGCAAAGACGGACTAAATGAAGACAACAAGTAGGTATGAATACTTCAGAATGAAGTTGTTCCGATCTTAATACACAAAGCAGACATATAAATTCATATATGCATATAACGACTAGTTTCTTCCAGGTATAGACCTGAGTCAGACTCGCAGGCACAGCTGAATGCGAACTTTTTTTTTTTTTTTTGAACGAAACGAAAATGTAGGTAACTGAGTGATTTGCTAGGCCCATATAAAGGGTAAGGTTATTCTTTAGCTTTGCCAAATAATACGGCATAAATATTGTTGATTGACAATTCCTTATTCGTGTCCTTTTCTAAGATAAAAAAAGAACACGGAGAGCTAGTCCCCCACCCAAAAAAATAATAATTGTCGACAACCATGTTTACTGTTTACATGCATCTCATTGGACAGTTATACATACACAAGATGGCAGAGCTATTCTGCTGTGTGCGCTTTGGTCCAGCCAGTGACGTTGACCACTCTAGTTTTTTTATATCTCTGTGCCAAAGACCGTCTGCTATTTTTTTCCCCCACATCTTTATTGACATCAGATATACATACAAAGACAAACCGAAGCTTGTTTTTAGCGTCTGTGTTACGCAACATGGGGTAACACAGGCGTTAAATCAATAGTCTGAATAAAGTTTAATCATAAAATGAGGTCTGACCCCGGTGACTTTTTGCACACACAGGCGCGTATTTGCACGCGGGCGATTATTTGGTCATACACAGTATTTGAGTTTGGCTGAGTGATTTCGTGCAATGGAGATTTTAGCGCAGGCGTTTCTTACAGATTGCGACTTCTAACTCAAAATTGGTAAGTCCAATGTAGGAAATGTATGTACCGTACGAAAGAGGAGAGTCAGCTGAGTAATATATGTCAAAATTGTGTTCGTAGTGCCAAAAATATGGAAAGACGAGCAAGTTAGAAAACTGTGCGTTTAGCCTTTGCAACCTGCATTTTCTGGTTGCATTTAACATTGGAGTTAATGGAGCTTCGGTGAGCGGTCCCATCGCTTTTCGGCTCATACAGCCAAATCCGTTTGTCCACTTGCTTTCATAGTTACATTTGCGTGACCAGCACAACTTTTGGTACAACTTGGATATAAAAATATTTATGCGGAGTGAAAACTGTGGGAGTTAGAGCAAGTTTAAGAGAAGGCTGCTTGACGGTTTTGCAGCTGGTCACTACTCTAGCCGTGATGTCTTCACGCTCCAAGATCCCAGAATTAATTGTAAAAAAATAATAATTTAAGAAATTATAATTAGAAAATGATAGAAGGTACAAAAAAGTTGAATGGTAAATAAATTATCCAAGCGTAGGTTAACGTTTTACAGTTTGAATGACGTTTCTAGCTAAAAGTATGACAGAGTGAAAAATAGCTGAAAATAGCTTCATTTTAAAAAATCAGTTTCATTGTTTCCTATGGGACAAAAAATAAGAAAAAGTTAAATATTTTAAAAAGTATAAATAGTATGAAAGAGAAAAATAATAGCAATTAATGTCCAGAAAAAGCTGCACGTTTTGATATATGAATTGTTGAAATAGCACAAATTATGTAGGACTAT
The DNA here is from genome assembly GCA_029692085.1 of Gymnothorax javanicus. Classification (NCBI taxonomy): domain Eukaryota; kingdom Metazoa; phylum Chordata; class Actinopteri; order Anguilliformes; family Muraenidae; genus Gymnothorax; species Gymnothorax javanicus. The sequence continues at coordinate 123,683,861 of CM056193.1, read as the reverse complement.
TTTAATCGGGTAGAAATAGGGTAGAACGGCAGAAGAAGTAAGAAGAATAATAATAAGTATAAAGAAAATGGCCGACATGCCTAATTAAAACCGCAAGCGGTGTTATGACCCTCGCCCTCCCGTCCAATCACCTCCCTTGCAACCGGTGGGGCCACTCAACATTGACAGGACAGCATATCTTGTCTTTCAGTGCACAATTTCCAATTGCCAAATTTTTTTTTGACTATGTCAAAATAATTTTTTTCCTCCCATTCCAAAAATATAGGGGGCGCTTGACAACAATTTTCTGGATCAGTTTGTTCGGGTTGTCATTCTGCACAAATGTTACATTGGGTTCAACTCAATCCGACACTGTATGCGTGAGATATACATACTTTTATACTTCTGAAAATGGCCACTTCATTGTAAGCTCATCACAGCCACGCCCAACATTTTATCAAAAATGAAATTGATAACTATTGACCACATATGTGTGTAGGTGATTTTCTCCGAATTTAGGGGCAATTGAATTAAAACCCTAAGAGAAGATGTTAAAAACATGACGGGTACAATTTTATAAGTCCACGCTTCTGCACAATATGGCCGACTTCATGTTGGGTTTAGGGTGGGGCCATAATGTAATTTTTTACTTGTCCCAACATGGGCTATTTCTTGACCAAGTTTCATTTTTCTACGTGGAAAAAAGTTTGGGGTGGGCTCCCATTAGCATAATGTATTTTGATTTTTGACGGGGCATGGCCAAGTCATTTCTCAAGATTTTTTCTTGGGGACTTCAAATAAAAAAAAATTTCACCAGGCTTGAATTTTTGGTCGAATGAAATTGACTTTTTGGTTATGTTCAAGGGGTGAAAGCCAAAAACCCATTCATTTCAATTGAGCATTTTTGTTGTTGCCATGGGAACGCGAAATAGAATAGAATAGGGGTGTGTCCTCATTTGCTTTTTGGTTCAGTTTGACATGATAGATGTGTGTACCAAATTTCTTTTAACTATTTCAAAATCATTATTTTTTCTCCCATTCAAAAAATGTAGGTGGCGTCAAAGAGCCATTTTGTCATACAGCTATACGAGTTACATATCATTGTGTTCAGATTGTCATTCCGCACAGATGTTACATTGGGTCCAACTCAATCCAACACTCTATGCGTGAGATATACATAGTTTTACACTTCTGAAAATGGCCACTTTGTTGTAAGCTCATCACAGCCACGCCCAACATTTTATCAAAAATGTAAATCTTAACTTTTGACCACAAATGTGTGTAGGTGATTTTCAGCAAGTTTGGTGCAAATTGGATGAAAACCCTAGGAGGAGATGTTGAAAGTATGAGGGGTGTGATTTTACATGTCCAGGCTTCCACCCAATATGGCCGACTTCCTGTTGGGTTTAGGGTGGAGCCATAATGTAATTTTTAACTTGTGCAAACATAAGCTATGTCTCCACCAAGTTTCATTTTTCTACGTGGAAAATAGTTTGGGGTGGGCTTCCAGTAGCGTAATGTATTTTGATTTTTGACAGGGCGTGGCCAAGTCATTTTTCAATATTTTTTCTTGGGGTCTTCAAATAAAAATTTTTTTCGCCGAGCTTGATTTTTTGGTCGAATAAAATTGACTTTTCGTTAATGTTCAAGGGGTCAAATTTGCGTTCAAAGCGGGGAAAGGATAATAATAATAATAATAATAATAATAATAACGGAACCATGCGGTTTTAATAGTCCCTTGCCGGCTTCGGCCAGGCTCGGGCCTAATAATAATAATAATAATAATAATAATAATAATAAACCAGCACAAAAACAATAGGGTTTCAGCCCTACGGGCTTGAACCCCTGACAAGACAAATATCACTTTGTCCTCCATTAATTTTGTAAAACACTTCTGCCCATTAAATAAAAAATAAAAACTTTATATAAAAACAAATTAAAATGCAATTTAAGGCATGATACCTTCTTCTTTTAAACATGGACTATGAATGAAAAATTATTTAAAGTGCACTCAGCCATGATACTTCATGATACCTTCTCTTTAAACATGGACAGTGATTTAAAAACTAGCCTATGTCCACATCATCAAAAAAGAAGAAAAGAAAGAAAGCACAGCATACCTCTGCTTATAATTTTAAATTCTTTCTCAAAAGGATAAGGATGTCTACATTGTCTGGGGAGAGTGTAGACCTCTTTGCAGTCACTATGTCCCCTGCAGTAGAGAATACCCTCTCGCTAGGCACTGAAGTGCCAGGCACAGCGAGATAGCATCTTGCCATCTTGGCAATGTGGAGGTATTTACACTCATTGCTTTTCCACCATGTCAGTGGATCACAATCCACTGGAATGCCGCATTTATAAACTTAAATAGCCATTGAACAGCACATATTTGCATGAATTCGATTCAACCTTTTTTTTTCCAGCAGTGCAACTTAATTTATTTTAAGATTGCACTTCATCAAAATGTTTCCAAAAGAATAGGCTACTTTTGCAGGGAAGCGCAGCTGCACACTATGCCGCAAAGGGATAATAATGTAGGCTTTTAAACTACTAACGCTCTTGCATCAAAGCGTTTGTAATTGAATAATTTAGTAAATTGGTTATTAGTGCATTGTGAAAGTTCACCTCACGGCATGCATTTAAAATCAATTCAAATGCAAGCTATGCATCAAACTTTCATGTTGTCAAAATCATTTATGGGGTCTTTATAGTCCGGCTTCTGGGAAAGTTGTACGGAGGCTACAATATGAGATTATATGAACAGCAATTATCCAGTTAATCAAAAACAAAATCTAAACCTTATCTAAACAACATCTTCAGCAGCATTTACTACTTAATATTCTACTAGAATCAGAGATGCAGTCTCTCCTCTCATAGAGGCTTTCACGTTTCTGTGCCGTGGTCAGTAATTATTCTATCAACGCGCACTGAAGAAATTCACTCGCGGAATTTAAGTCATTGTGCATTAAGTTAATCAGTTTCACGTGCATTACGGTGGATTTCCCCACTTTTGACACGGAAATCGATTATGACTCAGGAATTCTCACGCTCGTCTTTACTGCGGGATTGAAAGCAATGGAATTGCATATAGACGTTTCATTTACACAATTTCCAACTTCCACGTTACTTGTGGTGAGGTCCACCTTTACTCAAGTGAAACTGAAACTTCAATGCACAAGGATTTTAACTCCGCGTGAGAATCTCATTAATAAGCGTTCATTGAATAAATGCGGACCACGGTGAATAAGCCTAAAAAATGGGTGAGACCTACGCCGAATGCGTGAGACTTGGCATCTCTGTAGAATTTCAAGAAAATTCTGTTAATTGCCGTTTATGCGATCTCATTGTGGCCCTCCACTGACGCAAAGCTTTATGTCTTAATCATCAATGGTAATTGCAGTATCTTATCAGTAGCCTACGTGCTCAGTTATTTAATTCAACGAACTGTCCCATTCTAAATTAGACACAGGTTGAGGGTTAACCTGCACGACGGTAATGTCACTGGCTGTAGACAAATTTATTTTTACGAAAGCAAAATTAACACTCGGACCTCAGTCGGCAAAACCGCATTTAATAGAAATTTTTCTTGGGCGTATCAAGTAGGACACAGACAAAAAAAAATATATATGCCATTTTGTGAGCTACTTGAATTCAGAAGCTTCTAAAGACGTTGCCGTTTTCTGTCACAATTAACGTGGATGGGGAAATGCTTGATAATTGCAATGAACAATGCAAGATGAGGGGAGCGGGACAGTAATTCTACCGACTGATTCTCGCATCTAAACGAATTAACACCAAGTTGCTAATTGGGAAACGTAAATGGGAACAGGTTTGGAGAAGGTATGATGAAAGCAGGACTAGGTAATCTCCGATGGCAAGACCAGGGTGCAAGAGTTTAAAGATCAGCTAAAACGCTACGATGAGAGATGGAGTTTGGACAAGGCTTTTTTTTTTTTTTTTGTAATTCTTTAGATTATTAGCATTCTTCCAATTTAACATTGTAGCGCAATTACGTCTGTCAGCTCCTCTCTATCACTTCATAATCATTATTGGCAACAGGCTAAATTGAAGACCTGTGTGCAAGAAGTACCTAAGTCACAAAATAATACTTTTGAGATTTTGGGGGTCAAAGTTTTCAAAACACATTGCAGATCATGACAATGGACAATGGAAATGCACCAATACACAAGACTTGAGTGCTTCTTTGCAGAAATCTTTGGTATCAGATGATGCTCTGGCCATTGTGGCTTTTAATACTGGTATCAGCTCATTTTTTGCAAAATGTGACTTAAGTACTTCTTACACACAAGTCTTCAATTGCTTGATTTTCATTTGGAGCATATTATACAGGAGCAGATTTAGGGTAGGCCAGTTGAGCCTGAAAAGGTGATGGAAGCTGCTCAACCTCGCCGACAATTAGAGGAGTTCTAATCTGAATTATCTTCCCGGAAGCACTTCAAACGATTGTCGTTTATTTCAGACTGCTTGTATGTTTCAGGAAGAAATGGGACGCAACTGTGTTCACACACCCCATAGCGGCAAGTTGTCTCATTTCACTCTAAGATCATCGCGATTCTATAACGTCATACCCTTAGCACAACCTTTTTTTTTTTTTCATCAACCAATCCGCGGATCATGTGCGTACCGAACCGTGAAGATGGATCCGTACGGATCACGGATCAACGATGATCCGTTGCACCACTACCAGACACCCAAAAAGGGTCCCAACATTTGCGCCAGATCAAACATTCGAGGTACCACATGAAACCAATAATAAATTAATGTGTACATCCTAAAGAGCACAGAATGGCCAATGCAAGACAAATTACCTAATGCCTAGGGTCCGCCAGATGCCCCTCAAATGTGGCCCTTATGACTACACCCTTCGGAATGACTAAGAGTAAATATTGAAAGTACCAATTGAAAGCAATTTTAAATGATCAGCAAACCACCACTGAGTAAAGAATGGCACATGCCAGACAAATTGTCTGCTACGTAAGGGTCGACAGACCCTCCAAAAAGGGTCCAAAAATTTGGGCTGGATCAAACATTGGAGGTACCAGTTGAAGCCAGTTTTGAATTAATAGGTGCATCCTAAAGAGCACAGAATGACCAATGCAAGACAAATTACCAGCTGCTTCAGGTCCGCCAGACAACGCCCCCCGCCCCTCCCCCCCCAAATTTGGCTCGTATGACTACTCCCTTAGGAACAACCTTGAGTAAATATTGAAAGTCCCACTTCAGTTTTAAATCATCAGAAAACTTCCCCTAGTACAGAAAGGCCCAAATTTTCTTTTGCATATGGCAACCCAGACACCCCCCTGCCAAAAGTGGACCTTACAGTAAGGTACAGTAAACGCCCTTCTGCCCCTGCTTTTCAAGCAAAGTAGGGTAGGTGTTTGCTATACATTTACAATGTTGCTGTATTCTATACATTGCGGATGTTTACATGTACCAGGTATTTTACACTATTCTCCACAAATCTTAGAAATGACATTGAGTTAATTTTGATACTACCACTTGAAACTAAATTTTGAGAATACGACTTGAAACTAAGTTAAAGGTGGTTAATATCTGTGGCATTTGTTTGCAAATGTTGGTCTGTTTACCAACCATGTATATCATCAAGCCTCCAATGTGCTTAAAGTTTACATCTGCATTCAAATGAACCAGATATATATCAATGCAAGAATAATCGTTCCACTGCACCCCCTAAAGGGTCTCAAAATCTGACAGGAATTAGTATGTATAGCACTCACAATAAATCTTATAACTACATCAGTTAGTACACTAGACGGACCTATGTAAAAATTCCTTACATTTTGATACGCTCAGATCGGTTTCACTTTCCGAGTCATCATGCCACGGTAGCTCTTGAAGTAGTAGAACTTCAATCATCAGCATCGTTGAATTCAGTATCAACATCTGGCTGGTCACTCAATTTCCTCCAAGTAGTAATGCACTTCAAGTGAGTAAATCAAGTCCAATTGAAAAATTATCAAAGCGTACCTGATTAGCCTTAGGATTATGAATGTCATCAGTGGGGTAGTCACCATCCATTGTGGGCGTGTCTGTATCCTGAAAATGAATTCATAGCAGTGGTATACCTGATTCTTTGTACCCTGTATGAGGTCGAACTGCATGCATGGTCTTGTGGGCATAACAAGCCACAAATATCTGTAGTATTTTTGGTTGAAAATTGAAATGGATGAACCAGCCTTTATCTGTAAAATGATCGATACATATCCGTTGAAATACTTCAGCACTGTTACTGTAAGTGGGGATGTCAACATCCATTTTGGATCATTGGCTGAAGTTGAATGTGTTATGTATGAGTATTTTGTGTACAGCACTGTATATCATTTGTAAATGGAGATTTGTTACACTATTTAAATGCCCATTATGACTGGTCAGCGATTTGTTTATTTTGGTTATCATTTGGCACCCTCTGGTGGTATGACTGTAGAAAAACATGATCTGATGCAATACCACTTCTTTGTGAAGAAATACACTAGTGCTTTCTAGAAGCTTCTGGCATTCTCCTGCCTGGAGGGGGCGGGATTACCCAGGAATCCTGTAGATCTTTCCATAATGTTGCTAGTCTATATAAATGCTGTGATTTTGGTCAGGAGGCAGAGTTTTTGTTTTGGCAACAGAGTTACATAGTGGCATTAGAGTGTTATTATAAGATTAAACAGTGGATTATTTGTAGAAGTTTTTTTTATCAGTGAAGAATAAATTTGTTTAAGTTGTCATTGCTGGTTTTCTTTGTTGTGTTTTTTAAGTCATAACAAATGAAAGCATTATTTATTATGTTACCCAGTGTCAAAAGGCTATAGGCTTGAGAGGATGGAGTTTAATTATGACAGACCTAAACTGGTGTTTTGAGTGGGGGTTAACCCTTTTGCGCAGAAGGAAAATATGGCTATTTATGCGTTACCCTATTTAATGCTTTATAATTCAAGATCTAAGCTTCACAGAGAGGGGGAATATGGCTCCACTTAGACAAGACACTTGAAGCATTTAGAATTCCATTGTATTTCCGTTAATTTTCATAATTTTGGTAGAGAACAGGGGCTGCAAACATAAACAAATCTTCATAAAAATTCTGCATTGAAATTATAAAAAAATAATACTGAGGATTGAAAAATGGCTAGGGGATAAAACAATACATTTCTGGGATTGTAAACTCCTAGACCAGAAGTATTCCTCATCTGAGCATGAAATCTTATTTGGCTTTGAAAGAAGAAGCCAAATAAGACAGCTCTCCAGGTGGCTCCCCAAACACTAACAGCCCTCAAAATGGTGTACAATCAAATCATAAAATAATCATATTTTTAACACAAGTCAACTTTTGACTCGTGAAATTCAATATGAACAAGGGTGCTAGGCACAACAAACCCCGCCCCTCGCACATACTTTCACCTACTTGTACGAAATTCAATAGGGATCTATTTTGGGTCAGTGGCAATCCCTAAACCGAATTTGGGGTGAATGTGCCCATTAGTTTTGCCACTAGAGTGTTAACAAACAAACTAACAAACAAACAAACACAGAAACAAACAAACGCACAAACACAGAAACAAACCGAACCAAAAACAATACCCCTTTCCCTCACCCTTCAGGTGGGGCAGGGTAATTAATGATTTTCTGGTTGAATTTAGAATGAGTTTATCACCATATGCGCAGCTGGACATCAACGGTCTCCAGTAACCTCTCCAAACCAAAACCATGCCTTTTCTCCATGATGAAGTTCAAAGTTTCCATTTTTCTACAAAGCCACATCAGCAAGCACACGTACTCATTAAAGGAACTGCTTATTTAATGAGCAGAACTTTCACTTAGACAGAAAGCTTGCCGTTTACAATTCCGATCATCCAAGCGAAACGCAAGCTTGTAACAATGCTTTTCACACCCTACAAGGAGCAAGTATAACTCATTAATACAGTGGTATCTCAAATATCCTGCTTCATTGAATGTGGTTTAAATTCTAAAACAGATTGCCACATTTAGCAAAATGCCAGCACATGCTGTATTTGGTAGCAAAGGCTATCGACTTCTCTTGCTGCCCAATGTGACAAACTAGCTGTGTGATCACAGTGGTAAACGGAAAATAAGAAATAGCTGGCTAGTTAGCTAGCTGGCTTGAAGTAAGATAGAACAACACCATACAAAGGCAGTTTTTCTTACACTTCAAGAGAGAAAACTCTCCATCATGGAATTGCTGCTCAAAATAATCAATGCTGTCAGTCTGTTCCATTCAGAATAACTGCCATTTTCCATCTCAGAATCACATTTCCAACCCGCAAGTTAGCTCAGCACTCCAGGCTCGGTTCTGGAAATCTTTTTTTCAATGCAATCGCGTCATTCTCAGCTGCACAAAGTTGAGAGAATACAACCTAACTACTGTTACGCAAGTGCTTCAATGCTTTTCTGAGTGTCCAATCACTGTCTTTCAAATCCTTAGGAAAGCTTACACAGTCTGGAATTGGATAAAAATCGTGTCAATCAATTGGCAATTTAAAATTGGTTTCAAGTGGTAATTTCAATATTTATTCTAGGTCATTCCTAAGGGAGTAGTCAGTCACAAGGGCCAAATTTGGGGGGGCGTCAGGCGGACCCTAGGCAGCAGGTAATTTGTCTTGCATTTGTCATTCTGTGCTCTTTTGGATTTACCTATTAATTCACAACTGGCTTCAAGTGGTCCCTCAAATGTTTGATCCAGCCTATTTTTTGGACCATTTCTGGAGGGTCTGTTGACCCTTACGCAGCAGACATTCAGAGCCATTCTGTGCTCTTTAGGATGTACCAATTAATTTATTATTGATTTCATGTGGTCCCTCCAATGCTTGATCTGGCGCATATTTTGGGACCCTTTTGGGTGTCTGGCGGGCCCTATGCAGCAAAAAATGTGTCTAGCAGGGGCTATTCTGTACCCTGTGTGTGTACCTGTTAACTTCAAATAGATTTGAGGTGGTACTTCTGTTTGTTCAAGCCCATTTTTGGTCCTTTGTTTCAGGGCCCCAGAGTCCCTATGCAGCAGGGGGTGCCCAGCAGACATCCATATGAGCATATGTTAAGTTCCACCATGTATGCTCCTGTGCTCACATATCGGTACCTCGTTCGTTTGATCAAAATGCTCTGGGCTGCCGGTCTAAAAGCCTTAGAAATGGCTTTGTAACCCTTTCCAGACTGATAGATGTCAATGACCTTGTTTCTCATCTGTTCTTGAATTTCTTTAGATCGCGGTATGATGTGTTGCTTTTTGAGATCTTTTAGCCTACTTCAATTTGTCAGATGGTTTATATTTAAGTGATTTCTTAATTCAACAGGTCTGGCAGTAATCAGGCCTGGGTGTGGCTGGTGAAATTGAAATGTGGTTCATCACACTTAATTCATGATTTAACAAAGGGGGGGTGATTTCACACAGGGCCAGGTAGCTTTGGATAGCTTTTTTCCCCTTAATAAAAGAAATCGTCATTTAAAAACTGCATTTTGTATTTACTCAGGTTATCTTTCTCTCATATTAAAATTTGGTTGATGATCTGAAACATTCAAGTTTGACAAATTTGCAAAAATTAAGAAATCAGGAAGGGGGCAAATACTTTTTCACAGCACTGTAATTATTCATAGAATCAGTCAAAAAATCTCACGCAACATAAAATGAAAAAAGTTCCCCAGTGTTATCAGTGCTTAATGTACCACACTGAGCCATGTTTCTACATTACGTGAGCTTTATCAATTATGGGCAAAAAAAGAAAAACTCAATCTGTCTTTCACATGACATAGTAACTGAGTGAAAACATTCATACTGTGAAAATGTATTGATAGTTTTGTGTAAATCACCATACTCACTGCCTCATTCACGGACAAAGCAGAGAGATACTGCATCACCTAGCGTTGTGTGATGTTGATAGCTGCAATTGTGCAAATTAGAATTTTGGTCTGGCTATACGCGTACTCTAGTGCTGTTAAACCTATTCCACACAAGCAACATGAAATTAAATGGGTGGGATGTTGAAGTTTGAATCACATTCAATTTTTACCCCACAGCCCATTATGGGCTGACGGGGTATCGTTATACCCTGCGGCCCCTAGGCGGGCGGGGGCTCCATAATTTGTCCAGGCCATATCTCTGACAGTGTTGGTCACAGGAGCTTTATATTCGGTATGCAGGTTCCTTGTGAGGGACAGGTGCGCAATGTAAGGTTCATTTGTGGTTTTGACCTTTGACCTTGGCACATTGAACTTGAACTGAATAGTTAAGGGCTGTGGGGTTCTCTTGGCGCTCAGCGTCGGCTTGTTACTATATCATTACTCAAGTGATTATTTTGCTGAGCAGTAGAGTAACCCCCATCCCCTATAAAAAAAAAAAAGAAAAAAGTTTGGGTTCTTAGTGCCATTTGTTTTTAAACCAAAGGCAGCAACAGTTTTTGCATTTCAAACTCAGAGACACATAAATGCACGAAGACGCCTGCAGTTTGCAAAGCAATGCAGCTAGTTTGTTGGGCTGAGTTGTACATCTGTTTTTGAGAGATTTATCACATTTTCCCATACTCACTTTTTTTTTTTTTTTTTAAACAGTCGCCAGCATTTTAAAAAATCAGCACAAATAAACATCAGCTTTCAGGCGGAAAAGTAAAATTTTCACTGGATAGGCGGTGGTTTAAGCTGTCGTCCAGCAAAATGATGACGTGAACATACTCATCTGGACACCAAGAGAAAAAATAAAGAAGAGGAGGAGGGAATAAAAGACACCAGGACTGTGCTAAAATTATGATCAAAATGGACGGAAGTAAGTTTTATTTCCAAATAATGCAAGTGTATGAACACACGTTAACAAATATTGTACTCCCCACATACTGTAAATCACGAAAACAGTGATGGGATTTTCCTGTTTCTCATTGTGTAAATATTAATAATCTTAGGGTATTAAACAATGTATGTTTATATGCATGCACTTATTTAGGCCACAATATAAGATGGAACAAAGCAGAAAAATATTTTTCATCGTCTATTTTGGTCTATTTCGCAGGCATGCAAGCACAGGCATAAACATTAACAAAAAACAGCGCTGTTCCGCTACCGCTCGACTGCAGCTGGCTATCGGCACAGCAGCTATAGCGACCAGTGACGAGCGGTGGACAGAAAACCGAGGGGCAAAAAATATCCCTTGAAACAGATGAGATTATTTCCAGATTTCAAACATTGTTCTTGGTTAACAGGTTTTCCAACAATATGAATAATCCATTGGCGGTTAAGTATACGGTTTCCCTTTTAATGAAATGTTACGATGAGTGAAGAATAAATTCAATTACAGCTGCAAGCAGCTGTGATCGGGCCCTCGCACTCAAGTGCAACCGCGGGGGGCCTGCGGTAGGCAAGTGTCACGGTGTGAAGCGAGGCGAAAGAAAAAAATGGGAAGGAGCGAAGAAACGCAATGTTTCATTCATCCACTTGGTGGCGCTACGAGTGTAACCAGATGTGGGCAGGTGCGTTCAGGCACGGACCCTCATCACACACGTGAAGTTTCGAGCAAATCGGACAAAGCATGAAGGAGTTATGACAAGTTGATATTTTATCCACCAGAGGGCGCTCGGAGCCTAACCAAACGTGGGCAGGTGCATTCAGGGGCAGACCCTCAGCACAAATCTGAAGTTTCAAGCAAATCGGCCAATGTTAATGTAAAATATGGCATTTCCTGTTTCCACAAGGGGGCGCTATGAGCGAGATTGCCTACGAGCATACGAAGGCATTCAGGGTGGGGCGCTTATCTTGTGCAGATATTTTGAAGCCGTTTGGATGAAGTATGAGGGAGAGAGAGCGGCTCGAATATGCATGGCGAGGCATCAGAAATGGGGACGCCGTAGCGGCCACGCCCATTGGCCTACAGAAATGCAGAGCACATCTTTTGATCAGCATGGTCTCTTGAAGATCAGAAATAAATCTGAGGTTGATTGGACAAAATGTCTCAGAGGAGTTCATTATAATACAATATGTGGAAATCAGGCCAAAATGACAGGTTAAAATAAAAATGGCCAACTTCCTGTTTGGAGTAGACCAATGGTGCCAGAGACTTTTTTGTTCATCTTGGCAACATATACATGTAAACTAATTTTCATCTTCCTACTCCAAAAAAAACCCCTATGGAGAGGGGTTTTTGAACAATTCAAGAAGGCGCTATAGAGGCATTTTGCTCCCCCAATGGGCGACGCCCCTATCAGATGTAAGAGCTTGTCAACCTTGAGCTGTGTATCAATTTTCATGATGATACGATTTCATTAAATACATGAAAAATCCAAACGTATTTTCACAGTGAGGGATCGATAGTTGCCGCGTCGCCACACGGACGCCATTACTCGCAGCTTTACAGCATTCATATTGTGGCTTCACCAACTTGTTCTGCATGTTTTAGAAGTGGAATGAAGTTGATGGGTTCAACTATGTGTCATCAGTACATGTTAAAGTAAAAACTGGTCACTTCCTGTTACCACTGGCGGGCGCTATTAGTAAAGAGAACAGTTATGATATGGGGATGTTCAGGGCAGAGCCATCATCATGTCCAGCAAGTTTGAAGCTGCTAAGATCAAGTATGTGGGCGTGAGAGCATTTTGAAATTTTTTTGTCTAGTTGCCAAAATTTGTCACGCCCTAGCAGCCAGGCCCTTTGACCTACAGACATGCAGAGCACAACTTTTGATCAGCTGGGTCTCTAGATGATCTGTACCAAATTTGAAGTCGATCGAGCAAAATCCCTAGGAGGAGTTCATTTTCAAAATAAAAACAGGTCACTTCCTGTTACCACCGGGGGGCGCTATTAGTAAAGTGAAAAGTTATGATATGGGGACGTTCAGGGCGGAGACATCATCATGTCCAGCAAGATTGAAGCTGCGAAGATCAAGTATGTGGGCGTGAGAGCATTTTGAAATTTTTTTGTCGCGTCGCCAAAGTTTGTCACGCCCTAGCAGCCACGCCCTTTGACCTACAGACATACAGAGCACAACTTTTGATCAGCTTGGTCTCTCGATGATCTGGACCAAATTTGAAGTTGATCGGGCAAAATCCCTGGGAGCAGTTCGTTTTCAAATAAAAAAATTAAAATCAAAATGGCCGACTTCCTGTTGGGTTTAGGACATGGCTCCCATGAAGTTTTATGTATGTCTGGGTATGATACATATGTGTACCGAATTTGGTCTGCCTTCGACAAAGTAACCGAATCTCCCTATGGGAATTTTGAAACGTGTTTAGGGGGCGCTATTTCGGCATTTGGGGTCGGACGTGTGAGAACGCCCAATAAAATCGAATTTCGGATGTGGCTGGATGAATGTGGAAAGTTACAAGCGTTTTCACATTTGGGAAAGGGGCGAAATTGGGCCTTGGAAAGTCGGAGGAATAATAATAATAATAATTAAAGCTGCAAGCAGCGTTGAACAGGGGAAGGAAGTTATGACTAGTTGATAGTTCATCCACCAGGGGCCGCACTGAGCATAACCAAATGTGAGCAGTTGCATTCAGGGGCAGACCGTCAGCACAAATGCGAAGTTTCGAGCAAATCGGCCAATGTCAATGTAAAATATGGCATTTCCTGTTTCCATAAGGGGGCGCTATGGAGACATTTTGCTCCCCCCATAGGCGAGGCCCCTATCAGATTTAACAGCTTGCCATCCTTGACCTGTGTATCAATTTTTATACTGAGTTCAGTAGAAACTTCAAAAACACAAATGTATTTTCATGGCAGGGATCCATCTTCGCCGCGTTGCCACACGAACGCCATTACTTGTAGCTTCACAGCATTCATAATGTAGCTTCACCAACTTGTTCTGCATGTTTTAGATGTGAATGAAGTTGATGAGTTCAACTATGTGTCATCAGTACATGTTAAAGTAAAAAATGGTCACTTCCTGTTACCACCGGGGGGCACTATTAGTTAAGTGGGAAGTTAATATGTTTGGACGTTCAGGGCGGAGCCATCATCATCTCAAGCAAGATTGAAGCTACTACGGTCAAGTATGTTGGTGTGACAGCATTTTGAAATTTTTTTGGCGAGTCGCCAAACTTTGTCACGCTCTAGCAGCCACGCCCTTTGCCCTACAGACATGCAGAGCACAACTTTTGATCAGCTTGGTCTCTAGATGATCTGTACCAAATTTGAAGTCAATCAGTCAAAAACCCTAGGAGGAGTTCGTTTTAAAATTCAAAAATTCAAATCAAAATGGCCGACTTCCTGTTGGGTTTAGGGCGTGGCTCCAAAGAGTCTTTTGTATGTCTGGGTATGCTACATATGGGTATCGAATTTCGTCTGCCTACGACAAAGTAATCGAACTGCTCCTTCCTGTTACCTCCAGGGGGCGCTATTATTAAAGTGGGAAGTTATGATATTGTGACATTCAGGGCAGAGCCATCATCATTTCCAGCAAGTTTTAAGCTGCTACGATCAAGTATGTTGGCGTGAGAGCATTTTGAAATTTTTTTGGCGAGTCGCCAATTTTTGTCACGCCCTAGCAGCCATGCCCTTTGACCGACAGACATGCAGAGCACAAGTTTTCATCAGCTTGGTCTCTAGATGATCTGTACCAAATTTTAAGTCAATCGGTTGAATACCCTAGGAGGAGTTCGTTATAAAATTCAAAAATTCAAATCAAAATGGCCGATTTCCTGTTGGGTTTTGGGAGTGGCTCCAATGAGTTTTTTGTATGTCTGGGTATGATACATATTTCGATCGAATTTTGTCTGCCTACGACAAAGTAACCGAACTGCTCACTTCCTGTTACCACCGGGGGGCGCTATCAGTAAAGTGGGAAATTATGATTTCTTGAAGTTCAGGGCGGAGCCATCTTCATTTCCAGCAAGTTTGAAGCTGCTACGATCAAGTATGATGGCGTGAGAACATTTTGAAATTATTTTGGCGAGTCGCCAATTTTTGTCACGCCCTAGCAGCCACGCCCTTTGACCGACATATATGCAGAGCACAACTTTTGATCAGCTTGGTCTCTAGATGATCTTTACCAAATTTGAAGTCAATCGGTCGAGAACCCTAAGAGGAGTTCGTTTTAAAATTCAAAAATTCAAATCAAAATGGCCGACTTCCTGTTGGGTTTAGGGCGTGGCTCCAATAAGTTTTCTCAAAATCCTGAGGAGGTACCAAATTTGAAGTCGATCGGGCAAAATCCCTAGGAGGAGTTCATTTTCAAAATAAAAACTGGTCACTTCCTGTTACCACTGGGGGTCGCTATTAGTAGAGTGAAAAGTTATGATATGGGGACATTCAAGGCGGAGACATCATCATGTCCAGCAAGTTTGAAGCGGCTAAGATCAAGTATATGGGTGTGAGAGCATATTGAAATTTTTTTGGCGAGTCGCCAAACTTTGTCACGCCCTAGCAGCAACGCCCTTTGCCCTACAGGCATGCAGAGCACAACTTTTGATCAGCTTGGTATCTAGATGATCTGTACCAAATTTGAAGTCGATCGGTCGAAAACCCTAGGAAGAGTTCGTTTTAAAATTAAAAATGAAATTTTTTGTATGTCTGGGTATGATACATATGTCTACCGAATTTCGTCTGCCTAGGAGAAAGTAACCGAATTTCCCTATGGGAATTTTGAAACGTGTTTAGGGGGCGCTATTTTGGCATTTTGCGTCCACCATGAACGATCACCCAAAAATATCGAATTTCGGATCCGGCCGGACAAATGTGGAAAATTACCATTTTACCATTGGGACAGGGGCGAAATTGGCCTTTAAAATGTCGGAAGAATAATAATTATAATAATTTTGCATTTTGAAATTCGTTTTAAAATTCAAAAATTCAAATCAAAATGGCCGACTTCCTGTTGGGTTTAGGGCGTGGCTCCAATGATTTTTTCGTATGTCTGGGTATGATACATATGTGTATCGAATTTCGTCTGCCTATGACAAAGTAACCGAACTGGTCACTTCCTGTCACCACAGGGGGGCGCTATTAGTAAAGTGGGAAATTATTATATTATGACGTTCAGGGCGGAGCCATCGTCATTTCCAGCAAGTTTGAAGCTGCTCCGATCAAGTATGTTGGCATGAGAGCATTTTGAAATTTTTTTGGCAAGTCGCCAAACTTTGTCACGCCCTAGCTGCCACGCCCTTTGACCTACAGACATGCAGAGCATAACTTTTGATCAGCTTGGTCCCTAGATGATCTGGACCAAATTTGAAGTCGATCGGGCAAAATCCCTAGGAAGAGTTCGTTTTCAAAGTAATTACTGGACACTTCCTGTTACCACCGGGGGACGCTATCAGTAAAGTGTAAATTTATGATATGGGGATGTTCAGGGATGAGAGCTCATCATGTCCAGCAAGTTTGAAGCTGCAAAGATCAAGTATGTGGGCGTGAGAGCATTTAGAAATTTTTTTGTCGGGTCGCCAAACTTTGTCACGCCCTAGCAGCCACGCCCATTTACCGACAGACATGCAGAGCCCAACTTTTGATCAGCTTGGTCTCTAGATGATATCCACCAAATTTGAAGTCGATCGGGCAAAGTCCCTAGGAGGAGTTCGTTTTCAAATAAAAAAATTGAAATCAAAATGGCTGACTTCCTGTTGGGTTTAGGGCGTGGCTCCAATGAAGTTTTTTGTATGTCTGGGTATGCTACATAGATATACTGAATTTCGTCTGCCTCCGACAAAGTAACCGAATTTCCCTATGGGAATTTTGAAACGTGTTTAGGGGGCGCTATTTCGGCATTTGGGGTCGGACGTGTGAGAACGCCCAATAAAATCGAATTTCGGATCCGGCCGGACGAATCTGGAAAGTTACATGCGTTTTCACTATTGGAAAAGGGGCGAAATTGGCCTTTGAAATGTCGGAAGAATAATAAATAATAATAATAATAATCATAATAATAATAATAATAATAATTAAAGCTGGAAGCAGCGTTGAACGGGCCCTCGCACCCTTGTGCATGTTGGGGGTAGTGGTGAGATCCTGACGGGTGCAGGTGTGCACTCACGACCAGTGGACAGGTCAAGTACAGGCACCAACCTGTGAGAAAGTTTCGAGTGAATCGGACAAAGCAGGAAGGAGTTATGAAAAGTTGATCGGTCATCCACCAGGGGGCGCTCTGAGCTGAACCAAAGGGGGGCAGGTGCATTCAGGGGCAGACCGTCAGCACAAATGTGAAGTTTCGAGCAAATCGGCCAATGTCAATGTAAAATATGGCATTTCCTGTTTCCACAAGGGGGCGCTATAGAGACATTTTGCTCCCGACATGGGCGAGGCCCCTATCAGATTTAACAGCTTGCCATCTTTGACCTGTGTATCAATTTTTATGATGAAACGAGTTCAGAAAAGACATCAAAAACACAATCGTATTTTCATGGCAAGGGATCCATTTTCGCCGCCTTGCCACATGAACGCCATTAGTTGTAGCTTCACAGCATTCATAATGTAGCTTCAACAACTTGTTCTGCATGTTTAAGAAGTGGAATGAAGTTGATGGGTTCGACTTTGTGTCATCAGTACATGTTAAAGTAAAAAATGGTCAATTCCTGTGACCACCAGGGGGCGCTATTATTGAAGTGGGAAGTTATGATATCGTGACTTTCAGGGCAGAGCCATCATCATTTCCAGCAAGTTTGAAGCGGCTATGATCAAGTATATTGGTGTGAGAGCATTTTGAATTTTTTTTGGCGAGTCGCCAATTTTTGTCACGCTCTAGCAGCCACGCCCTTTGACCGACAGACATGCAGAGCACAACTTTTGATCATCTTGGTCTCTACATGATTTGTACCAAATTTGAAGTCAATCGGTCGAAAACCTAAGGAGGAGTTCGTTTTCAAATTCAAGAATTCAAATCAAAATGGCCGACTTCCTGTTGGGTTTATGGCGTGGCTCCAATAAGTTTTGTGTATGACTGGGTATGATACATATGTGTATCAAATTTTGTCTGCCTACAACAAAGTAACCAAACTGGCCACTTCCTGTGACCACCGGGGGGCGCTATTAGAAAAGTGGGAAGTTATGATATCATGACATTCAGGGCGGAGCCATCATCATTTCCAGCAAGTTTGAAGCGGCTATGATCAAGTATATTGGTGTGAGAGCATTTTGAATTTTTTTTGGCGAGTCGCCAATTTTTGTCACACCCTAGCAGCCATGCCCTTTGACTGACAGACATGCAGAGCACAACTTTTGATCAGCTTGGTCTCTAGATGATCTGTACCAAATTTGAAGTCAATCGGTCGAAAACCCTAGGAGGAGTTCGTTTTAAAATAAAAAAATTCAAATCAAAATGGCCGACTTCCTGTTGGGTTTAGGGCGTAGCTCCAATGAGTTTTTTGTATGTCTGGGTATGGTACACATACTTATCGAATTTCGTCTGCATACGTCAAAGTAACCAAATTGGATACTTCCTGTTACCACAGGGGGGCGCTATTAGTAAAGTGGGAAGTTATTATATCATGACGTTCAGGGCGGAGCCATCACCATTTCCAGCAAGTTTGAAGCTGCTACGATCAAGTATGTTGGCTTGAGAGCATTTTGAAGTTTTTTTGGCGAGTCGCCAAAATTTGTCCTGCCCTAGCAGCCACGCCCTTTGACCTACAGACATGCAGAGCACAATTTTTGATCAGCTTGCTCTCTAGATGATCTGGACCAAATTTGAAGTCGATCAGGCAAAATCCCTAGGAGGAGTTGGTTTTCAAAGTAAAATCTGGTCACTTCCTGTTACCACCGGGGGGCGCTATTAGTGTAGTGAAAACTTATGATATGGGGACGTTCAGGGCGGAGACATCATCATGTCCAGCAAGTTTGAAGCTGCTAAGATCAAGTATATGGGCGAGAGAGCATTTTGAAATTTTTTTGTCGAGTCGCCAAATTTTGTCACGCCCTAGCAGCCACGCCCTTTGACCTACAGACATGCAGAGCACAACTTTTGATCAACTTGGTCTCTAGATGATCTGTACCAAATTTGAAGTCGATCGGACAAAATCCCTAGGAGGAGTTCATTTTAAAATTCAAAAATTCAAATCAAAATGGCCGACTTCCTGTTGGGTTTAGGGCGCGGCTCCCATGAAATTTTTTGTATGTCTGGGTATGATACATATGTGTACAGAATTTCGTCTGCCTACGAGAAAGTAAGCAAATTTCCCTGTGGGAATTTTGAAACGTGTTTAGGGGGCGCTATTTTGGCAATTTGCGTCGACCATGAATGTCCACCCAAAAATATCGAATTTCGGATCCGGCCGGACGAATGTGGAAAGTTATACGCGTTTTCACCATTGGGAAAGGGGCGAAATTGGCCTTTGAATTGTCGCAAGAATAATAATAATAATTAAAGCTGCAAGCAGCGTTGAATGGGCCCTCGCACCCTTGTGCACGTTGGGGGTAGTGGTGAGATCCTGGCCGGGTGCAGGTGTGCACTCACGACTAGTGGACAGGTCAAGTTCAGGCACCAACCTGTGATAAGTTTCGAGCGAATCGGACAAAGGAGGAAGGAGTTATGAAAAGTTGATAGTTCATCCACCAGGGGGCACTAGGAGCGTAACCAAATGTGGGCAGGTGCATTCATGGGCAGACCGTCAGCACAAATGCAAAGTTTCGAGCAAATCGGCCAATGTCAATGTAAAATATGGCATTTCCTGTTTCCAAAAGGGGGCGCAAAAGAGACATTTTGCTCCCCCCACAGGCGAGGCTCCTATCAGATTTAACAGCTTGCCATCCTTGACCTGTGTATCAATTTTTATGATGATACGAGTTCAGTAAAGACATCAAAAACACAAACGTATTTTCATGGCAAGGGATCCATCTTCGCCGCGTTGCCACAGGAACGCCATTACTTGTAGCTTCACAGCATTCATAATGTAGCTTCACCAACTTGTTCTGCATGTTTTAGAAGTGGAATGAAGTTGATGGGTTCAACTATGTATCATCAGTACATGTTAAAGTAAAAAATGGTCACTTCCTGTTACCACCAGGGGGCGGTATTAGTAAAGTGGGAAGTTAATATATTTGGACGTTCAGAGCGGAGCCATCATCATCTCCAGCAAGATTGAAGCTTCTTCGGTCAATTATGTTGGCGTGACAGCATTTTGAAATTTTTTTGGCGAGTCGCCAATATTTGTCACGCCCTAGCAGCCACGCCCTTTGACCTACAGACATGCAGAGCACAATTTTTGGTCAGCTTGCTCTCTAGATGATCTGGACCAAATTTGAAGTCGATCAGGCAAAATCCCTAGGAGGAGTTGGTTTTCAAAGTAAAATATGGTCACTTCCTGTTACCACAGGGGGGCGCTATTAGTAAAGTGAAAACTTATGATATGGGGACGTTCAGGGCGGAGACATCATCATGTCCAGCAAGTTTGAAGCTGCTAAGATTAAGTATATGGGCGAGAGAGCATTTTGAAATTTTTTTGTCGAGTCGCCAAATTTTGTCACGCCCTAGCAGCCACGCCCATTGACCTACAGACATGCAGAGCACAACTTTTGATCAGCTTGGTCTCTAGATGATCTGTACCAAATTTGAAGTCGATCGGACAAAATCCCTAGGAGGAGTTCGTTTTAAAATTCAAAAATTCAAATCAAAATGGCCGACTTCCTGTTGGGTTTAGGGCGTGGCTCCAATGAAATTTTTTGTATGTCTGGGTATGATACATATGTGTACAGAATTTCGTCTGCCTACGAGAAAGTAAGCAAATTTCCCTGTGGGAATTTTGAAACGTGTTTAGGGGGCGCTATTTTGGCAATTTGCGTCGACCATGAATGTCCACCCAAAAATATCGAATTTCGGATCCGGCCGGACGAATGTGGAAAGTTATACGCGTTTTCACCATTGGGAAAGGGGCGAAATTGGCCTTTGAATTGTCGCAAGAATAATAATAATAATTAAAGCTGCAAGCAGCGTTGAATGGGCCCTCGCACCCTTGTGCACGTTGGGGGTAGTGGTGAGATCCTGACGGGTGCAGGTGTGCACTCACGACTAGTGGACAGGTCAAGTACAGGCACCAACCTGTGATAAGTTTCGAGCGAATCGGACAAAGGAGGAAGGAGTTATGAAAAGTTGATAGTTCATCCACCAGGGGGCGCTAGGAGCGGAACCAAATGTGGGCAGGTGCATTCATGGGCAGACCGTCAGCACAAATGCGAAGTTTCGAGCAAATCGGCCAATGTCAATGTAAAATATGGCATTTCCTGTTTCCACAAGGGGGCGCAAGAGAGACATTTTGCTCCCCCCATAGGCGAGGCCCCTATCAGATTTAACAGCTTGCCATCCTTGACCTGTGTATCAATTTTTATGATGATACGAGTTCAGTAAAGACATCAAAAACACAAACGTATTTTCATGGCAAGGGATCCATCTTCACCGCGTTGCCACAGGAACGCCATTACTTGTAGCTTCACAGCATTCATAATGTAGCTTCACCAACTTGTTCTGCATGTTTTAGAAGTGGAATGAAGTTGATGGGTTCAACTATGTATCATCAGTACATGTTAAAGTAAAAAATGGTCACTTCCTGTTACCACCAGGGGCGGTATTAGTAAAGTGGGAAGTTAATATATTTGGGGCGTTCAGGGCGGAGCCATCATCATCTCCAGCAAGATTGAAGCTTCTTCGGTCAAGTATGTTGGCGTGACAGCATTTTGAAATTTTTTTTTGGCGAGTCGCCAATATTTGTCACGCCCTAGCAGCCACGCCCTTTGACCTACAGACACGCAGAGCACAACTTTTGATCAGCTTGGTATCTAGATGATCTGTACCAAATTTGAAGTCAATCGGTCGAAAACCCTGGGAGGAGTTCGTTTTAAAATTCAAAAATTAAAATCAAAATGGCTGACATCCTGTTCGGTTTAGGGCGTGGCACCAATGAGTTTTTTGTATGTCTGGGTATGATACATATGTGTCTCGAATTTCGCCTGCCTACGACAAAGTAACCGCACTGCTCACTTCCTGTTACCACAGGGGGGCGCTATTAGTAAAGTGGGAAATTACGATATCATGACGTTCAGGGAGGAGCCTTCATCATTTCCAGCAAGTTTGAAGCTGCTACGATCAAGTATGTTAGTGTGAGAACATTTTGAAATTTTTGTGGCGAGTCACCAATTTTTGTCACGCCCTAGCAGCCACGCCCTTTGAGTGACAGACATGCAGAGCACAACTTTTGATCAGCTTGGTCTCTAGATGATCTGTACTTAATTTGAAGTCAATCGGTCGAAAACCCTCGTACGAGTTCGTTCAAAAATTAAAAAATTCAAATCAAAATGGCCGACTTCCTGTGTGTTTTAGGGCGTGGCTCCAATAAGTTTTTTGTATGTCTGGGTATGATACATATGTATATCGAATTTTGTCTCCCTACAACAAAGTAACCGAACTGGTCACTTCCTGTTACCACAGTGGGGCGCTATTAGTAATGTGGGAAGTTATTATATCATGACGTTCAGGGCAGAGACATCATCATTTCCAGCAAGTTTGAAGCTGCTACGATCAAGTATGTTGGTGTGAGAGCATTTTGAAATTTTTTTGGCGAGTCGCCAAACTTTGTCACGCCCTAGCAGCCACGCCCTTTGACTAACAGACATGCAGAGCACAACTTTTGATCAGCTTGCTCTCTAGATGATCTGGACCAAAGTTTAAATTGATCGGGCAAAATCCCTAGGAGGAGTTCGTTTTCAAAGTAAAAACTAGTCACTTCCTGTTACCACTGGGGGGCGCTATTAGTAAAGTGAAAACTTATGATATGGGGACTTTCAGGGCGGAGACATCATCATGTCCAGCAAGTTTGAACATGGTAAGATCAAGTATATGGGCGTGAGAGCATTTTGAAATTTTTTTGTCGAGTTGCCACATTTTGTCACGCCCTAGCAGCCACGCCCTTTGACCTACAGACATGCAGAGCACAACTTTTGATCAGCTTGGTCTCTAAATGATCTGGACCAAATTTGAAGTCAATCGGGAAAAATCCCTAGGAGGGATTTTTAAAATTCAAAAATTCAAATCAAAATGGCCGACTTCCTGTTGGGTTTAGGGCGTGGCTCCAATGAAATTTTTTGTATGTCTGGGTATGATACATATGTCTACCGAATTTTGTCTGCCTACGAGAAAGTAACCGAATTTCTCTATGGGAATTTTGAAACGTGTTTAGGGGGCGGTATTTTGGCATATTGCGTCGACCATGAACGATCACCCAAAAATATCGAATTTCGGATCCGGCCGGACGAATGTGGAAAATTAGACGCGTTTTCACAATTGGGAAAGGGCGAAATTGGCCTTTGAAATGTCGGAAGAATAATAATAATAATAAATAATAATAATAATAAACAGCGCGATTTCAATAGGGCCCTCCGCAGACGACTTGCAGTCGGCTCGGGCCCTAATAACAATAATAATAATAATAATAATAATAATAAAAATAAACAGTACGATTTCAATAGGGTCCTCGGACGACTTGCAGTCGGCTCGGGCCGTAATAATTAAAGCCGCAAGCGGCGTGGTACGGGCCCTCGCACACCGATGCACCACCGAAAACGAGCGACCGCCAATCCCTGGGCTCGCCGACTGGAGGTAACGTTGCTTGGGTCTGTTGCAGGAATTGCGTGTAAATGAGACCTGTCACTGTCGCCTGTCACGGAAAGATGCTCAAAATGGCCTCCCCGTCACACCCACACAGTTAATTGACAACAATAGATTTTGATAAGTTTTCATGTCACAGGGCTCAAGAGTGTCCACACCCGTTTTCGTTTAATTCAGATGAAATCTGTCGGAGGAGTTCGCAAAAGTATGACACGTGCCCAATTTTGGCCATTTCCTGTCGCAAAGAGGGGGCGCTGTCAGTATGGCTGAATAGGACAATTGGATTTGCTTCAGGGCAAGACTCTATCATACACATAAAGTTTGGTGCATGTGGGACAATGTACACTGAAGTGATAAGCATTTGAATTTTCATGGTGAATTGCTTAAAATGGCGGCCCTGCCACGCCCACACCGTGACTCCCACCGAAATGAATTTAATAACTTTTAATCTTCAAGTGGTCAAGAGTACACAAAGCAATTTTCTTGGGAATCAGACAAAATCCCTAGGAGGAGTTTGTTAAAGTACGCAACCTGCAAATCGCCAAAAATGGCCGTTCAATTCAAAATGGCCGACTTCCTGTTGACTTTACCCTATGGTGTCAAGAGACTTTTTTGTAGACGTGGGTGTGATACATATGTCCAGCGACTTTCATCAGTGTTCGTGGAAGAAGGCCTTGGGGCTGCAGTTTAGAGGGCGCTTAGCGAGGCAGTTGGCCCGGCCACTTCATGAAACCAATACAATTAGTAATTGTCTATGGAAACTGACCAGCTTGTGAAGTTTGGTGCGTAAAGAACAAAGTTTACCTAAATTTATTAGGGAATCAATGTTCACGGCGAGATGCTCAAAATGGCCGCCTCATCACGCGCACAAGGTTAATCCAAACAAGAAGATTTTAATAACTTTTCATGGTACAGGTCTCAAGAGGGTCCACGCCCGTTTTCATGACATTCAGATGAAATCTGTAGGAGGATTTCGCAAAAGTATGACACATGACCAATTTTTGTCATTTCCTGTCGCCAGGAGGGGGCACTGTCAGTATGGCTGAATATGACCATTTGAGTGGTTTCAGGGCGGGACTCTTATAATACTCCTGACGTTTGGTGCACGTCGGACAAATATCACTGAAGTTATAAGCATTTGAAATTTCATGGCAAAACGCTTAACATGGCCGCCCTGCCACGCCCACACCTTGACTCCAACCGAGATGATTTTAATAACTTTTGATCTTCAAGGGGTCAAGAGTGAACACAGTGATTTTCATGAGAATCCGGCAAAACCCCTAGGAGGAGTTCGTTAAATTCCGATGCCTGAAATCGGCAAAAATGGCCTAATTTTTGAATTTTTAACGCCACCTTGCGGTCTTCCTGTGAATTGGACAAAAACGTCCAAAATATCAAATCCGTTTGTCTTGGCAAGCTCTACATGCCTACCAAATTTCAGCATAATCGGCCAAACCACAGATTTTTCATGAATTTTTAAATTTTTCTAGGGGGCGCTGTGGAGCAATTTTGCCCCGCCCATTGGCGAAACCAATAAAATCATAGAATGTTCACCAGGCCTGATTTTTCAGCCACATTTTTGTTGGAATTGAAACACGTTAAAGCCCCCAAAAAGCCCTGTAAAATGGAAGAATAATAAGAATTAAAGCCGCAAGCGGCGTTGTACAGGCCCTCGCACACCGATGCACCGCCGTGAACGAGCGACCGCTGACCCTTGCGCTCGGTGAGTGGACGTCATGCTGCTCGAGTCTGTCGGAGGAATTGCATGTAGATTTTTATCAGACCCATCACTTTCGCCTGTCACGAAAAGATGCTCAAAATGGCCGCCCTTTCACGCCCACACCGTTAATTAACAACAAGAGATTTTAATAACTTTTCATGTCACAGTGCTCAAGAGTGTCCGTAAATTTTTTCATGACATTCAGATGAACTGTGTAGGAGAAGTTCGCAAAAGTATGACACATGCCCAATTATGGTAATTTCCTGTCGCCAGGAGGGGGCGTTGTCAGTATGGCTAAACATGACCATGTTTATCGCTTCAGGGCAAGACTCTTATGATACGCATGAAGTTTGGTGCAGGTTGGACAATGTATACTGAAGTTATAAGCATTTGAATTTTCATGGTGAATTACTTAAAATGGCGGCCCTGCCACGCCCACACCGTGACTCCCACCGGAAAATAAATTTAATAACTTTTGATCTTCAAGGGGTCAAGAGTACACACAGCAATTTTCATGGGAATCAGACAAAATCCCTAGGAGGAGTTCGTTAAAGTAGGCAACGTGCAAATCGCCAAAAATGGCCGTTCAATTGAAAATGGCCGACTTCCAGTTGACTTTAGCCTATGGTGTCAAGAGACTTTTTTGTAGACGTGGGTGTGATACATATGTCCAGCAACTTTCATCAGTGTATGTGGAAGAAGTCCTTGGGGCAGCAGTTCAGAGGGCGCTAGCGAGGCAGTTGGCCCCGCCCACTTGCAGAACCAATACAATTAGTAACTGTTTATGGAAACTGACCAGCATGTGAAGATTGGTATGTAAAGAACAAAGTTTACCTAAATTTATTAGGGAATCAATGTTCACGGCGAGATGCTCAAAATGGCCGCCTCATCACGCCCATAGGGTTAATCCGAACAAGAAGATTTAATAACTTTTCATGTCACAGCTCTCAAGAGTGTCCATGCCCGTTTTAGTGACATTCAGATGAAATCTCTAGGAGGAGTTCGCAAAAATATGACACGTGCCCAATTTTTGACATTTCCTGTCGCCAGGAGGGGGCGCTGTCAGTATGGCTGAATATGACCATTTGAGTGGTTTCAGGGCGGGACTCTTATAATACGCCTGACGTTTGGTGCAGGTCGGACAAATATCACTGAAGTTATAAGCATTTGAAATTTCATGGCAGAACGCTTAAAATGGCGGCCCTGCCACGCCCACATTGTGACTCCAACCGAGATGATTTTAATAACTTTTGATCTTCAAGGGGTCAAGAGTAAACACAGTGATTTTTATGAGAATCCGGCACAACCCCTAGGAGGAGTTCGTTAAATTCCGATGCCTGAAATCGGCAAAAATGGCCTTTTTTTTGTATTTTCAACGCCACCTAGCGGGCATCCTATGCATTGGACAAAAACGTCCCAAATGGCAAATCCGTTTGTCTTGGCAAGCTCTACATGCCTACCAAATTTCAGCTTAATCGGGCAAACCACAGATTTTTCATGAATTTTTAAATTTTTCTAGAGGGCGCTGTGGAGCCATTTTGCCCCGCTTAGTTGGGAAAACTAGAAAATCTATAATTTTTCGCCGGGCCTGATTTTTCTGCCAAATTTTTGTTCGAATTGAAACACGTTAAAGCCCCCAAAAAGCCCTGTAAAGTGGAAGAATAATAAGAATAATAATAATAATTAAAGCCATAGCATAGCGGCGTTATGCGGGAACCCTCGCACACCGATGCACCGCCGAACGGCGACCGCCAATCCCTGGGCTCGCCGACTGGAGTTAACGTTGCTTGGGTCTGTCGCAGGAATTGCATGTAAATGTTCTTCAGACCTGTCACTGTCGCCTGTCACGGAAAGATGCTCAAAATGTCCGCCCCGTCACACCCACACCGTTAATTGACATCAAGAGATTTTGATAAGGTTTCATGTCACAGGGCTCAAGAGTGTCCACACCTTTTTCGTGACATTCAGATGAAATCTGCCGGAGAAGTTCGCAAAAGTATGACACGTGCACAATTTTAGTAATTTCCTGTTGCCAGGAGGGGGCGCTGTCAGTATGACTAAATATGACCATGTGAATGGCTTCAGGGCGGGACTCTAATGATATGCATGAAGTTTGGTGCATGTCGGACAATGTACACTGAAATCATAAGCATTTGAATTTTCATGGCGAATCGCTTAAAATGGCGGCCCTGCCACGCCCACACCATGAATCCCAACGAAATGAATTTAATAACGTTTGCTCTTCAAGGGGTCACGACTACACACAGCAGTTTTCATGAAAATCCGATAAAATCCCTTGGAGGAGTTCGCAAAAGAACGCAACATGCAAATCGCCAAAAATGGCTGTTCAATTCAAAATGGCCGACTTCCTCTTGACTTTAGCCTATGGTGTCAAGAGACTTTTTTGTAGATGCGGGTGTGCTACATATGCCCACCAATTTTCATCAGTGTACGTGGAAGAGTGCCTAGGGGCTGCAGATTAGGGGGCGTAAGCGAGGTAGATGGCCCCGCCCACTTGCGAAACCAATACAGTTCATAAATTACTATGGAAACTGACCAGTATGTGAAGTTTGTTGTGTAATGAACAAGGTTTTACTAAATTTATTTGGGAATTGTTGCTCACACTGAGATGCTCAAAATGGCCGCCCTGTCACGCCCGCAGGGTTAATCCAAACAATAAGATTTTAATAAAATTTGATTTGATGATTCTCGGGAGTGTCCACGCCCGTTTTCGTTTAATTCAGATGAAATCTGTAGGAGGAGTTCGCAAAAGTATGACACATGCCCAATTTTTGTCATTTCCTGTCGCCAGGAGGGGGCGCTGTCAGTATGGCTGAATAGGACAAATGGATTTGCTTCAGGGCAGAACTCTTATCATACACATAAAGTTTGATGCACGTGGTACAATGTACACTGAAGTTATAAGCATTTGAATTTTCATTGTGAATTGCTTAAAATGGCGGCCCTGCCACGCCCACATCGTTACTCCCACTGAAATGATTTTAATAACTTTTGATCTTCAAGGGGTCAAGAGTACACACAGCGATTTTCATGAGAATCAGACAAAATCCCTAGGAGGAGTTTGTTAAAGTACGCAACGTGCAAATCGCCAAAAATGGCCATTCAATGAAAAATGGCCGACTTCCTGTTGACTTTAGCCTATGGTGTCAAGAGACTTTTTTTGTAGACGTGGGTGTGATACATATGTCCAGCAACTTTCATCAGTGTACGTGGAAGAAGGCCTTGGGGCTGCAGTTTAGAGGGCGCTAGCGAGGCAGTTGGCCCCGCTCAGTTGCAAAACCAACACAATTCGTAACTGTCTATGGAAACTGACCAGGTTGTGAAGTTTGGTATGTAAAGAACAAAGTTTACCTCAATTAATTAGGGAATCAATGTTCACGGCGAGATACTCAAAATGGCCACCCCATCACGCCCACAGGGTTAATCCGAAAAAAAAGATTTTAATAACTTTTCATGGTACAGGTCTCAAGAGTGTCAGCGCCCGTTTTAGTGACATTCAGATGAAATCTGTAGGAGGAGTTCGCAAAAGTATGACACATGCCCAATTTTTGTCATTTCCTGTCGCCAGGAGGGGGCGCTGTCAGTATGGCTGAATATGACCATTTGCGTGGTTTCAGGGCGGGACTCTTATAATACGCCTGATGTTTGGTGCAGTTCGGACAAATATCACTGAAGTTATAAGCATTTGAAATTTCATGACAAAACGCTTAAAATGGCGGCCCTGCCACGCCCACACCTTGACTCCAACCGAGATGATTTTAATAACTTTTGATCATCAAGGGGTCAAGAGTAAAAACAGTGATTTTCGTGAGAATCCGGCAAAACCCCTCGGAGGAGTTCGTTAAATTCCGATGCCTGAAATCAGCAAAAATTGCTTAATTTTGTATTTTCAACGCCACCTAGCGGGCATCCTGTGCATTGGACAAAAACGTCCCAAAAGGCAAATCCGTTTGTCTTGGCAAGCTCTACATGCCTACCAAATTTCAGCATAATCGGGCAAACCACAGATTTTTCATGAATTTTTAAATTTTTCTAGGGGGCGCTGTGGAGACATTTTGCCCCGCCCACTGGCGAGACCTATAAAATCATGGAATTTTCACCAGGCCTGATTTTTCAGCCACATTTTTGTTCGAATTGAAACACGTTAAAGGCCCCAAAAAGCCCTGTAAAGTGGAAGAATAATAAGAATAATAAGAATAATAATAATAATCACTACAGATACAATACAGTCCTCGCACCGTGAGTGCTCGGGCCCGTAATAATAATAAGAATAATAATAATAATCACTACAGATACAATACGGTCCTCGCACCGTGAGTGCTCCGGCCCGTAATAATAATAATTAAAGCCGCAAGTGGCGTTGTACGGGCCCTCGCACACCGATGCACCGCCGAGAACGAGCGACCGCCAATCCCTGGGCTCGCCGACTGGACGTAACGTTGCTTGGGTCTGTCGCAGGAATTGCATGTAAATGTTCTTCAGACCTGTCACTGTCGCCTGTCACGGGAAGATGCTCAAAATGGCCGCCCCGTCACACCCACACCGTTAATTGACAACAAGAGATTTTGATAAGTTTTCATGTCACAGGGCTCAAGAGTGTCCACACCCTTTTTCGTGACATTCAAATGAAATCTGCAGGAGAAGTTTGCAAAAGGATGACACATGCACAATTTTGGTATTTTCCTGTTGCCAGGAGGGGGCGCTGTCAGTATTGCTAAATATGACCATGTGAATGGCTTCAGGCCAAAACTCTTATGATATGCATAAAGTTTGGTGCTGGTCGGACAATGTACACTGAAATCATAAGCATTTGAATTTTCATGGCGAATCGCTTAAAATGGCGGCACAGCCACGCCCACGCAGTGACTCCCACCAGGATGAATTTTAATAACTTTTGATCGTCAAGGGGTTAAGAGTACACACAGCGATTTTCATGAGAATCAGACAAAATCCCTAGGAAGAGTTCGTTAAAGTACGCAACGTGCAAATCTCCAAAAATGGCCGTTCAATTCAAAGTGGCCGACTTCCTGTTGACTTTAGCTTATGGTGTCAAGAGACTTTTTTGTAGACGTGGGTGTGATACATACGTCCAGTAACTTTCATCAGTGTACGTGGAAGAAGGCCTTGGGGCTGCAGGTTTGAGGGCGCTAGCGAGGCAGTTGGCCCCGCCCACTTGCAAAACCAATACAATTAGTAATTGTCTATGGAAACTGACCAGCTTGTGAAGTTTGGTATGTAAAGAACAAAGTTTACCTCAATTTATTAGGGAATCAATGTTCACGGCGAGATGCTCAAAATGGCCGCCCCATCACGGCCACAGGGTTATTCCGAACAAGAAGATTTTAATAACTTTTCATGGTACAGGTCTCAAGAGTGTCCACGCCCGTTTTAGTGACATTTAGATGAAATCTGTAGGAGAAGTTCGCAAAAGTATGACACATGCCCAATTTTTGTCATTTCCTGTCACCAGGAGGGGGCGCTGTCAGTATGGCTGAATATGACCATTTGAGTGGTTTCTGGGTGGGACTCTTATAATATGCCTGATGTTTGGTGCAGGTCGTACAAATATCACTGAAGTTATAAGCATTTGAAATTTCATGGCAAAATGCTTAAAATGGCGGCCCTGCCACGCCCACACCGTCACTCCAACTGAGATGATTTTAATAACTTTTGATCTTCAAGGGGTCAAGAGTAAACACAGTGATTTTCGTGAGAATCCTCCAAAACACCTAGGAGGAGTTCGTTAAATTCCGATGCCTGAAATCGGCAAAAATTGCCTTATTTTGTATTTTCAACGCCACCTAGCGGACATCCTGTGCATTGGACAAAAACATCCCAAACAGCAAATCCGTTTGTCTTGGCAAGCTCTACATGCCTACCAAATTTCAGCATAATCGGGCAAACCACAGATTTTTTATGAATTTTTTAATTTTTCTAGGGGGCGCTGTGGAGCCATTTTTACCCTCCCACTGGCGAAACCTATACAATCATAGAATTTTCACCAGGCCTGATTTTTCAGCCACATTTTTGTTCGAATTGAAACACGTTAAAGCCCCAAAAAAGCCCTGTAAAGTGGAAGAATAATAAAATTAAAGCATAGCGGCGTTATCACGAACCCTCGCACACCGATGCACTGCCGAGAACGAGCCACCGCCAATCCCTGCGCTCGCCAACTGGAGGTAAAGTTGCTTAGGTCTGTCGCAGAAATTGCATGTAAATGTTCTTCAGACCTGTCACTGTCGCCTGTCACGGAAAGATGCTCAAAATGTCCACCCCGTCACACCCACACTGTTAATTGACAACAAGAGATTTTGATAAGTTTTTCATGTCACAGGGCTCAAGAGTGTCCACACCCGTTTTGTGACATTCAGATGAAATCTGCAGGAGAAGTTCGCAAAAAAGTATGACACATGCACAATTTTGCTAATTTCCTGTCACCAGGAAGGGCGCTGTCAGTATGGCAAAATATGACCATGTGAATGGCTTCAGGGCGGGACTCTTATGATATGCATAAAGTTTGGTGCATGTCTGACAATTTACACTGAAGTCATAAGCATTTGAATTTTCATGGCGAATCGCTTAAAATAAGCGGCCCTGCCACACCCACACAATGACTCCCACGAAATGAATTTAATAACTTTTTGCTCTTCAAGGGGTCAAGAGTACACACAGCGATTTTCATGAGAATCGGACAAAATCCCTAGGAGGAGTTCGTTAAAAATGCATAGCGTGCAAATCGCCAAAAATGGCCGTTCAAATAAAAATGGCCGACTTCCTGTTGACTTTAGCCTATGGTGTCAAGAGACTTTTTGTAGGCGTGGGTTTGATACATATGTCCAGCAACTTTCATCAGTGTCGTGCAGGAAGGCCTTGGGGCTGCAGTTTAGAGGGCGCTAGCGAGGCAGTTGGCCCCGCCCACTTGCAAAACCAATACAATTAGTAATTGTCTATGGAAACTGACCAGCTTGTGAAGTTTGGTATGTAAAGAACAAAGTTTACCTAAATTTATTAGGGAATCAATGTTCGTGGCGAGATGCTGATAATGGCCGCCCCATTATGCCCACAGGGTTAATCTGAACAAGAAGATTTTAATAACTTTTCATATCACAGGTCTCAGGAGTGTCCACACCCATTTTCATGACATTCAGATGAAATCTGTAGGAGGAGTTCGCAAAAGTATGACACATGCCCAATTTTTGTCACTTCCTGTCGCCAGGAGGGGGCGCTGTCAGTATGGCTGAATATGACCATTTGAGTGGTTTCAGGGCGGGACTCTTATAATACTCCTGACGTTTGGTGCACGTCGGACAAATATCACTGAAGTTATAAGCATTTGAAATTTCATGGCAAAACGCTTAAAATGGCGGCCCTGCCACGCCCACACCTTGACTCCAACCGAGATGATTTTAATAACTTTTGATCTTCAAGGGGTCAAGAGTAAACACAGTGATTTTCATGAGAATCCGGCCAAACCCCTAGGAGCAGTTCGTTAAATTCCGATGCCTGAAATCGGCAAAAATGGCCTAATTTTTGAATTTTCAACGCCACCTAGCGGTCTTCCTGTGCATTGGACAAAAACGTCCCGAATGGCAAATCCGTTTGTCTTGGCAAGCTCTACATGCCTACCAAATTTCAGCTTAATCGGGCAAACCACAGATTTTTCATGAATTTTTAAATTTTTCTAGGGGGCGCTGTGGAGCCATTTTGCCCTGCTTAGTTGCGAAACCTAGAAAATCTATAATTTTTCGCTGGGCCTGATTTTTCTGCCATCTTTTTGTTCAAATTGAAACACGTTTAAGGCCCCAAAAAGCCCTCTAAACTTGTAGAAAAAGAATAATAATAATAATAATAATAATAATAATCACTACAGATACAATACGGTCCTCGCACCGTGAGTGCTCGGGCCCGTAATAATAATAATAAGAATAATAATAATAATCACAACAGATACAATACGGTCCTCGCACCGTGAGTGCTCGGGCCCGTAATAAGAATAATAATAATTAAAGCCGCAAGCGGCGTTGTACGGGCCCTCGCACACCGATGCACCGCCGAGAATGAGCGACCGCTGACCCCTGCACTCGGCGAGTGGACGTCATGCTGCTCGAGTCTGTCGGAGGAATTGTATGTAGATGTTCTTCAGCCCTATCACTTTCGCCTGTAACGACAAGACGCTCAAAATGGCCACCCCTTCACGCCCACATCGTTCATTAACAACAAGAGATTTTAATAAATTTTCATGTCACTGGGCTTCAGAGTGTCCATACCTTTTTTTCATGACATTCAGATGAAATGTGTAGGAGAAGTTCGCAAAAGTAAGAGACATGCCCAATTTTGGTAATTTACTGTTGCAAGGAGGGGGCGCTATCAGCATGGCAAAATATGACCATGTTTATGGCTTCGGGGCAAGACTCTTGCGTAATGCATGAAGTTTGGTGGAGGTTGGACACGGTACACTGAAGTTATAAGCAATTTAATTTTCATGGTGAATTGCATAAAATGGCGGCCCTGCCACGCCCACACCGTGACTCCCACCGGAATGAATTTAACAACTTTTGATCTTCAAGGGATCAAGAGTACACACAGCGATTTTCATGAGAATCAGACGAAATCCCTAGGAGGAGTTCGTCAAAGTACGCAACGTGCAAATCGCCAAAAATGGCCGTTCAATGAAAAATGGCCCACTTCCTGTTGACTTTAGCCTATGGTGTCAAGAGTCTTTTTTGTAGACGTGGGTGTGATACATATGTCCAGCAACTTTCATCAGTGTCGTGGAAGAAGGCCTTGGGGCGGCAGTTTAGAGGGCTAGCTTAAAAGGCAGTTGGCCCCGCCCTTTGCAAAACCAATACAATTAGTAATTGTCTATGGAAATTGACCAGCTTGTGAAGTTTGGTATGTAAAGAACAAAGTTTACCTAAATTTATTAGGGAATCAATGTTCACGGCGAGATGCTCAAAATGGCCGCCCCATCACGCCCACAGGGTTAATCCGAACAAGAAGATTTTAATAATTTTTCATGGTGCAGGTCTCAAGAGTGTCCACGCCCGTTTTAGTGACATTCAGTTGAAATCTGTAGGAGGAGTTTGCAAAAGTATGACACATGCCCAATTTTTGTCATTTCCTGTCGCCAGGAGGGGGCGCTGTCAGTATGGCTGAATATGACCATTTGAGTGGTTTCAGGGCGGGACTCTTATAATACGCCTGACGTTTGGTGCAGGTCGGACAAATATCACTGAAGTTATAAGCATTTGAAATTTCATGGCAAACCGCTTAAAATGGCGGCCCTGCCACGCCCACACCGTGACTCCAACCAAGATGATTTTAATAACTTTTGATCTTCAAGGGGTCAAGAGTAAACACGGTGATTTTTATGAGAATCCGGTACAACCCCTAGGAGGAGTTCGTTAAATTCCGATGCCTGAAATGGGCAAAAATGGCCTTTTTTTGTATTTTCAACGCCACATAGCGGGCATCCTGTGCATTGGACAAAAACGTCCCAAATAGCAAATCCGTTTGGCTTGGCAAGCTCTACATGCCTACCAAATTTCAGCTTAATCAGGCAAACCACTGATTTTTCATGAATTTTTAAATTTTTCTAGGGGGTGCTGTGGAGCCATTTTGCCCCGCCCACTGGTGAAACAAATACAATCATAGAATTTTCACCAGGCTTGATTTTTCAGCCACATTTTTGTTCAAATTGAAACACGTTAAAGCCCCCAAAAAGCCCTCTAAAGTGGAAGAATAATAATAATAAGAATAATAATAATAATTAAAGCCAGAAGCGGCGTTATGCGAACCCCTCACACCGATGCACCGCCCGAAAAGCGAGCCACCGCCAATCCCTGCGCTCGCCAACTGGAGGTAAAGTTGCTTAGGTCTGTCGCAGGAATTGCATGTAAATGTTCTTCAGACCTGTCACTGTCGCCTGTCACGGAAAGATGCTCAAAATGTCCACCCCGTCACACCCACACTGTTAATTGACAACAAGATATTTTGA
The DNA here is from genome assembly GCA_029692085.1 of Gymnothorax javanicus. Classification (NCBI taxonomy): domain Eukaryota; kingdom Metazoa; phylum Chordata; class Actinopteri; order Anguilliformes; family Muraenidae; genus Gymnothorax; species Gymnothorax javanicus. The sequence goes on along the minus strand of CM056193.1, from coordinate 123,648,608 downwards.
TAAGATTTCAAGTCACAGGGCTCAAGAGTGTCCACACCCGTTTTCATGACATTCAGATGAAATCTGCAGGAGAAGTTCGCAAAAGTATGACACATGCACAATTTTGCGAATTTCCTGTCGCCAGGAGGGGGCGCTGTCAGTATGGCTAAATATGACCATGTGAATGGCTTCAGGGCGGGACTCTTATGAAATGCATAAAGTTTGGTGCATGTCGGACAATTAACACTGAAGTTATAAGCATTTGAATTTTCATGGCGAATCGCTTAAAATGGCGGCCCTGCCACGCCCACACCATGACTCCCACCGAAATGAATTTAATAACTTTTGCTCTTCAAGGGGTCAAGAGTACACACAGCGATTTTCATGAGAATCGGACAAAATCCCTTGGAGGAGTTCGTTAAAGTATGCAACGTGCAAATCGCCAAAAATGGCCGTTCAATTAAAAATGGCCGACTTCCTGTTGACTTTAGCCTATGGTGTCAAGAGACTTTTTTGTAGAAGGGGGTGTGATACATATGTCCAGCAACTTTCATCAGTGTACGTGCAGGAAAGCCTTGGGGCTGCAGTTCAGAGGGCGCTAGCGAGGCAGTTGGCCCCGCCCACTTGCAAAACCAATTAGTAATTGTCAATGGAAACTGACCAGCTTGTGAAGTTTGGTATGTAAAGAACAAAGTTTACCTAAATTTATTAGGGAATCAATGTTCACGGCGAGATGCTGATAATGGCCGCCCCATTACGCCCACAGGGTTAATCCGAACAAGAAGATTTTAATAACTTTTTCATGTCACAGGTCTCAAGAGCGTCCACGCCCGTTTTCATGACATTCAGATGAAATCTGTAGGAGGAGTTCGCAAAAGTATGACACATGCCCAATTTTTGTCATTTCCTGTCGCCAGGAGGGGGCGCTGTCAGTATGGCTGAATATGACCATTTGAGTGGTTTCAGATCGGGACTCTTATAATACTCCTGACGTTTGGTGCACGTCGGACAAATATCACTGAAGTTATAAGCATTTGAAATTTCATGGCAAAATGCTTAAAATGGTGGCCCTGCCACGCCCACACCTTGACTCCAACCGAGATGATTTTAATAAATTTTGATCTTCAAGAGGTCAAGAGAAAACACAGTGATTTTCGTGAGAATCCGGAAAAACCCCTCGGAGGAGTTCGTTAAATTCCGATGCCTGAAATCGGCAAAAATGGCCTAATTTTTGAATTTTCAACGCCACCTAGCGGTCTTCCTGTGCATTGGACAAAAACGTCCCAAATGGCAAATCCGTTTGTCTTGGCAAGCTCTACATGCCTACCAAATTTCAGCATAATCGGGCAGACCAGAGATTTTTCATGAATTTTTAAATTTTTCTAGGGGGCGCTGTGGAGCCATTTTGCCCCGCCCAGTGGCGAAACCAATAAAATCATAGAATTTTCACCAGGCCTGATTTTTCAGGCACATTTTTGTTCGAATTGAAACACGTTAAAGCCCCCAAAAAGCCCTGTAAAGTGGAAGAATAATAATAATAATAATAATAATAATCACTACAGATACAATACGGTCCTCGCACCGTGAGTGCTCGGGCCCGTAATAATAATAATAATAAGAATAATAATAATCACTACAGATACAATACGGTCCTCGCACCATGAGTGCTCGGGCCCGTAATAATCACTACAGATACAATACGGTCCTCGCACCGTGAGTGCTCGGGCCCGTAATAATAATAATAATAATCACAACAGATACAATACGGTCCTCGCACCGTGAGTGCTCGGGCCCGTAATAATAATAATAATAATAATAATCACTACAGATACAATACGGTCCTCGCACCGTGAGTGCTCGGGCCCGTAATAATAATAATAAACAGCGCGATTTCAATAGGGCCCTCCGCAGACGACTTGCAGTCGGCTCGGGCCCTAATAATAATAAACAGCGCGATTTCAATAGGGCCCTCCGCAGACGACTTGCAGTCGGCTTGGGCCCTAATAATAAACAGTGCGATTTCAATAGGGCCCTCCGCAGACGACTTGCAGTCAGCTCGGGCCCTAATAATAATAAACAGCACGATTTCAATAGGGTCCTCTGCGGACGACTTCCAGTTGGCTTGGGCCCTAATAATAATAAACAGCGCCATTTCAATAGGGTCCTCCGCGGACGACTTGCAGTCGGCTCGAGCCCTACTAAAAATGTTAAATTCACTTGCCTTAACAGGCAACCCTTCACGAAAAAAAACTACTGTGGATTTTCTGCGTTAACGTTGGTCACATCCTGCAAAGCAAGCCTGAAACCTGTGCTTCATGGTTGTTTAATTGAAAATAAAGACTGAAATGCGCACTTTTTTGCATTCAGTTGACGCCTTTTTAATTAATTTTTTTATGTTCTCTTTGTCTTAACGAAGAAAATTAGCTACACCTGAGAAGGGAGAATTAAAGTAGCCGATCTTTAATCAAGGATAATGACTGAAAACAGATCCAGACTGATAATCAGGTTAAAGACGTTTCTCGCCCTCCCAGCTCTCGGTCCACCGGCCGCCACTGCTGGCGACAGGAGCTCTACTCCTCGTAGCCCCTTGCATAGCTTATCGGCAAACGCGGATGTGTATTTAGTCAGTAAATTTAGTGAAATGAATATTTAAAATATTCTCAATCCTTCACAACTGTCTCATACACGTGTTTTATCCGCTTTATAGGTGAACTTAAAGATTGAGCAGTTATATGTCAGCAATTGGTAATGCAAACCAATAGTTATTTAGGCTACTTAATTTGAAACGGAATTAAAAGGTGCATTTCCACGACATCGCAAGCAGCTTGCAGGTTTAACACAAGAATAACACGCTAGTATCTCCGAGAAAGAGAGCGCAATAAATGATCCTCTTGTCACCGAAGCCAGTCTGACAAGCTTAAACCATGTGAAAGCTAACCCAAGTTAACTTGCTTGTTTGCCTGTTTCGTTTATTAGCTGAATGGCAGTACACCATGTCAAACTTTACATCGTAGATCATTCACCAGGTATGTAAGGCATTTTAGTGCAATTTAATTGTTTAAGAGCCAGAGTCTGTAACTTTGGACCAGCTCATAGAAGGGGGTGATATATCGTGTTCCAGTAGGCCACTGAAGTTTTTTGTGGGGGTAGATATATTGTCCAAACTGACAAAAAATACTTTTTTTATCAGAAGATCCCTTCGGGGTGGAAATTACAGCCCTTTTTAGGGTAGGGGTTAAAATGGCCAAAATATTGACATAGTCAAAATCTGGACTTTGACCTTCAAATATTTTGTGGCGCCCTCAGTGAACCTCCTTGATCTTAGGGTATATAAATGTATGGGTAGAGTTCTTCCATTTAGCGTTATAATTTTCAAGGGTTACTGAGGGCGCCGCCTATAGGTGGCACTTCAAATCATGACTTTCTGCATTTTGGACTACATTTGAGACCCTCCCAGGGCCTGCGCCCTCATTAACCCTTGCTTATTTATGCATATTTGGATACATTGGGACTAGTTATTTCCAAATTTGCATAAATTTGTTAGGCTTAGTTAGGGCGCTTTTGCATAGGTGGCGCTTTTTATGGCAAGAATGCGATTTTAGGCGATTTTCATTTGGCCATATCTCAGTGCGCCCTCTATGGGTTTCAGTGAAACTTCTTTTATTGTGTTTCTCTATATCTCTGCTATTCATGATGAAAATATCAAGAAGGCTTTTTGCCTCGTTAACCCTCTTTGTGCTAAAACGTTCACACCAGATCACTCTCCACTTTAATCAAGAAAGACAAAAGGTTAGTTCTCCAATGCTCCTATAGGCGGCTCATATGGCAGGTGGCAGCACTGCTGTGATCACGTTTTGATGGCATGTTCAGAGTCTGAATAGAGCCGTGGAAATCCTGCTTTATCACAAATATCTTCTGATTTTAAGACCTGCGAGCGGTACATCGTTCCATCTTTACCTTGTGGGATATTGTGCTAACGATTAGTTTTGCTCCCAAGATATTAGATCATATATTTTCTGATCACATTTTTTAATGGGTGTGGCCTGTGTGTATGCATAATGCATGCAGCAATGCAGAATGTAAAGACAAGGTCCTCAACCCCCTCTGAAAATTACTATGGTTACCGTCTGGACAAGGATGCCCTTCAGTTAGTTTTGAACTATGTTGTGAGGTTTTTTGGACAAGTTTGTCCAATATTTTTAGTTGTTGTGGGCTAAAACCTTAGAACAAGGATGTCCTTCAGTTAGTTTTGAACTATGTTGTGAGATTTTCTGGACAAATCTGTCCAAAAGTTTTAGTCAGTTGTGAACTATGTGCAATTCAGTTGCTGTCCTGAGAACCTCTTGAAGAGCGTGTCCCTTAGAATGACTGGAAGTCATTTATTTCAGACTATTTCAGGAATACCAACGCAGAAGCCTCTGTTACTGGAACAATTTTTATATAGTTTTTATCCCATGCTAAACAATTCCAGAATTATTGAGTCATTATTCTGTGGTGGTGGCACCAACAGAAGGATGCCGTCCATTAAGGCCTAAGTATCTTCAGCACATACGGGTGCCTTGATTGTTGTTTTTCTGACTTTTCAGTTTTAACATTTTAATAAATTGTTGCTTATTTGAATAAGTTCTCTTGCCTCAATGCTTTGAAAACACTCAAATAATTCTCCCCACTGGTTGTTGGGGACGAAAACAAAATGGACATTTTTAGGAGGTGGTGCTTGATTGCGACATACGTCAAACTCTGGCGTGTAAAGGCTTAATGAGGCAAAAAGCCTACTTGAAATTTTTATCATGAATAGCAGAGCTATAGACAAACATCATAAAACAAGTTTCACTGAAATCCATAGGGGGTGCACTGAGATATGGCCAAATGAAAATTGCCTAAAATCGTGTTCTTGCCAAAAAAGCACCATCTATGCAAAAGTGCCCTCACTAAACCACCGCCATTTATGCAAATTTGGAAAGAACTAGTCCCAATGTATCCAAATACATACAAATAAGCAAGGGTTAATGAGGGCACAGGCCCTGGGAGGGTCTCAAATATAGCCCAAAATGCAGAAAGTCATGATTTGAAGCGCCCCTATAGGCGGCTCTCAGTAAACCTTGAAAATTATTATGCTAAATGGAAGAACTCTACCCATACATTTATATACCATAAGATCAAGGAGGGTTACAGAGAGTGCACGAAGATATTAGAACGACAACGTCCAGATTTTGACCATGTCAATATTTTGGCCCTTTTAACCCCTACCCTATAAAGGGCTGTAATTTCCCCCCCGAAGGGATCTTCTGATTAAAAAACATAATTTTTGTCAGTTTGGACATATATTTACGCCCACAAAAATCTTCAGTGGCCTACTGGAACATGATATATCACCCCCTGGTTCATAGTTACAGACTCTGGCTCTTAAGTGACGGTGCTTTTAAGTGGCTGAGTTGGTTAAGTTTACTGAACGCCGTTAAGGTTCACTCAGCATTACAATTAGCAATTTAAGATTTAATGCATTATATGTGTATTTGCTTTATCCAATTTATTTCTTCATTTATTTTTTAGATTAGTCATTTGTTTATTAATAATACTTAATACTGTTCGACTCGAAGTGAACTTCCACTGGTTTATTTGGTATTGCGGTTCCTGATGAGGAAAAACAAGGTATCGGTTGCGGTAGTCTGCTGGAGTGGTCTGTAACATTACGGTTTTCCGTGAGCACAAATTAAAAATCCAACAAATAAAATCGTAAACAATTAATACCAGAAAAGTAAACAAAAATAACTCTGATTCAACCCAATTCTTTCTTTAATGTTTTTCGACTTAGGGCAACAAAAAGGACAGGCTGGCCAACCAAAAATCAGAAAACTGAAAATAGAGGTTGCCTGCCTGGGCATTCAGGTTCCAAAAAATTTTTCAGGTCCTGCCTTGTTATGGAAACACAAGATGACACACTCAGGTTTGAATGGCTATTAAGGGTAACACACCTGTGGCTTTTTAAATTGTAACTAGTGTCTGCGCATAGTCATTGAGTTTGTTACCTCCCTAGTGGAAGCACTGATCTGGCTAGACACTGAGCCATGGGGGGCGGAAAAGAACTCTCTCAGGACCTTTATAACAAGGTAGTTCAACTTTTTAAAGATGGGAAATGATATAAAAGATCTCTGAAGACTTGTAAAAGCCAGTCTGTACTGTTCGGTCCGTGAATAAGAGGTGGAAAATTAGGGGATATGCTGATACCAAGCTAAGGTCTGGTAGGCCAAGAAAGATTTCATTCCAAACTGCCAAGAGAATTTTTCAGGACAGAAAAAAGTCCACAAGCTATCTCAAGAGAAAGGATGCTCTGGAAAAAGATGGTGTGGTTGTTTCATGGAGCACAATGAGGAGGTGCTTGAACAACAAAGAGCTGCATGGTCCAGTTGCTATAAAGAAGCCATTATTAACATAGCATAGCATAACATAACATAACATAACATGAGTGGCGAGAACAGGCCATTTAGCCCAACCAGCTTGCCAGTTTCTTTTTACTATTGTGAATATATCACTTCAGATATTCAATGACTCAATGGTATCTAGCTTTAAGTCAAACCTGCTCTAGAAAATTCCCTAGGTTTCTGCCTCAACAATATGGTCAGGCAAGCTATTCCACATCAAAATTACTCTTTGGGTGAAAAAATATTTCCTAATATCAGTGCTAAATTTACCCTCAGTCAACTTCCATTTGTGACACCGAGTTCTACTAACAAAACTTGGCTGAGGGAATCCTACATAATTCACTTTGTTAATCCCTTTAACATATTTAAAGACCTCAATCAGATCACCCCTAAGTCTCCTTTTCCTAAGAGTAAAGAGATTAAGGATGTTCAGCCTCTTCTCATAGCTTTCATCTTTTATACTTGGGGGTCATTCCATGCCAAATCACCTAGAGGTGTACACCAACCCCCCTCAGATTTTGCTGAAAAAATTACTAAAAATTGTATGTTATTTAATGGAGAAATCCAAAATTTTAGGTCCCTACAGTGAATGGTTTTTGAGTTACCAAGGTTTTAAAATTGGGCCGCGCCCCCCTTTTTCAAACCTGCGGTGCGCGATTGTGTTTCGGAGTGTTTTGAGGCAGTCATAACTTTCTAGTTAATTGAGAAACAGATTTCAAATTTGGTACCCTCGGGGATTCTGGCCCAGGCTTTCAGAATCTGCCATCAAAAAGAAGATAGGAGGTACCCTTTTTAAGATACAGTCACATCAAAACTCAATTTTGAACGGATGCCTTTTCTATTTTCCATTTTCCCAGCCTTGCCTAACAATGGGCACTTCTGATTAAGTGCCAGGAGCAGTAAATTCCCTTTCTATGAGACAGAGACTGTAGGTAGAAGCAATTTTGGCTCAGTGGGCGGTTAAGTAAATATTTGGTGAAGACTTGAAAATGGTCAATAGGAGAAAAATTGCCATTTCTACCACTTCTTCGGGTTGATGGTGGACCATGTAGCCAGTTGCTAAATTTAATGACACTTCTCCCACACAAAGATACACATAATAACTACTTCTGGTTAAAATATTAAAGGCCTTATAGTTTTCTTTCTATGTGAACTGAATTTTTCAAATTCTGCATATTTTTGCCCAAATCCGTACGGAGATTTACTGGACTTTACATACACTATAGCCCATTTATACGCTTTGGAGGTAAGTGTTTGAGCTGTACTGTTTCCAAATTCAGCTCAAGTTTTTTATGCATTTGATCAGTTGCTATGAACAGTATAATGTATTTAAAAATAACATTTATTAATGACAACAACTTACCCCATCACATATTTTCATTTGTGGTCAGCTGAAGTCGACAGTCAACAAAAACCTTAAATAACTTAAGTTTTTAAAAAGCCTAGGATTGTGTTATTTGATATGGAAATATTGATTATGTGAGCAGCAGTCACTGTGGCCAACAAGTCAAGTGCTGAATTATAATAAGTTCACAAACAACATGTAAGTACCGGTACAGTGTTTCTCGATACTAATCAAATATCAGAAGCCAGTAGACCCCATCTTCAATCATCATGATATCAAACCTCAGTCCAATATGCCGGAGTCCAAGAACATGCAGTGTAGACCAATAATGGTTGGTCTACAAATGTAATGGCAATTTTGCTTTAACCTGTGCTTCATCCTTCTCAGAAAGTTTATAGAATCGGGCACTGCGTCCATGAATTTCTGGTGCATCAAGCAAGCATATGATGTCTTGATAAGGAACCCAGCATTTTTCACGTTTGTCAGTTGGCCAGGAGAACAGTCATGAACTGGTCCGCTTCATGAAATCGACATGCACCGGAAAATATATTGCATGTGTATATGACAAAAATTGGTTTGTAGGTTGCATTGAAAAACATTCAGAAGAAAACTGTGATGTGCATGTCGATTTCATGAAGCGGACCAGTTCAGGACTGTTCTCCTGGCCAACTGACAAACGTGACAAATAAACCTCCCATGAAGTAATCCTGTCTGATGTTTTTAGTTCATGTACAACTTTACATTTCGCTACATTAAATTTCATTTACCACATTTCTGCCCAATTCTGCCCAAATTTCAAGTCCTATCTTTTAACATTGCTAATATTTTACTTGACCTCAAGTTTGACCTTTTCAAAGTCATCTGTGGTCAAATTTAATATTGCCAAAATATAGGTCATATGACTTCCTATATGTCGATAATACAATCTTAATCTCTATCTGCAACCATTTGGCCTCCGCAGGCCATCTTACATATTCTCCATGAGACCGAATGTTACAGTACAGCGCCCGCACTAGACCCACTTCCGTCGATTCAAACAAAATGATGCTCACACTGTACATTGACGGTACCAAGGTAAGTCGATTGCCCCATTTAGAAAAAAATTCATGATGCAGTTTTTGAGAAATAATTTTTTTAAATTTCTCAGTCCTATCTTTAACATTGGGGCCAACATTTCAAGGGCTCATAAAATGGACAAAAATGATTCAATCAAAAATCTGAAAAAAGCATTAGGAGATATGGTCTACTAGTATGTCATGGCAAACTTACACGAAAATTCATGAGGCCAAAAAAAAGATAAAAAATGTTCTGGATGACGGAAGCCACACCACGACAATAGCTTATCAGCCCATAGGGCCAGTAACCTAAAACAGTACATCCTCAGCCCATAGGGCTGGTATCCTAAAAACGTACATCCTAAATGGCAACAAGGTTCACCAAGAGTTCTGGGAATCATGCTTACCTTTGTGATCGATGTCATCCGTGTCACTGTCTACCATGGACTCTTCCTCCTCTGCGGGGTTTCCCCGTGTAAAAATGAGGTGGCTGGGGCCTGCAAGGTCCGAAGCTTCTGCAAAAGGCCAAGAGTACTGTGCAATCACCCCAAAAACAATGAGACAGACAGAATGGATTTGGTACGGTACAGTCAAAAAGCTCCACATAAACTGAGTCCCGAAGGACTCCGTTGACTCTTAACAACCATTGCCAGGATGCTGGCTATCCCAACAATCGCTGGCAATAATGTGCATACGCAACGTCACGCTCACCTTTGGGTGCAGGGGTTTCCATGGGAACCTCCCCCATGTCCTTTCGCAAGCGATCAAGTTGTTCCTGCTGTTTCTTACTCTGAGCTTCATTCTGTGTGAGAAGTGAGATTACACAGGCTATTCTGCGTCCATCCCACACCAGGCTAGATTCTCAAGTATGCATTCTTCTGTCAAATGCTCAGCATGTTAATGTAGAAAATAGGAGGACATGCATAAACAGTAATGAGTAGGGATGCACAATATATATATTGGACTGATGATGAGAAATTTATACTATATATTATATTGATGATGAAATTATAGCTGATAAATAGAGCTGATTATAAGAATTAAAGTTGGTTTCAAAACGCAAAACAGCGTGACATTGATTTGTAAGCGCGATGAATTAATTGACTGCAGTGCGATATAGTTATGCGTGTATATGTTTGAGATAGAGCCGCTTGTTTCAATAAAGTGAGGCTCTGAGTGCTTGTTCACATGTGAAGTGAATCGATAGTTGTAGCTGTAGTCTGCCATGCTAATAATCACAATGTCCCCAGCAGAACTTCCCCATTTCAAGGGCTTGACACTAACATTTTCCATGAGGAGCAAAAGCTTCACTTAAAATTTTAGGAGCACAAATACAAAGTTTAGGAGCACAATTTGGATTCCCATTCCAGGGTTTTCCCCGGAATATAAACTTAAAGGCGCTAAAGGCATTTAAATGGTCATTTTCGGATATTTGTCTCGGGGTAACATTATTTTTTTTTCGCGCTTTCCCACCTGCAGAAGACAGAAGCTAGATTCATGCTTGAACAAGTTTATACAAATCCTTACAACAGTCAATTATTTTCCACCAATCAACTAATTCAGTTCATTTAACAACTCTAACGTTGAGACCAACATTTTCTCTGGCGCATCTAACTATGGAGCTAGAACAGTCTCAAAATAGATAAATGGACAGAAAAAAATTCACAAATGTACTTGGGGATAGATATATCCCCAGGCCGCCTACGCGTATTTTAATGACGTCATAAAACACCCCTCGTGGGGAGGCACTCAGGTGATTGGCTGTAAAGGAGTGAGATATTGATTGGCTACAGACGATCCCTCTTAGAAAAAATGCATTTGTGGATCGGAGTCACGTCAGGGGAGTCTCAAAAGTCTCATACACAAATGCAGCGAAGTTTACAAATTAAAAGCACTTTGTAAATGCAGATCCAACAGTTCATATATGAATGTAACAAGCTCCACATATGTATTTGATGAAGACTGCAAATACTTTTACATGCATATATTTGTGAATTTTTTTCTATTTGTGTGTGCATCGAAAATATGCTTATGAATCTTATTTTTTATATGTGGATTTTTTTTTTACTTATATATGGAATGAAACGTGTGTGTGCATCGAAAATGTATTTGTGTATGAAACATATTTGTGCGTGCATTGAAAATGTATTTGTGTTTTGAGTCATATATATATATATATATATATATATATATATATAAATACATTTGTGAATTTTTTTCTGTGCATTTATCCATTTTGAGATTGTTCTAGCTCCATATCTAACAGCGATCATAGCTTACGTTTTCTTCGTACTCCGTGTTGATAATAAACCCTTTATTTACGGCTCGTTGAAATTGATAGAGAAGTCTATAACTTATCGACTGATTGGAAGTCAGACCACAGACAAAGCAGCCACCCACAACATAAAATTGCTGTAGCCCAAAGTGGAATCTTGGGAGTCTGGCAACCTTTTCGCACCTGAGCTTATAGATTTACTTACCCAAATATCAAAATAGGCTATTTTGATTAACCTGTATTTAACTTCTCAGATAATTGTAATTTAACATTAATTGCTGATACGGCCAGCCGTTTTGTATTGTGTATTGTTTTTTTTCTGCCCCCGAGTGTAATATCTTTTCTTTTCTGAGGATCTTTGTCAGATGCTGCTCTCCGGATTTGCTAATTACTCCAGTGTCGGGGCTCCGGTAATTGGCTGTTGCGGGGGTCACCTCCTCGCCTGCCTGCAAATTCGTTTAGATCGTGTTATTGGTTGTGACAGTTTTGTGTAAATTGTGCATCCACAGTGTGGCTAGAGTGCTAGCCTGCCGTTGCTTGTTTGTCGTTGTTGTATATTCCTGTAAATAGAACCATTGTAAAATAGATACGAAGCGGTAGGGGTGAACTGCCTTTTTCTTTTGGTGCACTTATCTCCTGTTTTTCTTTAATATAGGAAGTTAGGTTTATTATTGTCTTTTGTTTACTTTATTTCACTAAGGGTTTAGTTAGCGTGTTTTGGGGTTAGCGCAGTTGGTGTTCGTTTATTATTTTGGCCTGGGTTCACCCTGAAGAAGTTGCTTCACTGTGCACATTGTAAATACATTTCGCACTTTGTAAATAATAAATTGTCACTTAGGTTGCACTCTCTGTCTGTCTGCCTTTTTATGTGACGTCCTTGAACCCCCCCCCTAGACGGGGATGTGACAATTGCCTTGTGACCGTGGCTGGAAACCTAACCACGATAACAGCTAGAAGTTGATACCGTTCCGTTGGCTGTATGTTAATATGCAGAATTACCCAGTGAGTTGACATTACATAGAGGCCTCGATTACGCTTCTCGATTCAATTCGACTTTCGTCATCCAATCACTACAGGATGCATTAACCGTAAGTTCTTGACAGTCTCAGATCTGATTTTGCTCACAATGCTAGTTATGAGCCAAACCGCATCCCGAGGTGATCAGGCTCGCATTGCGACCGGAATTCAGCTTTGTTGCATTCCAGCCACAATGCATACATGCTAAGCAATGGAAGAACGGGATAAAGTAATGTGGGCATGATCCGGCCATGGGAGAGGTGTAACAGGCATTATCAAGTACTGTGTGGACGTACAGCCACGGGAGAGGTAAAGGCATCATCGAACAGTGTGTGGACGTTAAAGCAAGTGCGATCACACAACATCTGGCAATATTCATTCAAATAAAATTAAAAAAAAATTAATCATTTAGTGCTGGCGGCTAAAGCTAGTCTACACATGCGAAAATAAATTATACTGGTGGGATGGCCAAGTTGGAATCTGCTCCAAATCTTACCCAATCATTATTCTACTTATTATTTCGCCGATTAAATTGGTAACCTCCGCCCCCCAAAAACAGAAAAAGAACGATGAGCCGTACGATCCGGCTCCCTTCAGTATCTGTAATTTCCAACACAGCAAAGTAGCTGAAGTGAGGCAAGGGAGACGCCTCTCTACGGTGGAGTCATTTAATGACATGACTCCCACCTAGTGGCTGAAACAGAAAACTGCCAACAGAATTACATAGCTTACGTACCTCTTCCTCTGCCTTTAAGTTATTTCAGTGATGTTATCAGCAATTTACATGAATGTGGGGGGAGTGGATTCAGCGACCAAATTACAGAAGTAGACATTGATCCTTTCTAACAATTAGTTTTTTTTTGACCCATCTCTGCTGCAGACTCAATTTGCATGTTTAATTTTTGGAAGGTATTACTAGCTTCCCACCCCTGGAACCCAGTTAGCATCTAAGCCCTCTGAAAACCTGGGGAAAACCGTGCATTCTAAACCTGCTTCCAATTGTGCGTGTATTAATTGTCTTAACAATGCCACAATAATTGGTCAGATTACAGATACAGCTATTGGGGATGCAAACACATGTATGGATGAAAAAGAAACCTTGTCAAAGTTAAAAACTAGAGGCACTCCGAGAGTGCAAACCTCCGCCAAGGCAGTACATTCGAAATCTGTGTGAACATGGCTCATAAGAAATTTAAGGCATCTGCAACATAGGATTTCAAGATGGCTCCCATGGAAGCCATTTTGTTTCATGCAGCGCATTCCAAACTGATGGGTTCCGTCCCTGATGTGAGACCAATCAACCCACAAAATGTGAGTGATATCACCAGGAGCGAAGTTCAGTTATCGTGCGTCATAGGATTTCAAGATGGCTGCTGTGGCGGCCATATTGTTTGACCGATCGCGGTTAAAATCAATGCGGTCCATCCCTGATGTAATAGCAGCCCACCCACAAAATTTCAGCTATATACATTCAATACTTTTGAGTTATCTTGTACACAGACAGACAGACAGACAGACAGACAAACCAACGCGATCAAAAACATAACCTTCTTGGCATAGGGGAAAAAAAAAGTTACAGCATCAAGTAACCATGTTTTCAAGGCCCATTGCGCCAGTAAGCTAAAAATGGATTCAAAAAATAGTTACATTTATTTTACAGACATCATCATTCAACCTGAAGAGTGCATATTTTTTGCGAAATAAATACCAACACCACAGAACATTTTTATATATGACTGGCAAAATGAATCCTTTCCAGACACATTAACCGGAAAGAAAATCCTGGCATAAACCTTGCCACATCCTGATGCACTAAAAGTAGCATGGCTGTCCCTTAGCCCTTTTCCCCTTCTTCGTGAAGCAAAAACAGTCTACTATATGCCAGGGTTTTCCCTGCCTATCTAACGCCAAGGCGGGCCGCCTTGGTCATTTTGGCCGCCGCCTTAGTTGAAAGGGGGCTGAAAGGACGGTTCCATTTCATCACTACGGGATTCATAGAACTGCACTACGTAATCTTCGTATCCAAGGCTCTTTGAGAAACACAGCTGTCAACAAAACACAAGCCTCGCAAGAGTCATCGTCACGAGCGTTTACGTCGCTTGCGTACATGTCAGTTCACTCCAAGCGCGCGAAATGGACGAGGCGATATTCTAAACAAAAGGACAACTACTACGTCATCACACACGGTAACGCGCAGTGGCGTGTCTAGAACTGGGAAATGGGGTGCCACAGACGCGTCCCTTTTAGTCCTGGCAAGTTCTCAATCATTTTCCTTTATTGACGCGTTTTCCCATTATCGTAATTGGCAACTGAAGACATGGTTTCTTTCCATATGCGATCTAACAGCGATGAAATTATGGGCTAAATTCAGAATCAGTAGGCAACAGTGGCGAAGCCAGAACTGACAGTTGGGTGCACAAAACATCCGTTTAAAACAATTATTAGTCCTGACCTGTTCTCAGTCATTTTCATAATTAACCCTGTAATGCCATTTGTATCATATTTGATACATGACTTTCTCTGAAATCTATGTCATCCATATGATTAGCACCTGCCTTGAAAACCTGTTGTATGCAATCTGATACATGTCATCTTCCCCCTGATGGATTATCCATGCACTGCAGGCAGTTGAGGTCCGTAGAATACAAAATCAAAGATGGCTGCCCCCAATCATCAGCCTGAATTATATTGTTTCTAATACTTAAGTATGAATATTTACTGGATTGAAGCAACTTATAGACACACAACATTTTGTTGCTTATTTTATAATAAAATTTAGTTGAAATGTATGCAAATGTGATACTACAAGTATTTAACCCTCAGAGAGTCGCAGGGACGCTGGTGATCTCTACCAACATCATTGTATTTATGAGGCTCATTTTTTCAGCTAGTACAATGCTAGTGGTATCCTGTGAAACTAGAAGACCTAAGGCATCCACTGGTAGTTTTTGAAACTTGACCTCACTGTATAAAAGTATCAAATATGATACAAAATGAATTTCATACATTTCTTTTACATTTTGCTTAAAGGTCCAATAAATACTTTAAAAACACATTAAAAAATTACAATTTTCAGGCTATTATTTGAAGGTTCAGGCTTTACTGGGCTAACAGAAGGTTCACTCCGAGAGCACTCCACAATTAACAGGTGCTGCTTGTTCTCCCCGATTAGGTAAGACGACAATCATTAATCTGGACGCGTATTTGCTGTATTTAAATCAACGTTTTTCAAAATTGCATACCTGTCGACTCTCAAGCAAATAGCTTGAGCCGCAGGCTTTTTATAGCCTATATAACTGCCGAGTGCCACTTTTTTTTTTTTTTTTTTTTTTATCAACCCACGCAATACCAAGAGTGAAAGGCAATATTTCATTGGAACGCGGACCATATCAATAAACACGAAGCATTGGCCTATTAATAAGTAAATTATTTTTCTGTACTGAATTTAGACCATGATTTCATCGCTGTTAGATCGCATATGGAGAGAAACCGTCTCTTCAGTTGCCAATTACGATAATTGGAAAACGCGTCAATAAAAGAAAATGATTGAGAACTTGCCAGGACTAAAAGGGACGTGTCTGTGCCACCCCAATTCCCTGTTCTAGACACGCCACTGGATAATTCGATTGATAGTCAAATTATTCTCTGCTTGTAAACGTCCTATCTGATCAAAGTCGGACTTTGCGTTCTGCGCATGCTCGAGCAGTGTTGTTGCTGGAAACATCGAGCGACACAAACGGCCTCGGCCCGACCGAAAATACACTTTTGGACGGACAAAGAGACGTTTTATGCTTCATCAGCCCCATGAGTTAAAGTGGTAATCCATAAGATTTCCGTCTCGTTACTGTCTGTTAAGTCAGTGTCTATCAGAGAGGGGGGATAAAACAACGATGATTGGGCCTATGACCCACTGATGAAAACACTTGTATTTCATTCTTTGCCAGGTAAAGCAATCAGTGTGTCTGTGGCGACATTCCCGCGCCATATTCAAATACAGGCGCACATCTGGTGACGCTTTTTACGTCAGTAAGCAGTGTTAGGTCTGTCCAGAAGGTAGGAGAAGCCGCAAGCAAGCTTGAAGGAAGTAAGGAACCCCGGGAGAAGCAATGGCAAGGTAGACGTCAGAAGGGATCCAGTAGCGGTTCTTTCCCTAACCTGAACCTTGGCTCTATCCCCTACCCCTAGATATAATTTGTCCCTTACACTATATGTCAGTTTTACGGATGGAGTTAAGGGAGGACCGTTAAAAATGCAGCCTTCCAAGAAGCGTAAAGTACCGCTACTGGATCCCTTGACGTCTACCCAATGGCAAATACCATACTGTGTAGCTATACTGTGCATAGTAGAAACTTAGCTGAGTCTCTGTTGAGGCTACCACTGAAACTAAAATTATAACGTAATTTCAGGAAGCAAACGGGAAAAAAGCTACGTTAACCGCCTCGACAAATCATTTTTATTAAAAAAAAAAAGTTATAGCGTTACCTGTAAACCAACTACCGTTTTCATTATTTACACAGGGCTCTCAACTTTCACATATTTGGCTTGAGTTTAAACAACTTATTCACGTTCCCGTGCTGTAGTCAGAAATTATTCTATCAGACCGTTTGTAGAGATTCTCCGGTGGAATTGAAGTCCTTGTGCATTGAAGTTAATCAGTTTCACATGTGTTACGGTGGATTTCGCCACTAGTAATATGAGAACAATTATGATTCCGGAATTCTCACGCGTTTCTTCACTCAGGGGTTGGAAGCAGTGGAATTGCATAAAAATGTTTCAAATGGTCTTATTTCATTTAAACAATTTGAACGATCGTGAAACACACCCATTTCGCTGATTGAATAATTACTGACTACAGCACGGGAATGTGAATGAAGCACAAATTCTCACGAATGCATGAGAGTTGGCAGCTCTTCAAGTTAATCGATTGATCATAATAGCCTAACATGTTACTGGAATGAGATGACGCTAATGGATGACAAACGTCACATAATTTTTACTTTTATTGAGTTCAACAGCCGTGTCAAAGAGCATCTTTCCCGTCTGCATGAGAGTTGAGTTGAGGCGTGGAACTGGTAAGAGCCGTCAATTTACCGACGTCATACAGGCGACACTGTTGGGTCTGGACAAGAGTTATGGGAAATGAGGTCCAGAAGCGCACCTGCAATTACAGCTTACTGCCAAAGATGTCAATATAAACAAACCAATTGAAATCTCATGGATTACCACTTTTAATATTCAGAAATTTATAGCTGGGAGGAAAACGCGGAACGGCGATTTTGTCGAAATGCCGGCTGATCAGTTAGCCGCAAGTGGCTGTTTACCGCTAGTTAAAGGGGCTACAGCGCCACCAAGCGTAACGGAGTAAGACTTTTTTTATCATTTATCAGAAAAATAAATGCAGAAGAGTTAAGCGCAAGGACAAAGACTGCACAATCTGCTGTTAGGTTTTACTGTTTTTGTGAATCACTTTGTTTTGTTTGTATGAAAAATTCTAGACAAATTTATTTAAAATAAATGTAATTGTAATGTTCATTGATCAATTTGTGATTATTCACTTAACGCCCAACAATCCAAAGGTGTGTTCATAAACTTTGCACGCCACGCATATCGCTCCCCGCCCTTCGCCACCTTGGTCTCAAAAAAACCCAGGGAAAACCCTGTATGCCTTTTGTCAAAGTGTTTTTTCTGCAGATTAAGAAGCCATGGGCTTTCGGTTATAAAAACCGAAAAAGGCCATTTTGAATATATTCCATAAGACCCAATGTTCAGCGCCCCCGCTAGACCCACTTCCATCAATTCAATCAAAATAGTGCTCGCAATGTACATTGAGGGTACCGGGGTAAGTTGATTGCCTAATTTAGAAAAAAAATTATCTGGCAGTTTTTGAGAAATAATTTTTTTTTAAATTTCGAAGTCCTATCTTTAACATTGGGGTCAAAATTTCAAGGGCCCATAAAATAGACAAAAATGATTCAATCAAAAATCCATAAAAAACGACCGGAGATATGGTCTAGTGGTTTGTTATGGCAAATTTACACGAAACTTCATCAGGTCAAAAAAAAAAGATAAAAATGTTCTGGACGACGGACACCAAACCACGACAATAGCTTATTGGCCCAGCGGTAAGCTAATAAATGGACATTTGAAGAGTCTGAATTGTTCTTTGCTTTTGTAGAAAAAGTGATGTCAGTTAGATTTGGTTAGGTCAGAGTTATAGAATACTAAACCATCCATCGTTACTCACTTCATCCTTCCTTTTCTTGCCCTTCAAGGTACATAAATTACAGGTTATGGATTTTTTTTCTTAAGAGTGGAACTATTGGTTATTTTATTGGTATTGGCCATGAGAACCTGGTAATTATCAGTTTGGCTAAAAAATATCCATATCATGCATCCCAAGCAACAAGGTTTCAATCACTGCTTTAACAACATCACCTTGAACCTGATCTTATTTCAAAATCATACACAAAAAATTGAACAAACTTGTCAAAACTGCACAAAAATAGAAAAGCACAATTACCAGCTCTCTGTGGAGTCTCTCATATTCTGGTCGGTATTCCCTTAAAGACACAAATGATGTTGTGATTTCACCATACACTCAAATAGTAAACATGCTGCATGCATACAATTAAAATGACCAAGATTTAAGCAGGATTACAAACTGCAAAATATGTTGAAATGGATCTCAAAATATAACTTATCCGACTGAATGTCCTCAGGCACAATAATCTCCATGTTTCCCTGAGAAGCAAACCTTTCAGTGGAGTTTAAACACTCCCATTACTAAAGCCTTTTACTTGGAAACCATGGTGATTATGCTTGCCAGAGTAGAAAAGGATTTCAGAGGAAGCGCAGGAGACCTGATCCTCTATACTAATCTTTATAACTGTCTCTACAGGACATAACTGGGAACAACATAAAAGGGGAGATAGAGAAAATAAAGTTAAATCACTTTCTCCACAAATAAACAAAAAAATTTCCACAAAATGCTGAGCCAATATGGAGACTATGCTGGCATAAAGTGGGAAAGAGCAATAGAGGAGGCCTGTGGAACATTGTCCATCTGGTCTCCTCTTCCTCTGTTGATAGAATATCAACAAAAATCATCCCAGGATAAATTTTACAAGGAAACTCTTGGTGCCGCGGTCTGTTTAATCCATAGTTTAGAATTGCACTTAGGTTTGAAAGCTTTATCTGTTTACTGAAGCAAGTTCTGCAATTTCAGGCACACAAAAACACAAAGTTGGCTCAAGCATTACAGGTGAATATGCAGTATAAATACTTAATAAAAAAATATGCAATAGAGATAAACTCAAAATGCTAAAACGTGAGAAATACTGCTTTTTATTAAGGTCTCAGGCAAGGACCAAAATTACTTCAAATTCAATTTCCTCTAAATCAATGTTCCACAATTACTGGCACCCTTAAAGATTGTCAATAAAATCTACCTAATATAGACCCATTATGAAATTCAACAAAAATTCATCTAGGCTTTATGGAACTACACTGAGTCATTGCATCACTACCCGTTTCACAATGGGGGAAAAAAAGGTGATGCACATGCAAATCCCTTTTACGTCCAGCCAAAAAAAAATAAAAATTGTACCGCGGGCACTGTGGCTCACTTGGTTAATTTCAGGCTGTAGTGTAATACAAGCTCACAAGTAGTAGTAGTTTTAATGCTTGGGTCCAACGTTGGGATAATGAAGACACAATCTGTAATTTGTGTAGGGGAAAAAAAAATTTCAAGTAAAATTCAGCATCATGGTTTGATGTTTCTTCAGGTCTTTTTTTTTTTTTTGCAGCTCAGTGCTCTTTTCATGGTGCAGCTCCATTAGAATGTCAAGCCCAAGACAGCAGATCATTGTACCCAGCATTATATACTGATGAGTTAACTAGTTGGCTGTTGGGCTTAAGTGTGTTGCTCAATGGAGTATTATTATACCAAATTAAGTGCTAAGCTTTTTATTTTTAAGTTTCAGAATTCTAGCTGCTTTCAAATGCTCTCCAGCATGACATAGTGCAATTTAGCACATAGCCGACTGGTGGCCATGTTTGATGTCAAGTTTCGAGGCCTCGAACAAGTTTTAATCTGTACGTCCAAATGCACCTCCCCGCCAAATTTCACATTGATTCCTTCAGTGGTTTGGCTGAAAATGATCAGAGTTAATGCAGACACCGACGCGGCTGCATGATCCCATAAGCTCCTTTTGACCCGTTGCACCAACTGAGCTAAAAAACGGAACAGTCCAGTCCGCCGCATCCGCATAGGCGTAGCCCCTGAAAGCCCGCTTCTCCCCTTCTTTGCGCAGTATTTCACTGTGAAAGAATTACAGTCATCTTCGCATCTTGGGGTTACCAAGCTTCACAAAGCACCATTAGATGCCATCTCAATAACCACAAACCTTTCGGAAGGGTTGCCAGAAGAAAGCCACTCCTGACTGTAAGATACAGAGCACATACAAGCACTTGCAATTAGCCAAAGGTCATTTAAATTACACCACGATGAAGGTGCCCCTGTTAGAAGAGTTCAAAACAAAATGTTTTGGTCATATACAGCATCAGCATGTTTGGTGTTGAAATACAGGTAAAAGAAAAGGCCCCTCATACGGAAGGGGAAATATCCTGGTGGATCAGTAATGTTTAGGGGTTTTTTTAAATTCCAAAGGTCCAGGGGGCATTGGTTAAGATCAATGGCTAAATGGATAACACCTAGTATCAGGCAATTTTGGCCGCCAATCTGGTAGCCTCCGCCAGAAGGCCAAGACTGGACATTTAGTGGACATTGCAGAAAAACAAAACTCACTCAAAATTCCACACAGATATGGTTCCTGGACAAAATCAGTGTTCAGCAATGGCCACCTCAGACCGGAATCTGGGCTGGACCAAAGAGGGCGGTTGATGAGCACAAACCCATGAAAGTAACTGAACTGAAAAGTAACTGCATAGATGAATGGTCAAGTGTATGACCAAAGTTACGATTTTACTGTGTCAAACAGTACAGAAAAAGACTCCATGAAGTTATCCTTAGCAGAGCTGGTTGCATCAGGTACAAAACCAGGGGTACCAATAATTATGAAACCTTAATTCGGGTTAATGTTTACTTATATAAATGTATGACTTAAGATTGATCCATTGGAACTTCAATATTATCGGAATGTTGCCATTCTGAGTTTACTTCAGTAATATTATTCTCCATTTTTGAAATATATACAGTCATGCCCAAAATTGTTCATTTCCCTACCCATTTTTGGGTTTTTTTGAAATATTTTTTGACAAATCAAATTTATTCTTGTACAAATGACACAGTAGGTTGACATAAGGCTGTAAGAATTACAGCAAACAATTTTTTGAGAAATACAATACTTTTTGGTATTTTATTTGACAGATTTACAAAAAATGCCATGTCCAGAATTATTCATACCCTTTTCTCAGTAACTGATGGCAAAGTCTTTATTCACGATTACAGCCACCAAACGCTTCCAGTGGTTGATCACAAGGTTTCTACACGTTTCCACGGGGATTTTGGCCCACTCCTCTTTGGCAAACTTCTCCAGGTCCTTAAGTTTTGAGGGTTTCCTTGACATGACCTTGGTCTTCAGTTCCCTCCTCAGATTCTTGATAGGATTGAGGTCGGAGCTCTGGCTTGGCCACTCCAAAATGTTCACTTTGTTGTCTACTAACCGTTTCTTGACGGATTTGGCTGTGTATTTAGGATCATTATCCTGTTGGAAGATCCATTCCTGCCCATGACCAAGTTTTTTGGCAGATTGCTTAATGTTTTCACTGAGGATCTGGACATACTGGTCCTGTTTCATAATGCCATTCACTTTAACAAGGTTTCCGGGCCCATTCACTGAAAAGCAACCCCAGGGCATTCTACTGCCGCCACCCTGTTTGACCGTGAGGACAGTTTTTCTCGGGTTGAACAATTCACCTTTCTTACGCCACTTAGACTTCTCCAACCCAGACACACAAGAACTAGTCTACCCTTCCCAAAAGCTCACCTGGATGAAGATAAAAGCTTCTGGCTGTCAATGTTATGGACGGATGAAACAAAGATGGAGCTGTTTAGGCACAGAGATGGGGCTTTAGTTTGGCGTAAAAAAGGTGAAGCGTTCAACCTGAAAAACACAGTCCTAATGGTCAAACAAGGTAGCGGGAGTATCATTCTCTGGGGTTGCTTTTCAGCGAATGGGCCTGGAAACCTTGTTGAAGTCAATGGCATTATGAAACAGGACCAGTATATCCAGATCCTCAGTGAAAACATCAAGCAATCCAGGGAATAACTTGGTCTTGGGCAGGAATGGATCTTCCAACAGGATAATTGTTGGTGGAATTCAGTCATAAATTCCTTATTATTGCTCACTGTGTTATTAATTGCTTATTCTTTGAGCAGCCTAGGTCAGGCATGATTGCTAAACTTATATAATCTAGCTTTTATAAGTAAGTAGAAAAGCCATTAACTGTGTTCATTGTGTATTCATTCTATCTGAAAGCTTGAGGTCCAGCCGGACCAAGGAGTGTATTTTGAGTTTTGTGTGTTCCCAGGAGACAGTTCCTGCGAAGCCTGTAGAACCACGAGATAAGCAACAGGTGATTGGGGAGAGAAAGACTCCTCTGTACTGCAGATATGGCTGTCAGGGTCAGTCATACGTGGGATACCTACCCCTGGCTGAGGAACGGCTGGGACCAACATGATGTTTTTCAGCCCCAAGGGGAGGAGATTCTGACTTTGTGCTTTTACATATATCCAAAGCAAAGGAGAGATTCCTTTGTCTTTGTTCTTGCCTGTAACGAAGACCCTATTTGCAAATGGAAGTAAAGGATCCTATTTACTCTCATCTTGTCTCAGTCTGATTTCTTTCAGGATTACAATTGAAAATTCCCACAACAATAATGATCCTAAACACATGGCAAAATCCATCAAGAAATGGTTAGTGGACCACAAAGTGAACGTTTTGGAGTGGCCAAGCCGGAGCTCCGACCTCAATCCCATCAAGGATCTGTGGAGGGAACTGAAGACCAAGGTCATAGCAAGGAAACCCTTAAACTTTAAGGACCTGGGGAAGTTTGCCAAAAAGGAGTGGGCCAAAATCCCTGTGGAAATGCGCAGAAACCTTGTGATCAACCACTGGAAGCGTTTGGAGGCTGTAATCGTGAATAAAGGCCTTGCCATCAATTACTGAGAAAAGGGTATGAATAATTCTGGACATGGCATTTTTTGTAAATCTGTCAAATAAAATACCAAAATGTACTGTGTTTCTCGAAAAATTGTTTACTGTAATTCTTACAGCCTTACGTCAACTTACTATGTCATTTGTGCAAGAATTAATTTGATTTGCCAAAAAATATCTTGAAAAAAACCAAAAATGGGTAGGGGTATGAATAATTTTGGGCATGACTGTATATATAACTTGAGTCCATTTCCAGTCATGAGTTCTAATAGTTCTGGGGTCCACTGTATTTGGACTTCAGAAAATACGAGCTGCAGGTAAAAACGGGAAGGAGGCCCTACGCCCCGGTCACTCACGTCTCGTACTCCTTTGATGCTTC
Organism: Gymnothorax javanicus; assembly: GCA_029692085.1. NCBI lineage: Eukaryota > Metazoa > Chordata > Actinopteri > Anguilliformes > Muraenidae > Gymnothorax > Gymnothorax javanicus. The sequence goes on along the minus strand of CM056193.1, from coordinate 123,624,959 downwards.
AGATACCTGCTGAAACAGCTCATTCAGCCCAGTTCCTGTGACTGCAGACACACCAACAACCTGTAGAGCGAAGACACCACGTGCAGAACTCAATGGTCATTCTGAGGGAATACACAACTGAGCACAGACTGCCAACCCACATAAACGACTTCTTTTTATTGACTGCACATTTACTAATACCATTCGTTGCATCAGCATTAAGTCCTGGCAAAGAATGACATCAATCTGATTCGAAATACCCAAGTTTCCATGCTTCATCAAGTTCTAAGAGGAGTCAATTAATATGTGCACCAGATGTAAGTAGAATAATACAAACCCCAATTCAAATGAAGTTGAGACGTTGTGTGAAACGTGAATAAAAACAGAATATAATGATTTGCAAATCCTTTTCAACCTATATTCAATTGAGTACACTACAAAGATAAGATATTTAATGTTCAAACTGATAAACTTTATTATTGTTTTTTTTTTTTTTAAAGAAATATTTACTCAATTTGAATTTAGTGCCTGCAACACGTTCCACAAAAGCTGGGACAGTGGCAACAAAAGTCTGGGAAAATTGAGGAATGCTCAAAAAACATCTGTTTGGAACATTCCACAGGTAACAGGTTAACTGGAAACAGGTGAGTGTCATGATTAGGTATAAAAGGAGCATCTCTCAAAGCTCAGTCGTTCACAAGCAAGGATGGGTCGAGGTTCACCACTGTGAACAACTGCATGAGCAAATAGCCGAACAGTTTAAGAACAACGTTTCTCAACGTGAAATTGCACGGAATTTAGGGGTATCATCAAAAGATTCAGAGAGCCCAGAGAAATCTCTACACGTAAGCAGCAAGGCCGAAAACCAACACTGAAAGCGCATGACCATCGGTCCCTCAGGCGGCACTGCATTAAAAAGCGACATCATTCCATAAAGAATATTACCCTGTGGGCTCAGGAACACTTCAGGAAACCACTGTCAGTAAACACGGTTCGTCGCTACATCTACAAGTGCAAGTTAAAACTCTACCATGCAATGCGAATGCCATATATCAACAACACCCAGAAACGCCGCCGGCTTCTCTGGGCCCGAGCTCATCTGAGATGGACTGACACAAAGTGGAAAAGTCTGCGGTGATCGGACCAGTCCAGATTTCAAAATGTTTTTGGAAGTCATGGACGTCGTGTCCTCCTGGCTCAAGAGGAAAAGGACCATCCAGACTGTTATCAACGCAAAGTTCAAAAGCCAGCATCTGTGATGGTATGGGGATGCATTAGTGCCCATGGCATGGGTAACTTGCACATCTGTGAAGGCACTATTAATGCTGACAGGTACATACAGGTTTTGGAGCAACATACAGTGCTGTGAAAAAGTATTTGTCCCCTTCCTGATTTCTTATTTTTTTGCATATTTGTCACATTTAAATGTTTCAGATCATCAAACATATTTTAATATCAGACAAAGATAACCCCAGTAAATACAAAATGCAGTTTTTAAATGATGATTTCATTTATTGAGGGAAAAAAAGCTATCCAAATCTACCTGGCCCTATGTGAAAAAGTAATTGTCCCCATTGTTAAATCATGAATTAACTGTGAATAACCACATTTTTTGAGTTCAATTTCACTTGCCACTCCCAGGCCCGATTACTGCCAGACCTGTTTAATCAAGAAATCACTTAGATAGAACCTGTCTGACAAAGTGAAGTAGGATAAAAGATCTCAAAAAGCAACACATCATGCGGCAATCTAAATAAATTCCAGAACAGATGAGAAACAAAGTCACTGACATCTATCAGTCTTGAAAGGGTTACAAAGCCATTTGGGTCATTCCATGTCAAATGTCTGAATTTCAGAAAAACTTCCCACTTGACCATCTCAGATTTGGCTGAAAAAATTCCAGCGGGTGCATACACCTCCTAATAGGACAAATCCAAAATTTCAGCTCTCAACTCCTAATAATTTTGTCATAAAAAAAATATTTTTGGAACCAAGTTCTGGTCCTTTTTGAACAGCGATTTCTGAGGAGCCACTTTCACATGGCTATATCTAGAAAAGTATTTCAGCTAAGTCAGTATTTCAGGGGTGAAAATCTGCTACTCTAACTTGAGGAACATGGATTTATAAAGGTATCCCTTTAGTTCATCATATATTTCTGGGTGCTTAAAGTTGCTCAAAAAATTTACTCTGCGCTCTGGGGTAGCATATTTGAAGGACTGTAAAAAGCCTAATTTCAAAGATAGGGATTTGGTATTGCACATACAGCTTCTCATATATGTTGTGCATTTTGTATTCTAATTCCGTATTCTATTCATTCTATAATTTTTGTATTCAAAAATTCTAATTTTTGAAAATATGGTATTTTTGTGGACACACAGCATTTAATGCCATCAAAGGCATATTCAAACATTATTTTATAAAATACACATAGTTAATGATAGAAAGCTCAAACTCAACAAAATGCTTTATTTGATGAATTTTAACTTACACTTGAAGAATAACCCATATGCAGTGTTTAGATATTGAAATATTACAACCTTAACAGGGCCAAAAATTCAAGTTTGTTATGAATTCGGAAGTGTTACAATAATTATGTAATACAATATAACTATCTTACAAAGGATGTGTCAAGAATGCCATTTTATTTGATCACAGATTAAATTATTTACCATATATATATATATATATACACTTTGTATTAATTTATTTATTAATAAATCAACCAATAAAATAAAACAAAAATTAATTATGACATTTTTTAAGCTGTAAGTTTAGAAACATGTTTGGTCATGCAGAACCTATAACTTGTCTGAACGGTTCATGCATCCGCACACCCCAGTAAAAAGTTTTTTCTGGCCCAGGAGGGAAGACCTATGCTGTGTACCTGTGCAACATATCATTGCCAAGATTGAATTTCCAGGCACTACAACTGGGCGTAGATATGCACTCAAGGAGCAGGACACCAAAGTAGCTGAAAACTTCATGAAAGAGTTCAAATAATTTGAGTGCTATCTGCGCTAACTGCTATCAACTGGTCATTTAACATATTTCATTATTTCCAATTCTGCAGGACTGTCAAAAACTCTTTTTAACACAGGTTATTACTAATTGAAGCATACAGGTTAATTTTTTCTACTTGGATTTAAATGTTCATTGATACAATAATTTTAAGTAATGATTTGTAACAAGTTTAATCTTCCACTGATGTTGGACCTACAGTATTTCAATATATATCTGAAAACTGTATATGGGTTATAATTCAAGCGTAAGTTAACATTTATGAAATACAGCATTTCGTTGCGTTTGAGCGTTCCAATGTTAACTATGTGCATTTTGTAAAATAATGTTTGAATATGCCTTCAATGCCATTAAATGCTGTACGTCCACAAAAATACCTTATTTTCAAAAAATTTAGCAGAACACCATCATAAATTTTGAACATGTTAATAACAGGTATCTAATCTTTAGAAAACAGTCAATTTGATGTTGGTGGATGGTGTAATTTTTCTTGGTATAAAATGTTAAATATAGCACACATTTTTTTTTCCATTTTCAAGCCTTAATATTTTCTATATTATTCATAAGAGAGGGGCAGAATTAGAATACAAAATACACAACATATATGGGAAGCTGCATGTGCAATACCAAATCCCTGTTTTTGAAATTAGGCTTTTTACAGTCCTTCAAATATGCTACTGCAGAGCGCAGAGTAAAATTTTCGAGTAAATTTAAGCACCCAGAAATATATGAAAAACTAAATGGACACCATTATAAGTCCATATTCCTCAAGTTATAGTAGCATATTTTCACCCCTGAAAATTTGAAGGACTCGGCTAAAATACTTTTCTAGATATATGTATGAGAAAGTGGCTCCTCAGAAATTGCTGTTCAAAAAGGACCAGAACTTATTTGCAAAAAAACATTTTTATAGCAAAACTATCAGGAGTTGAGAGCTAAAATTTTGGATTTTTCCCATTAGGAGGTGAATGCACCCGCTGGAATCTTTTTAAGCCAAATCTGAGATGATCAAGAGGGGGCCATTCGGACATTTGACATGGAATGACCCTTTTCTAAGGCTTTGTGACACCAGTAAAGCATGGTGAGAGCCGTTATCCACAAATGGAGAGAACTTGGAACAGTGGTGAACCTTCCCAGGAGTGGCCGGCCTACCAAAATTACCCCAAGAGCGCATCGATGACTCATCCATGAGGTCACAAAAGAACCCAGAACAACATCTAAAGAACTGCAGGCCTCACTTGCCTCCGTTAAAGTGAGTGTTCATGATTCAACAATAAGAAAGAGACTGGGCAAAAATGGCATCCATGGGAGAGTTCGGAGGCAAAAACCAAGTTGACCAAAAAGAACATAAAGCCTCGTCGCACACTTGCCAAAAAAGATCTTGATGATCCCCAAGACTTCTGGAAAAAATATTCTGTGGACTGATGAGACAGAAGTTGAACTTTTTGGAAGGTGTGTGTGCCGTTACATCTGGCATAAAACTAACACAGAATTTCTTAAAAAGATCATCATACCAACAGTCAAACATGGTGGTGGTAGTGTGATGGTCTGGGGCTGCTTTGCTGCTTCAGGACCTGGGCGACTTGCTGTAATTGATGAAACCATGAATTCTGCTCTCTACCAGAAAATCCTGAAGCAGAATGTCTGACCTTCAGTTGGTGACCTCAAGCTCAAGTGCACTTGGGTTATGCGGCAGGACAATGATCTGATACACACCAGCAAGTCCACCTCTGAATGGCTTAAAAAAAAAAATTTAAAAAAAAATGAAGGTTTTGGAGGGGCCTAGTCAAAGTCCGGACTTAAATCCGATTGAGATGCTGTGGCATGACCTTAAACACACCATTCATGCTCGAAAACCCTCCAATGTGGCTGAATTACAACATTCTGCAAAGAAGAGTGGGCCAAAATTCCTCCACAGCCATGTGAAAGACTCATTGCCAGTTCTTGCAAATGCTTGATTGTAGCTGCTGTCGCTGAGGGTGGCACAACCAGATATTAGGTTTAGGGGCAATTACTTTTTCACTTAGAGCCATGTAGGTTTGGATAGCTTTTTCCCCTCAATAAATGAAACAAGGCAACATTGTCACCAATATCCCCCACCACGGTAAGAATGGTCACAGGGGAATGGGGAAAACTTGTCCCCATTAAACACCCATACACCAAGTTCAGTCAAGGGTCATAACTCCGTAAAAAAAAAATTCTCGGAATCAATCGTCAAACTCATGCAATAGGGTCATTAGTACTGGCCACACACAAAATTTCACCCACAAAGTGCAATAGTTGCCGAGAAAACTTGTCCCCATTACAAATCCCATACACCAAGTCGAAGAACAGAAAGAAGGACCACAACTCCGTGGAAAAAAAATGTCTCAGAATCAACTGCTGAACTCATTCAATAGGATCATTAGTACTGGTCACCCACAGAATTTCATCTACGTAGGTGCAATAGCTGCCGAGAGAACTTGTCCCCATTGCAACACCCATACACTTAAGCCCACGAACAGAGTCAAGGGCCATAACTCTGTAAAAATGAATTTCTCGGAATCAATTGTCGAACTCATTCAGTAGGGTCATCAGTACTTGCCACATACAAAATTTCATTCACGTAGGTGCAATAGTTACCGAGGAAACTTGTCCCCATTGCAAATCCTATACACCGAGTCGACAAACAGAAACAAGGACCATAACTCCGTAAAAATAAATTTCTCGGAATCAACTGTTGAACCCATTCAATAGGATCATTAGTACTGGTTACCCACAGAATTTCATCCATGTAGGTGCAATAGTTGCCGAAAGACCCATACACTTAAGTCCACGAACAGAGTCAAGGGCCATAACTACAGCGCCCTCTATAATTATTGGCACCCCTGGTTAAGATGTGTTCTTTAGCTTCTAATAAATTCAGTTTTTTTCTAAATAATATAGGACCACAATGAAAAAAGAGGAAAATCCAACGTTTAATTCAAGTGCATTTATTCAGTGGGAAAAAAATCCCACATTAAGAAAGAATTCTTTTACATCAAATAATGTGTGCCACAATTATTAGCACCCCTGATGTTAATACTTTGTACAACCCCCTTTTGCCAACAAAACAGCACCTAATCTTCTCCTATAATGTTTCACAAGATGGGAGAATACAGAAGGAGGTATCTTCGACCATTCCTCTTTGCACAATCTCTCTAAATCATCCAGCGACCTGGGTCCTCTCCTCTGCACTCTCCTCTTCAGCTCACTCCACAGGTTTTCAATGGGGTTGAGGTCTGGGGACTGAGATGGCCATGGGAGGAGCTTGATTCTGTGTCTGGTGAACCATTTCTGTGTAGATTTGGCCACATGTTTAGGGTCATTATCTTGCTGAAAGACCCAGTGACGACCCATCTTCAGCTTTCGGGCAGAGGCCACCAGATTTTGATTTAAAATGTCCTGGTATTTCAAAGCGTTCATGATGCCATGCACCCTAACAAGGTTCCCAGGGCCTCTGGAAGAGAAACAGGCCCACAGCATCACCAATCCTCCCCCATACTTCACAGTGGGCATGAGGTGCTTTTCTGCATACTCATCTTTTGTGTTTCGCCAGACCCACTTAGAGTGTTTGTTGCCAAAAAGCTCTATCTTGGTCTCATCTGACCAAAGCACATGGTCCCAGTTGAAGTCCCAGTACCGCTTAGCGAACTCCAGACGTTTGCGTTTATGATTGTGAGTGAGAAAAGGTTTTTTCCGTGCATGCCTCCCAAACAGCTTGTTGGCATGTAGATAGCGCCTGATGGTTGTTTTGGAGACTTTGTGACCCCAAGATGCTACCATTTGTTGCAATTCTTTAACAGTGAGCTTTGGAGAACTTTTCATTTCTCTTACCATCCTCCTCACTGTGCGTGGTGGCAAAATAAGCTTGCGTCCTCGTCCAGGCTTGTTTACCACTGTACCAGTTGTTTTAAACTTCTTAATGATTCCTCTGACAGTAGATATGGGCAGGTGCAGGTGAGTGGCTATTTTCTTGTAGCCATTGCCTGACTTGTGAAGGTCGACACACATCTGCCTTACTTGAATGGTGTGTTCCTTTGTCTTTCCCATGTTGAACAGTGGATAAGAGAAATGGCCTCTGTGTCACGTCATATTTATACCCCAGGGAAACAGGAAGTGATGAATTACTAATCAAATGTTCCCAGATACTCTGATCAACTTTGTAAACTACTGTAGAAATGACAGAAATACTTCAATTACATTTATTTCCTAGGAATTGTTAGGGGTGCCAATAATTGTGGAACAGGTGATTTTATGAAAAATAATTATTTCTTAGTCAGGGATTTTTTTTTCCCTTAAAATTCACTTGAGTTGAAGGTTACACTTTTCTACAATTTTCAGTGTGAGAGTATGCTTCTGCAATAAAAATTGAATTTATTTTAAGGCTTTTAACACATCTTAACCAGGGGTGCCAATAATTATTGAGGGCACTGTATGTTAGAATGAATTTCTCGGAATCAATTGTCAAACTCATTCAGTAGGGTCATCAGTACTGGCCACATACAAAATTTCATTCACGTAGGTGCAATAGCTTCCGAGAAAACTTGTCCCCATTGAACCCGAACGGACGGACGAGCGTCATTCCAATATACCCCGATCCACTTCGTGGCAGGGGATAATTATCATTTTAAAACTGCATTTTGTATTTAGTCGGGTTGTCTTTGTCTGATATCAAAAGTTGTTTGATGATCTGAAACATTTAAGTGTGACAAATATGCAAAAAAAAAAAAAAAAAAATCAGGAAAGGGGCAAATACTTTTTCACAGCACTGTATGCTGCCATGCAAGCAATGGGGTGACCATGGCTCAGGAGGTAGAGCAGGTTGTCCAATAACCGAAGGGTTGGCGGTTCAACTCCCGCTCTGTCTGAGTCATGTGTCGTTGTGTCCTTGGGCAAGACACTTCCCCCACCTAACCTCCAGTGTCACTCACACTGGTGTGTGGCTACAAAACGTAGTTTACCACCATCAGAGCGTGACTGTGTGAGTGAATGAATAATGTATCCATTGTGAAGCGTCTTTGAGTGTCCAGAAAAGCGCTATATAAAACTGCTGCATTATTAATGTCTTTTTTAGGGACTTCCCTGCTTATTTCGGCAAGACAATGCCAAGGCACATTCTGCTTGTGTTACAACAGCGTGGCTTCATGGAAAAAAAAAAAAAAAAAAAAAAAGGGTAAAAGAGTGTGGGTAATAGACTAGCCTGCCTGTAGTCCAGACCTGTCTCCCATAAAAAATGTGTGGCGCATTATGAAGCGCAAAATACCAGAACGGAGAACCCGGACTGTTGAGCAACTGAAGTCGTACATCAAGCAAGAATGGGAAAGACTTCCATCTGCAAAGCTTCTGCAATTAGTGTCCTCAGTTCCCAAAGGCTTACTGCTTGTTCTTAAAAGGAAAGGTGATGTAACACAGTGGTAAGCATGCCCCTGTCCCCGCTTTTTGGAACATGTTGCCAATTGGCAGGGAGAACCAAAAAACCTCCTTGCCCTTCCATGCATATGCGTGAAAGCCATTGGCGGAGAGAGCAGCAGCAAACTCCCTGAGGTACACAACAGAGCAAGCATCAACGATGATTCAAGTCATTGAATAAGTCAGATAAACATGCAAAGGAGGAGCTGGGCATGGTGATGGGTAGCAAATGAGCAGAGGAAGTGGTAACAGTAGGCAGGTAAAGCATCCTTAAACAGAGCATCCTGTTTAAGATTTGCCAATTGAGCACCTGGAGGGAATTGGCTGAGCTGTCAGCTGATGTGGGCTTATTTTGCTATCTGTACCATCACCAATGAAGGCAGGCTGGCAAGCTAGGTGCGATTCCATGGCCTGCCTGAACTAACACTGTGCTCAATTTGTTCCTTATCAACTGAATAATGAGCCTAGCTGAAATGAGAATTAATGCATGATGCAAGTTCTGGCACTAAACACAGATAAATAGAACACCACAGCTGCCAAAACTCTCAATTTAGAGAGTTTGATTAGTATTAGGGGGGCTCATATATTATTAGAGGGGCTCGTAAAGAGGCAAGAACTTTTCATCTCAGTTTTTAGTCTCCCTTTTTTAGCTCCAAACTCGAATTTTAAAACTTTAAAATTTAAGCTCAGTGCTCCAACGCTTTCCATCATTACATTACATTATTGTCATATGGCAGACTCTCTTATCCAGAGCGACGTACAGCATACTGCTTTGACCGTACTGGGAGTGCTGAGGATCCCATGGGGAAGTACCATTTAAATACCAGAAGTAACAATGCATAGAAAGGACAATGCTCAGTGAAATAAATCAGTAAACCATTCATTTAGTCAAACACCATACAGTCAATAACTAAGTCTAGTACCAAATACAGCATGAAGTTGACAGGGAGAGGTAGAGTCTTAACAGATGAGTCTTCAAACTATGCTTGAAGGCAGCCAGTGTCTCCGCTTTCCTGACATCTGTGGGAATCTCATTCCACCATGTGGGGGCCAGAACAGACCAGAGACATAAACGGGCAGCACCAGAACAGAGTGAGGGAACCGCCAGTCGACCCGCAGTGGCCAAATGGAGATGTCTGGCGGGTATATGGGGTCTGATGATCTCCTGAGGATAGGCTGGGGTTGTCCCTTTGGCTGCCTGGAATGCTAGCATTAATGCTTTAAACTTGATGCATGTCATGAGACGCACCCAGTGGAGGGCAGTGAGAAGGGGAGTGATGTGGAAGTGCTTGGGGAGGTTGTAGATCAGAAGAAGTGCAGCATTCTGGATCAGCTGCAGGCGATAGCGGAAGCCGGCAGGCCAGCTAAAAGCGAGTTTATGACCAGGACCCACTTGTATCAAGGCTACATTAACTAATGTGACATTGAGTCCAAATAAGTCTTTAAATCCTTACTGTGACATTAGTTGATGATTCCATTAATACCGCCTGTACAAACCTTTCAGTAACGTGCCATTTACTAATGAAGCTTTAATGAAGGAGCTTCCATTTACTTGCTATTAAAAAGAGCGATTCCCCAAGTTAATTACCCACAATTCCTGATCATAAACTTGCACTTTGAACTTCCTGTTGTCTGTTTTTACGTAAATTTGCCAGTTTCAGCATCCAAGTTAGTAAATGTTGATAAATAAGTTGACGATGTAATTTTGAAATCTCTAAACTTTGCTATTATCTTGCTAAATTCGTAAGTTCAACAAAATGATGTAATACCATGATCATCGTATTGTGGCATTCATTCACATGAATCAAATAATATTAAAATATCATATTTGTCAACTCATGCGGATTGCCTGTAAATTGTACGGACTTTCTCCTAATTACACAGCTTAAGAATGTACAAATAAAGTTATACAAATTTTTAATTCCAGCCACAAAGCGTAACTGGTTAAACTCACCATGATCTGGTAGCTGATATTGTAATCATAAGTCCTGTCTAGCCGTCGGCATAAACACAATAACATGGGAACCATCTTAGATCCAACCTTACGACATTACAAGTCATTAGCTGGGATGAAAAGAAACTTTCAGTTTGAGGACAGGAGTGCACGGACCATAGAGACTGTATTTAAATATAGGGCACTGGCGGCCCCAGAAGCTCCCGCCGTTAAGATAAACAAAATGTCGAAGTTTTTGTTGACGGACACACGCATGGACGGACGCACGCACGGATGGAGCCCGATACCATAGCTCCCGTGCCACTCGGGCGGCAGGAACTAATTAGGAGCCTCTAACTGAAATAGTTGATGAGATAAAGCAAAATGTCAAAGTTTTTGGTGGTATTTTGAGGCCAGTGACCTTGAAAAAATATACCAAGGTCACCTTTAGGTATGTTGTTTGTAGGGCTTTATGAGATGCATGTCCAGTAAAAATTAGAAGCCTGTAACTGAAATCGTTGATGAGATAAAGCAAAATTGTTGACAGACGCGTGCACGCACACACGCACCCACGCACGAAGCCCGATACCATAGCTCCCGCACCGCGAGCGGCGGGAGCTAACAAGGTATGGTCTGCACGATCGCCAAAAGTATCTGTTGCATATGCTCAAACACAAAACAAATTATCAAGAAAATCTTGGTTCCTGAGGGTATAGGCTATTACTGGACGTCACCCATCTACTTCGTGATATACCAGTGGAATGGTAAGAATTTGGATCAGAGATTTGTGATGTTGGTCAAGATTTTCATAGAGTGGAGCACAATTGAGGATCCCTGACATTCCCGTTTGTAACTCCAGCATGAGCGTGCCAATTTTCACAGTCCTGGATGAGGCACTGAGGTTTTTTATGTTCATACCCGAATAGAAAGCTTTTTAAGTTTTGAAAAATATTTACATTTATTTTTCAATCTCCATGTATAATTTCACTAATGAGAAAATAGTTAAATTAAAAATACTTTTTTTAAAAAGCTCATGGATTTTTTTTTTTTTTTTTTTTTTTAGGATTTTACAGATATTTACTGGAGTTAATCCAGGTGGGAACCAAAAGATGTTGGCATGTATGAAATATAGGCGACATTTCTTTTTAAAAAAATACCAACTTCATGCACCTTCTTATTTGTCTTTCTACCAAGCTAAACAAACAGTATATTGGCAGCAATGTTTTTGCTCTAATGACAGGGTAATGAAGCCCCCGACCTTCATTAAGTTAATGACACGTTAATGAAAACAACAATATATTAAAAGTTGCAAACAACAGATTTTAATGGTGCATTAGTTCATAGCAGTTCAATGAAAAGTTAATGAATCATTAAAGTTTGATACAAGCGGGTCCAGTTTATCAGTTTATGACCACCACATATGCCCGAAAGTAGGGATGGGCAGATCCTGCTGAATTGGTAACCCTGTAAACGATGGGAAATTAAACGTTTAAACGACGGGGGCTGGGGGGGCGTGCGCTAGATAATCGCCATTGAATACTTCAGGCTTAAACTTATACTTACAAAACACCAGTGACGACTTTCAGCATACCTTATATTGATCAGAAATATTAAAACTAACAACTACTTCTCTGAACGCATATTAGGAAAATTTATTTCCTCCACCAACGAGGTTATGTTTTCACCCGTGTTTGTCTGTTTGTCTCTGCTAATGAGATAACTCAAAAAGTTGGGAACGGATAGGCACGAAATTAGGTGGTACTCTAAGCATGACTTGATTCAATTTTGGAAGTGATCCGGAACACAATCAGGATTCTAAATCCGAAAGAACCAATACTGTCATACGGTGTGGCGGAGGTATGCACTCAACCAAGTGCCCTTCTAGTTTTGTATAATTTGTCTACAGTGGGCTCCAAAATTACTGACACCCCTCACTGGTAATGTGGAAACAACACTTTTAAAAATTCTAAAAAAAAAAATAAAAATATATAGCTACAGAGAAACTCGAAATACCAACATGTGAGACATACTGTACGATATCAATGCTCCAATGGAACCAATCAAAATCATTTACTGATTTAATTAAAAATCAATTTCCTCCAAATCAAAATGTTACAATTAATGGCACTTAAAGATGATTTAAATAACATCTACCAAAATTAAACCAGGTGTTAAATTCCACTTACTAAAGTTTTATCTACATGTTAAGTAACTTAATAGAGCCATTCAACACTTCCTGTTTCAATAGGTTATAAAAATGAGGTAACAAACATGCAATGTCCCTTTGTCCTCCAACGCCACAAAGAAAACAAAACAATGGTCAGTTCAAAAGAGGCTAATGGTCATTGACCTTCATAAATCTAGGAATGGTGACAAGAGGATTCACAAACAATTGAAGATGCAACTCAGCACAGTCAGGGCAATTATTAAAAAATTCCAAAGATATGGAACTGTTGAAAACCTCAAGGGTAGAGGACGCAACTGCATTCTGCCCCCCAGGATACTAAGGAGGATGGTGAGAAAAGCAACGAAATCCCCAAGAATCACTTTGCAGGCCATGGTGGCATCTTGGGATCACCAGGTTTAAAAAACCACCATCAGGCGCCACCTCCACAATCACAGGCTCTTTGGAAAGGTTGCCAAAAGAAAGCCTTTTCTGACAAGAAGACAAAGAAACAAGTGCTTGGAGTTTGCCAAATGTCATTTAAATTATGACTGGAACAAGGTACTTAAGTCAGATAAGACCAAAATTGTGCATTTTGGTCAGATATAGCATCAGCATGTTTGGCGTCGAAACAGAGATGGGTATAAGGAGAAGCGCCTCATATCCACAGTGAAATATGATGGTGGGTCAGTCATGCTCTGGGGCTGTTTTATTTCAAATCCAGGCGCACTGTTTCAGAAGAATGGCATAATAAATTCCATCAAATATCAGGATATTTTTGCTGATAATCTGGTTGCCTCCCCCAGAAGGCTGGGACTAGGCCTTTCCAACAAAACAATGACCCAAAGCATACCTCAAGATCCACACAGATATGGTTCTGTGAAAACAAAATCAACATTCTGCAATGCCCGTCTCAGTCGCCAGACCTCAATCAAATTGAAAACCAGTGGGCTGAGTTGAAGAGGGCAGTTGATAAACGCAAACCCAAGAATATGAAGGAGCTTGAGAAGATCTGCTCAGAGGAATGGTCCAAAATCCCCTCAAATCATTACCTCAACTCGGGATGTGCGTTTCTGGAAAAAATACTATTCGATAATCACTGCTAAGTATTCGAAAATTATTCGAAAATCGACACCGCCCGCCCCCCCCCCACCTCCACCCCATATGCGCGCACTCTCACACTCAAGCGAAGACAGAAACAGCTTTTTCGTCTTTTATCATCAGCAGCATATGACACGGTTAATTTAATTGAACACGTAACTTATTCTCGTCGTTTACAACGGGGAATCACAGTTTATGATGCCTCGGTGCGCATGCTTAGCTTTGTTAAGGGACATACTTGTCACTGCTGTAAGCACCGAGGCATCAGCACCTTCAGTGCTTTCATATTGAACAAGTTCTCGTCGTTTAAAACAGGATATCACGCGGTTTATTTAATTAAACAAGTTCTCGTCATTCAAAACAGGGTAGACCAAATGACAGTGCCTGCATCGGCGCAAAAAAAAAAAAAAAAAAACAGCATTGGCTAACACGTCTTTTCTGTCGTGAGTGCACTAAAGAAACTGATCGTGACTTCATAAATTGGGTCTATTAGGTCTATTCATTGGTCCTCTAAAATCGTTCATATGCCCATCTCTCAATGCGTAGACCTATCCACGAAAAAACTGAACAAATGAAAATTACCGCCGTAATACCGGAAAGATTCAGCAGTAAATCAATAGCAAATTCCATTTTCATTTTTGAAAAGCATGCAAATACATTTTCATTAATTAAACTGTTTGACAGAAAGTAGTCTCAGGCAACGTGCACAACATAGGCCAACCATAATGATTTTGGCAAAGCCTGTGGCGAAAGAGATTATTTTAAAAGAGTTCCGAACGAAACTTTTACTAGGCTGTTTATGCATCATTAACATTCACGCCAATAGATACCGGTTGCATGAGATTGTTCTTCTGTTATTTTAGACACAGGTGGCGAAGGTCGTACTGCGCTGGAGGAGGTTTTACTGTTAGTGACACCCGTAGGCTGTCTAACGCGTTGCATCATCAGAGAGGACGTTTATTTCTGTTCCGTGTTTATTCATTTTTGTTGGATAAAAACGATTGTCAAATTAGGTATTCGATATTCTACTGTAGAACGACTATTCGAAAATTGATGCCCATCCCTAACCTTAACCTTGTCAAAAATTACGGGAAGACTCCATGCTGTTATTCTTGCCAGAAGTGGTTGCACCAAGGTCTGAATGAAGGGCGCCAGTAATTATGAGACCATGATTTCGTTCATTTATTTTGAATGAAATGATTGGTATGATTTTGATTGACTCCATCGAAACATTAGTGAAATATTTTACACAAGCTGGTATATTGTGTTTCTCTCCAATTATGTTGTTTATTTATGTTTTTTGTAATGTTTGTGCTTTGCCAGTAAGGGGTGCGGTAATTTTGGAGCCCACCGTATATAGTCCATACACCACACCCAAAGATGGCAAATTCTCACATTTGACAATTTATAACTCACTGTCCAATTAAAGCAGTAGAAAGGGTAACATCCACGCAAAAAAAAAAAAAAAAAAAAAAAAAAAAAAAACCCCCCCAAATCGTTCCTGCATAAGACAAAAGGTTATCTGCTGGTCTAATGGCAAAAACAGGTCAATCTGAATACATTGGACATAAATGTTGTAAAACCGAATAAAAAGATCTTGTCTCACCATTTAGGCGTTAGGCTGCATAGGGCAGTAACGATACAAAACTTCTTGTCTCCCAAGAAAACGTGGTTACAAGTTACGTAAAATGGTGTAATAAGAGACACTTTTGAGATATTTTGTTTGATTCCTCCCAAAGCAAAATAGCTTTGCAGGCCAGGTATGTGTCACATTGTGACTTAGTGCCCAGGCTTTATATTACTACTGGACATATTGAGCATGTGGGGTCACGTGACTTTATTTTTATTTGTTTGTCAGTGTCCCTTATAGCCCCATGCATGGGGCTATAAGGGACACCCACTCATTTGAGTTGATGGCTCTAATATACACATAATAAAGGTTATAAGGGACAAGGAATGACCCACTGTTCTCCTGGCATGTTGTCTTTGAAGGCCTTAATGGTAATCCCATGCCTGTCCAAATATCCTTTCACAATCAGACGTACAGTGCTTAACAAATTTATTAGACCACCACCCAATGTAAGGTTCATGCCACAGCTGCCCTAAATTAACAGTGGTGGTAATTACCAAAATCATTTTCATGTTTCTGTAATGGTTAATCCACCAGTATGCAAAGCTCTTTAACTGAAATGATAGCTAAAATATAATTGTTGTTCTCCATGAATTTTCGAATTTATCGTTTCACAAAAAAAGCAGAAACAAATAGTTAAGCACATTATTATTTTTTGATTAAGATGCCAAATAACGCATTGCGAAGCAGAAGTGACTATCACGGCACAAGTTCGAGCCCCGGTTGTACCATCCGGCAGTGGTCGGCAGCTTTTTCAGAAGTAGCGCGCAATTGGCCAGTGCGCTACAGGGATGCAAATTGGCAAGGGTCTGCCATGAAGGGTAATATAAATTGCTTTGTTCGTTCCTTAGGCGCCTCCTGTTGGCCAGAGGGGCGCTCGTCAGGAAGATTCTAAGCTTGTTCATGTTTCGGTATCCTCCGCGCTCGTTCTGAACTTGCGACGATTCAACCAATGAGTGTATAAGAAGCGGCGGCTGACAGGCGCCTGCTTTGGAGGAGAGCCGCGAGCTGTCTTCACTCTCCTGAGTTGGCAACAGGGGGTCGCATATGCGAAAGCCAAGTACATAGTCCCCCAGTTGAACATGCCAGATTCGGGCGGGATTGGAGATGCCAAATTAAAAAAAAAAGAAAAAAAAAGCCAAGTAACAGTAATTTTCGTGCATTCCTGAACATAAAAATTAGTTTTTGTGAATGCAAGAATGCAAGCTGTTATCAAGGCCAAAGGAGGCCATACAAAATAGTTTTTTTTGTGTGAATAAGGACTATTTAGTGAATTCAGTTCGTTATTTGCCAAAGAAATAACAGAATAACTTTTAGTTTTAAACAAGTTTTTGACAAATTTCTTGAATATTCGTGTTTTCTCATTCTTTTATGGCAGGTGGCCTAAAAAATTTGTTAAGCACTGTAGATCAATGTAATCTATTGGATAACCCCATTCACCACAGGTAACAAGGCGTTTCACCAACATCTCTTCAACTTTGGCACCTATGGCCGCTGGTCTGCCAGGATTCCCAGGCCTTTTTCATGTCTCTGTATCACTGCCCATGGCATGCTTAACGTCTCCAATGCTTTTCTATAGGTCATACCCCTATCTACCGCTTCCACAGCCTTCAAAACATCCTTTTTCTCATGATTTTTGCGAGTCTTTGTGCCTAACTTTGGTTCATATGTTCGTGGCATAGTGTCCCTTGTTACCCCAGATTTCAGTCTAATTCTAACAGACAATATAAAATAAAAGAAATTTGAACAATGAATAACAATTTTATAACACTGTCCAAAGTACACACACCTGGTAGTCTTCTCTTGCCAAAGAAAGTCTTATTTAGATTGTAAACACTTTGGCTTAGCCTGAAATGATGAAGTTTTGCAAGTCAAAAATTTTTCAAAAATTTAATATATAGCTGTTTATTGCTGTCAATCATAAAGGAACAATAGAATCGTATCCAAATTACCTTGCAATTTTCAAGTACCTACCAAGGTATCATAAAAATAATGTATCATCACAGGGAGTGTTGAAGCAAAACTAGAATTTGCGCTTGAAAACTTCCCGAGATAATTGTCCCTTGTTGCCCGGCCGTCCCTTATGACCCCATTTTACGCCAGCAGTAATAGTAATATTATTATTATTTGAGAATTTTAACATTTTTCTTGACCTCAAGTTTGTTCTCTCAAGGTCATCAGAGGTTAACTTGGCAATAGGGAAGGCTCAAACCCATCCCTTGAAAACAATGATTGGTCATGAACTGTTTTCAATCATTCATTTAAATTACCAATACAAAAGCCCCGAAAACTCTCAACATTATCAGGTGTGGTCAGTTTTCATTAATAACGCACACCAGTCAACTCTCACGCGTTCCACATGAGTTTCAGTGGTATATTTACGTTACCCTGCTGTAGTCAGCAATTATTCAATCAACGCATGTGTAAGAGATTCTCGCACGGAAATGAAGTCCTTGTGCATGGAGGTTTATCAGTTTCACCTACGTTATGACTCCGGACTTCGCAGGCTTTTCTTTACTCAGGGGTTGGAAGCAATGCATGTGTTTAATTATCGTTTAAAAAGTTTAAATGAAATAAGATCATTTGAAATGTCTTTATGCAACTCTATAGATTCCAATGATCTTCATTTCAACAGTGGACACCCCCCCATATATATATACACACAAATGCGTATATATATATATATATATATATATATATATATATATATATACATACACACACACACACACACACACACATATACAAACATCAACTTTGCATTTACAACGTAAATAAAACTAACTCACAAACCTGTCTTAGTGTGCCAGTTTTTCCGTTCATTTCAATAATTGTACACTATGGTAGCCTAGCAAGTTTAAAAAATATTCAGTTTACAGAGATCTTAACCTCAAAGCCTTTTATTCAGAGACTATTGTAGGCTATGTATCATCTTGTAGCCTATAGTGCTCACCTTCCTCCCATTCGACTGTATCTTGTGTATGGGGGGTTGAGGGAAGATTTCCTGAGGCTGTTGCATCTGTGCATATCGGCATTTAATATTAAATGTGCATTTCGAAAAAATACATTTTTGTCGATTTCCGGTCTTTTTTAAACATGGATAATTATCAAGACCCCAAAGAAAACAGACAATAAATCTATAAGAACCGCAGCTTTTCTCATCTTTATCGTACTCGAATGAAAATAAATCATCTTGCACTCGGACCAAACAGTCACTGATTTCATACATACTGTGTGATCAATCATGTGCATGTGGAACTTCAGATCAGAGTGGAAGTGCGCATCCAATCTAATCCATCAGGATAGAAGGTTAGCGATTGATGTTGAAACAAGCTAGCTAAATAAAACCATTTGCCACTGGACGCATGCATCCATAACTGGCATCAACAAGACTCAAAATAGGAGTCTGTGTCACGAACAGTCTACGGTCATGAAGCAGACTGTGTTTTTTGGGCCAATAACGTCAGACATCGTCCTCACTCTCAAGGTGCGTTTCCATTACCCTTAGAAATGCGCAAAATCTAAATAGCGAAATAAAAAACTGGTTATGAAAACAGTCTGATATCACAAAATTTGCTCTCCGATCTGCAGTATTAGTCACCGAAGCCAAGACCTAATAAGTGGACTATTGGACTTTGCAGCAGACCAGCTAGTGTACTTGTAATTTAGCATATTGTGGACCACTTACATCGTTATTGTCAGACGAGCATTAACAAATTTGCCGCGTGCACAACTCGGCTGACAGGGACAAGGTCGAATGCATTGCCATTCTCGTCGATGCATGAGTACAGCCAAGCTGTGATTGGCTGATGGCAGGTACAATGGTACCACAGCCGATCTGTGATTGGTTAATATACGTAATGGTACCAACCGACCTGCAGAAAAAATTTTTGCACGCAGCGAGTTCAGGCAGCAGCGTAACTTGGGCCTTACAAAATGATGAATAGTAAGGGGGGGGCCCATGTGCTGAGATTATTCTTAAAAAGTTGAAAATTGAGAAACAAACAACAAATTCATTTTAAACTGATCAAGTTATTACAAATATTAAAATATAAAATTAAAGTGTCCATATATTTTGTTTACAAATGTTTATAATAATAACAGTATCCTCTGTGGGGCCCCTGCGAAGGCAGGGCCCCTAGAATCGTCCATGGTTATCCCCCCGGCTATATCACACAACACGTCTTTCACAAACACATTACACATATACATTCTTTGGTGAAGTAGTCACTGTCATTATAGATGGGACATATCTTGGATTCAGTTTGTCCGTATTATGGAAGTGAAAATGATGCCAGGATATCAAAGCACATTTTTGACACACTGTACCATCCGAAATCCTGGATGGAGGGGCCTGACAATGTGATTGTCGACAATGGCTTCAGGGATGTCATGTCTGTTCTTGAGTCCCATGGTTATGATGCACATATGCCATCTGTGCTAAGTGGCAACTCACAGCATGACACTGAACAGGGCAATGCTGATCGCCTCTGCACGAAAACCAGATGGGTGGTAGAGAGCTACCACGGGCTGCTACAGCAATGGACATTTTTCAAAGAGCGGTTAACCTCAAATCATTTTATTCCAGTCATTGGAACCTTAGTCCGAGGAACAACTGCTTGTCTCAATGCTGCTCGTGGAGCTATCTACCAACCTGATTCTGAGCGAAGAGCAGCAGATGTTGCGATCGCATTGAGGATGAAGTCTCGCTTGACCAGGCCAAACTCCCTGGCAGATAGAGTTCAAGTGGACCCAGACATGACTCGAAAGGCGAAAGCTTTTTGGCAAAAATTGGATGCTAGTGATATACAGTTTCCTCTCTTGCAGTTAGAGTACCTGAAAACAGTCACATGTGAGGTATACCAGCTCAAGCAGGCATCAGGTTATGTCTCAGAACATCTCACCCCTGATGGAGACTTTGAGGTGTGGGTGTGCCAGTATACACCAAGGTTCACTAAAGATTTGAGGCCAACTTGGTAAACCTCGGAAAAATTCTACCAAGGTATCCCGAAGTCTGTCCAGTTTACTTAAGTTTGGACAACACCTCAGTAAACCTGGGTTAAATTTTCCCGATACACACCGAGGATTGTCTGGACCACTGAAGTTCAGAGACAACATCGGTACTCCTCGGGAAAATTTCATCGAGGTAGACCGAAGTTTTTCTGCTAGGCCTATGCTCACAGCAGAACAAAGATGCTCGACCCAAAGGGTCGACACAGGTGCTTTCGACCGAAGGACAATTTAGAAAAAGAACAAAAGTCGGCAACCTCTTTAAATAGCTCCCCAAGTGAGTTTATTATCCACAGCGTTTTAGTCCGACATGGCGCCGTCAGGTGCACTTCCATGTTTGGAAGTGCACCTGACAAGGCCACGCCGGCCTAAACGCTAGGATAATAAACTCACTTGGGGGGCTATTTAAACAGTGTGCGGACTTTTGTTTTTTTTTCGACACTTTGTGGGGCCCCAGAATGGGTGGCCCCTCCCAAAAACTAAAAAAAATGTTAAAAATGTCATTTTTTGTCATAAAGAAAATTGATACCGCAGGTTTCTCTGGTGGATTGATGAACCCTGTCGGGTGGTTTATCAATGCTGAAACTTATTTTGAAATTGGTGGTTTGGGCCAGAAAACGCCCGCAATGGGACACCTTTTCAGAATTTTTCTTTTTGAAATTCCAAGCCCTATTTTTTAAAACAGTGTTAACATTTTGCTTGAACTTGAGTTTGACCATTCAAGGTAATTTGAGATCAACTTTTACACTGCCAGATAATAAGTCATATATGGCTTCCTATATGTCAATAATGCAAGCATAAGCACTACCTGCCACCATTAGGCCTCCACAGGCCATTTTGTATACATGAGACCCAACGTTTAAGTACTGTGCCCCACTGGACCCACTTCCAGTGACCCGATCAAAATGGCACTCTCAATGTACATTGAGGGAACCAAGGGGAATTGATTGCCTGATCAATCAAAAATCTGCGGAAAAAAAAAAAAACGTCTGGAGATATGATCTGGTATTATGTTCTGGCAAATTTACAGGAAAATTCACCATGCCAAATTAAAAAAAGGCTAAAACTTTTCCGGATGACGGACGAAAAACCGCGACAATAGCTTTTCGGCCCATTGGGCCAGTAAGCTAAAAATAAGACTTCGGGACCTGTGGCTCACCAGCACACAATCAGTAATGAACATCATTATCTTACAATCAAAGCAGAAATAATTACATGTAATTACGGATGTTTTAGTTCAGATATGATCATATTCAAAGCACATACCACAACTACATATACTATACTAGTATACGTAATATCTGCAATAGTTTTGAGTGCAACATGTCATTGAAATTGTATTTCTGCAAGTTTGCCTTTCAAAGGTTGTCATCCACGGCAAAGTTATGGTTACGAAGCAATATACAATATATGCAATCATTATGCTCTTAATAGAGTTCTGGAACCACCAAATGAGTTCATATATGACTTCCTATGTCTCGAATATGAACCTAGGCTCCATCTGTAACAGTTTTGGTGATGCAAGTCATTGTAATTTCACCATGTCAAATTTGAAATTCTAAGGTCACCAGTGGTCAAACTGAAGGTCACCAAATGATTGTTCATAAATGACTTCCCATATGTCTCGAAAACAAACCTAGGCTCCATCCGTTACCATTTTGGTGATAGAGATAATTGAAATTTCATTACGTCAAGCTTGGCCTTCAAAAGTCGTCGAAGGTCTAGTTCAAGGTCACCAAATGAAACTTCATATCTGACTTCCTATATGTCAGTATTACTATGGAGGTTTATTCCTATCCTTATTCATGAGTGTGGTATTTCAATGTGAGAGCAGACATATTGATAGCATGTTCAGATTTTATGTTTTCCCCCAAAATTCAGCTCTTGCACTCAAATAGCCCCTGCTTGCGCTTGAAATTGCATTGCTTCTACTCAAAATGCATGCTAATACCCAGATCTGTCACTGCTTGGACAGATTTTCTGTGCGTGATCTGCTGCAGCTTGGACAGATTTCCTGTGCGCTAGCGTCAGCCTTCCCTCATCAAACTCAAACTGACTGTGTGCTTGGCACATTTTTGCTTGTGCTTGGATTTTTCTGGGACACATTCCTGTCAAAAATCGCTAACCAATAAAATGTCAGGTTTCGTGTTGACCAATTAAATTGTCCCTGCCTCGTTGCAGTCCCGTTCATTTGTTTGCAGTACATTTTTCTCGGTTATTAAGCAGGTTCATCCGCTTCTGCCCTCCAAGGCTACATATGTACTTCCATTGCTTTCTTCATAACTTTGGAATAAAAGGACAGTTTATATATTTATACACCAGAGCCCATACTATTCTTTGGGCCATTCTCTGAGAAGTGAACCAAAATGTCACACACATGACCAGATGTCATCAAATAAAGAAATACTTTGAAAATTAATGAAAGGTATCAAATTTATTCCTTGCTATTCTCCATACCCCAAAACTATGAAAATTCTAGATTTTTCAACTTCACAGAGTTTTTGAAGTCAAATAGAGTTATGAAAAACCTGTTTCCGTGTGAAGTCACACACGTGACCAGTCGTATTTGACCTCTGACCTTAAGTAGTTAAAGTTAATGTAACAAATAACATTTTTACTTGATAGACTTGGATAAGTGGTACTCTTATACAAGGTCCACAATCATGAACCTCCAATGCTTTTGTCATTGGAGGAGATTTTTTCTACTATTTGTTACATTTTTGGTCACACACGTGACTGAGAATGGCCCCTTTTACCATACTAGCTAAGTCATAGCCGTATCACAGATCGGCCTCCAGGGCAGGGATTCCATTCAACTCACCCGCAGGTTATTGTAGAATTCATCCAGAACGAGGCTCATGGATCGCGTCAGGTTGCTTATATAGGATGTCTCCTGGTTTAGTGCATCCTGGAATGCCTCAAAGTCCTGCATCCACTCTACTGCAAAGCTGTGATCGATTATGTCTGTCTGGAAAGCAGAAAAGCCAAAGCTTGGCAGCCATTTTTTAACAGATCTTGAATGATCTCAGGTTGTTGGAAGAGAACTTTTATTTTCAATTTTTTCCCAAATGAAAACATTTGACAAATATTTTATAAAAGCAAAATGGACATGATAAATTATCATGCACATCCTTGTAAACTGTATTTTGGTAATACTCAATTCATGGCTTTGATTCCAGAAGGTTAGCAAAATTCTGGCATTTATCATACATAGCATTAAAAACCAAACAGCTCATGGCCCTTTCAAGATACTAATACCGACAAAGATAACATGAATTTTGGAAAGTGGCTAAAAAAAAAAAAAATCTTCCATTATCTCAAAAAAAAAAAAAAAAAAGTTGCAATTCACGAAAACCCAGACAACAGATGTATACACTGAAAGTACACTGATCAGAAAGGGAGGATACAAATTTGAGGGGCTTCCTTCAACGAGTTTACATCTGGAAGAAAGAAGTCTCCAAACAAAATGAACTCAAGAGTGAAATAGGCCATTAACCATCTTGAATTGCCACTTAGGGAAACAAAGCAACTTATTGATCAAATGCTTTGTAGTGTGCGGATTTTTACAATGCAGCAAAATGTGCCAGCTGAATGTATTGTGTAAGTACCAAAAATGATAAAACAGACACAGTTTGTGGGGCAGGTGTGCACTAATAGAGGACCTGCCATTCAATGTCATGGGCAATGTGCATGCAAGTCGGCATCATTACAGGGTCAGGTGAGGAGCGCAGTACCTTATTCATGACTACGATGAAGGGCAGCTTGGCCTTATAAAGAATGCTGCAGGCACATGAGACGGAGCAGTATTAACGCCATCACCTGAAACAGGCTCATAGCCTACCAAACTTAGAGGATATTTATCCAGCTTTTTTACTTCATGGCAAATAAACATACAGCATCAGATAAGACATTTCTTTTTATTAATGAAATAAATGAAACACACCTCGAAGAGGTTAGATTAAATTATTTTCATTAAAGGTACATTTTTTTCATAATGAAGTAGAGGAAACCTTATGGAATTACTCAATGTTGAGGAAAAAAGTTATGGAATCATCAACAAAAAATAATAAATTGGGACTTTGTTGCTTCTCCTCAGGCTTTTATGATGGCCTGAATTCTTTGAGGCATGAACGTCACTTATGAAAAACAATATTCTCCATCAAGCTGGTTCCAAACTTCTCAAATAGCAGTTGACAGATCAGCCTTGCAGGATGGGGCCTTGTCATGGAACATTTTTTTTTTAATTTCCTGCGTAAATTGTCAATTGGATTGAGATCCAGACTGTTTTCTGGCCATGTCATTGAGTTGATACACCTTTCGTGAAGAAATGCTTTATACTCTGCTCTGTGGCAAGATGCACTGACATTCTGAAAAAATGACTTCATCATTAGTCCTATTTTCTATTGATAGAATCAGAAAATGGTCCAAAAATTTCAATGTACACCTGCGCATTGTGGTAGAAGTGATTTCCATTTCCCCTGGTCCTTTACCTGACATAAAACCCCACACAGGGCTACCAACTTTTCAGAACACCTTTGAGTAGACGAGGAGATACTTTGCACATCTATTTCTAATGACAGGTGCGTCGGACCAGGATAAACAGTTCAAAGGAAACAATGGAGTCCCGCACATTGTCTAACTTGCAAATAGCAAAAGTTTAATGTGACGTTTCAGTACTTAAACCTTCATCAGACAAATACAAACCACATTGAAAGAAGCCATCTTAACCACACCCTATTTAAGATGGCTTTCTTTCAATGCGGTTTGTATTTGTCTGATGAAGGTTTAAGTACTGAAACGTCACATTAAACTTTTGCTATTTGCAAGTTAGACAATGTGCGGGACTCCTTTAGAACACCTTTGAGTGAAACCGGAAGAAAAAAGTGTGAGCATTGGTGGGCAATAAACCATCGCGGGGGTTCCAGGGGAATGGTCCCCTGGAAGAATATTTTATACATATTAAAGTTAACTGCAGCAATTTGGTGCACTTTGAGAGCAAAATTAAGGGTCTAGATCAATGAGGATCTGTACTCTTGTAAATCACTTGTGCTATAGTAAACTATTTAGTCATAAACCCATTGTACAGATGTGAGTGGTGACGACTGGCAAAGTTCGACAGCTTATAATTGGCCAAAACCTAAAATGAATATTGCACATATCTGAGCCATAAAAGAAATTAAGAAATAACCTGTTTTGAACTGGTTTATTTTTAGAAACCAACTCTTCCATTTGACCTACATCCCAACTGGCAAACTACCTTGCATTTGGACTTGTAATACTGTATCTAGCCCAAGTTCCCTTTAATGATTAGAGTAGCCATTCAGGCAATCACTACTTAATAAAGAAACACTGATGATGGCCTAACAACTTTAAAAATACTGTGCTAATCGCACTTAAGACCCTTCGGCTGTGTATGTAAGTGGAATTGGGTGTTAGTTGGATTCTGATTGCAGAAATAATATATGTAATGAAGCCAAGCGCTGATATAAATAACCTTGGCGTGGGCATTTTTTATTTTTCACAATACGCCCCCTGGTGGCCAAACTAAGAGTCGATATTGGCTGGAATTCAGTAGGTAAGTGAAGGATCCATAGACGTACCACCCAACCAAAAATGAGAAACCTAGAAGCAAACCTGAAGGCGCTAGAGCGGTAACGTTGTTGAATTTAAAGTTCGGCAGCATTTACGCTATTCGACGTATAAAACGGTAAAAAATGGGTGAAATCAAAATCGCGTCTGATATGTGATGAAGTATGATCCCATGTACCTTCAGTAAAAATTTGAGCGTCCTGGCTGAAATAATAAGGAAGTTATGTCAATTTTTCATTTTTCACAATAAGGCCCTTGGTGGCCAAACTAAGACTCGAAATTGGCCGGAATTCGATAGGTTTGTGAAGCATCCATAGCTGGACCACCCACCCAAAAATGAGAAAGGTAGAAGCAAACCTGAAGGCACTAAAGTGGGAACGTCGCTGATGGACAGACGGACGGACGGACGGACAGGCAGTCGGCGAAGAGGTCGACCGAGGGGTAAAAATGGCTAACACTCATCTGTTTCATTCATTAAGATAGATCATAAAGTAATGTACGCTAGCCACCAATCAGAAGTCAGGAGCCGCACAAGTATTTTCTGTACAATTTTTCCAATGACTCTGTAGCTTACCTGCAAGCAATCCTATAGAGATGATACAAGTTATGAAAATTTCATGTGAAGTTTGACCTTTGATTCATTGAAGGTCAATGTCGAGGTCACTAAATAAAAGTTCACATACATCTATAAGACCTCCTGTAATACAATCCTAAGCTCTGAGGCAGGTTTGGAGATACAAATCATTGAAAATTCAATATTTCAATTATGAACTTTAAAGGTCACAGAAGATCAAGTTGAGGTCAGCGAATGGACTTCATTTATGACTTTCTAAATGTCTCTATACAAACCTTGGCTCCATCTGTGACCGTTTTGGCAAAACAAGTCATTGTAATTGTATTATGCCAAGTTTGACCTTCAAAGGTCACCAACAGTCAAGTTGAATGCCAGCAAATGAAAGGTCATGTGTGACTTCCTTTAAGAAGATCCTGGGTTTTAGGAAATTATAACCCTCTAAAATAGCATTGGATTGATCACAGTCTACAGAGAAAGAACAGAGGGTGATCCAATCTTTTGGAAAATTTAATCACACATACCTGGAAAGTAAAAGCCCATCACTTGAAGAACACACAAAAAGAATGTTTCTAGGTCTACATCAGTAGTCTGTCAAATTCCTCCAATTATTTCAACACAAAAGTGGTTCACATTATATGCCAAATATCTTCCATGTAATAGGAAGATATGTTCAAGATATTAGTAAAAGTGTTCTCCATTTATTACGATTTGATTTAACAATCTCGTTTCCTTCATGAAAGGTTTTTTTTTTTTTATACTGCGAGTTCATACTATTCCTTTAAAAATTAAAGATTTTCATGTACAAAGATTTTAAAGTGCCCCTTCTGCGAGAAAATGGAATTATCTGTTAGTATTTCAATATGATAGGTCCATAAACAGTTTGTGACATGTCGTGGTTCTTGAACTCCAACACCACTTGAGGTATTGGTTTTTGCGAATAAAAGGAAATAGGCGGAGAATTTACGCCAGGAAAAAACGTGTTGTGTGTTACGAAACACCGCAAATTGAATATTCACATTCTCGCCGGTTCTCGCCCACTCTGGAGTGTAACCGCCCACACAAAGATTCGAGCAACGTGCCCCCTGTCATCCACAGTCTACGGCAGGGGTCGGCAACCTGCGGCTGTGGAGCCGCGTGCGGCTCTTCAGCCCTTCTACAGTGGCTCCCTGCAGCTTTGAAAAAAAATTAATAACGGCTATTTAAATGTATTGTTTTCTTTCAAACAAAATATCGCTTATTTTGGAGATCGGGGTGATACTGTGACACTCAAAAAAAAGCATATTTGTGACCCCGCCCGTGAAAACGCGGCAAAACTCGCCTGATCTAATTTTTGAGATAGAGACCGTCAAGTAGCCCAATCCCTGTGATGAAAAGTGACAAAAATATGAGATGTTAGTTTATGGCTGTAATGATAGGTTACATATTGGGGTTTCGAAATAAAGTTAAAAAATTAATTTCTAACATCTTACATATTAAAATTAATGAATTTATGTACACTTCGTTTACGCGGAAGTTGCTTTCCACAAGCCTGGTCTATTATGTTTTCAATCGGCTTTTAGTTTACCTTCGGAGGATGAACGCATGATAGTTTGGGTGTCATTCGGTCTAACATTGAAAATGAATGTAGACGATAATGCGCACCATCGCAAAGCAGGTCAGTCGTAGGAATGGCAAAAGAGTTTGATTTAAACCGGGTGCGGATTTCTCCACGGATTGCGTCGTATCATCAAGGAAATTTCAGAAATAAAGCGTTTGCATTTGTAGATTAACGTCTTGTGAAGCTAACCAGCCTAGTTTGAGGACATGTCATGCCTGCCAGAACTTTAATATTGACTGAGTGGAGGTCATTTCAGAGATATCAGTTAGATTTTTTCACGGAATATTCCTTACATGATGTAGAACGACCTTGTGTAAAAAAAAACAAAAAAAAACTGTTCTTCACCAGAAAATGACTTTAGCTGGGTTATCACAGGCAGGGATATGGGTGACCTATTGGTAATTGCAAATGACGAGACATCTGTCTCGTTGCGTTTTCATTTTGGCAAGGTGGGATGATGCACTGGGGCTCGATGCATAGGCTACTAACACGAAAGCCCATCCGGGTAGGCTATTACGAGGCTAAGCCACTTTTAGAATGGTTTAAAAAAATCAATAGCCTAATCGCAGGGCTGCCAAATTTCTTCGCATTCTCACGCATACGGCGTAGGTCTCACGTATTTTCGAGACATATTCACCGAAGTCAGCAATTTTTCAATCAGCGCGTAGCTATATATTAATGAGATTCTTACGCTTAATTGAAGTCTTTGTGCATGGCAGTTTCAGTTTCACTAGCGTAGCGGTGAATTTCACCACGAGTAACACGGAAAGCGATCATGACTCTGGACCTCTTGCGCTTTTTTTTTTTTACTTGGGGATTGAAAGCAATGAATGCGTTTCATGATCGTTTCGATTGTTTGCATGGAATAAGACAATTTGAAATGTCTTTATGACATTCCATTGCTTTCAATTCCTGTGTAAAGAAAAGCGTGAGAATTCCAGAGTCATAATCGATTACCATGTCACTAGTGGGGAAATAAACCGTGATGTACGTGAAACTGATAAACTTTCATGCACAACAACTGTAATTCTGCAAGAGAATCTCTTAAATGCGCTTTAATTGAATCATTGCTGACTACAGCACAGGAACGCGAATGCCACTAGGAAGAGTGAGACTTGAGTCGAATGCGTTGGAGTTGGCAGCTCTGCAATCGAGAGGGCTGCGAGACATTTCGTCTAATTTGTTAGATAGGCTAGTAAAATTACCACTATGAAACGTCCATTGTTATACGTGTTGATGGCGTTTCCAGCATTGCATCGGCCTCCTCTTCAGATTCGGGGTCATATACACACACACACACACACACACACACACACACACACACACACACACACATAAAGCAATATTTGTGAACTTTGTGTAGCCATTGCTTCGCAGAGTCTTACTATGCTACCTGTAAAATTTGTTGTCTTTCACCGTCTATGGTTGTAGCTAGCTAGGCTCTGGGGCAGTCGGGCGTTGGGGCCATATAGACTGTATAAAAAGATGGACGCAGCACCCTGGTCTGAAAAATGAAGTCCATGCGGAAGTACCGTAAAATGGAATTCTATTTAATGGCCAGCAGATGGCGACGTCGGTGGTTGCAGAAAGAAGTTCAGTCCTATAGAAGTCTATGAGAAAATGGCCCTACTTTCCCACCTGATTTTTCATTTAAACAATGATTATTCACATTATTTTATGGTAGCTATAGCAAGTTTAAAGTCTCCTTCGATATATCATGATGTTCATTTTTGTAAATTATGGTCCCATATAGACTAGAATAAAGGATAAAGCCAGAATATGCTTTAAGGGCGTGGCTATCCTCTGGTCCTCGTCCGATACGGTTAGATCCAGGGCCATGGTCCTCCCCGGATCTTCAATACACGCTCTCGTCCAATAGGAATCACATCCAGTTTCTAAATGACAACATGGCGTAATTCAAATTGCCAAAATGGAGGCTTCTTTTATGGTATGCTGAAACCAATGGGTGACGTCACGGTAGCTTGGTCCATCTTTTTATACAGTCTATGGTGGGGGCTGTATACATATTGAATATTCACGAATGTAGCTAAACTATCCAATCAGCGCAAAGCTTATTTAAACACCAGATATTCATGAGGGAACTTGCCTGTCTTCTCAGACAGCCTTTCAGGGATGGTTAGAAGGTCATCAAATAAGCAATCCAAGGCACTTTTCCCACAAATAATGGTATGAATACGATGGCAGGGCATTGGGGATTAACACAAAATGTCAGGATTTGTCTGGAAGGGGCACTTTAATCTCCTACATGTTCCTGACCACCACAAAATAAAACTTAAACTTACATAAAATGTATTACAAAGTTGGTCTAGGAGAAGTTAGAAATAATGAATGTGATAAATAGCTTATTGTAGCAATGTTTGATCTAAAACGCAACAGAATATTCCAGCAATTAAAATAGGACATCTTCTACGAAGCAAAGCTATATATAAACTAGAGGGCACTCAGAGAGTGCATTTACCTCCGCAAAACCTGCATTTCGCCTTACGATGCAAGTCGAAATCTCAATTTCCTCAACTCGCGCAGCTCCCGATTGTGAAGAAACAATTAGGCCAGCGATGGCTGATACTGCTAGAAATGTTCTTATGGACCATGGGTCCAGTCCAGAATACGTGACAGATCTTCACGAAAATTTAATCAGTTCTTTGTGGGTACAGTGTGTGCCAGGACACAAAGTTTTGTCAAAATCCACGTGTTACTTTTTGTTCAAACCCATTATCTAATTAATGAACAAACTAACTGACGAACGCCGATGAAAACATTACCTCCATGCGGAGGTAAAAAAAAAACACATATTGCTCCTGAGTTAAGGATAGTCCGACACCGACACCATGGATAGACAAGAGGAAAAAAAACATTAAACATAAGCCTACTTCTTGAGCCTGCAAGTGAAAAAGTATGCAAAACATAAATGCAAATTCCACAAAAGACTATTACATTCCTACATTTTGCAAAATAAAAACGAAACTGATGCAAAAAAAGCCTAGTAACTTTGATCCTATTAGATCCAGCCAGGGGCGGGCTGGCCATAGGGAGGTGCGGGAGTATTCCCGAATGGCCAGTCTGTTCCATGCCGAACTGGCCGGTGGTCAGAATGTTTTTTTTACCCAATAAAACGCAGCTGCGATAGACCGCAGCAGCCTGCCCTCACAGCCGCAGGTGGCACAGAGTGGAATGTCAGACTGGATCAATCTAATGTTTTGCATATTAAGAGGGGATACGAGCGGCCCCTCCCAATATGAGATGACCCTTGTTTCTATTGAAATGTGATTGGCTCAGCCGCTCAGTCACTAAACTGTTGTTTTCCTAAAAAAAAAAAAAAAAAAAAAGAGGAGCGGGGTAAATGTACGGTAGTGCATTGCGTTTAAATCAGCAAACATGCTAAAAAGAAAGAAGCCAGAGAAAGAGATGGGTGGAGCGGAGAAATTAAGGTCAAAAAAGAAAAAAAGGTTAGAGCAGGATGCAGCCAAATGCGCAAAATTAACAGACCTTTTCCGTGGTGGAGGGGCTAAGGTCAGCGTGGCTACAGTCAGCCAGGCCACTGACGACACGGGACCGAGCAGCATGGCCACAGCAGGTTAGCAAGCACCGCCTACATGGCCCTATCATCCCCGCTTATCAGCAATGTTATACCATACGTGCATAAATCATTAAGCTGCTTTATCAATTAAAAATAAAATCCATACTGGCTGACCAGAAAAACGCACAAATTTCTTTAGTGCAAAAGAAAACATTTCAGGAGAGTGTCTGTGTTAGAAGTTAAAAAGATAATATTTGGATATATAGGCTATGCATCCTGTTTTCCTGTTATTTTTTCAACATTAATCTATAGCCATTTTTACCAGCTCAAGAAAAATTCATTTACAGTGTGTATGTGTGTGTGTGTGTGTCTGTGTGTGTCACTTTTAAGTTGATTTTTATATTGTATTTGTGTTCTAACACTGAATTCTTTGCAAAAGTGCTATAGCGTTTATCATTGTTGCTGTTATTATTATTAGCTGACAAGGCCAGTGTCAGTCGTGCAGTTGATGCAGAGGGACAGGATAATGCCAGTAATAGTAGTGAGGAGGAAGACACAGATGAGGAGGGACAGGAGAAGGTGGAGGATATGATTTTGTAATATGCTCATCAACCCGTTCTTTTATCCAAAAAAATCTTTTATCCAAAGTGCTTTACTATTTATGCCTCTCATTTATTAATCTCTCACACACGCACGCACACACAGTAGTTTTGATTGTTGAAAAAACTGTGTTTGAGTATTCATATTATGTGTAAGCATATGTACTTCAATACACTACTGACGGACTAATCTGCGTGTTTTTTTAATATCATAAGATTGTTTTTATACTGCAAATAAAGTATTCATGTTAAAATTACGGTTCCACTTGGGTCCTTCGTGTGATCGGAAAAAAAGGCCTCTCCAAGTTAAGCTCCCAGGTTGAATTTCAACCCCAGCCCACCCCTGAATCAAGCATTATTAAGTTCACATTCTAACATTTGACAATTTGTAAAAAAAAAAATAAATAAAAAAAAAAAAAAAAAATCCAACAAACAAATCAATAATACGATATGTACATAATTTCAGAAAATTACTTGTCCATGGCTGTAGTGCTACTTTCCATGGACGGCGTGAAGAAAGCAGATCCCAACGAATAATTTCATCTTCTCAGGGACACCATTTCTCTATGCTTCATAATTTTCCCATGTTCCGTTAAGCAATGCATCCTCGCAATCAGTAACTGATCAAGTCATTACAATATACACAAAGAGCTTTTCCAAGCCCCTCCACTTTCTGCAGAAAGTTTGCCAAACTTTCGTTCACATCCTCTGTATTCTTCCCAATTTTTACTTTAATTGTTGCAGTTTTTCCGACCAGTCCCACCTGAACCTATTTCAAGCTGACTTG
This sequence comes from Gymnothorax javanicus, assembly GCA_029692085.1. Taxonomy (NCBI): domain Eukaryota; kingdom Metazoa; phylum Chordata; class Actinopteri; order Anguilliformes; family Muraenidae; genus Gymnothorax; species Gymnothorax javanicus. The sequence goes on along the minus strand of CM056193.1, from coordinate 123,592,010 downwards.
TCGATTCCCTGACCTCAAGATTCATCTTCTTTGTTCATCCATTTCACCATTTTCGAGAGCCAACTATGCCAATCTCACGTGTTGTCAAAAAGATTGGCACCATATTTGACAATCCAATGATAAACGATTAAACATTCCCGTGTCATATGCGATTTAACTCTTCGAGTTACGTGAGCAATTCGGAAGTAATGTGAGGTTGTAATTGAATGGCCTGCACAAAGCCCTGACTTTAAATCACATAGAAAATATGTGGGGTGAGCTAAAGAAGAACATCCATGCCAGAGGACCATCAAATCTGGAGGAGCTTGAGAGATTTGCCAAAGAAGAATGGGCTGGGATTCCTCAAAAGAAGTGTCAGAGACTTGTTGAAAACTACAGCAAACAACTGCAAGCTGTTATCCAGCAAAAAGGATACACAATTGACTATTGGGATCCAGGGGGCTAATAATTTTGACCCTGGTAGTTTTTGTTTTTTGTGGAATATTTTCATTTCTGTGTGCAAACTAAAATAATGTAAGCATCCAAAATAAAACTAGGATGTCTAAAAAAGGTGTGTTAAAATTGTGTTGCCCTGTTTAAAAGCACTTGGGAAATACTTTCAAAACAATGACATTTGTAGGGGGGCTAATAATTTTGTCCTCAACTGTATATGTGAGAAAAAAATAACAGTAATCTAAACCAGAGTTTCATAAATAATCAATACCCAGGAATGATCATTATCTGACCATGAATGACCAAAAAAAAGTGTAGTGTCCGTACCCCTGTTAACCAATCCAGTGATGCAACTAAACTTTATATATTTCATCTTTATAAAATGACAGTGGGTTTATGAAACTAATCCATGACTTATGTGATGGGTAATGGAATTAATCATATAGATGGAGGATCTTTCCAAATCCAAATTTTAGTGTCCATACCCAGTGTAGTGTCCATACCCCCCAATACTTACCCAATTATTATGCCCGGATTCAATATTACGTAATGCACAAAAAGTATGCAAACTGAATTATTTTGTTGTAATTTTGTCAGTTCTTAATATAGACTGTGCTCAGTAGAGATATGTAGAGACATCTAATGAGGTACATGGTATAAACATCAGTGATTTTGGAAAGAATACCAAAAAGTCAAACTGAAATTTTTATATTAAACCAACAATATAAAGTATGGTGGTTTGTTCAGTTTATTTTGCAATAAACATTATTTTGTCAAACAGATATAGCTCAGTCAGAATGAACGTTATGCTTACTAGGTTGACACACTGTAGTTTCCACACCCCTCCATTCCTGTAAAACTTCAACTTGCCACGACACAAAAACTGAAATAGGATACTCAGTCATACTTGGCAGAAAGTTGCAGGACATTATTGGCCATTCATAGGATACAAGAACACAGCAATTTGTTTCGGTAAAAATTTGGGCCCAAGTGTCCATCCTAGAGTTAATTGTGACTAGGCCGTATGTATGTTATTTTCCCCTTTTCCCCAGAGACTCTACATTTTAACATAAACCTGCCACAGGGACAACAGATGTGAATTAGTCTCTGGCTACAATCTGGCGTATTTACATTTCGCGTGAAATGTTCATGAATGTGCATTCGTCAGACCACATCGAGAGTATTGTCTACAGTCCTGGGGACCATACTTTAAGAAAGATATGGGTCTGTCCGAGCAAAAGGGTAGGTTTGCATACCCCCGACTTCCACCCTCTTTTTTTCTGAATGGGCGGGTCAGATGCATAATTTAAGCGGATTGGTACAGTGCCGTAAAAAAGTATTTGCCCCCTTCCTGATTTCTTATTTTTTTGCATATTTGTCACACTTAAATGTTTCAGATCAGCAAATAAATTTTAATATTAGACAAAGGCAACCCGAGGAAATACAAAATGCAGTTTTTAAATGATGATTTAATTTATTAAGGGGAAAAAGCTATCCAAACCTACCTGGCCTGGTGTGAAAAAGTAATTGCCCCCTGAACCTAATAACTGGTTGTGCCACCCTCTGCGACAACAACTGCAATCAAGTGTTTGCCATAACTGGCAATGAGTCTTTCACATCACTGTGGAGGAATTGTGGCCCACTCTTCTTTGCAGAATGTTGTAATTCAGCCACATTGGAGGGTTTTTGAGCATGAACGGCCTGTTTAAGGTCATGCCACAGCATCTGTCGGATTTAAGTCGGACTTTGGTTAGGCCACTCCAAAACCTTCAGTTTGTTTTTTTTTTTTTTTTTAAGCCATTCAGAGGTGGACTCGCTAGTGTGTTTCGGATCATTGTCCTGCTGCATAACCCAAGTGCGCTTGAGCTTGAGGTCACCAACTGATGGTTGGACATTCTCCTTCAGGATTTTCCGGTAGAGAGCAGAATTCATAGTTCCATCAATTACGACAAGCCCCAGGTCCTGAAGCAGCAAAGCAGCCCCAAACCATCACACTACCACCACCATGTTTGGTATGATGTTCTTCTTATGAAATGATATGATAGTTTTACGCCTGATGTAACGGGATGCACACCTTCCAAAAAGTTAAACTTTTGTCTAGTCAGTCCACAGAATATTTTCCCAAAAGTCTAAGGGATCATCAAGATGTATTTTGGCAAATGTGAGACAAGCCCTTGTGTTCTTTTTGGTCAGCAGTAGTTTTCGCCTTGGAACCCTCCCATGGATGCCATTTTTGCCCAGTCTCTTTCTTATTGTTGAATCATGAATACTGACTTTAAATGAGGCAAGTGAGGCCTGCAGTTCTTTAGATGTTGTTCTGGGTTCTTTTGTGACCTTCTGGATGAGTCGTCGATGCACTTTTGGAGTAATTTTGGTAGGCCGGCCACTCCTGGGAAGGTTCACCACTGTTCCAAGTTTTCTCCATTTGTGGATAATGGCTTTCACTGTGATTCACCGGAGTCCCAAAGCCTTAGAAATGGCTTTGCCACCCTTTCCAGACTGATAGATGTCAATTTCTTTGTTTCTCATCCGTTCTTGAATTTCTTTAGTTCGCAGCATGACATGTTGCTTTTTGAGATCTTTTAGCCTACTTCACTTTGTCAAACAGGTTCTATTTAAGTGATTTCTTGATTCAACAGGTCTGGCAGTAATCAGGCCTGGGTGTTGCTAGTGAAATTGGACTCAAAAAACATGGTTAATCACAGTTAATTCATGATTTAACAAGGAGGGAAATTACTTTTTGACATAGGGCCAGGTAGGTTTGGAAAGCTTTTTCCCCTTAATAAATGAAATCATCATTTCAAAACTACGTTTTGTATTTACTCGGGTTACCTTTGTCTTATATTAAAATTTGTTTGATGATCTGAAACATTTAAATGTGAAAAATGTGCAGAAAAGTAAGGAATCAGGAAGGGGGAAAATACTTTTTCACAGCACTGTATTTAGTACACATCCCAGAGAGATAGGAGATAACTTTATGCCCCTCACATAAACCACTGAAAAGTTACCTCATTTAATACGTCTATTTAGGGGCAATTTTCAGTTTATTTTTGTGACATTCTTGAGTACGTCGAAAGAGAAGCCTTATTAATACCTTAAGGGCATTCTTTTCATATTAACTTTATTTTCTACTTGAAAATAAGAGTTTGAAGATTTTATTCCACACAAAGATTCAAATTTAGGTGTAAGCAGAAAAATATTGTTGTTGTTTTTTTGGAGGGTTCCGTATGTGATGCTGTTCCGTCCATCAGCTACCCAATGTACATTCTTAACAAATATCATGAAATAAACACCTTGAAAGTAATTTTTTCTGTTTTGAGCTTCAAAACTATTCATCTCCTCGCAACATAAGTGGTGTGATGGTTTGTTTCTTGCGTAGTTACAAAGAAAAACACGTCTTATTTCAGCCGCCCGGAATTCCGTCAATCATCATATTACGTGACCGGCATTTTTGGATGCTCCTCTATTCCAAACGCCCGCCAGAAATAGAACAAATTCATTAGCATTGGATGATATCCCCCAAAATGATGACGTCACCAATTTAGTTGTTTACCTCAATGGCGTCTTCCCGCTGTCATATACGGAGGTAGGTTTTCCGTCAACAAAATCACATACATGACCATCGTCACATACAGTTAAAGTTCGGTTCGCTACTCAGTTATTTCGCGGAATATTCAAGGAGAATTCTGGATTATATATCTTCCATTTCCAACCCATCTTTTTAGCGTGGTGGGCGGTGGAATGCATGCCGATTCTTCGCACGTGATTCAAAAGTTGTTTTGACAGTGTGCCAATTCGGTGCCGTTATGTGATTTGGACATCGAGAAATGGTGGTCAACTGTCGTGTCACGCCAAATATATCATGGAAAACTGGTAATAAGTGTCTTGTATGCTATGATAAGAAACCCATCATAGTATTTTGTCTTTTTTTGATCGCCGGTACGACTGTTTTTGGTGATAGTTTTTGCGCAATTTCATCTCAAACGATCTTTTTGTATGGAGGTTACGTGTGTGATGGTTGATTTGTGCAAAAGTTGTCCAGCCTCATGTTGGCGACGATGTCATATTCTAAATAAAATATATACTGTTTGTGAGGTTCAATAAAAGTGCAGTTTGTGCTCAATGCTATTGCTCTTAAAATATTTTCAAACTGCACCACTAACATCCCAAAAAAGGTAAAAAAACGTTGGAGCAATTACATTTTTTGTCAAGCATCACATACGGAACCACCCATCTTGACATGCATCACATAGGTGACCTGTTGACCACTCTGTGGACACCATGCCTAGTTTAAATGAAATGGTTTGCCTTTCATTACCTCATAACTTGGCAGTGTTGGTAAAATATCGAGGGCTGACTGCAGTAAACAGTTATGTCCAATGTAAAACATCTGGAAATAACTGTTTATTGCAGTCAGCCCTCGATATGAAGCTCTTTTGAATGCTGCTTATCCCTTTTTGAATAGAAAAATATATCTTGTCCTGCCCTCCAGCATGGACATTTCGACATACTTAAAATCGATTGGAATCTTTGCATTTCAAGTGTTGCCCAGCAGGGTTTGTGCTAGATGTGTGTTGGGATGGTTGTTTTCTATGGTGAAAGATTCAAATCTCAAGGTAAATGCTTTTTGATGAAAAAATTTGGCTTCTCTTATTGTCCACATCACATGTGGGTGTACAGAGCACCGGATTCGCAAATTGATGTTTTTAGTAAATGTATGGGTGAATTACTCTCCAATATGAACCAGAAAAATGTTTTTATGTGTGGGGACTTTAATATTGACTTGATAAATCCAAATAATAGCTCTATAATAGAGGATTATATTAACACCATGTATGCCATGGGTATGCAACCATTAATCACAAAACCAAGCAGGATTACTAGACACAGTGCCACCTTGATAGATAATGTGTATACTAATGTATTAGATTCTGAAATATTTAGTGGCATCATGATAAATGACATTACTGATCATCTACCAGTTTTTGCTATTTGTAACTGCAAATTAGATATAAGGGACCAGGCTAGATCGAAAACCCTGGAACACACAGAAATCAGAATTAAAAGCGAAAAAAGGCTAAAGAAACTAGAATTAGATATGTTGAACCAAAAATGGGATAATGCATTAGCAGAAAACGATCCAAATAGAGCCTATGAGGCTTTTCTATGGACAGTAAACTCCCTGTATGATAAACACTGTCTAGTCAAAACAACGAACAAACTGAAGCAAAACAAAGAGAGAAGACCTTGGGTTTCAAAAGCACTGGCAAATGCCTGTAAAAAAAAAAAAATACACTGTATAAGCAGTTTCTGAGAGAAAGAACTGAGAAAGCAGAAATTAGGTACAAAAATTACAGAAACAAAATGACACAATTACTAAGGAAACATAAAAAAGAGTATTATGAAAAGCTTTTATTAGAAAATAAACATTATACCAGAAATCTCTGGAATATAATAAAGAAGAACGTCTCTGGGAGGACTCGAAGAGGAGTACCCTGCATTCTTTAATATAAATGGCAAAAAGGTAGAGAACATGGAATTGGTCGTGGAGAATTTTAACAGTTATTTTGTGAATGTTGGGCCAGAACTAGCAAAGGGTATTAAATCCTCACACCTAAGATGGGACTACCTTGATAAGGATGAGGAAATCCAAGACACAATGACTTTAACTCCTGTTACCGAATCTGAAATCAGATCAATTCTGAAAAATTGTACAGCTAAGACATCTGTTGATGTAAATCAATTAGATATGAAATTACTGAAAACACTAACTAACGCAATTGTAACTCCACTTACGCATATATGCAATCTACCCTTCTCCTACGGAGTGTTTCCAGATAAAATGAAGATAGCGAAAGTTATCCCTCTCTACAAAAGTGGGGATAAATATGATTTCTCAAACTATCGTCCTGTCTCGATTTTACCTCAATGCTCAAAGGTCCTAGAAAAGCTCTTCAATGACAGATTGGACAAGTACATTCATAAACACAAACTACTGTGTGACAGTCAGTATGGGTTCAGGAAAAAGCATTCGACAGCACTAGCCCTAACGGAATTTATTGAAATGATTAAAGATTCACTAGATTCAAACTTATATTCTATGGGCATATTTATTGATCTGAAGAAAGCATTCAACACTATAAATCACGATATATTGATTGAAAACTTTACAAATATGGAATAAGAGGGAACGCATTAAAATGGATCAAGAATTACTTAACAAGTAGGACGCAATTTGTGCAGATGGGCAATAGCAAATCAAATTGCTTGGACATTACCTGTGGAATTCCTCAGGGCTCGGTCATAGGTCCCAAGTTGTTCATAATTTACATAAATGACATTGTTAAGGTGTCCGATATCCTAAAACTAATTTTATTCGCAGACGACACGACTATTTTTTGCTCAGGTGTCGATCTCAAACAATTGGTAAAATTGGCTAATAAAGAAATGTCTAAACTTCACACGTGGTTTAATGTAAACAAATTATCACTAAATCTTACAAAGACCAAATTTATGATATTTGGGGAAAAAAGGCCTAAAGGACGACATAGACTTAAAGGTAAATGGTACCAGCATTGAAAGGGTAAACGAATATAAAGTCATGGGAGTTATGTTAGATAATCTCTTAAGCTGGAAACCACATGTAAACTTGGTTCAAAGAAAGTTAGCTAAAAGCGTGTCTATTCTTTGGAAAATGCAGAAATTATTAAAACACAAGTCTCTTAAAATAATCTATTCAGCGCTCATAGCACCCCACTTACATTACTGCGCTGAAGTATGGGGACACACTTATAATAATACAATAGAATCATTGTTTAAACTCCAAAAAAAGGCCCTTAGAATTATTCATTACGTTCCTTATGGAACTCATACAAACGATTTGTTTATTAAGGCAAAGTTTCTTAAATTACAGGATATAATAAAATTCAACTCCTTGCAAATTGTATATTTAGGATCCCGCAAAGAATTGCCTAGAAATATACAATGCCTATTTCTTCAACGTGAATGTATCCATGACCTAAGAGGCAGAATGTTGTTGCAAACGAGAAGGGTCAAATCGACTCGGAGTGAGCACTCCTTATCTGTGGCTGGAGTCAGTGCATGGAACATACTTGAAGACAATATTAGAATGGCAGACAATCTGAAGGTCTTTAAGTATCTTTTGAAATGTGCATGTTTGAATAACTATGAACTTATCCAACAAAATGGCATTGGATAAATTAAACGGAACCATAACGGGCATAAACAATAGGGGTTGTTTATGGACACTCAGCTTTATTGTGATTAAAATTCTTCATGATGTTCATAAATCTTTATGATCTTATGTTGTGACGCTTAAATCGTAGTGTAAATGGACACTCAGCTCTGTTGTGATTTATAAATCTTTATGATATCTTAACCATAATCAAACTGTTTTTCTGGGAGTTGGGAACGGGACTTTGACAAGCGATCTCGCTTCTCCCTCGACCCTTTCGGTCATGATACATGTTGTGTTGAAATTGTCATGAAACGACTGTACAATCATGCCGAAATAAAAACAAATAAATAAATAAAATAAATAAGGATATTTTCAACTTTTCATTGGAATTCCCCTTTTGCTGTAAATACAGTTATCTTCTCATGATTTTGTCATGAAAGTACACAAACTAAGTTTCCATAGTGTATGTTCAGTTCTTACACACTTTAATTTGAAAATAATACTGGCATTGTCACAATTCCGTGCCCTTTTGCTTGGACAGACCCATACAGAGGCTCTAGAAAAATTTCAGAGAAGAGCCACTAAGCTAATTCTTTAAATATGTTAAAGGGACTAACAAAGTGAATTAGGCAGGATTGCTTGGGCAAAGTTTTCTTCATAGAATTCGGGGCCATAAATGGAAGCTAGCCAGGGGTAAATTTAGCACTGACTAGAGATACACCGAATTTTCGGCCACCGAAAATTTTCGGCCGAAAATGGCAAAAAAATGCATTTTCGGTTTTCGGCCGAAAGACTTAACGCCGAAACAATACAGCCGAAACATGATGTTGTGATGACACAAGCAAAAACCGTGGCCAGCACACGCCTGTCCGGACTTTTATTCCATCGATTTTGTTAAATATTTATGTGTTTAAATCAAGGGACGCGCGCTACCGTCACCATGTTATGGCACTAAAGTTCGCGAGTGCTTAATTGTAATTTCTGTTTGATATTGTCCTGATGCATAGGATAGCAGCTGGTGTTGTGTCCGATTCGGCTGCACATTAAATAACGTACCACCTAAAGGAGGATGTTAATTTACCTTTTTTCCTTCATAACAAAGAAGCAAATAACACATGACAAAACAATTATTGTTTATTAGCTTGACATACAGGCTTCATAAACATTTCACTTTGAAATTGAAGGCAAAACACGTAGCAAATGCGCAAATCACAGGAGATGGCAGAGTATTAGAATTTATCGCTTAACGATGTGTCATCTCATCAGTGATACCTTTCCTAAGAACAAAATGTTTCATCAGCACCCGTAAAGTTATTTTCCGCGCAATTTTCTTAAAATAGGGGCAGCATAATAACTTTCTCAAGGGGAATTAGGGGAACAACGTTGCTTCTAATTTCGTTACGAACAGGGTCACAGGCAAAGAAACGCATTTCATAAATGCAGCAGCTTCGGTGAACAAATGCAACCTTGTTTGAAACGTAAGGCAACGCGCAGTATAATACTGCTCGTAGCCTTACCTTTCAAATAAGGTTGCATTTGTTCACCGAAATATTTATCAAGCTGCCTAAAACAACACACGTTTCAAAAACACAATTTGAAGACCTGTTTCAATGATGGCAAGTGAAGCCAGTTTCCTAGCGATAATGCGGAAGAGAGTTGTCTTTCGCAGAGAGGATTCTCTCTGACCAATGAGTGGGCTGCTGTGTTGTCACGTAACATATTTAATTTTGCTATTTTTCAGCAGCCAGTAATAGGCCAGTCAGTTATAGGCCTGTAGGTTATTCATGAGTGGGGCCAAGTAAAACATTTTATTTATAATTTTATTTTATTTTATATTGTGCTTTGTTGGAATGTCAGTGCTAAATAAATATATTCATAATTTTGTATTTGATTTATTCCTTGAAGCATGAATATTAATTTATGCAACTGCAATGGCTTGACTTTAGTTAGGTAAGTACACAGCCATAGCCATAAATGCAATGGTACTAAAAATTGGCGTAATAATTTCTTTCGGTGTTTCGGTTTTCGGCCAAGCCTTTCTCACTTTCGGTTTTGGCCAAAAATTTTCATTTCGGTGCATCCCTAGCACTGACATTAGGAAATATTTTTTCACCCAGATAGTAATCTCAGTGTGGAATAGCCTTCCTGACCATATTGCTGAGGCAGAAACCTTGGGAATTTTCAAGAACAGGCTTGATTTTGCGCTAGATACCATTGAGTCATTGAGCATTTGAAGTAATAATAAGAAACTGGCCAGCCTAGTTGGGCCAAATGGCCTGTTCTCGCCACTCATGTTATGTTATGTAATGTTAAATTCCGCTAGGAAATCATTAACTCAAATAGAACTTTATGAGTCAAAAGTTGATTTGTGTTGAACATACAGCCGGGAAAATAAGTATTGAACGTGTCAACATTTATCTCAGTAAATATATTTCAAAAAGGGGTATTGCCATGAAATTTTCCCCACATCGCTAACAACGCAAGTAATCCACACATACAAAGAAATCAAAATAAATAATTCCATACATTAAGTTATATTTCATAAAGTGGAATGACGCAGGGAAAAAGAAAAAGTATTGAACGCGCTTACTGAATTTTATTTAATACGAAGCAGAAAAGCCTTTGTTGGTAATGACAACTTCAAGACACCTCCTGTACAGAGAAACCAGTCGCATACATTGCTCCAGTGTGATTTTGGCTCATTCTTACACACAAACTGTCTTCAAATCTTGAGTGTTCTCGGGGGCACTCCTATGAGCTCTGATCATCAGTTCTTTCCATAGATTCTCAAATGGATTCGGGTGATTGACTGGGCCATTCAAGCAGCTTTATTTTCTTTCTCTGAAACCACCTGAGAGTTTCCTTGGCTGTGTGTTTGGGATCATTGCCTTGCTGTAATGTCCGCCCTCGTTTCACCTTCAGCATCCTGGTAGATGGCAGCAGAATCTTATCAAGAATGTCTTGGTACATTTCTCCAGTCATCTTCAATTATATGAAGTCTTCCAGCACCATATGCTGAAAAACAGCCCCACACCATCATGTTCCCACCTCCAAACTTCACTGTTGGTGTGGTGTTTTGGGGGTGATGGGCAGTGTCGTTTGTCCTCCAAACGTGGTGTGTGCTATGACATCCATGACATACAAAAGAGTTCAATTTTGGTCTCATCTGATTGGACTATACTACAGGCCAAAAATTTGGAAGCAAGATCAAATTTGTACAAAAAAGATCATAGTTTCATTGGCAAACTTTGCAACAAATTAACATATTTATTATATAAAGAGTCACTTATCAGAATACATTTTTACTCAAATTATCAGGCCCATATTACTCGACCCATGGTACTAGTGCCCGCCGGTTTGCCGTTGGCATCTGGTGGGCTGTAAACCATGACATAAAGTGAATAATGCAAACTTGGATTTGTTTTTTTACTTTTTCACTGAAGTTGTGACTCTTGCAAATCTCCACCCAAAAACTAAGCCCCTCCTTTCTTTTGTTTACATTTATTCAGCAATGGTCTCGTAACATCAATGTATATAGTACCTAAAGGTAAATACAGGAAAATGGTGCATATCAATGAAAGTAAAGTCTAATCATGCAGTAAATACATCCCAAAATCCATAGATTTCATACTAGTTTTTAAGAAAGGCATTGTGAACAGAAACTTGAAGTTGCTTCCAAATTTTTGACCTGTATTGGCCTTGCTCCCAAACTTCCGGCCATTAGTGTATATTCTCCCAGTATTTAATAGGCTTGTCCAAATGATGTGCAGCAAACTTTAAACCAGCTTCAACATGTTTTTTTCTTCAGCAATGGAGTCTTGCGTGGTGAGCATGCATAGAGGCCATGGCGGCTGAGAGCATTACTTATTGTTTTCTTTGAAACAACTGTACCTGCTAATTTCAGGTCTTTCTGAAGCTCTCCGTGAGTGGTCCCTGGCTCTTGGACAACTCTTCTGATTTTTCTTTTGATTCCTCTGGCAGAAATCTTGCAAGGAGCACCTAGTCGTGGCCGGTTTATGGTGAAATTATGTTCTTTCCACTTCCGGATTATGGCCCCAACGGTGCTCACTGGAACATTCAGAAGTTTAGAAATATGTCTGTAACCAATGCCATCAGTATGTTTTGCAACAATAAGGTTACAAAAGTCTGGAGAGAGCTCTTTGCAATTAGCCATCATGCAATTACCCACCACTTCTTACGTGACACCTTGGTAATGAAAAACCTTTTTAGTCAGCCATCAATTAGGACTAAACCAGCTGATATTAATTTGCACTGATGGGGGGCAAGATTGCCTTCTATATACTGACAGATTTCACTGGTTTCTTGGCTTTCCATGCCTTTTTGTTCCTCCTTTTCTTCATGTGTTCAATACTTACTCCCTGTGTCATTCCACTTTATTGCACATAATTTATGGACTTGTTTGTTTTGATTTCTTTGTATGTGTGGATTACTTGGGTTGTTACAGACATCTGGTGAAAATTTCATGTCAATAGCCCCATTAGAAGTATATTTACTGAGAAAAATGTTGACGCGTTCAATACTTATTTTCCCAGCTGTATGATTATTTTACGATTTGACTGCGTGTAAATTTGAGGGCTCTGACAGCTTGGGAAGCCACTTGGTGAGCTACCTCATTTGGCTCATAAAAAGTTGAGAATTTTGAAAATCACTGTCAGATGAAGTATACTTGTGGTCAAGGAGCTGAAGATGCCAGAAATGCATGGGTTTTACTCTCAGCCATTTTTCAATTCAATATTTTTTTATAATTTCATTGCTGATTTTTCATGAAGATTTTTTTGTGTTTGTGGCCCTTACTCTGTACTAAAATTGTGAAACGAAACTGAAATGGAATTCTAAATGCTACAAGTGTTTTGTTTCATTGAAGCCATTTCCCTCTTCTCTCTGAGCCTCAAATCTTGAATTATAAAGTCTTAAATAGGGTAACGCATAAATAGCCATATTTGGCTTCTGAGCAATGGGGTTAAGGTCTTTCAAGCACTCTCTTTTAAATAGAGAATAATTTGCATATTGAGATTTATGCTGGTACCAATCAAAAGGTGATTCCATTTTTTCCTCAACGTTTTTTCTCATCATAATGACCCATTAAAACAAGGCTGACCAAAAACTTATCTCCAATTCGCTTGGTCCAATTTTGACCACAGCTTAGTTACTGGAGAAATAATTATTTCACAAACATTAGATAAAAACAACCAGTGGCACAAAATCTTGAGGGGTTAACAGCTGTGAGCCATTATAAATGATACTAATCAACAATTTCTGATTTCAGCAAGGGTTTTACAATCCTCACTAGTCACTCATATTTGCTTCAGCACTCCCCACCTCACATGCTGAGGTATCCAATAAGGTTGACATCCAGACATGAAGCTTACCTGCAGGCGTAAAGCATATTGGACATGAATGTAACAGGGCTGACACTGCGGGACGTATCCATCACATACACCACCACGCAGGGGAAAGATGATGCCTGTGCAGAAATACAATGCATAATGTCACTCTTGTGTAGAGCCCTGCGCGGGACTGTTTTCACAATCCCACTCCTGCCTGCTCCCGTTGGATTCCTGACCATTACCGCCCGCTCTCTCAATGTTTGTTTTCCACTCCCACCTGCTCCCGCAATAATTCTGACTATTGCCGGCCAGATAGTAGAGTTCCATTGATTTTGTGTCTTCTCCAGGCCCGCAGAGTATAAACATTATTTTACTCTTTAGTATTAATAAAGATAGACGCAATGTGCACACCTTTCGGTAATGACATAAGGAAAATACAGCCATAAGCGGCAATTCCGGGGTTCAAGCCAAGAAAGACCATTAGTAGTTGAAAGCTTTAAAGGTGTTCAGAAAAGAAACATGAATTTGATCCCACTATGGGTCTTAAAATTAGTGTAATCACACATCTATCAGACGGTGTAGCCCAAACCTTGCGCAAAATTCTATTTTCGAGTAAATCCGGGGTGAAAGTGGGGTAGTTTTTTTTCGCATTGGATAATGCAGGCACACGAATTACGTGCCACGTTGCTCACGATTCCTCAGCTAATGATATCAGGATCCATCATATGTCTATCAAATGGCTGCTGTCGTTGCGATATGAACGTCTGAGAAAAACCGGGCAGCTTTGATAGCGAGTAATGGTTTTTGCAAGAGTAAGTGGTTTCGAGTTTTAGTGAGCGGTTTCATGGGTTGTAGAGAGTTAGTATCTAGTTTGCAGTTGCAAGAGAGTGAGTGAGGCACACGTTTGGGTGAGTGAGTGTGTGGTGAGATTGTGAGTTAGCGTGTTTGTGAGTGTGAGTGGTGTTAGTGGTGGTAGCTAGGAAGCCTAGCATACGTGAGCTAGCATGGCTGGAGGAGGACCAAGGAGGTGTATGCTTGGGTGTCCGTCCATCCAAACAACTTTGTTCAGCGTCCCTTCGGATGCAGGGATACGAGCCGGCTGGCTTGAATTCCTGCACATTGACAAGAGCAGGCTGTCAGTGAGATCCAGGGTGTGTGGAAGGCACTTCACACAGTCCTGCTTCTCAAACTACGGGCAATACTCGGCTGGGCTGGTGAAGCACCTAATACTGACGGATACAGCGGTCCCGACAGTGTTGGGACACCTTCTTCGAAAGTACCGTTAAGTTGCTAGCTAGGCTACTAACGTAGAAATTTGCTCTTTTATAAACCAGTATCTTACACATTGTAAATTGTAAGTTAGCTACTGCTAGTTTTACCAACGTAGCTAGCCAAACGTTACTCCAGGCTGACAATTGTCTCGTTACTTCAGATTTCATGATTCATAACCAGTGGTGTTGTGGTCGTTGGATGCGGGGGTGCAGCGACCCCCCAGTCTTTTTTTTAACGGGTCACCCAGAGTAAGGCCCCCACAGTCTCGGGCGTACTGTGCGCGTACTGAGAGCCGCGCAGACTCCGCGCCTCTTTCATATACAGTCTATGCTCCGCGTGCACTGTCCACGAATGTTTGAGGTTTCATAGTCAAGCGTCCGGTGTCAGATTTAAAACAGGTCCATGTGAAGATTTCGAAACACTGTGTCCTGCCCCAAACATTGAATATCCCGCCCGCTCGATAACGCCCAGTCAAATTCGCTTTCCTTACTTGTGTAAACTTGTGCGGAAACTCGGGGAAACTCATAGAAGGAGGTGGGAAAAACAGGACAAACGGCCATTTCTGAACATCTTTAACAGCTTAATTAAAAACCACTTTAAGAGTATGTTGCAGGTATTTATGTGGACCTATTTTGCCAGCGTAATGAATGGACCAACAACTTATGATGTGTAGTCTGGTTTGTGTTATGTTAGGCTACTTTGTGCATTTGTAGCTCCCCCTTGTGGTTGATTGCTATGAAAGTGTTCAGGTATGTTTTAGGTATTTTATTTATGATTTATAGTCTGATTTGTGTTATACCACGCTGCTTTGTTTTGCATTTATAGCGCCCCCTATCAGTCAATTTGAATGTTATTTTCAGGGTATGTTTCAGGTACTTATATAAATATATCCTGGGAGTTTGATGGCTATAGGACAAACAATTGTTGATTTATAGTCTGATCTGTGTCATGCCATGCCCATTTTTTGCATTTATAGCGCCCCCTATAGGCCTGATTTGCATGAAACTGTCAAAGTATGTTCCTGGTACTTACATGGACATATCCTGCGAGTTCCGTGATGATTGGCCCAGTGGGTGTTGAATTTTGTCCATTTATGTGCTAAGCCACACCTCTGCTGAAGTACATTGGTCATCATCTTGGTAACGAAATGAGATTTCAACAAGTCTAATGCAATTTTTGATAAGGTTGGTCCAATGATGATCAAAGCCAATTTCGAAGGAATCAGACCTATGGCCTAGGAGGAGACGTCAAAAATGTGTTTTTCAAAAAATTAAAAATGGCGGAAAATCCAATATGGCAGAGCTGAGGGGTCCTTATAGGGAAGTTGTAGAGTTTGGACCAAGGAATGTCTGTACCAAGTTTCGTGTGAATCGGACCTACAGCGTAGGAGTTATGACCTTTAAAGTGAAAAACTGTTTTTCTTGAATTATAGCGTGCCCATCAGGCCGATTGAGTAAAAAATGGCTTGGGCACCATTCGCACACAACTTCCAACCAAAATTTGTGCAAAATTTCAGGTCTCTACCAATTACCATCTCACGGGAATTTGCAAAAACATTTCTGAAGAAGAAAAGAAATAATATAAATATAGCCGCAAGCGGCAATTCCGGGGTTCAAGCCACGAAAGACCATTAGTAGTTGAAAGCTCTAACAGCTTAATTAACAAGTGTTGCCACTAAACGTGGCCATGTCCTCCGCCAGGTGACGGAAATCGACTGGGGTCGGCGCATCACAAAATTACACATTGAAGCCAAAGATGAATTAAATTGGTCAAAGCGTTCTCGAGATTTCGCATTCACGACAAATGGGACGTGACGGACGGACGGCCAGATGGATGGCCTGATGGAGCTGAATACTATGTCCCCCAGCCTTAATACTCCTTGACCCCAAGGATGAATGGAATCGGTCAAACAGTTCTTGAGATATTGCTTTCACAACAAACGGGATGGGACAGACGGACGGCCGGACGGATGGAGCTGAATTCTATATCCTCCGCCCCAAAACACCTTGACAAAAAAGATGAATGGAACCGGTCAAACTGTTCTTGAGATATCATGTTGACAAGGTATTTGTAAGTGGTCAAATGGTCGTAATGACCTTGAGAATAACGGCAAGGTCACGTAAATCGAGTGAGTTGTGAGCACCCCCCTAGTACACCTTGACACCAAAGATAAATGGAATCGGTCAAACCTTTCTTGAGATATCGTGTTCACAACAAACGGGACATGACGGACAGACAGATGGGCGGACCCCCACCCCAAATACACCTTGAAACCAAAGACGTATGGAATCGGTCAAACCGTTCTCGAGATATCACGTTCACAACAAACGGGACATGACGGACAGACGGACGGGCGGACGGAGCTGAATACTATGTCCCCCACCCCTAATACACCTTGACACCAAAGATGAATGGAATCGGTCGAACCGTTCTTGAGATATCATGTTCACAACAAATGGGACGGGACAGACGGACGGACGGATGGAGCTGAATACTATGTCCCACACCCCTTATACACCTTGACACCAAAGATGAATGGAATCGGTTGAACCGTTCTTGAGATATCACGTTCACAACAAACGGGACTGGACAGACGGACGGACGGCTGGGCGGACGGATGGAGCTGAATACTATGTCCCCCGCCCCTAATGCACCTTGACACCAAAGATGAATGGAATCGGTTGAACCGTTCTCGAGATATCACGTTTACAACAAACGGGACAGGACGGACAGACGGACGGGCGGACAGAGCTGAATACTATGTCCCCCGCCCCTAATACACCTTGACATCAAAGATGAATGGAGTCGATCGAACCGTTCTAGAGATATCACGTTTACAACAAACGGGACAGGACGGACGGACAGATGGCAGGGCGGATGGATGGAGCTGAATACTATGTCCCCCGCCGCTAATACACCTTGACACCAAAGATGAATGGAATTGGTCAAACCGTTCTTGAGATATCATGTTGACAAGGAATTTGTAAGTGGTCAAATGATCGTAATGACCTTGAGAATAATGCCAAGGTCACGGAAATCTACTGGGGTCGGCGTGTCACACAAATATACCTTAACACCAAAGATGAATGGAATCGGTCAAACCGTTCTTGAGAGATTGCATTCAGAACAAACGGGACAAGACGGACGGCCGGATGGAGCTGAATACAATGTCCCCTGCTCCGCTCGCTATCGTGGCGGCAGGGGACAAAAACCACTTTAAGAGTGTGTTGCAGGTTTTTATGTGGACCCATTTTGCCAGTGTCATGATTGGACTAACAACTAATGATGCACAGTCTGATTTGTGTTATGTTAGGCTATTTTGTGCATTTATGGCACCCCCTACTGGTCAATTTGATTGAAACTTTCAGGCTATGTTTCAGGTTCTTATGTGGACATATCCTGTGAGTTTTGTAATGATTGGAAAAACTATTTATGATTTATAGTCTGATTTGTGTTATACCACATTGCTTTGTTTTGCATTTATAGTGCCCACAATAGGACAATTTGAATGAAATTTTCAGAGTATGTTTCAAGTACTTTTATGAATATATCCTGTGAGTTTTACGGCTATAGGACAAACAACTGCTGATTTATAGTCTGATTTGTGCTATACCACGCTGCTTTGTTTTGCATTTATAGCGCCCCCTATCAGTCAATTTGAATGAAATTTTCTGGGTATGTTTCAGGTACTTGTCTGAATATATCCTGTGAGTTTTATGGCTATAGGACAAACAATTGCTGATTTATAGTCTGATTTGTGTTATACCACACTGCTTTGTTTTGCATTTATAGCATTCCCTATATGTCAATTTGAATAAAATTTTCAGAGTATGTTTCAAGTACTTATATGAATATATCCTGTGAGTTTTATGGCTATAGGACAAACAATTGCTGATTTATAGTCTGATTTGTGTTATACCACACTGCTTTGTTTTGCATTTATAGCGCCCCCTATAAGTCAATTTGAATGAAATTTTCAGAGTCTGTTTCAAGTACTTATATGAATATATCCTGTGAGTTTTATGGCTATAGGACAAACAATTGCTGATTTATAGTTGGATTTGTGTTATACCATGCTGCTTTGTTTTGCAGTTATAGCGCCCCCTATCAGTCAATTTGAACGAAATTTGCTGGGTATGTTTCAGGTACTTATATGAATATATCCTGTGAGTTTTATGGCTATAGGACAGACAATTGCTGATTTATAGTCTGATTTGTGTTATAGCGCCCCCAATGGGCCGATTTGCATGAAACTGTCAAAGTATGTTCCTGGTACTTATATGGACATATTCTGCAAGTTCTGTGATGATTGGCCCAATGGTTGTTGAATTTTGTCCATTTTTGTGCTAAGCCACGCCCCTGCTGAAGTTCATTGGTCAATATCTTGGAAATGAAATGAGATTTCAACAAGCTTTATGCAATCTTTGATAAGCTTGGTCCACTGATGATCCACAGCAAATTTCGAACGAATCAGACCAACGGCCTAGGAGGAGATGTCAAAAATGTGTTTTTCAAAGAATTCAAAATTTCCGAAAATCAAATATGGTGCATCTTAGAGGTCCTAGAAAAAATTGTAGAGAATGGACCAAAGAATGTCTGTAACAAGTTTCGTGTGAATCGGACTCACAGCCTAGAAGTTATGACCTTTAAAGTGAAAAACTGTTTTTCTTGAATTATAGCGCCACCATCAGGCCTACTGAGTTAAAAATGCCTTGGTCAGCATTTACACACAACTTCCAACCAATGTGCAAAATTTCAGGACTCTACCATTTACCATCTCACGGGAATTTGCGAAAACATTTCTGGAGAAGAAGAAAAATAATAATAAATATAGCCGCAAGCGGCAATTCCGGGGTTCAGGCCAAGAAAGATCATTAGTAGTTGAAAGCTTGAACAGCTTAATTAACAAGTGTTGCCACTAAACGTGGCCATGTCCCCCGCCAGGTGACGGAAATCGACTGGGGTCAGCGTATCACAAAATTACACATTGAAGCCAAAGATGAATAAAATCGGTCAAAGCGTTCTCGAGATTTCGCGTTCACAACAAACTGGATGGGACGGACGGACGGCCAGACGAATGGAGCTGAATTCTATATCCCCCGCCCCTAATACACCTTGAGACAAAAGTTGAATGGAATCGGTCAAACCGTTCTTGAGATATCGGGCTCTAATTTCTTGGCGCAGCGCATGGTGGCGCAGCGTGGCATAGCGTGGCGCAGCCCACGCAGTGGTAATTTCGTCCGGTGCAGCCCGCGCAGTGGTAATTTCGTGTGGTGCAACACCGTGCGCAGCCACTTTGGCAATTTGGTAGACGGACGTGCGCCGAGATGGGTGTGGCGGCGTAGTAGGGGAGGTGTCACATATTCATCAAGACGCAGTGACAATTTAAGAGAAAAAGTCTTCGCTGAAGTTGCGCAGAAAGCTCGCCAGCTCCAACCTGGTTTACTTTCTGTGCAGTGGTAATTTGGCTGACCGGCGCACAGTGCGCACACGTCACCGAAACCTCACAGGCAGGTTTCCAGAATGTCAGGCATATTTCAATGCAATAAATAATTACAGCAACCACGATTTAATGTAACTATCTGAATCAGGACATAAATTATAGTATCTATATCGATTGTCCTGATGTCAGATTAAAGGCGGTTGGCACGCGTAATGGAAACTCCACCTGGCTCAATCAACGCAGCTGAATCTGTGATGCAAACTAACGACTTCACATCTTTCTCAGCCAACCACAAACTCCCTATATATAATGCTTGTGTTCTATGCTCAGTAAACCCGCTTGCACACTGGGCCGCGAAACGAATTTTTCCCCGACTGATTACAGTCAAAGTCAATGCAAAGACGCGAAAGTCGGACAGGGTTTTAATATATCTCCGTGTCCGAAAGTCATAAAAGTTCTAATTTTTCGAGTATTCCAGGAATTATTAGACGTGCAAACTTGGCCATATTTGTGTTCGACCTTCACAAAATGCAAATTGATAGCTATCGACTTTTCTTGGTCTTTTTATTTGTGTGTTTTCTTCCGTTGAAGATATACAACAGTCTTTATTCGGTCTCTCTTTTGAAAATTAGTCAGATGGATCGAACAGATTCACGCTTTATTTCCACACCAGAGATAAGATAGTGCTTGTAGTCAGTGAGCAAATCAATTCCATGACCATTGACAGTGAGAATAAATTATCGCATGTACGATCAAGACTGTCCGAGGCGAAATGCAAAATACTCCATGTACGGCAGCCAGCAAAAAGTAAAAGTATTAGTTTGAGAACAGATTTATAACGAAATAAAGAATAAAAATATATCACCAACAAACAGAGCATCCAAAAAAGATGGCCCGCAAATAAATAAATCGCTGTGTTCATTGGATGTTCTGTTTGTTGTTAAAATGTTTCTTTTTATTCTTTATTTCGTTATCAATCTGTTCTAATCGTCCTCTTCTTTTTTTTTGGCTGTCAGACACGGAGTATTTTGCATTTAATTTCCGACAGGCATTGTACATTGTCCCGCGCCAATGTCGACTCACTTTATTGAGCAGAGCTTTAACAGAAACATTGATTGAAATTCTCGGTACTCATCTTGAAGAACTGAGCCCTCTTATCAAAACATTCACCTTTAATATCAAAAACATTCAGTAGATTTAAAGAAATTAAAAACAATAATCGACTGTCGGACACGGAGATATATTAAAACCCTGTCAGACTCTCGGACACGTAGACACTGCGTTCAACGCAATCTGTCGTGCGAAAAGTTCGTTTCGCGTCCAGTGTGCAAGCGGCTTAATACTAGGCTACTATTTATTGTCACTTAGGTTTTATTGTTTTTAGTGGGGGAAAGGAATACAGCCTGATTGCTATGATCTCGTACTGAGTTAAGATCACATAGTGAAAATAAATGTGTAACGTATCTTGCATTGTTGTCCATGCACGTTAATCCCAAAATTTTAAGTAGCAACAGGGTGTAATAATAGGAACACGCTATCCATCGTTTCTCTTCCCAATGATGCAGGCAGAAGAAATAAATGAGCAACCGTCGTATTTCATTCCAACTTCATAAGTTTGAATGATCTGACGTAGTTTCGTTTTGAAATTCCATTCAAGTTCGCTAATGGTAATAATTCGAGAATGCCCTAGCTAGCCAGCTAACTCATATTCGTACTGCTTAATATAGACGTAAGCGGTGCAGAAAACATGCCTGAAGCAGCAAAGTAAAATGCAACATTAACGCATCATGCAGACATAGAACAGAGGCTACTATATTCCAACATATTAAAGGTGAGGAGAGGAGCTCATTTGATTTGTGAAGATTTGACTCGGCTGTGTTATACCCAAACACGCCTTCTTTGCCACTTGCGCCGGCAGGAGGGACCGAGGCGGAACAGAGGAGAACTTGCGCCAGGCTACGCCGGGCGCGAAATTGCAACATACGCCTGGACACACCCCGTTGGCGCGGCGCACCCCCCATTCGCCGCGCCTGCGCCTGGTCTACGAATTTAGAGCCCATCATGTTGACAAGGTATTTGTAAGTGGTCAAATGGTCGTAATGACCTTGAGAATAATGGCAAGGTCAGGTAAATCGAGTGGGCTGTGAGCACTCTCCTAATACAACTTGACACCAAAGATGAATGGAATCGGTCAAACCGTTCTTGAGATATCGCGTTCACAACAAACGGGACATGACGGACAGACGGACGGACAGACGGATCTGATGACTATGTGCCCCGGCCCTAATACACCTTGACACAAAAGACGAATGGAATCGGTCAAACCGTTCTTGAGATATCACGTTCACAATAAACGGGACATGACGGACGGATGGACGGACGGACGAAGCTGAATATTATGTCCCCTGCCCCTAACACACCTTGACACCAAAGATGAATGGAATCGGTCGACCTGTTCTTGAGATATCATGTTGACAAGGAATTTGT
Source organism: Gymnothorax javanicus (assembly GCA_029692085.1). NCBI lineage: Eukaryota > Metazoa > Chordata > Actinopteri > Anguilliformes > Muraenidae > Gymnothorax > Gymnothorax javanicus. The sequence continues at coordinate 123,569,830 of CM056193.1, read as the reverse complement.
AAGTGGTCAAATGGTCGTAATGACCTTGAGAATAATGGCAAGATCACGTAAATCGAGTTGGCTGTGAGCACTCCCCTAATTCACCTTGACACCAAAGATGAATGGAATCGGTCAAACCGTTCTGGAGATATCGCGTTCACAACAAACGAGACATGACGGACGGACGGACGGAGCTGAATACTGTGTCCCCCGCCCCTAATACACCTTGACACCAAAGACGAATGGAATCGGTCAAACAGTTCTTGAGATATCACATTCACAACAAACGGGACGGGACGGACGGACGGACGGCCAAGCGGACGAATGGAGCTGAATACTATGTCCCCCGCCCCTAAAACACCTTGACACCAAAGATGAATGGAATCGGTCGAACCGTTCTTGAGATATCATGTTGACAAGGAATTTGTAAGTGGTCAAATGATTGTAATGACCTTGAGAATTATGCCAAGGTCACGGAAATCTGCTGGGGTCGGCATATCACACCAATATACCTTAACAACAAAGATGAATGGAATCAGTCAAACCGTTCTTGAGATATCGCGTTCAGAACAAACAGGACATGACGGATGGTCGGACGGAGCTGAATACTATGTCCCCCGCTCCGCTCGCTGTCGTGGCGGCGGGGGACAAAAACCACTTTAGGAGTGTGTTGCAGGTATTTATGAGGACCTATTTTGCCAGTGTAATGATTGGACCAACAACTTATGATGTATAGTCTGATTTGTGTTATGTTAGGCTATTTTGTGCATTTATGGAGCCCCCTACTGGTCGATTTGATTGAAACTTTCAGGCTATGTTTCAGGTTCTTATGTGGACATATCCTGTGAGTTTTGTAATGATTGGAAAAGCTATTCATGATTTATAGTCTGATTTGTGTTACACCACGCTGCTTTGTTCTGCATTTATAGCGCCCCCTATCGGACAATTTGAATGAAATATTCAGAGTATGTTTCAAGTACTTATATGAATATATCCTGTGAGTTTTATGGCTATAGGGCAAACAATTGCTGATTTATAGTCTGATTTGTGTTATACGATGCTGCTTTGTTTTGCATTTATAGCGCCCCCTATCAGTCAATTTGAATGAAATTTTCTGGGTATGTTTCAGGTACTTATATTACTATATCCTGTGAGTTTTATGGCTATAGGACGAACAATTGCTGATTTATAGTCTGATTTGTGTTATACCACGCTGCTTTGTTTTGCATTTATAGCGCCCCCTATCAGTCAATTTGAATGAAATTCTCAGAGTATGTTTCAAGTACTTATATGAATATATCCTGTGAGTTTTATGGCTATAGGACAAACAATTGCTGATTTATAGTCTGATTTGTGTTATACCATGCTGCTTTGTTGTGCATTTATAGCGCCCCCTATCAGTCAATTTGAATAAAATTTTCAGAGTATGTTTCAAGTACTGATATGAATATATCCTGTGAGTTTTATGGCTATAGGACAAACGATTGCTGATTTATAATCTGATTTCTGTTATAGCGCCCCCTATGGGCCGATTTGCATAAAACTGTCAAGGTATGTTCCTGGTACTTATATGGACATATTTTGCAAGTTCTGTGATGATTGGCCCAATGGATGTTGAATTTTGTCCATTTATGTGCTAAGCCACGCCCTTGCTGAAGTTCATTGGTCAATATCTTGGAAACGAAATGAGATTTCAACAAGCTTTACGCAGTCTTTGATAAGCGTGGTCTACTGATGATCCATAGCAAATTTCGAAGGAATCGGACCTACGGCCTAGAGGAGATGTCAAAAATGCGTTTTTCAAAGAATTCAAAATTTCGGAAAATCAAATGTGGCAGATCTTAGAGGTCCTTATGGGAATGTTGTAGAGAATGGACCAAAGAATGTCTGTACCAAGATTCGTGTGAATCGGACTTACAGCCTAGGAGTTATGACCTTTAAAGTGAAAACCTGTTTTTCTTGAATTATAGCGCCACCATCAGGCCTACTGAGTTAAAAATGCCTTGGTCAGCATTTACACACAACTTCCAACCAATGTGCAAAATTTCAGGTCTCTATCATTTACCATCTCACGGGAATTTGCGAAAACATTTCTGAAGAAGAAGAAAAATAATAATAATGATGATAAATATAGCCGCAAGCGGCAATTCCGGGGTTCAAGCCACGAAAGACCATTAGTAGTTGAAAGCTCTAACAGCTTAATTAACAAGTGTTGCCACTAAACGTGGCCATGTCCCCCGTCAGGTGACGGAAATCGACTGGGGTCGGCGCATCACAAAATTACACATTGAAGGCAAAGATGAAATAATTGGTCAAAGCGTTCTTGAGATTTCGCGTTCGCAACAAATGGGACGTGACGGACGGATGGCTGGACGGATGGACTGATGGAGCTGAATACTATGTCCCCTGGCCTTAATACTCCTTGACCCCAAGGATGAATGGAATCGGTCAAACCGTTCTTGAGATATTGTGTTCACAACAAACGGGATGGGACGGACGGACAGCCGGACAGATGGAGCAGAATTCTATATCCTCCGCTCCTAATACACCTTGACACCAAAGATGAATGGAACCGGTCAAACCGTTCTTGAGATATCATGTTGACAAGGTATTTGTAAGTGGTCAAATGGTCGTAATGACCTTGAGAATAATGGCAAGGTCACGTAAATCGAGTGAGTTGTGAGCACCCCCCTAATACACCTTGACACCAAAAATGAATGGAATCGGTCAAACCTTTCTTGAGATATCGTGTTCACAACAGACAGGACATGACGGACAGACAGACGGGCGGACCCCACCCCTAATACACCTTGAAACTAAAGACGAATGGAATCAGTCAAACCGTTCTTGAGATATCACGTTCACAGCAAACGGGACATGACGGACAGATGGACGCACAGACGGAGCTGAATACTATGTCCCCCACCCCTAATACACCTTGACACCAAAGATGAATGGAATCGGTCGAACCGTTCTTGAGATATCAAGTTCACAAAAAACGGTACGGGACAGACGGACGGACGGCTGGGCAGACGGATGGAGCTGAATCCTATGTCCCCCGCCCCTAATACACCTTGACACCAAAGATGAATGGAATCGGTCGAACCGTTCTTGAGATATCACGTTTACAACAAACGGGACAGGAGGGACAGACGGACAGGCGGACGGAGATGAATACTATGTCCCCCGCCCCAATACACCTTGACATCAAAGATGAATGGAATCGGTCGAACCGTTCTTGAGATATCACGTTTACAACAAACGGGACAGGACGGACAGACGGACGGGCGGACGGAGCTGAATACGATGTCCCCCGCCCCTAATACACCTTGACACCAAAGATGAATGGAATTGGTCAAACCGTTCTTGAGATATCATGTTGACAAGGAATTTGTAAGTGGTCAAATGATCGTAATGACCTTGAGAATAATGCCAAGGTCACGGAAATCTACTGGGGTCGGTGTATCACACAAATATACCTTAACACCAAAGATGAATGGAATCGGTCAAACCGTTCTTGAGATATTGCATTCAGAACAACGGGACATGACGGACGGCCGAACGGAGCTGAATACGATGTCCCCTGCTCCGCTCGCTATCGTGGCGGCAGGGGACAAAAACCACTTTAAGAGTGTGTTGCAGGTTTTTACGTGGACCTATTTGGCCAGTGTAATGATTGGACTAACAACTAATGATGCATAGGCTGATTTGTGTTATATTAGGCTATTTTGTGCATTTATGGCACCCCCTACTGGTCAATTTGATTGAAACTTTTAGGCTATGTTTCAGGTTCTTATGTGGACATATCCTGTGAGTTTTGTAATGATTGGAAAAACTATTTATGATTTATAGTCTGATTTGTGCTGTACCACGCTGCTTTGTTTTGCATTTATAGCGCCCCCAATAGGACAATTTGAATGAAATTTTCAGAGTATGTTTCAAGTACTTTGATGAATATATCCTGTGAGTTTTATGGCTATAGGACAAACAACTGCTCATTTATAATCTGATTTGTGCTATACCACGCTACTTTGTTTTGCAATAATAGCGCCCCCTATCAGTCAATTTGAATGAAATTATCTGGGTATGTTTCAGGTACTTATATGAATATATCCTGTGAGTTTTATGGCTATAGGACAAACAATTGCTGATTTATAGTCTGATTTGTGTTATACCACACTGCTTTGTTTTGCATTTATAGCGCCCCCTATAAATCAATTTGAACGAAATTTTCAGAGTATGTTGCAAATACTTATATGAATATATCCTGTGAGTTTTATGGCTATAGGACAAACAATTGCTGATTTATAGTCGGATTTGTGTTATACCATGCTGCTTTGTTTTGCAGTTATAGCGCCCCCTATCAGTCAATTTAAATGAAATTTGCTGGGTATGTTTCAAGTACTTATATGAATATATCCTGTGAGTTTTATGGCTATAGGACAAACAATTGCTGATTTATAGTCTGATTTCTGTTTTCGCGCCCCCTATGGGCCGATTTGAATGAAACTGTCAAGGTATGTTCCTGGTACTGATATGGACATATTCTGCAAGTTCTGTGATGATTGGCCCAATGGTTGTTGAATTTTGTCCATTTTTTTGCTAAGCCACGCCCCTGCTGAAGTTCATTGGTCAATATCTTGGAAACTAAATGAGATTTCAACAAGCTTTAGGCAATCTTTGATAAGCTTGGTCCACTGATGATCCACAGCAAATTTCGAAGGAATCGGACCTACGGCCTAGGAGGAGATGTCAAAAATGTGTTTTTCAAAGAATTCAAAATTTTGTTCAATCAAATATGGCGGATCTTAGAGGTCCTTATGGGAAAGTTGTAGAGAATGGACCAAAGAATGTCTGTACCAAGTTTCGTGTGAATCGGACTTACAGCCTAGGAGTTATGACCGTTACAGTAAAAACCTGTTTTTCTTGAATTATAGCGCCACCATCAGGCCTACTGAGTTAAAAATGCCTTGGTCAGCATTTACACACAACTTCCAACCCATGTGCAAAATTTCAGGTCTCTACCATTTACCATCTCACGGGAATTTGCGAAAACATTTCTGAAGAAGAAGAAAATAATAATAATAATAATAAGAATAATAATAATAATAATAAACCAGCACAAAAACAATAGGGTTTCAGCCCTACGGGCTTGAACCCCTAATAATAATAATAATAATAAAAATAAACCAGCACAAAAACAATAGGGTTTCAGCCCTACGGGCTTGAACCCCTAAATATAGTCGCAAGCGGCAATTCCAGGGTTCAAGCCAAGAAAGACCATTCGTAATTGAAAGCTTTAACAGCTTAATTAAAAACACACTTTAAGAGTATGTTGCAGATATTTATGTGGACCTATTTTGCCAGTGTAATGATTGGACCAACAACTTATGATGTATAGTCTGATTTGTGTTATGTAAGGCTATTTTGTGCATTTGTAGCTCCCCCTTGTGGTTGATTGCTATGAAACTGTTCAAGTATGTTTCAGGTAATTTATGTGGACATATCCTGCAAGTTTTGTGGTGACAGGACAAACAATTTCTGATTTATAATCTGATTTGTGTAATACCATGCCCCTTTTTTGCATTTGTGGCACCCCCTAGTGGTCGATTTGATTGAAACTTTCAGGCTATGTTTCAGGTTCTTATGTGGACATATCCTGTGAGTTTTGTTATGATTGGGAGAAAAATTTATGATTTATTCTCTGATTTGTGTTACACCATGCTGCTTTGTTTTGCATTTATAGCGCCCCCTATCAGTCAATTTCAATAAAATTTTCAGGGTATGTTTCAGGATTTATATGAATATATCCTGTGAGTTAAATGGCTATAAGACAAACTATTGCTGATTTAAAGTCTGATTTGTGTCATGCCATGCCCATTTTTTGCCTTTATAGTGCCCACTATAGGCCCATTTACATGAAATTGTCAAAGTACTTATATAGACATATCCTGTGAGTTCCGTGATGATTTGCCCAATGGTTGTTGACTTTTGTCCATTTATGTGCTAAGCCACGCCCCTGCTGAAGTTCATTGGTCAATATCTTGGAAGTGAAATGAGATTTCAACAAGCCTTTTGCCATTTTTGATAAGCTTGATCCAATGATAATCCACAGCAAATTTCGAAGGAATCGGACCTACGGCCTAGGAGGAGATTTCAAACATGTGTTTTCCAAAAAATTCAAAATGGCGGAAAATCGAATATGGCAGACCTTAAAAGTCCTTATGGGAAAGTTGCAGAGTTTGGACCAAGGAATGTCTGTACCAAGTTTCGTGTAAATCGGACGTACAGCGTAGGAGTTAAGACCTTTAAAGTGAAAAACACTTTTTCTTACATTTTAGCGTCCATATCAGGACGATTGAGTTAAAACTGCCTTGGGCAGCATTTGCACACAACTTTCAACCAATGTGCAAAATGTCAGGTCTCTACCATTTCCCATCTCACGGGAATTAGCAAAAACATTTCTGAAGAAGAAAAGAAATAATAATAATAATAATAATAAATATAGCCGCAAGCGGCAATTAACATAACATTACATAACATGAATGGCGAGAACAGGCCGTTCAGCCCAACTAGGCCTGCCAGTTTCTTTATACTATCGTGAATATATCACTTCAGATACTCAATGACTCAATGGTATCTAGCTTTAAGTCAAGCCTGCTCTTGAAAACTCCCAAGGTCTCTGCCTCAACAATATGGTCAGGCAAGCTGTTCCACACCGAAATTACTCTTTGGGTGAAGAAATATTTCCGAATATCAGTGCTAAATTTACCTTTGGTCAGCTTCCATTTGTGACCCCGAGTTCTACTAACAAAACTTTGTTGAAGGAATCCTACATAATTCACTTTGTTAATCCCTTTAACATATTCAAAGACCTCAATCAAATCACCCCTTAGTCTCCTTTTCCTAAGACTAAAGAGATTAAGGATCTTCAGCCTTTTCTCATAGCTTTCATCTTTTATACCCGGAATTAGCTTCGTGGCTCTTCTCTGAACTTTCTCTAAAGCCTCTATGTCTTTCTTAAAGTATGGTCCCCAGAACTGTACTCAATACTCCAGATGTGGTCTGACGAATGTGTTGTACGAAAGAAGCATCACCTCCTTGAATGTGAACTCAAAACTTTTGGCAATGTATCCCAGCATCCGATTGGCTTTTTTAACTGCTACGGCACAATGGCTAGAGCCTGTGAGGGTTTGGTCAACAATCACTCCCAGATCTTTCTCGTGTAGAGCACATTCCAGTTTAAAACCTCCCAAGAAGTAATCCCATCTAATGCTTTTATTACCTACATGTACAACTTTACATTTCGCTACATTAAATTTCATTTGCCACATTTCTGCCCAATTCTGGATTCTATCCAAATCATCCTGAATCACTTTTGTGGACTCTAAACTATTTGCCAAACCTCCCAATTTAGTATCATCTGCAAATTTAACTAATCTGCTCTCAATATTCCTATCAAGGTCATTAATGTAGATGAGGAACAGCAGGGGTCCCAACACCGATCCCTGGGGGATGCCACTCCCCACCATACCTAGCTCAGATGAGATACCACGGACCACCACTCTGTGTTCTGTCCTGCAACCAGTTTTGAATCCACTTCAGAATACCTCCTGTAACTCCAATGGAGCTCAATTCCGGGGTTCAAGCCAAGAACGACCATTAGTAGTTGAAAGCCTTAACAGCTTAGTTAACATGTGTTGCCACTAAACGTGGCCATGTCCTCCGCCAGGTGACGGAAATCGACTGGGGTCGGTGTATCACACAAATACACATTGAAGCCAAAGATGAATAAAATCTGTCAAAGCGTTCTTGAGATTTCGCGTTCACAACAAACGGGACGTGACGGACCGACGGCTGGACAGATGGACTGACCGAGCTGAATACTATGTCCCCCGGCCCTATTACACCTTGACACCAAAAATGAATGGAATCGGTCAAACCGTTCTTGAGATATCATGTTGACAAGGAATTTTTAAGTTGTAAAATGGTTGTAATGACCTTAAGAATAATGCCAAGGTCACGTAAATTGAGTGGGCTGTGAGCACCCCCATAATACACCTTGACACCAAAGATGAATGGAATCGGTCAATCCGTTCTTGAGATATCGCGTTCACAACAAATGGGACGGACGGACGGCTGGATAGATGGAGCTGAATACTATGCTCCCCGCCCCTAATACACCTTGACACCAAAGATGAATGGAATCGGTCAAACCGTTCTTGAGATATCAAGTTGACAAGGTATTTGTAAGTGGTCAAATGGTCGTAATGACCTTGAGAATAATGGCAAGGTCACGTAAATCGAGTGGGCTGTGAGCACTCCCCTAATACACCTTGACACCAGAGATGAATGGAATCGGTCAAACCGTTCTTGAGATATCATGTTGACAAGATATTTATAAGTGGTCAAATGGTTGTAATGACCTTGAGAATAATGCCAAGGTCACGGAAAGCAACTAGGGTCGGCGTATCACACCAATACACCTTGACACCAAAGATGAACGGAATCGGTCAAACCGTTCTTGAGATATCGCATTCACAACAAACGGGACGTGACGGACGGCCGGACGGAGCTGAATACGATGTCCCCCGCCCCTAATACACCTTGAAACCAAAGATGAATGGAATCTGTCAAACCGTTCTTGAGATATCATGTTGACAAGGTATTTATAAGTGGTCAAATGGTCGTAATGACCTTGAGAATAATGCCAGGGTCACGTAAATCGAGTGGGCTGTGAGCACCCCCCTAATACACCTTGACACCAAAGATAAATGGAATCGGTCAAACCGTTCTTTAGATATCACGTTGACAAGGTATTTGTAAGTGGTCAAATGGTCGTAATGACCTTGAGAATAAAGCCAAGGTCACGGAAATCGACTGGGGTCGGCATATCACACCAATACACCTTAACACCAAAGATGAATGGAATCGGTCAAACCGTTCTTGATCGCGTTCAGAACAAACGGGACATGACGGACAGCCGGACGGACCTGACGGATGGACGGAGCTGAATACTATGTCCCCCGCTCCGCTTGATACCGTGGCGGCGGGGGACAAAAACCACTTTAAGAGTATATTGCAGGTATTTATGTGGACCTATTTTGCCAGTGTTATAATTGGACCAACAACTTATGATGTATAGTCTGATTTGTGTCATGTTAGGCTATTTTGTGCATTTGTGGCACCCCCTACTAGTCGATTTGATTGAAACTTTCAGGCTATGTTTCAGGTTCTTATGTGGACATATCCTGCGAGTTTTGTAATGATTGGGAAAACTATTTATGATTTATAGTCTGATTCATGTTATACCAAGCTGCTTTGTTTTGCATTTATAGCGCCCCCTATCGGTCAATTTGAATGAAATTTTCACGGTATGTTTCAGGTACTTATATGAATATATCCTGCGAGTGTTATGCTATCGGACAAACAATTTCCGATTGATAGTCTGATTTGTGTTATACCACACTGCTTTGTTTTTCATTTATAGCGCCCCCTATCAGTCAATTTAAATGAAATTTTCAGGGTATGTTTCAGGTACTTATATGAATATATCCTGTGAGTTTTATGGCCATAGAACAAACAATTGCTGATTTATAGTCTGATTTGTGACATGCCGTGCCCATTTTTTGCATTTAAAGCGCCCCCTATGAGCCGATTTGCATGAAACTGTCAGGATATGTTCCTCGTACTTATACGGACATATCCTGCGAGTTCTGTGATGATTGGCCCAATGGTTGTTGACTTTTGTCCATTTATGTGCTAAGCCACGCCCCTGCTGAAGATCATTGGTCATCATCCTGGAAACAAAATGAGATTTCAACAAGCCTTATGCAAATTTTGATAAGCTTGGTCCAGTTATAATCCACAGGGAATTTCGAAGGAATCAGACCTACGGCCTAGGAGGAGATCTCAAAATAGTGGAAAAGCCACTGCGCCTGCTTGGCCAAACGTGGCCAAAATGGAACGCCCCCTATTGCCCATAGTATCGGTCCGATTGGGCTGAAAATCCAACTTGGTTGGGACCTTAAGACGCTATATACACATATGAAATATGAAAAGGATCGGTGAAAAACTGAAGACGCTAGAGCGCAGACAAGCCAAAAGTTTACGAACGCACGCACGGATGCACGACATACCACCACTGAAGACCCTGAGCATAGCATAAGCCCTTTGGGCCTTTTGGCCAAGCGGGCAAAAAATTGGAGCATCTTGGCTTGTAGAATAAGGGAGCTAGAGCTGTTTGAAGTTTTGCAGAAAAGTTCCCTGGTGGCCAAACCGAGAATCGCAGCATGCCCAAAATCGAACTGGTGCTAGATCTTGGGCCCATATATATGCATATGAAATATGAAAAGGATCCTTTGAAAGTGAAGGCACTATTGCAGTGAAACAAAATCTGTGCACTTGACGACCTTTGACCTACATAACCTTTAAATTTAGGTCAAATCAAAAACCCATTACATATATGATGTACCCTTGGCAGAACAACCTACAGTAAAATTTGAGCATCTTAGCTTGTAGAATAAGGGAGCTAGAGCTGTTTGAATTTTTGCAGAAAAAGCCCCCTGGTGGCCAAACCGAGAATCATAGCAAGCTGAAAATGGAACTCGGGCTAGATCTTGGGCCCATATACCTGCATATAAAATAGGTAAAGGATCCGTTGAGTTCTTAGGGCGCTATGGCGCTGAAACGAAATCGGCATATTTTATGACCTTTGACCTGTATAACCTTCAAAATTAGGTCAAATCAAAAACCCATGACATGTAAGATGAACCCTTGGCAGAAGACCCAACAGTAAAAATTAAAGCATCTTAGCTCATAGAACAAGGGAGCTAGAGCTGTTTGAAATTTTGCAGAAAGAGCCACCTGTTGGCCAAACCAAGAATGGCAGCATGCCCAAAATCGAATACGGGCTAGATCTTGGGCCCATTTACATGCATACAAAATATGAAAAGGATCCGGGGAAAACTGAAAGCTGTATCGCGCTGAAACGACATGCATGCATGCACGGACGGACGCACAACAGACCACCACTAATGGCCCTAAGTACAGCATAAGCCCCTTGGGCCTGACGGCCAAGCGGGCTAAAAATGTGTTTTTCAAAAAATTCAACATGGCGGAAAATCCAATATGGCAGACCTTAGGGGTCCGTACGGGAAAGTTGTAGAGTTTGGACCAAGGAATGTCTGTACCAAGTTTCGTGTAAATCGGACTTACAGCATAGGAGGTATGACCTTTAAAGTGAAAAACTGTTTTTCTTGAATTACAGCGCCCCTAACAGGCCAACTGAGTTAAAAATGGCTTGTGCAGCAATTGCACACAACTTCCAACCAATGTGCAAAATTTCAGGTCTCTACCATTTACCATCTTATGGGAATTTGCGAAAACATTTCTGAAGAAGAAAAGAAATAATAATAATAATAATAATAATAACTAGACAAAAAATTTCCCGGGAGAAATTTTGAATGTGTCTGCCACGAGCCGCGAACATAAATGCAAAACTGTCATCCATGTTTACCTGCTGACCTTTCCACCTGACCCTCTGCGCAAACAGACAAACATACACAGCTGACACAAGCCAAGTAATTGAGAGAGGCAAAAATCCAAGTGAGAGCACATACTAAGTAAGTTAGCAACTTACATAGCTTGAACTATGTCGTTGCGACGCCAGTGTTTCCCAAAACCATCGTTTGAACTATCACGGCAACTTACGTAGAGCGAACCATCGTTAAACAACGCAGGTGTTCCCCAAAACCATAGTTCGAACGAACGTTCGCAACCACTGTCTTTAAGTTGTGTAGTTCCAACTACTACTCTACAGTTGTACAACCCTAATTACGAAATAGTTAGGACAAAGTGTAAATTGTGAATAAAATCAAAACGCAATGACTTTCAAATCACACCAGCCAGTAATTTATTCACAATAGAACAGAGATAACATAGCAAATGTTGAAACTGAGAAATTTTATAATTTTATCCACAAAATGAGCTCATTTCAAATTTGATGGCTGTTACAGGTCTCAAAAAAGTTGGGACAGGGGCCTGTTTACCATGGTGTAGCATCCCTTCTTCTTTCTACCACAGAGTGGAGGTGTCTGGGCATTGAGGAGACAATTTTCTTGAGTTTAGCCATTGGAATTTGATCTCACCCTTGTTTAATACAGGCCTCCAGCTGCTGGAGAGTTTTGGGCCTCCTTTGACAGACTTTTCGTTTAATTATGCGCCAAATGTTCTCAATCGGTGAAAAATCAGGACTGCAGGCAGGCCAGTTCAGCACATGGACTCTTCTACTACGAAGCCATGCTGTTGTAATAGCTACAGTATGTGGTTTTGCATTGTTCTGCTGAAATACACAAGGCCTTCCCTGGAATAGTTGTCATCTGGAGGGGAGCATATGTTGCTCTAAAAGCTTTATATACCTTTCAGCATTCATGGTGCTTTTTAAAACATGCAAGTGTCCCACACCATATGCACTAATGCATCCCCATACCATCAGAGATGCTGGCTTTTGCACTGAACGCTGATAACAGGAGGGGTGGTCTTACTCCTCTTTAGCCCAGAGGGCACGACGCCCATGATTTCCAACAAGAATGTCAAATTTCGACTCGTCTGACCACAGGACACTTTGCCACTTTGCTACAGTCCGTTTTAAAGGAGACTTGGCCCACAGAACATGGCGGCGTTTCTGGATCATGCTCAACACTGGTTCCTTTTTGCATGATAGAGTTTCAGGTGGCATCTGTGGATGGCACGGTGGACTGTGTTTACAGATAGTGGTTTCTTTAAGTATTCCTGGGCCCATTTAGTAATGTCGATGACAGTCTTGCCGGTGAGTGATGCAGTGGTGTCTGAGGGCCCGAAGATCACGGGCATTCAGTAAAGGTCTTCGGCCTTGTTCCTTACGCACAGAGATTTTTCCAGTAACTCTGAATCTTTTGATGATGTTATGCACTGTCGATGATGAGACCTTCAAAGCCTTTGCAATTTGATGTTGAGGAACATTGTTTTTAAAGTATTCCAAAATTTTTTTACGCAAGCCTTCACAGGTGGAGAGCCTCTGGCCATCTTTACTTCTGAGAGACTCAGCCTCTCTAAGAGATCCCTTTTATAGCCAATCATGTTGCACACCTGATGCCATTTAACTTAATTACTTGCTAAATGTTCTTTCAGCTGATTCTCTTATATATTAATAGCTTTTTTCAGCCCTTTTCTGCCTGTGTCCCAACTTTTTTGAGACCTGTTGCAGCCAGAAAATTTGAAATAAGCTCATTTTGTGGATAAAAATGTAAAATATCTCAGTTTCAACATCTGAAATGTTATCTATGTTCTATTGTAAATAATATATTGGCAGGGCTCCCCCTGGATTCTGAAAAATATTCTTCACTTTCTCCCTCGAGAAATAAAGTTTAAAAAAAAATCTTCACTTTATCATAGTCGTCATTTTTTATTAGTCACTCATGGACTTTATAAAACTTTGAAAAGCCTTCAAAGCGGACAAAGTGCATGCAGCATGAACAAGGTCAAACCTAAAATATTTGCATTATAACAGGTCTCTCCATTATACTTTTGATTGTATGTATAATTTTGGGTCCATTCAAGTCCAACCTCTAATAATGGGGACCCTGTGGACATAAAAGCTAAATCAACACCTCTTGAGCATTTAGCATGGAATTTATTCAAAAGACTGGCAATAGAAATCCCTTTAAACCCTTAATTTCTTAATTTTTTTCCTTAACATTTTTATCAATGCAACCATTTTTGGCATCCCAGAATTAAAAAGGGACACACCCTTAAGGGCAATAGAGAGGCCTGACAAAAATGCTAAATTGGACTTGGGGTGAGCTCAAAATTTTGTGCTGTTGGAATCAGAATTAGTGGAATTGTCAAATGTTTATTTAAAATGTTCAACTTTTAATATCTCCATTAACGGATTTCAAATCGAACTTTAGGTGAGTTCAATGTTTTGTGCACAATTTATTGGAATCCCTAATGTAAATCTCAAATGTTTAGGGTTTCAAATGTTAAACATCTCAGATAATCACTAATTCTGATGCCAGCAACAAACAAGTCTCAGTACTGGCACCCTCATCCACTTCTCTCTATGGCAGGGCTATTCAACATTATCCAGAAAGGGCCAGTGTGGGTGCAGGTTTTCATTCCAACCAAGCAGTTACACACCTGATTCTTTTAATCAACCTGAAGACTCTTTGCTAAAGAGATTGATTAGTGGAATCAGGTGTGTAACTGGTTGCTTGGAATAAAAGCCTGCACCCACACCGGCCCTTTCTGGATAATGTTGAATAGCCCTGCTCTGGGGAGTGCTTTCTGGTTACTGTACAGTCCGAAACCACCATGTGATGCTAAGCTGGTAAACCCAAAAACCCCCACCGGTAGCAAGCGCCACGGGATTTACATAATTCAGTCATAATTACAACACCACGCCTAGCCGATTAACACATATTGTTATTGGTCAAATGCTTGGCGTCCATTCGGTCATCAGGAGTAGTCTATTTTTACAAACACATTGCTGCTACTTGCACTGAGTTTTTGAAAATCATTGAATGCATAGCCATTTTTGTCATAATAGAGTTTAAAAGAGTGAAGCACTCTAACATTATAAGCCATTCGTTAAGAAAAATAATTGCTTGGAGCTCGTTAAAATTCTGCGACAGCAATTCTGGTTGGAGCAAAAACCATCACACGCTGCATTCAACCTAGGACCGAGTTTGAGAATTGTTAAGTTAGGCTTCAGCAAACTATCTTAGTGGCCAACTATCACACTGGCCTGAACATATTTTAACAGCGATGAGTTCGCAGACAACCAACCCAGCCGTGTAGGAACGGTTTCTTGTCAATATGAAGTTGTGATCATTATTGATGATGAATCAGATATTGTACAGCACTGTCTTGTTCCTTTGAAGCTAACTTGGAAGTACCATGTTTTGCATAACGTTAGCTCAGAAATCGCCAGTCATACTGTGGTAGAAAACATGGCAACAAGTGTCATGATTGTACGCATCAAGCGATTGTTAAGTCGAAGACTAATCAAACAAATATATTCCGTGTAAAGACGCGCTCATATCTGCTCATATCAATCACATTTACGTAACTAGGGACTCACATAGAAATTTACACCTTTTTTCCTAGTTCATTATGAGGGGATGACAGCTTCCACCGTTTTACGGGGAAAACTAAAATCCGCGAATATGCACTCCCTCACATGACTGACTGCCTGATAACATCAGCTTTTCAACTCCACGGAGACCTGTCAGCCAGTAAGACAGCATTCGGACATATTTTCCCGTAAAAGCCCTCTCTGATTGGTCTTTCTTGGCTCTGTTCATTGAAGATAAAACAATACGAAAGTGCTGTCCTGTTTTACGGACATTCAGTAACTTCCTAAACTGCCCAAAGTAAAGAACTATTTATTTATTTAATTTATTTATGCATTCATATAAACTATATGGAGCTAAAGAAAACATCTTTGGGGCTACAGCCTCGAATGCTCTGGGCAGACGAAGCCACTATTTGCCATTGAATTTTTATTCGTTATTAAACAAATACATTCGTCACTGTGACGACTGCTCATAATTTTCTCCTCGTCACCAATGTATTATTTTCGTCAATGACGAAAATGACGAGCGGCAGCGGGAACGCTGTATAGGCACGTGATCTGAAAGTCATTGCATTTTGATTTTATTCACAATTTACACTTCGTCCCAACTATTTCAGAATTGGGGTTGAACACATTTGAGCCCCATTTCAAAAACATCCGTGGTAAAAATTCCCTCTGTTCCTTTTATTATCTAGATAAGTTGAGCATTCCTCCACTCTCTTGGGGTGTGACGGACATTACAGGACCCCTTTTACTGTGACGGATGTTACATATGACGGACGTTACGGATTTTGATCCCCTGCCAAATCTTATGTGCCAAATTTTCAGGCAGACTTTGTCCATTATTGACTTTGCCTTAGCTAGAGTTAAGAGAATTGAAAAGGTTAAGTCAATATTCCATCTCAGTTTCTTCCAATAAAAATAATTCAGAATTTCCGTGACGGACGTTACATTGACTGGGATGATGAAGTCACCCCCACCTTCCAGCCATCAAACTTCCACATGAGGCCTCAAGCTCCCCTCTACTTTAAATTGATGCTCTTGGTATAACAAAGTGAATGATATGAATTGTTATACCCATTTAGTTACTGGTAATTTTAAAGGTCTTTATTACTGGATTTTGGGTCGATTTCAGGGTAAAATTCGTACCAACTATTTGGATGCAAAACTCTTGCAGAAAAATAGTGGTTCAGCCATCAATATTTATGTTTCTTAAAGTTATGGGTTTTGTGGATAGATTGAGGCCCTTTGCTGGATGTTAAACAGAGATTTAATTTTTGCTCATCATGTCCTTCTTTTCATGGAATTGCCCATGTAATTTGACACCGTTGACCGAAGGTCAAGTTCAAGGCCACCAAATGAAAGTTCATGTAAGACTTCCGATACATCTCCAATACAACCCGAAACTATCAGTAACCATTTTGCGGATATAAGTCATTGAAATTTCACTGTGAAGTTTGGGCATTCAAGGTCACTGAGGGTCAAGTTCAATGTCACCAAATGAAACTTCATACATAACTTCCTATATGCCCGCAATACAAACCTAAGCTCTATCTGTAATAGTTTTGGTGATAGAAGTCATAGAAATTTCACTATGTGAAGTTTGACCTTCGAAGGTCTTCCCATTCTCTTATATATTAATTGCTTTTTCAGCCCTTTTTTGCCTGTGTCCCAACTTTTTTGAGACTTGTTGCAGCCAGAAAATTTGAAGTAAGTGCATTTTGTGGATAAAAATGTAAAATATCTCAGTTTCAACATTTGAAATGTTATCTATGTTCTATTGCAAATAACATATTTGCTTATGAGATCTGAAAGTCATTGCATTTTGATTTTATTCACAATTTACACTTTGTCCCAACTATTTCGGAATTGGGACTGTACCATTACTTTATTTGTTTTATTGGCATCTTTCCCACCATATCGCTTGTGATACTTCCATTTGATACTTGTCTCATATCATGTTTCTTATCCGATTGCTGTATTTCTCTTTCATTTTCCCCCCCTTTTTTCCCTCGCATTATTTATCCTCGCTGCATACTTGTATGTGTCCTCTCTCTATGTATTTGCTCATGGTTTTTTTTTTTTTTTTTTGAGGACCGCCCCCTTTGACTGGGTTCATCATTTTTTTCTCTCTCTTTTCTCTCATTCCTATTATCTGGAGATAAATTAATAAAAAGATGGTAAAAAATAAAAATAAATAAATAAAGCTGTCCTCCCATGAGGGGGGGTGGTAGTGGGGAAAAAAAATTTCAAGAGGGAAGTTTGACCTTTGAAGGTCACTGAAGGTCAAGTTCAAGGTCACCAAATGAAAGTTCATATACGACTTCCGATAAGTGTTCAAGACGTGTTCCCAATCTTCAATATTTTCAAGTCAAGAAGCCTTTGAAAATTGTAACATTTTGCTTGACCTCAAGTTCGACCTTTCAAGGTCACCTGAGGTCAACTTTAACACAGCAAAAATAGATACAGTCGGCAACAAAGGGAACGCCCACAAAAGTAGAGCCGAGGGGGAAAACAAACCGGTCTCTGCCATTAGCCATAATGCCAAAGAGTTGCTGTGTGCCCTTTTGCACGGCAAATAAACAAAAAAAATCACCAATTAAAGTTTTACATTTTACCAAATAATAAAATGGAACCACAAAGGAAGACAAAATGGCTTCAAGCTATCAGAAGAGAGGATGAGTTTAGCAGATTATGGCGGGACCCATCAACAGAAAGTGTATGTCTGCAGGCCACTGAGTCGGATCATTCGCCCAGTCTTTTAAAACGAATAGACAACAATCCAACCCCAGTATATTTAATTTTCTAATATATCGATCCTTGTCAGCAGGCAATAGGGACTCAAAGTACGTCATGACAACTTCTTAGCGTTAGCAAGACAAGTTTAAATTCCGCGTTTTTACAGTATAGCGGAAGCAGTTTTTGAAAAATGCGTCCTACGCCAAGGTCAAGGTCACAGGGTCAAAAATGATGACCTCATCTGAAAGGTCTCGTGACAAGGGATACACATGTCAAGTATCAAAGGCCTATCTCTGACCAATCAAAAGTTACGGCCAAGGTTAAAGTTTTTGAAAAATGCGTCCTACGCCAAGGTCAAGGTCACAAGGTCAAATATGATGACCTCATCCGAAAGGTCTCGTGACAGGGGATACACATGTCAAGTATCAAAGGCCTATCTCTGACCAATCAAAAGTTACGGCCAAGGTTAAAGATTTTCTTGCTGCTGCAGACAAACAAACAGACAGACGGACGAACAGGTGCAAAAAAAAAAAAAAATGCCCCCAAATCTTCGATTCCGGGGGCATAAAAAGGTTGTTGGAAGTCTCCCGGAGAATGGAAGCGAAAACACTGCCAAAACTACCACTGCTAAGTTTACCTGTGACCGCACGCCTGCCAAAAAGGCAAAGAGAAGAGAGTCCAAAGCATAAAAAGCTTTGACTAAAAAAGGCCGCAGATACAGCAAGAGGACAAACATGAGTCAATATCGGTGTAGCTTTTCAGTGATGAAGGCGACTAAGGAAGTTGACAGGCCAATTTCAATCTGCGCATGTCCGACCGAAAGTCACGTAAGAATAGCCTGCCTGCAATGGATTACAGTCACGTAAGAATAGCCACTGTCAAACTACTAACGTCTTCGAAAATGTTGTGAACCCGCATTCAAAATTCAATCCAAAACAAACATCACACTAATACTCACGTACAGGAGCACTTTTCCTAAACGCGGATTCTTCTAAAAATAAACAGTTGGATAGATTTTCAATCGGACGCTTCGCTTGACGTTAACATTACTGTTATACACCAATGCATAGCAACAATTTTGGAACATTATCAAAAATCCCCGTACATTTAAACGTTATGGTGATATGTAATAGTTCCACGCTTGCGCACATTCTTACTGACCTAAATGCGTCTTTGTCTTTGGCTTCCTCATTAGTGTCCACAATCAAGTACCACTTCTAGCCTCGAAATACTGCCCCTAGAGGCAGCAACATAAATTAAGGCAGGGGTGTCCAATCTTATCCAGAAAGGGCCAGTGTGGGTGCTGGTTTTTGTTAGAGCCCAACACTAATACACCTGATTCTACCAACCAAGGTCCTGATTGAAACCCCTGATTAATTAGTGAAATCAGGTGCAGTAGCACTGCTGGCTAGGACAAAAACCTGCACCCACACCGGCCCTTTACGGATAAGATTGGACACCCCTGAATTAAGGTGTTCCAATTAGAGCTTAAATCGGGCCCAGAAAATCAAGCCCGACTCTACCTGAGCCCGTGCACGCTGTGTCCGAGCCCGGCCCAGCCCAACACGCTAACTGTAATTATGAGCCTGAGCCAGATTTAAACCCGACATTTTTTTTAATAAGTGGGCTGTTATAACTGGTGTTCTCAAATAAAATTCTGAGTTGTTCGAACTACAATAATCTGTTTAGAATTATCTTAATGAATAATGCAACAAGGACGAAGCATGTAAACTGCGCTGTTTGTTTAATGGAATGGATCGCAAATGGATCCGAATGAAGAAAAGTGAACAATGATGAACACAGACAATGAACAAGAATTAACTTAGTTTGGATGGCCTAGGAGTACCTATAGGCCTACTACTCTAAAACATTTCAACAAGGTTTTAAAATTGGCTATAGAATTTTTTTAAACGAAAAAAATATTTTTAAAGATATTATAAAATGTATTGCAAAAACGCTGCTTCATGTCCCGAATAATTTTTTTAGCAATGATCTAAAACATACAAAATGAACAAGAATGAACTTTTGGATGGCCTAGTCTTATAGGCCTATACGTTAGAAAAGTTAATATAAATAGAATTTTTTGAAAACACAACAAATGGGCATATTTTGATATTTTAAAAAGTAGGCTATAGTGCAAAAAACGTGGAGTCACATCGATGGATGAAGGGGATAGGCTAATGATGCAGGGTACAATAATTACACTCCAATACCAAAAAAAATGAACATATAAAATTAACAAAGTAACGTTGGATTAGACTAAATGAAAAAGTCTAATTATTAAATTAAATTAAATATCGCATGCACCATCAAGACTGTCGGACGCGAAATGCAAAATACTCCATGTGCGGCAGCGAGCAAAAAGTAAAAGTATTGATATGAGAACAGATTTATAACGAAATAAAGAATTAAAATATATCACCAACAAACAGAACATCCAATGGGCACTGCAATCAATTTATTTGGGCCGGATATAGAGTATTTTGCATTTCACGTCCGACAGTCTTGATCGTGCATGCAATATTTAATTCACAATTGTCAATGGTCATGGAATTGATTTGCTCACTGACTACAAACACTATTTTATCTCTGGTGTGGAAATAAAGCGTAAATCTGTTCGATCCATCTGGCTAATTTTCAAAAGAGAAACCGAATTAAGACTGTTGTCTATTTTCAACGGAAGAAAACAGACGAATAAAAGGACCAAGAAAAGTTGATAGCTATCAATTTGCATTTTATAAAGGTCGAACACAAACATTCCTACGTTTATACGTCTAGTAATTCCAGGAATACTCGAAAAATTAGAACTTTTATGACTGTAGGACACGGAGTATTTTAGAATGTCTGTCCGACAGTCGCTAAATTTGTCATAAATGCACTAAGTCCCGCTCCGACGTCTACTTATCTATATTGAGCAGAGCTTAAACAGAAACATTGGTTGAAATTCTCGGTACTCATCTTGAAGAACTGAGCCGTCTTATCAAAACATTCACGTTTAATATCTAAAAGATTCAGTAGATTTGAAGAAATTAAAAACAATAATCCACTGTTGGACACGGAGTTATACTGAAACCATCCGACTGTCGGACACAGTGTTATATTAAAACCCTGTCCGACTTTCGCATTCGGACACGTAGACACTGCGAATAAATAAACACACAAATGCTTGATCAAGGGCCCGGCCCGGCCCGTGGATAGTGGCAGAAAATATCGGCCCGACCCGGCCCACGGGTCGGGTCGGGTCGGGTTCAGGTTCAGGCTTGGGCCCGGGCGGAGAATCTAACCTCTAGTTCCAATGGGAAATCTGGGAGGTTCCATGGTGAGACGTTTCTTAGTGAGCACAAGCAGGTCATTATTTTTCTTCCACCACCGCTGCGCACCTGCGCAGCGCTGAATAACAGACTTTGACGCAACCAAGAATTCATTATTGACGGAAATCCGTCTGTAGACGGAGGTCGTGCACCCATGAAAATAAAATGATATTGGGCGATGCTACCTTGATAAATTACATATTTTTGCATGGGACCACAAGACTGTGCCAATCAATTATGGTCACAGTCTGTGGAAATGATGGAAAATTAACTCTTTTACCTATAATGACTGCATCTGACGCCTATATGAATAGTCCTTCATGGACCTCTTCCCTAGCCTCCCCCATTGATTGAAAACTGGGGTATCTCCAGAGCATCAAATGTCGTCTTCATTGACATGCCCGGGTTACCATTTGTAGACATCAAGGAAAAAGGGGGAAGTCTATGGGGAAAACAGTTAATACATTCAACATGGCATCATAAAACTATCTAGCAACGGTTGGATGTCATAACACGACAATTATCATAAAGTTATCTTAAGCTGATGCAGTAGAACTCCGTAACAACTTGACACAGCCACACATTCCTATCTTGCCGGAAGATTTACATGATCACACATACTGTTGCCATTCCTTTCAATTACCAGCTGTAAAATTCAATAGATTTTTGGTAACCCACCAGTGCTTCTGTGATGATGGTTCCAGAGGCTGACCAAGTGAAGACTTCAATCTGCCCAGGAGTGTCTATGAGAACATATCTGGAAGCAGTCATTGTGGATGAGAAAACAGCTAACTCAGAAAGGAGCTAATGTTTCATCCTCAACATAACAGCTGACATACTGTATGTCACATCTCATATATGAACAAATATACTGGGGGTTCCAAAATTACTGGCAACCCTGACTGGCAATACACAAACAATACAAAAATTATATATAAACAATATAATTATACAGAAATGTAATGTACCAACACAAGCAAAATAGTTTACTTTATTAATGTTTCTATGGAAATTACTAAAATCATAATCATTTAATAGAAAATAAATTTCAACCAAATAAAAGTTTCATAGGAATTAGCACCCTTCATTTGGTACTTAGTGCAACCACTTCTGGCAAGAATAACAGCATGGAGTCTTCCTGTGATTTTTGACAAGCTTAAGGCACACATTTGCAGGGATTTTGGACCACTCCTCCAAGCAGATCCTTTCAAGATCCTTCACACTCTTGGGTTTATGTTTGTCAACTGCCCTCTTCAACTCTGCCCACGTTTTCAATTAGTCTGGCAACTGAGATGGCCATTGCAGAGCGTTGATTTTGTCGTCACAGAACCATTTCTGTGTGGATCTTGAGGTACGCTTTGGGTCATTGTCTAGTTGAAAAGACTACCTACGGCGAAGTCCCAGCATTCTGGCAGAGGCAACCAGATCGTCAGCCAAAAAATTCTGATACTTGGTGGAATTCAATATGCCGTTAATCTTAACCAGTACCCCTGGGCCTCTTGAATTAACACCGCCCCCAAAACAGGACTGATCCACCATCATATTTCACTGTGGGTATGAGGTGCCTCTCCTTGTATGCATCTCTCTTTTGACACCAAACATGCCAATGCTGTATCTGACCAAAACGTGCAATTTTGGTCTCATCTGACCCAAGTACCTTGTTCCAGCCATAATTTAAATGACGCTTGGCAAACTCCAAGCACTTGCTTCTTTGTCTTCTGGTCAGAAAAGGCCTTCTTTTAGCAACACTTCCAAAGAGCCAGTGATTGTGGAGGTGGGGCCTGATGGTGTTTTTTTTAAAACCTGGTGACCCCAGGTTGCCACCAAGGCCTGCAATTCCATTGCAGTGATTCTTGAGGATTTGGTTCCTTCTCTCATTGTCCTCCTCAGTATCTTTGGGGGAATGCAGTTCCGTCCTCTACCCTTGAGGTTTTCCACAGCTCCATATCTTTGGAATTTTTTTTTAAATAATTGCCCTGACAGTGCTCAGTGGCATGTTCATGCGTTTGTGAATCTCCTTATGGCTATTACCAGATTTATTAAGGTCTAATACCATCTGCCTCTTTTGAAATGAGTTTTTTTTTTTCTTCATGGTGATGGATGAAAAAGGGATAGTGTGTATGCATTACCTCATTTTTATACTCTAGTGAAACAGGAAATGGCTCAAAATAGTTCCTTAAGGCTTGGATAAAACTTATTTACAGTGCTGTGAAAAAGTGTTTGTCCCCTGCCTGATTTTTTTTTTTTTTTTTGAGTATTTGCTACACTTAAATGTTTCAGATCATCAAACAAAGTGTAAAATTATACAAAGATAACCCTAGTAAAGACAAAATGCAGTTTTTAAATGATTTCATTTATTGGGGGAAAAAGCTATCCAAACCTACCTGGTCCTATGTGAAAAAGTAATTTCCTCATAAACCTAATAACTGGTTGTGCCACCCGTGGCAACAACAACTGCAATCAAGCGTTTGCGATAACTGGCAATGAGTCTTTCACATCGCTGTAAAGGAATTTTGGCCCACTCTTCTTTGCAGAATTGTTATAATTCAGCCACATTGGAGGGTTTTCGAACATCAACAGCCTGTTTAAGGTCTCAATCGGATGAAGTCCGGACTTTGACTAGGCCGCTCCAAAACCATCATTTTGGTTTTTTTTTTTTTAAGCCATTCAGAGGTGAACTTGCTGGTGTGTTTCGGATTATTGTCCTTCTCCATAACCCAAGTGCGCTTGAGCTTGAGGTCACAAACTGATGGTCGAGAATTCTCCTTCAGGATTTTCTGGTAGAGAGTGGATAATCACAGTTAAGTCACGATTTAACAAGGGGGGGGCGGGATTACTTTTCACATAGGACAAGGTAGGTTTGGATAGCTTTTTTCCCTTAATAAATGAAATCATCGTTTAAAAACAGAATTCTGTATTTACTCTGGTTAACTTTTTCTGATATTAAAATTTGTCTGATGATCTGAAATATTTAAGTGTGGCAAATATGCAAAAAAAAAAAATAAATAAAAAAATCAGGAAGGGGGAAAATGCTTTTTAACTGCATTGTGCGTGGAATTTAATACCCGATTTTACTTTGGTTGATGTTAATTCCATTAATTTTTAAAGGTGCCATTAATTGTGAAACCTTGATCTGGAGGAAACTTATTTCTAATTAAATCTGTAAAAATTATTTTGCTTGGTTCCACTGGCACATTAATAGGGTACAGTATTTCTCACGTCGTTATTTAGAGTTTTTCTATAAATATATTTTTTTAGAATTTTTTTGAAGTATTGTTTGTGCATTGCCAGTCTGGGGTGCCAGTAATTTTGGAGCCCACAGTCTATTGTGATTTAATCCATTTTAACTTACTGGTGAAAATTCTGTTTTTTCTCAATAAACTTCATGACCTGAGAAAAATATAAAAACATTGTCAGCCATAGATCTTCGTTTACGGGAAGGACTGCGCTTAACAACAATGCCATTTTTTGGACACAGTGAGTAGTTTGAATCGTATTACAGTTGGAAATGCAACTTCTTATTTGCAAATTTATTAAATTCTGAAATAATTTTTTTTTTCCATAATGCAAACATTCCACACTAAAACCTGCTACTTTTAGAAAAATCAGGTCCAACATAAAATATGAACAGCTCAGTTTTCTTAAGATAATCTAAAACAGTCAAAAAATTGTGCCAGGTCTTCGCAAGATAATGCTTTGAGGGATTGCTCCTATCGTTACCAATGGGGAACAAGCACCAAAATAAGATTACCTGATCAAACCGGGTTGCAAAGAGATTCAAAGATGTGACAATGCCACCATTAGGACCAAGGCCATACCTGAGTTTGTGTCAAGGAAAAAAAATCAGCACACAAAATACTTATACTTTCCCCCAAAGGATGGCATTTTCTAATCTACTACATTAATGACATGTCACATCTCAGCAGACAGATTTTAAAATTGAGTTTTCCATTTTTCCACCTGAGTCATTCATTGCAGAGTTATGACTCCACAGAATAACACAGGGTAGAGTTTCTCAATGGGTGCATTTGGAGACCTTCAGGGGGTGCTGGGAGCAACAAAGCAGAGAGGGGGGCACCTTGGCACAAATGGGGGTGTTCATTGATGACACAAATGCTTCCAAGTCTACGAAAAAATGTGTATTCTTGTGATATTGGCCAACACAACCCATTTCAATTCATGTTTTGCCATGGAAGGTTCCTTGTGCTCGCAGGGCATTCCCTGATTGGCTGCTTCATGTGGCTCATGGTCAATCAAAATGTTCAGACGAAAATACTATTTTTTCATTCCGTTCCAGTGAAATCTGTTTAAATGATCTCAACGCTAAAAATGTTGATAAAGATATACAAATGCATATTCTAGGATTTCAACTGCCTACCAGAAAAAATTAAGCTGATTGTCAAAATACCACTGCAGAAGAATGACCCTGTGTGATCAGTCTAGACCAATCACTGCCCAGCTTTTGCCTTGATGCAGCATGTAAACAACATGACGACAGGCGTCAGTACAGATATACCTGGAAACAAAGTGCCATTTCCACCTACATTCAGTGAAAAGCAAAATATGTGCCCCCATGACAGCAGTGAGGTAAGGCAAGGTCATGAATTGCTTTAACTCTCGGCTACGTTTCTACAGTCAGGGCCAAGAAATTGCAGAGGACATTGAACAAAGCATACTTGATGGAAAATAATTTTTTCATCGTAGCAATAATTATCAGACATTCGACAAAACCTCATTTGTGTACAAGAAGATGATGATGATTAACATGGATACAACAGTAATGTCCCATTGTGATTGAGTTCGATATTGGCAGAATCCAAGCATTTTAAGTCAAAACTACTCTCAACCTGTTACTGTTTACTTTGTCAATTAGCTATCAATTGACTGACTCAATAAGAATAATAATTCATTAAATGACTCACTTTATACATTTGCATTGCATTATTGCTCATTCCATCCTGACTTTCAATGCTCAGGCTACAGAACAGACTCAGTCTTTTGCTTCATTTCTCTGTGGAACCAAGACCCCAACCCCTGGCAGAGAAAGAGCACCATGCAGTTCTATTTCGTATGAGCTTCGCCATTTAAGGCTGTCGCTATTGGGTTTATCCCTCTGCGCATTGCGCAGCTCCGAAGATTTTCTTTCCCGCCATTGTCCTGCAAGATGGCCCCAATCAGGTCTACACCCACAGTATATCAGATTCGCATGACCTGAGTTCGGCTCCCAGTTTTTCTTCAGTGCAACATCTGAAGGTGTGTACTTCCCCAAGAGCGGTATGCCTCAGCCCAGAGTGTAGCAATTGCGACATTATGCTGTACGACCCTTACTCAATCTGCGATGTGTGCCGAGGCGCTGAACACACCAGGCTGGGTTGGACGCCACAAGCCTTCTGCCCATTTTGTGCCCTCCTGCCTTCGTGGGAGTTGCAATGGCAGGCTGATGCTTTTATGTCACGTTTCGAGAGCTGAAAACGTTAAGGAAGCTAATGTGAGTTTGCTCCATTGTACCTTAGGGAGGCAGAGGGCTATGAAGGGCAGGAATGTGCAAACTCCGCTCCCTTCATTACCGCTTGTACTGGTTCTCCCCTCTTCCCACTGGAAGACTTTGAGATCAGCAACCAGGGTGCCCTGCTTTCGAGGATATCTCCCTCCTTGCTGCTTAATTACATGTTGTAAGTGAATTGCTGCTGGCAGAGCCTCAAGCCCATATTCCGGGACTCCGTGTCCTGCAGTTGGCAGACTTCGCTATGCCGAAGAAGCTTGATGCGGCACTGGCTCAACTTGGCTGAGCCCGCCACGTTGGCCAGCGTGTACCCAGTAGAGCCCACTGCCCAAACCACGGACAAAGCAAAGGAAGCTACGAGGAGCTGCAGAAAAATGTGTGTTCAGCTTCTTTTAGTGATTGCCACCCCACTAATAAGAAGCAGCTCCACAGAAAGCAGTTTGCCTCTGTCTCTCCTGAGCTTTTTGCAACTGTTTATATGCACTCTCTCCACCCACCAATATTTCCAGTGTCAGGCAACTTCCATAACCAGTGTCAGGCAACTAGTGTTTAGTTTTAGTGGTTTTGACTTAACTTCAGAGTTGAACAGAATAATTGATTTGTAATGACTTGTACGTACATTCCCCGTTGATGGGTCCTGTCCCCCCTTAACTCCAGGAATTCAGTCTGTTCAACTTCTAGCCCTCACGCATACATTCCAGAGATGACCCTTTTAGGGCCATGAGAGTGAAGCAGAGGGTCATTAACTATGAAGGTACACCCCTGCAATTCCTAAAACAACAAAGAACACCAGTGTCACAGCCTTGTGACCACCAACAAGATAAGAGCATGTCCCCTTTTTAATTTTTCTTTTCATCTACTTTTACTATTTTTTTCTTTCAGTTTTTTTCTTTTGTTGTTGTTTTGTACCTCTGAATTCTGCCCAAGATATGCCCATATCATGCATGTTTTTGGGAGCAGGAGTAAAACTTTTCAAAGATATTTGAAAACTGAGCTTCATTACCTCCAACCATATTTAAATTAGGTCTCATTAGAAAGAGACTAAATCCATGAATCTCATTATAAACATTCCATAGTGCTCAGCTGTGATCCTAAAAACATAAGGGCATTTTAATACATGAATGGCCAGTGTCGCAAGAGGCAATTTACCATTTAACACACCTTCTGACATCTACAGCTCCACCAATCAGCCTGTTTTCATCACTTTTTTTCCAAACTAAGACCAACTTAATACTTTATCATCTGTGCACTGGATTTGGGATTTGTCATCTGCCATTTTCATTGGAAGATTTTGCAGTTTTTTTTTTTGTTTCTGAGACATAGATCTTAGCCTACTTTGGGACAATTTCAGGAGGTACAAGCTTTGGTTTGGTGTTTCTTTCTTTTTCCTCTTCTTTGATCCTTCATGTCTTTTTAATTCTTCTTTAAGGTCGTAGACCCTCGTCTGCAGACATAGACGTGGTATATTCTGTTGCAACTTTTATAAAATTTTACTACTGTTGAATCTGACTCCGCATTCTGCTTTTGATAATGGTCGATCCAACAGATTGCTCTGCCTATCAATGAATTCGGCAATTTAATTGTTAATTAATAGCTTTGGTGTAAATAAATTCAATTGAAAACATTTGAATTACATGGTAAGTGAGGGGTTTTAACAGCTGAAGCACTTGTGTTCGGTAGTCAGAGTGCTGGACGTTAAGTGAGGGCATCTAACTGTTAAAACTGCTGGATTCGGACATTGCACATAATTTAATTAAACTTCACTTCCCTGACACCAGACTTAAGGCGGAATCCACCAGACCATATAAACAAGGCTTGGCTCAGCAGATCTCGCAGTTCTTGGAGCAGGTTTGAATGGGACTGCTGGATGGCCCCGTCAACACTTAAGGGCTTTTTGGGCCTCTCCTGCAAGAGACGATTGAGAAAGCAGAGAGGGTGAGGAAATGCATTCAGTGGGGTCAAGAAAACATTCGCCAACAGCGCGCTCACGGCTTTTGGCAAGATCAGAGGGAAAATGACTCTCGGCAGCCCCTGCTCCCCCTGTTTTTCAGACTGCTTCCCACTAACCCCCCACTGCACAGCACACAACTCCTGCCACCACGTCTCAACACGCTCTTGTTACTGCATGCATAATCTTTGCCCAGCAGGCAAGTGGACGAAACCCCCAGCCAAGCCACTGCGGAAGCAGAGGAGGCAATTACTGCCAATTACCCCCCCTTGTGAAAAGAAGCATATCCATTTAAAAAAGTTTGCTCATGCCTCCTCTGAGCTCTCTGCAACTGTTCTGACAGCATTTCCCATAAGACGAAATCCTCTGCCACACGCAAACAAAAGGCGAAATCCGCCAGTCTGCGTTTAAACAACAGTCCTAGCTCAGCAGTAAGCTCACAACCTCCAACACTGAAGATCGCAAGTTCGATCCTCAGGTTGTCTAAGCATTCATTACTGGCACACAACAAGTGCGCACAATCTTGAATTATCTGGATGTAGATTACTGTAATTTGTAAACAGTCTTCAACTAGATAAGTCTGTCGCCACAGGGACCGAGTCGTGCATCTCCCCGATCCCCAAATTTCGAACAAAATGGCCGCCGGCAGCCATATTGGACGTCTAAAATTGACGAAAATCGGTCTTTAGCATTGTCATATATATATCTTCACCTGTGTAAAATTTGAAAACATTCCTGCAATAATTGTGGCTTCCACAGCCCGGAACATAAAAAATTTTGGACAAAATGGCCGCCGGCAGCCATATTGGACATTCGAAATTGACGAAAATTGGTCTTGAGCGATGTCATATATATATCTTTGCCTGTGTAAAATTTGAAAACGTTTCTGTAATAAGTGTGGCTTCCAGAGCCCGGAACATAAAATCTCTGTGGCGGCGGCGGCGGCCCCGGAATTAAACCATAGTATCTCCCGACTATCGTCATCGGGGAGATACAATTACTGCAGTATCTACACACTCTAAGGCCACTAGAACACGAGACAGTACCGATCAGGAGAGAGAAAATAGATTGAAATCTCATTGAGTTTACAGCTTTATGAGAGAAAAAAAAAAAATCTACTCCCCAGGGCAAACACTGAAGACCCGAAATGACCCGATCTTATCATTCCCTTCCACATTATCAGTAGCAGTTTAGTTAGGGGATGATAGTTTAATAGGGCAATTTGTTTACAATTCAGCTTGCTTAATTTCGTGTGAATTTTCTTTTCTCCCCGGCAACAGATAAGAAAGAACAGATTCAGCGTAGGATTGCTGCATAGGATTGATTTGTTTTAAAAGTCGAAACAGGATTTTTTCCATTCTAATATTGTTACGCACTGATATTTGGTTTTCTCTTTACCACACATCGTAAGTAAAAAATAAATAAATAAAAATTCAGGTATCAACACAATTATCTTTATGCTTTTATCAACATCATACATTCATTCAAACAGGTTACGAATCTTGCATCAATCAGGATCGTTCTTATTTCAGTCACCGTTCAGTGTTCATACATGGTTATAATGGACTTTCAGAATGCCAAATCCATTATACACAGTTTGCTACTCACCCTATTATCGCCATCGTATCAAGCTCTCAAGTCTCAACAAATTAAACTAGAGAGGCACTCGTAGAGTGCAAACCTCCGCCAAGGAAGCACAATCCAAATGTGCACGAGTGGGAGCAAAGTTGAGTTCTTGCGTGTGATAGGATTTCAAGATGGCTGCCGTGGCGGCCATATTGTTTCAGTGATCGCGGTCAAAATCAATGGGTCTATCCTTGATGTAATGGCAATCCACCCACAAAATTTCAGTCAAATCCGTGCATTACTTTTTGAGTTATCGCGTGTGATATGATTTCAACATGGCTGCCGTGGCGGCCATATTGTTTCAGTGATTGCGGTGAAGATCAATAGGGTCCATCCTTGATGTAATAGCAATCCACCCACAAAATTTCAGACAAATCTGTGCATTGCTTTTTGAGTTATATTGTTCACAAACAGACAAACAAACAGGGGCGAAAACATAACCTTCGCCCCAAACTTCGTTGGCGGAGGTAATAAGTACTGCAGTAGGCTAGCAAAAGACGTATAAAGATATGAAGATTATGTCATGTGGTTTGTAAAACATTTTTCTTTATTCTCAGCATGTCTTTAACAATGCAATACGGTAAACAATAAACACTGTAACAACACTTTATCAATGTAATACGCTGAACAATATAAAAAATAGTCTTTTATTCTTTGCAAATATCTAGACAAACAGTACATAGTTCAAATCAAAAATCAATGAAGACTTGAATGGAGTTGGACATCAGATTAAAAATGCGTGGGTTAGTAACTTAGCGTAACGTAAACTGGAGGGACAGTGTCATGCACGGCTCGTAATTATGAGAGCGGGAGAATGTCAAAATGAATGAATCCCGGATGAACACTGGTCTTCAACAGATCATGAAGAATATGTGTTGCATATTTGCATTGATAAAAAAAACAAAAACAACATAACAGATTTAAGACATGCGTAATTAGCACTATGTCAACCAGCTTCATGTTACTAGAAGTTTGGGCTCAACTTTACGGTTTTAACTTATGAGGAATTTCCATGCATGATTTCTTTTAATATCTTAATTTTTTTCTATTCTCTTTTTAATGTAATATTACTATTTGCAAGCTCTCCCAAGCACATAACAAGTTAAAACCTTAAAGGCAAGGGAGTGCTTAAAAGTTGAACTTGAAGCTTAGACTAAATGACAAACCCTTCCTTCGGACTTTCTAATGCGTATCTAACTTAAGTTAACTCCCTTAACTAAATAGGAGGTACTTGGGTACATATACATGAAGGTTTGAAAGAAACATTGCTTAATGCCATAAGATTAACAGGCATGCTAAAGCCTAAAACTAGTTTTCAAAAAAGGAAGAAAGAATCTCAATTGCCTCAGGCCGTCAGCCATCATCTCATCTGATCACTTGGCATCTAATGACGTGAGAATGAATGATTAAAATCTTTGTCAGTTACTTGATAGTAAGTTGGTACAAAATTTGTTTACGAAATTGACGTAAACAGAAAGCAATATATTACCCGTTTTTTATCCGTCACTTTCTATATGAGAGTAAGTGTATATCTGTTGTTGAATGATGGATTGGACCTACTGAAAAATATATACCAGTCACTTTGTGATGCTGATGGAAATGCTGAAACGCGAAACCATCAAAACCTTTAAAAAATCATTGAAGCAAAACACATTACAAGAAAATGAAGAGAGTGTGAAATGACCATTTATTCTTTCCGTTGTAAACCTCTGTTCTTACATGTACATGTATGTAAATCCTTTGGAATTCTGTATACTTCTGGTATTGAGTATTATGATCATACATCAATACATGTACATCTTATACATTGTCAGCTCGGCATTTAGCAACAAAGTCTTCCCAAGTTCAGTCACACAGATGGCATGTAAATGAAATGGCGATTCACTTTGATAGATGCCAATCACTTAAGATTTTCCGGTTTGAGAGAGCATCTCTGCTTTGTCACGATGTCGCCTGCTACACTGAACATCCGTTCGGCAGTCACGCTAGATGGAGGGCATGCGTGGTATGCTGCTGCCGCTGGAGCGAGATGGGGAAATGTCTCGGCTCGTGCTGACCAGTAGTCATAGACATTGTCACTAGGTTCCATTCTCACAATGGGCTGCGACAGATACAAGTCAAGCTCGCGCTCGACTTCCTCAGGCAAGTCGGTGGCAGCGCCCCGAG
This sequence comes from Gymnothorax javanicus, assembly GCA_029692085.1. Classification (NCBI taxonomy): domain Eukaryota; kingdom Metazoa; phylum Chordata; class Actinopteri; order Anguilliformes; family Muraenidae; genus Gymnothorax; species Gymnothorax javanicus. The sequence goes on along the minus strand of CM056193.1, from coordinate 123,537,443 downwards.
AATGTGACTGGGAGGTCATCTCATCTGATGACTTGTCGGAGCTCTCTTCCATCGCTGCCATCATTGCGTCTGACAAGTTGGTGGCTCGTGGACGAGGACTTTGGGGTGTTTCGGCTTCGGCGATGAAGGTTTCATCATCACTGGAGTCGGATGACGGATGAGATGCACGGCTCCTTGTGATGTGGTGCTGAATGCTCAGCTATTGAACGGATGACACAGCGGCAGCCTTGATCTTCTTTCGAATTACGTCATTTTTTGTAAAGAATTTCATCTTATATCTGAAACGGATAAAGATATAAAAAAAGAACAAAGACAAGTTTACGATCTGAATGATGAATCCCAAATAAAAAAATAAAAAAACAAGTTGCATTTTGTGATTGAAATAAACTAATTTGTATTTTTCAACGCTTTGCATTTTGATGTAATGTTTATACAAGTTGCATTTTGTGATATATATAAATTTTTATTTTTAATGCTGTTCATTGTTGATATAATGTATCTAGATTGATGTTGGAACTTTTAGATTTTAACTCCGTTTTTAACTTCATTTGTGAAGAACTAATTCTCTTTGTCTGTTCATCAAAATGTCACATTTATAAGCAATTTGTAGCAATAACATTATTTTTTATCGTGAAAAAAAAAAAATAATGGTGAGATCTTTTATTCTTTTTCTTAGTAGGAATATGATGATCATTACCTGGGGTCAAGGAGTTTTGCTAAGTGGAAAGTCTTGTAGATAGTTTCCTCGTCTAGGTCATCAGCTGGGGGATTTGTGGGTGGTGTCATCAGCGGCTTCATGCGACGATCCAGCTCACTCCGAAGCTCCTGGATCATGGATCACACTCCAAGGGAATCACCCGAGGACTCCAGCTGCTTCAGTTGTTTTTGGAGCCCCTTCACCATTGGGATGAACAGTCCCAGGGAGCTCGAGTCCGATGAGGCCATAAGTGTTGCCTCGTGACAAGGACGCAGGGCCATGACGATTTTGGGGATCATGTCCATTACCTCCCACCAGTGTTGGAAGGTGGCTGGCCTCTGAAAGTCTTGGAATGACCTCACGACGCTGTCATTGGCCAGGGCTTCGACAGTATCCCGTTGCCTTTGGATGGACTCCAGCATGGTCAGGGTGGAGTTCCATCTGGTCTCCACATCTCTTGTTATCTTGACATGTTGCGCTTCTGGATAATGGAGCTCCAACAGCTGGCTGAATCTCCTTTGGACTGGCTGGGAGTTTGCGATCCTCGATGACAGAGTACGGAGTGCAGCCACCATATCAACTACGGCACGTTGTGAGCCGAGCCCCTTCTTGGTGACGAGGTTGATCGTGTGGGCGATGCATGGCACCCAGCCCCAGGATTCCCACCTTCCCTCATGATCCCTTTTCGTGGCATAGATGAGGCAGCGCTTGATGTTGGCTCCGTTGTCGCTCACTGAAAACAGGGGGATTTGATTTTCCGGCAGCCAGTGGTCATACACCGATTTGATGCGTGCCATGATGTTTGAAGAAGTTGCTGCTTCCTCAAACTTCTCAAGGCTCGCAAGAGCTTGATGTCTCTGAAACTGAATTAACAAAAAAGACAACAATTAGGGCTCAATTACCAATTTATACAATGCAAATAATCATTTTTTACTTTCTGCACTATGATAATACCTTAGTAACACATGTTTACAATATAATTTCTTATATATCAAACATATCTCACATATCTCTACCAGAGTCTACCTCTCTCGTTATCTCATATCTCTAATTGTATCTACAGTATGCCTGACATAAATCTGTAGATCTCTCATACAAGATATACATATATAATGATATAATAATAGGCGCCTAGTATTAAAATCACTGCATCTTAAAAATATTTCTATCAATATAGAAACTAGAAAATAGAAATACAGAATAAATAAATGCAATGATCATTATTGCCTCATTTGAAGCAGTTCACTTCAAAGAAAAATTGGATTTCCTTAAAGCAAAAAAAAAAAAAAAAGAGAAATGATAGTGAATTTGCAGTTCTGCACAAATAAGCCTTTGAATTTAAATGTTAAAAAGAATGTCTATAACAAAAATTAATTTCTTGCAATTCATACCTTGCCATCTTCGAAGTTGGCCCAATGCATGGTCGTCACCATGTACTCATAATTCTGGTGTGATCGCCACATGTCCGTGGTGATGCTCACCCCGGCACGGCAGTAAGCAGGAATTCCGAGATGGCTCCTCGAGCTTCTTCGTACAGCCCCGGGATAACCGTTTCGGAGAAGTACCGACGGGAGGGGATGGAGTACCTTGCGTCTAGGAGATTAGTATAGTAGCGGAATCCTTCGTCCTAGACGATGGAGAAAGGCCTAAAGTCAACTGCCATCATGTATCCGATCGCCTTGTCGATATGTTGCGCACAAGGGCTGTCTCTACCGTATTTTTTCTTAGTGTCAAACATCACCTAAAGCGTCATCTGTGTTGATCTCAAACTCGAACTCAAACTTGTGGCATTTCCAGATGCAGAAGCTCGAACAAGCGATCTAGCCGGAGCTGCCGGACCAGGCCTACCGCTTTCTTCTTGACATCGAGAAAGGTGGCGCAAAAGGGCCGATGTTGACTGATTCCGCTTGTCTTTACCCCGGGAAAGCTTGGTATTGCAGTGCTCACAAATGGCTACTAGGTTGTTAGTGGGATCTATGGAAAAATGTTTCCATACTTCCGATCTCTGTTTGCTTTTCTTCGACATCTTGAGAGAGAGAGATTAATAAGCTCCTTTGTAATTACACTCTGCGCTTGCGCGATTTCCCTGCGTTGACCTTTACGCTGCACGTGAGCTCAGCTCCTTCCTAGATTATCATTAGCGAGAATTTCTTCGGAATTTCATACTGGTAAAGTATAATGTACGGTTTTCAAGAATTAAGTGGATTAGATGTATAAATGCTTGCATCTCAAGCGGTGGAGTGGCTGTAACTGTCCTTAATTAATGTGGGTAATTCAATTAATGAGGGGCATCTAATATTTTTTATTACACCTTTTGCTGTTCATTACTAGAAGAGTGAAGGTATAGTAATTCAAGCGAGGAGACAATTGAGTTGGAAGCATTTTCATTAAGTCTGTTTGCATTATGATGTATTCCTTAACACCAACAAGCATTGATTTGTAGGCGAACATTAAGATCATGTTGTATTTGTCCGCTACTGGTAAAGCGAACTGAGTTATTTAAGCTGGTTAATTTGAAACAGTATTAACAGGTGCATTTCCATTGCATCGTGAACAAAGAACATATTTATGATAAATCACTTTTACAGTACAATTACGAGAGATCGACGATCAGGTCGGGAAAACAAATACAAGATACTTAAGTTAAAAGCTTTCCATATCAAGAACTTCTGGTAATTCTGAAGAGGTTCACATGGCACGCCCTCTCGTATATCTTGAAAATACTTCTTCAAATTTCACTAAATGTCAGGTCAGTTTGCCAAGTTTGGTCAAAACTCAAAAATCAAAATTATCATTGATTTATAAATGTATCCACATTTTTTGAGAGTTTTAATTTGTCAAAACCCGGGCACGACCGAAGTGATGCGATATCATCATCCACATCCGGACATCGGTATTTCGAATTCGCTTGTTATTTTGTGCACTCAGTCACCTTTCGCCTCCTTCAAGCTTTTAGAGCGAGCATAAAATTGTATCGAAACTTTCGAAGGCAGGCTGAGTGAACGGAATAAACCGCAATCTCAAACTCAAAGTGCTGATCGCTATGATTTTGCATCATTTCGGACGTTCCCAGTCCAGACTACAGAATATTTCCGATTTTAATTTGATACCATTTTCGGGTTGCTTGATTAATTGTCAAGTAACCTGGACCCGGTTTGAACCCAGCAAAAATGGCAAAAACTGGCGTTTTGAGCTTGATTGAACGGCTTGAATAACAGCACTAGCCCTCGCTGACAGAAATATCGGTAAAAGCTCCTCTAACATTTGCAGGCCCGCTCTCAGGGCACTTCTCAGCGTGGCAAAGTCAGTTTTTTTTTTTTTTTTAAAGGACGGCAGAGGAGAATAATTGAAAGGGGCTGTATTCTCCAGTTTGCATTCCCACCTCCGCTGTACAGCAGTGTTTTAAGTTCTGAGGTCATCTCAGACAGAGTTGGAGGCTCTGACGTCAGACCTAACCAAACTGTTGAGGAAGGGAGCAATATCTGCAGTTCCCCTGGGTGAAGAGATCGGATGATTTTACTCCCGTTACTCTCCAGTGCTGAAAAAGACAGGCAGAATGAGACCGATTCAGGACCTGCTCCCTTTCAACAAAACAATTATGAAAAGACCGTTTCACATGCTCACCGTGAAGCATGCATCAAAGTGTGTGCGTCACGTCGATAGGCTCAAATCCATTCACCTAAAAGAAGCGTTTTTCCATGTCCACACCACTCCCAGACACAAAAAATTCCTGCGTTTTTCTTTCAGGAAGGTGCGGTTTCATTACAGTCGCCAACTTTTCGGGTATTCACTGGCGCCACACATTTTCCCCAATTATGTGGAGACGGCGTTAGAACCATGATGCAGGAAAAGTATCAGAGTCCTTTTTTATCTGGACGATCTGATTTTAACAGCATCCTCAAAGTAGCAGCGCTTCACGCTATAAAACTGATTAGTCACCTGACTCATCTGGGTTTTGCTATAAACTGGCAAAAGAGTACCCCCCTCTCCTCAAAATTACAAATCTACTTGGGAGTGCACATGGATTCAATCTCTATGAAACCAAAGCTGTCCCAAGCCAAACTGGTAACACTCGGCCCTCTCTTGCTTCGTATCAAACCTCACAGAGTGGGTACGGCACTGACTGTGATGCACTCACTGGGCATGACGTCAGCCAGTCATGTGATCAAACCCCCGGGGCTTCTTCACATGAGAAAATTCCAGAGGTGATTTGGTTGCCTTTGTCGCGACCTAGTTCGATAGGGAAGATGCCTGTTATTTATTCCCCTGTCTGTGCGGCCAGTCTTGGCTTATTGAGAAAACCCCCGAGTTCTAGTGGCTGGAGTTCCCCTGAGGGGAGTAATATCGCACATCACAGTGTTCACAGATGTGTCTCTCAAAGGTTGGAAGGGAATGTGTCAATCTCATGTGGTAGGGGGGAAATGCCCTCAGCCCCCCTCCTAACACATAAACTGCCTGGAATTGTCCACATTGCTGAAAATGCTCAAACACCTTGCCCCAGTGTTGACAGACAGCATAATGGCAGCAGTCTTCATAAACCACCAGGGCGCCAATCAATCAGCCCAGCTTCTGGAAATTGCCAGAAACATTCCGTTATCGTTTCAGGCAAACCTACTTTACACTTCTCCCCAGGTCCCTCTAATCCCTCGCCTCCTGACACGGATTCAGGAGGAGGACTTGTCAGTCATACAGGTGGTTCTAAAGCGCACGAGTGCATCATGATTCCCGGTACTGCTATCCAGGGAACCGTGGCAAATCCCATGGTGCGCGGACGATCTCCCGCAGCTGAACAGTGCAATCAGTCATTTCATTGTAATAGGTCAACAATTATGGGCTTGGCCCCTAAGAGGGAGTGTTTTGAGAAATCAGGGTTAGCCTCTGAGGTGGTTCGAGCCATTCAAGGGGCAAGGGCCCCTTCAACCACTGCTTGTTAGGCAGCAAAGTGGTCTGCTTTTCAGTGCTGGTGTGTGGAGAAGCATATTGATCCAACATCCTGCACTCTGTCACAAACAGTCTTTCCTCTAGCTACTAGTAGACGGAAATCGGTCCCTTTCTACAATTAAAACATACGCCGCAGCCATTTCATTGTGCGACAAAGGTTTCTGGGAGAGATGTCTTTGTGCACCCATTAGTTAAGCGTTTCCTGAAGGGAGCCAGGAGGCAACAGCCTATCACATGCCACTTAACACCACAATGGGATTTACCACTTGTATTACACGCTCCAAGGGAAGCTCCTTTTGAGCCAATATCCTGAATCTCGCTTAAATTTCTGTCCTATTGCTCCTCTTAATGTTAACGCCAGCTAAGAGAAGGAGTGATTTATGTGCACTTTCAGTCTCCTCATTTTGTCTCTTCATCAGAGGAGATGGAAGTGCCGCTTCTCAACGGCCAAATCTTTCATTCAAGCCGAAGAGCATTGTGCTTTTAGTTCAAGAATGATCTTAACCCTCTTAGGCCCCATGTCACACAAATTTTTGGGGGGTAGGGGATAGGGTCGAAAACTTAAATTCAACTATTTGACTATTTAAGCCCAAAGTGACACTGTTGTCACAGCAGTAGGGCCATCTAGAGTCAGTTTCATACACTAACACAGAGCTCTCGATGACCCGAGGTCTCGGGTCAAATACGCACCAAATCAAGATTTGATGCACAATAGAAAATTGCAAGAGTCAGTGCGACGCATGCATATTTATAGAGCTTTAAGTCCTCGTCTTGAATAAATGATGCACAGCGAAGTTTTCTGACCCGTTTCCAGTGTTTAATGCGTGGCGATCAGGAAATGATGCGTAAAATTGTTTGACCAGCCGGAGTCGGGGAAAAACATATGGCAAAACAACGCCGTCGAAGTATGTCCCGATTCCACGGGCTCAAATGAAAGTTAATTTATGCAGCATAGTCATCCTGTGCAGCGTCTTTCAGTCCTGGCGTCATAATGCAGCATGACCGGCACATGGTTATGTTTGGATACTTCAGTCAGTCGTGAGCCTCCACGGCTCACTCCCCGCCCACTCTCTTCAGAAGACTGTATGAAGTCTAGTAGAGTCGAATTAAAGCGGTTTAGCAATTTCTACACGTTGTTTTCATAGTTGTCTCGCCTTCCCATCTTATTTTATTCTGAAATCACCAGTTGGTAGCATAAGGAGAGGGTCTTAATTATGGAGTTATGGAGTGATGAAGAATGTAAAAATATAAAAACAGCTAAAACAGCACTGTTGCTGCTGTTGAGGCCAGAGAGGTCCTATGATGGAGTTATGGAAAATTACTTTAGTTTCTCGGCCAAGTCAAACAAAGTGAAATTAAATTCTAGATTGAATATTATCTGACTGTGATAAATAATAATAGTACACTCAGTTTTACCGATTTCTTCGGTTTTTTTTTGTTATATTTTTTCCATTATTTTTCTTATATACAGCATGATTTTAATAAAATCTTATCCCACCAATAATCCTAACCTGTTGCACCACTGCAAATTTACAGTAGTCCTATGGCATATCAAATAATCTGAGTTGAAGAATATTTGTTTATTCATTTTGTACTGCTGCAAAGCAGCTTTTTTATTGAATTAAGCAAGTTTTAAACTGTGCACCTAAACACGCACGAGTGCACCCATTTTCAACATCTGGGCGCACCATGTGCACCCAGTCAAAAAATCCTAATTCGAGCCCTGAAGCATCCACAAAATGTACTTGATATTTTAGATTGATGTAATCAGTAGAACACCTAGAAGTGGTTGACAGTGATGAAGTTATCTTCCCTTGAAAACTGTAGTTCACTTTTGGTTAGTGTGACGCGGGTGTAACATCGGGCCTTGGTGGTCCCCAATAGTGCACATACAAAATGTACTCGTACAGTAATACTTGCAAATGATTGTTGCTGCATTTGTCTGCTGACTGAAAGCAAGCATCCTCGATGCATCATGGACCTTGGAGGAATCCACCATGACCTATCCTATGGACACTGCCGCCTGGAGGGTAGTGAGGTCTACAGCTTGATAAGACCACTCTTTGTGCATCAAGAGCTAACAAAGGGAGCAGTTTCACAAAACTCTGGTACACCTGAGCTCTGATCAATGTTTTTCCTGAGTTGTTTCCATGAATGATTATGTCCATTAAAACCCTATGTTACATATATGTAACAGGGTGTAGAAACAGCCAAAATAGCCGAACTCGGGCTAGATCTTGGGCCCATATACCTGCATATAAAATATGAAAAGGATCCATTGAAAACTGAAGGCACTATTGCACTGAAACAAAATCTGTGCATTTTCTGACCTTTGACCAACATAAAATTTAGGTAAAATCCAAAACCTATGGTATATATGATGAACCCTTGGCAGAACAACCTACAGTAAAAATTTGAGCATCTTAGCTTGTAGAATAAGGGGGCTAGAGCCGTTTGAAGTTTTGCAAAAAAAAAGGCCGTCTGGTGGCCAAACCAAGAATCGCAGCACGACCAAATTCAAACTGGGGCTAGATCTTGGGCCCATATACATGCATATAAAATAGGAAAAGGATCCATTGAGAACTGAGGGCGCTATGGCGCTGAAACGAAATCAGCACATTTTATGACCTTTGACCTATATAACCTTTAAAATTAGGTCAAATCAAAAACCCGTTTTTTATATATATATAAGGAAGCCTTGGCAGAACAACCCACAGTAAAAATAGCATCGTAGGTCAAAGAATAAGGGAGCTAGAGCCGTTTGAAGTTTTCCAGAAAAAGCCCCCTGGTTGCCAAACAGAATCGCAGCACGCCCAAAATCGAACTCGGGCTAGATCTTGGGCCCATATACATGCATATAAAATATGATTAGGATCTCTGGAAAACAAAGCTGTATCTCGCTGAAATGACAATTGCGGATGCACACACGCACGACAGACCACCACTAATGACCCTAAGCACAGCATAAGCCCGATTGGGCCTGTCGGCCAAGCGGGATAAAAAATGACAAGCCCCACGATAAGCAAATGGCAAACTAGCTAGTTCTTCCATGGGGCTAGCCTATATACTCACACGGTTTCTTGCTTCATCTCTCTACAGAACCAGGATTCTAACTATTGGCAGAAAAAGGGAGGCTATGCTGTTTGTTGTAGGTTATAAAGGCTTTTGACACGGTTGACCACTTAGTATTGTGTCAGAGACTGCGCGATATTGGAATGTCTTCAAAAGCTGTGATGTGGTTTGACAACTACTTGAGCGGCAGAACACAAAGTGTTCAGGTTGATGGTGTGTCTTCCAAACTTTTGGTGACTCAAAATGGTGTCCCCCAGGGGTCCATACTGGGTCCAATTTTATTTACTATTTATATAAATGTCTTATGTCAAAACGTAACTGACGCCAAATTTCACTTTTTTGCAGATGACACTGTTTTGTATTCCTCTACTTTATCATTATCAAGTGCCACAGAAAAGCTACAATCTTCTTTTAATGTTATTCACAGTAATCTTAATCAATTAAGACTTGTGCTCAATTCTGACAAAACTAAAATGATGTGCTTTTCAAAATCAGGGAAGACAGATGATGTTTGTCAGATTGTAACACAAAAGGAGAAAGTGATTGAACGAGTTTCAGTTTATAAATACTTGGGATTTTACTTGGATGAAAATCTGTCTTTTAAATACCATATTGAGTGTCTTACAAAGAAACTCAGGGTTAAATTGGGTTTCTACTATAGAAACAAAAGTTGTTTCTCCTTTAAGGTGAGAAAAAGACTGATTCAGGCAACTTTCGTATCAATACTTGACTACGGTGATATCTTATACATGCATGCAAATCTCTCCTCTCTGAAAATGCTGGATTCAGTGTATCATGCAGCATTAAGATTTGTAACAGATTTAGGTTTTCGTACTCATCACTGTAGTCTTTATGAGAGTGTTGGCTGGCCTTCTCTGCACAATCGCAGATGGGAAGATTGGTATTGTTTTCTTTATAAGGCCATCCTGTGTGACTTGCCTCCTTATTTATGTTCTCTCTTGGCTCCTAAAGTCAACACTAAAAGCTGTAGTCTCAGGCTCAATAGATTGACAATGTACACTATTCCCCGTACGCGGACTGTCTTTGGGGAAAGTGCCTTCAAAGCATTCGCACCCTCGTCCTGGTATAAATTACAGAGTCTTCTTAAATTGGATTACCTCTCAAGTATGGAAGATTTTAAAGCTAGGATCAAGGACTATTTGACTACTGCATGCACATGTCCTCTTACCGAACGCAGCTGGTGATTATAATGTAATGATGTGATTTGCCAAACTGTTTTAACTGTTTTTATGTTTGTTTTTGTTGTTGTTATTTCAAGTGTGTACTTTATGTGGAACTACTGTGCTGCTCTCTTGGCCAGGATCCCCTTGCAAAAGAGATTCTGAATCTCAATGGGATTATTCCTGGTTAAATAAAGGTTAATAAATAAATAAATAAATAAATATTCTTGTTGCAGAATATCAATTTTGGTAGCTTATGTTTCGTTCTGAAAGGCCATCTGATGATTTAGCTTACGTCTATTAGCGAACAAGCCAATAAGATAGTATGGTGGGATTTCACTTCAGAGACTAATATCGCTCCTATTTTTGCAAGTTTCCACAGACACCATCTTTCTTTGCTTAGCTTGGAAATTTTGTCTCCCCGATTAGAAATCGTAATCAGGGTTTTATAATGAAGAAGACCTTTGATGACCCCTGATTTAACGAAAATAATATATTTTCGCGATGAAAGAAACCATAGACCAGTGTTACATCTAGAGCATTTGGTCATGGCGCTGCGCCATGCCCGATTCTCTCCCGCCATAGCTGCCCCTTTTCTAATTAAATCCCGCCATAGCTGCCTTTTCTCAGAGTAAAACCCGCCACAGTGGCCCTTTTCTTCCCTAGGAAGGTCCGCCACGCCTCCTCCCCGACTCTAAGTAACTACGCCATGCCTGAATTCGTCACTTGCCGCACTTGACAATCGCCGTAGCCATCTCTATCCAACCTCGCTCACAGAAAATGATATGATAATGTACAGAAACCCAGTGCTGCGAATGTGTTGTGAATACCTGCATTCCCAGGTAGTCAGACTTATTTCAGGTACAGGGCCCAGGCTGATGCATAACAAGTTCAAACTTAGTTTACCTCTAACACAAAACATGCTGAGAAGCATCCTGAACTTATTCTCCAATATAAGCTTAAACCTCATAATGCAATTGCATGGGCCAAATAGAAGTCTAAAGAATAAAGACTAGGAAACAAAGTGCAGATTTACCAAGAACATTTTTATGAAAACGTTTTTATCTAAAATTAAAGAAAGAATAAAATGAAAACAAAGTCGTCAGCATTATGAAATTGTCAGTTGAATTACAGGCTCTTACCTCAATAGCTGCTTAACCCAACATGGCTCAAAAGAATCAATGAATCACTATCAGAAATGGTAGTTGCTAGTTGGCTACATTCACAAACCATTTACATTGACTCCGTAGCGTAACCTGACCAAATTTGGAAACCAAAACAACCGTTTCTGTCTAAACCTCGTCCATACTGCCCACTGAAGCTTCAGCCAAGTAACACTCAGCGTGTCCACCGCAAATGAATTTCTGGGAACGAGAATCATTAATTTATGCACATATCTGCAGCAGACAAGCATTCTCGAAAGCCATGATTCACCTAGCCTGCGAACAGGCCCACGGCGAGAGAGGCAGAAGTGGGCCTGCAATGATCCTTTGATGATTTGAGTATCTAGATTCAGATCTGAAAGTAAAATACTGATTGGCCAATTTAGAACACGTAGCCGTGAGACATGCATAAACAAATAAAACAAGAAACAGTCCAGTATATTCAATGGCTTCTATGCATAGCAAGCGTGAAGTCCTGTGCTAGTGCAGGAATGCTAGATGGGTCATTCCATATGAAGTCAACCAGAGGTCCCCGGGTCACCAACTCAGATTTGGCGCAGATTTATTTTGGGAGTACCTCTATATTCATAATGAACACATGCAAAATTTTAGGCTCCTACTTGAAGGGGTTTCCGAGATATGGTCCCCCAAAAATCAGGGGCCATGTCCCAAGCTAATCGCGCACGTTAATTTATAGGGATTTTGGAGGCCAATATCTTTGGAACCAATCATAGGTATGGGCTGAAAATTGCTATCCAGGGTATTGGGTGCAGGCTTTCAGAATCTCTTGTCAAAATGTATCTCTCTCTTTCAAGATATTGGCCTCTCAAATAGGAAAATTTTTACGGGTGGAAATCAAAAATTAAGTTTTCAAGGGCCCCCCATGAGGCCAGGATTCCTTAGAGGCTAAATTGTGCTGGATTCCTTCTATGTCTGTACAAGGAAGATTGACTGCATCCAAGGCATAATAGTGGAGTTAGGAGACCCTGAAATGGGTCCCAGCTGAAAAAGTCACTTTTTTGCTAATTTTGGATTGGCAAGTTCACCATGTGGGCAGTTACCCACAGTAATGAAACTTGTTCTACAACTTGTACATGAATGTACATATCTTGGCTTTAATTGATCAAAATTACAACTTGTTTTCTCATCTCCTTCACTATTTAGTCATGCTATGAAATATAGGGGGTTTCTTTTTGCAAAAAAACCCTCCCCCCCAATTACGGCCTTTGTTTTGATAAAATGCCATTAGGTGAAGCTAATACAAGTTGTATGCTATTGTTTTAGTACCATCTTAAGATTCACCTTATTGGTTAAGTGAGATGCTTAGTAAATGGCCATCTGCCCACAACTGACCATAAATGATCACAAATGCAAGAAAGCAAGACTCCAAGAACTGTCAACCAAGATTACCGATCACAATAAGAGCTTATTATACAAATGATGCTAACTTCTTTTGAATTAGGGCAGTTTCTGTCCTGGTTTCAATTACAACTTCGTAGCCATTTCTTCTTCAACAGTTTTCAGGGATTCAGAAAATAAAGTGCATCACAGTGAGAGAAATGAACTTCCTCAGTGAATTAATAACATCCGTTCTCTGTTATGCAAAAGGGAATGCAGGATGATGCCACCATGAACTTACTTCTGATGTGCTTCTTATGATGGTCAAAAGGGTCGGCACAGGACCGGTGTAGACTTTCAAAGCGTGACAAATACACTTTTTTGCGATGGAAACAGATTCGGTCATCTTCGTTGAATATGACATTGCACCACCAAGTCAAAAGTTGTCTGTCGGCTGGTTTAAGGTCACCGAATGAAACTCGTCTTTCTGCAGTATGTATGTTTGTCGCATTCCTCATCCAAGGAAATCCCAATTTTGCACCTGTCAGAAGCCATGCTGAAGCTTCAATGAATTCATTAATTTGCTACCCTATTGTTTTAACCGGAGGTGATGCGATACCCATGGAAGATGATGCAATATACGGGCGAACTGATGCAATACACGGGCGATCTGATGCAATACGCATGGAAGATGATGCAATACCTGGGAGATCCTAGGGAGGGAATGCAACATCATGTCAGATGTCAGATTATCTTAGGAAATGATGTAATTTTTTTATGAGTCGGCACTGTCTATTTAAAACTTCTAGTTGCAGAACAAAGCAGATAACATTGGGCGTTTTTACCCCAAAACGCCTATATTTGATAACATGATTAAATAGTGAAGAAGATGAGAAAACAAGTTGTAATTTTGAAGAAATAAAGTCAAGATATATACATGTATGTGGAACAAGTTTCAGTACCATGTGTAACTGCCCACATGATGAACTTGCAAAAAAGTGACTTTCAGCTAGGACCCTTTTCAGGGTCTCCTAACTACATTATTATGCCTTGGGTGCAGTCAATCTTCCTTGTACAGACCGACCTGTCTTCAAATAGAAGTAAAACAGCACAATTCAGGGATCCTGGCCTCATAGGGGGCCCTTGAAAACTGAATTTTTGATTTCCACCAATAAAAATGTTCATATTTGAGAGGCCAATATCTTGAAAATGAAAAGATATAGACACATTTTGATAAGAGATTCTGAAAGCCTGCACCCAAATTACCCTGGATAGCAATTTTCAGCCCATATCTATGATTTGTTCCAAAGATACTGGCCTCCAAAATCCCAATCAATTAACGTTCGCTATTCGCTTGGGGCATGCGGAAACCCCTTCGAGTAGCAGCCTAAAATTTTGCATGTGTTCATTATGAATATAGAGGTACTCCCAAAATAAATTTGAGCCAAATCTGAGTGGGTGACCATGAAAGATTCTTGTACTTTGGTTGAGTTCATATGGAATGACCCAGACATAATTTAGTTTAAAACGGCCTAAACTACATTTATTTTCAATACATTTTATTTTGTTTCTTTGTATATTGTATTCTTATTCATGTGTCGATGTTTACTTTATGTCATGACCTCAAAACGAGCAAAACGGTTTTTTTTCCAAGATGCGAGGACTGTACTTCAGGACGCTACTGCTGTGTGCCGCTTTGTACAGCTTTGGCTAAGTTCAATTCTTTCCTTAGTTTCCTCACATTTCCCAAAGACAAGTGGATGGTTGAGAAACGACACGACAATTTCACCATTATGAAGCACACCACAGCCTGCAGCCGACATTTTCAGACTACAGATCTGGGGCGCGTTTCCCAAAATCACAGATGCTAACTTACATAGTTGGGCCCAGGTGAACTTAAAGGTGAACTTCATAGCTATCCAAGCATTAAAGCAATTTCAGTGGCCAAATGCTTACATGTAAACATTTGGCAAATATTACACAGAAGTGGAGAGACAACGTAATGATTTCCGGGTTTCCGTTCATGTTAAATTGTGTGTAAACACTTTGTGAGGCATATGATAAAACTCATTCTAACACTGCGTATTAAAATTTGTCCTGCAAATCTAAGGTTATGTTACCCAGCATACTTAGCGATTGTTAACAGCGGCGGTGGGCCAAAGTTCCTCCACAGTGATGTCAAAGACTCATTGCCAGTTATCGCAAACGCTTCATGGCAGTTGTTGTCACCGAGGGTGGTGCAACCAGTTATTAGGTTTAGGGGGCAATTACTTTTTCACATAGGGCCAGGTATGTTTGGATAGCTTTTTCCCTCAATAAATGAAATCATCATTTAAAAACTGCACTTTGTATTTACTCAGGTTATCTTTGTCTAACATTAAAATCTGTTTGATGAGCTGAAACATTTAAGTGTGACAAATATGCAAAAAAATAAGAAATCAGGAAGGGGGCAAATACTTTTTCACAGTACTGTATGTGATGATAAATGACTTCACATGATCACTATCATTACATAAAAAACATTTTTTTTTTTTTTGCATGATGAGTCATATTTTCAAAATAAAGGGCAACATTTCACAAATTCAGATAGAGTATGCAAACTTTTGAGCACAACTGTGGCTGTTACTTGTGCTATAACAGGCAACATTCTTAATCTTGGAAAAATGCACTATGAGAGTACTTAAGGCCCCTTGTGGAATTAAATTGCAGCACTATTTACATACACAACTTTTGTCAAACCACAGCAATTTTAATGATAATTCAGATTTAGGCATATTTTTTCTATTGGTGCAGTGTCATATTAGAGATGACATTCTCTCATTGGAACTATGCAGTGTGACGCATGTCACGTGGAATCCCTTCTTATTCAGCAATGGAAGCCACCCCTAACAGGAGCTGAAAGGAAAATGTACACAGTTGTGTCACCAACCACAGCTGGTCCGCCTCGGATACACTTAAAGTTTTGACAACATCCACACTGGCCTGCCTCGGGAAGCCAATTCTTGAAGTGCACACAGCTGCAGGGTGGTCCACAACTTAAAATTCAAACGTGAACTAGAACCTGACAAGTCCGAATCACAAGCACAAAAAGTTATTAGGCCCTTGCAGCCGGCGGCCAGGGCCCACTTAAGACCCTGGAAGCTCTGGGGTTTCAGATGCTCTTGGATGCAATATAAGCCTTATTTTGGAGCACTTTTAAACAAAATTAGTGACAAATAATTCAGAAATAATTTATACTTTGAAAATTGTTTCACACCAGAGACAGTCAGTGACAATGACATCTAAAGCCCAAGTTATCAGTAGTTTGTGAATAAAAAACTATGCCAATTTTACAAAGCATGAAATCAAAAATGAAACCGCGCATAGATAAATCGTGTTTTTTTCTTTCACCAAATAAAGATGTAACAAAACTCCACAAGCGAAGAATTAAAGTATTAATTTGATTAATAGTGCCTAGCATGATGCCACCAAGCAGTCAAAATCGAAATTTTCATGCGACTTTATGACCACTTCATTCTCACAAAATAATTAAAAATGTTCCCACTGAGAAACCGTTACCTAGTATATTGACCCCTGAAGAATAAACTGACGATTGTAATTAAGTGTGATAGAGCAAGTATTCAGGCCTGAAAGGAACTATGGATGGATATGAAACTCAAATAAACATTGGAAATTCCATTAGCATGAAATTCCTTTACCATGAAACAACATCCCCATTTTTAATATACAAGTAATAAGGAAACCTTGCCCATATTTGGTGATTATATGGTCAAGCAACCCTAAAACAATACAACATTCACCATTGAAGCATTTCTATACTGTAAAAGAACAGCATGTTATGGGACATTTCCTGCAAACCTGTAAAAATGATGTTAACTTTTTGAAAGTCCGTTACCGAGAAGTTTTATACGGAGAGAAAAAAGAAAAAAAAAATCTCAATATCATTACATAGTGTCATTAAATTGTTCATTAAGACCTACATGCATGCGTTACAATAGCATGTTGATGTTTTCTTAGCTGAGTAGCATCCATACTTGTAGTGAAACTGAAATTCTGTTACTGCATGACCGAGCCCATAAGCAAATACTCAAAAGCCCATGAATGAATCATTTTTGCAGTGATGAATATGCTTCAGCTAGCAATAATTCTTTTAATCCTGGCTACTTCAGTGCGTAACTTTTCATTTCTTAAAAAAAAAAAAAAAAAAAAAAAAACCATGTCGGAAGAGGTTTCTCATGGTGATTAAACTAAAATGTTCGATGAAGTCTCATCTTAAAAAAATCAACAATAGAACACATGGCTCTGTTTAGTTATGAAGGTAAGAGCATTTCTACTCGCAAAATGCAACAAGAACTTGGACGATTGGGACTAAACGGCGGCTTGGCCACAGGAAAGCCACTTGTTAGTGAGGCTCATTGGAAAAAAAAACAACTTAAAATTGCAAGGGAGAATAAAGAATGGACTGGGGAGCAAAGGAAAAAGGTCATGTGGTCTAATGGGTTCAGACGTCTTGTATTCCAGAGTGATGGGCAAATCAGGGTAAGGGAGGAAGCCAATGAAGCGATGTACCCGGCCCACTGTACATTTTCACACATGAATTGGCCACCTAGGAGGCTGGACCTTAACTAACTGAAAGTCTTTGGGATGTGCTGGAGAAGGCTTAATGGAGTGGTTTGACTCACCCATTGTCAACACAATATCTCAGCCAACTATGAAAGCAAATCTGGTCGGAAATAAATGTTCCAACATTATATGCGATTACCGAAACAACACAACAATGAATGTGTGCCATGATCAAAGCTAAAGGGGGCCCAACAAAAAAATTATAGTGTGCCACTTCTTTTTTTTTTTTTTTTTTTTTTTGTACGGGCAGCGTATTTTGGGTAGGGGGTGGCTACAATAGTCATTATAATGAAAAAAAGGTTGAGAACCACAACAGAGGAAGATTTACTTGCTTTTAAAACCATGTACGTCTTCGCAAGTGAACATTTTAATGATTGACTCAAAAGGATATTGTTTCATTACTTCTTTGTAATTGACAGTATCACGGATATCTGGAAGGCAACAAGGGAAAACATAATGAGTCAATTTAAAATCTGAGCAAATTCAACCAATGGAAATGTCATTACGTACAAAAACTGGATTCAAAAACTTGCTTACCAATATTCACTGGAAATGGGACCTCGTGAACAGCAGGGTCTAGATTTATTACGTATGGTGGATTTTTCTTTCCATGGAGGTGAGCCGTCAGACGCTGGAAGTAACACTGACATTAGATTCACAAATAAAAATCACCAGGACCAGCATCAATAATACAGTTAGTTGGGGAGTTGCGAGTCATATGGATTTCTGAATCACAATGGCATTTAGAAAGAAAAAAAAAATCATAAAACAAGCCATGAAATGTATTTATTAGATTCACATGAAGGATGAACTCCATTTGAACATATCAGCAGCAAGTTCAATCAGAGCTCGTCACCTGTGTCATGTGAAAACATCCGGTGTGCACAACTTCACGTCAGTGGTGGGAGAAAAAGGTCTGGTTCATTTTCAAAGTGACATTTCTTCCAAATTTTTTCATATTCCCTTTGCAAAATCAGTGCGTTTTATGGATTTATAAACTGTTCAACTTCCTTGGATTCAGTCTTGGATTCATTCACCAAGCTGATGCACATGTCCAGTTCCAGTTTCTTGGTGTCGTTCACCCAATTATTGCGCATATCCAGTTCCATCACTCGGAATTGTTCAGCCGACTGAAAAGCCACAGTCACGTGACTGCAGGCCTTGCCTTCTGATGTGTTGGATTGCACTCGCGCCCCATAACGCCTTGAAATTCCACATAAGGGGCACAATCGATCGCGCCCCTCACATTTTCAATTTGGGTTATTCTCTGAAACTGGGTCAATATTACATGCTTCACTTTGCAAGTTCATTTTCCAGTCAATGTTATTGAATTTAAACCAATATCCTTGCCCAAAATTACCCCACGTGGACATGGACTGTACAGAAAAAAATATTACGATACATTCAACAAAGAAAAAAATATTGGATTTTTTATTCGAAAACTGGTTGAAAATGGTGGAAGCAAATTGGGACGTTTTATTACTAAACTTCCACCCGACGCTCTTATTGAAAATATATCTCCCAACACATGTAGTTGAGCTTAAAATAAAGATCTGATGGCAAAATTTTTATCCAACATTGATTTTGTTCTCTCTTCATTACTTGTAGCTTGAAAATCTGGCCTAAATTTACCGTTCCGTGCGTGACCAGTCGTGTCCACTGCAGTTACGTATGGATCACAGTAAATTTTTACCGTCAACAGGTAGTTTCGCATTTGCAGCATGCTTTCTATCAATGAAACACTACACGATGTACATTTATACGACACGTAGTCAAAATACCTCTACCCCCAATTAACTTATTCATTATTATCCATTGCGTCGGGAAATTCGTTTCAAATTCACGACTAGGAAGTTACTTTTACGACAACTGGACCAGCACGATTTCGGACATCAGGCTGGTCACATGACGTCGGGACCGTAAACAGCCGCCATTGTGATGCATATTTCGATTTTCGGCTGCATGAATTCATTGTGTCCCTCGTTACGCCCGAAACCAAATTTTCGTCGGTTGTAATGATATGCCAATTACACGGGAATAAAGGTAAGGTATTATAGAAAGAGTTTTGTACTTTGATATCTGTGTAAAAGTGGAACATTTGGTGAATTATGCCAATGTTTTCCTCGCATGTCTGGCCGATGAGAATGCACTTCTCAGTGTAGTGGACATCACTGTGTATTGAGTCTGTGTTACGTACGGATCGAACTTTTTCACACACCACTGGTTGTGCACATTTTTTGGTTACATCTCATTTTTTTCATTGTTTTTATAGTTCACTTCTCATGCAGAACAAAAATAATTTGTCATTTGAAATATCAAAACAGATTCCTCAACGTTGTTCCGTACGTAACAGAACTACACAGACACACAGTGCTACCTGGTGTCCATGTTACGCACAAAACATCTCCAAATACTGGCAGGCTGTGTGAAGATGAACCATTTCTTACTGCTGAACAAGATAAGACCATTTGAGGGTGACAAATGGGACCCAGTAAAGTGGCACTAGACAGATTTTACATTAATGTGTTCTTGTGAAAGAGTTTCAAATTTTAGATGGTCAAACTCTGCCCAATTAACTGACTCGCCATTGTGAAATTCTTATTTTTATTGCAAACTTTTCCGTCCATTTTTCTGAATTTTCAGTAGTAGTGTTGTTTCTTAACAAAGTGATGCGATGTGTATGAGTTGAATCCATTTTCAAAGTTCTCCTTTGACTCCTTCAGCTGTTAGTTTGGTGTCCAGGTTACATACGGATTTTTCTCTGTTCATTACTAATAAATGTGCTGGTATGCGCATGAACTAGTTCTCGTACTGTCTTTAGAGCAATTGCTCACAAATCTATGGTAAATCTAGATGATAATGCACTGAAACACACCTGAATTGTGGGATTTTAAATTTTTCACCCCAGTGTCCCACTTTTAGGTACCAGTTTCAGGGAATGACCCACATGTGCGCAAAATATGCGCAAAGCATATAAAAAAGATCGAGAGTGATTCCTGTCTAAAAGGCCGTGCACAATCGGAAATTAGAAAGTTTACTGGGGATACAGAGTTCGTCAGCAAACAGGGGTTTTCCTGCATAGAGAATTGCGAGGCAGCTGCCCCCGTCAAATTTCGGGCCGCATCCACCTCCAAAAAAAAAAAAATTTTTTAAAAATCGAGTACTTGTTTTCACGGAAAACATTATCTCCCAACAGGCATTGAACTCTGTGGATTTGAGGTTTGTAACTGCAATTGCGGCTCTATGCCACCACGATACAATGGAGCTGTATCATAACCTGTGCATCAGGCAAAGCTGGTGACCACTGCGACTGTTCAGAATTAAAGGTCCCCTATTATGCTGTATTTAGTTGTTTAAAATATGTCCAATGGGTCTTTAAAATAATGTTAAGAATTCTGTTACAAAAAAAAAAAACCACGCACATCCAGGCCTAGTGAGACCTCTTCTCTCACCCCATCTGTGCCGGCATGAAACACAAGCAGTTTTGTAATGGGCGGGAAGGTTATGCTAATGAGGCTGCCTGGCCGTTTCAATTCCGGGGGAGGGTGCAGACCTGGAAAGACCAGGAAACCAAGATGACAGATATTTCAGGACAGCTCTCCACGGCATTTATGTCTGTGAGACCATACTTGTCCCTGATCCCAAATCCGACGCCGAACGGGAGGAGGAAGCAATTGAAGTATTGCAGCAACATTTATAGCAGGATTTCAATGAGTGGCAAGTTGAAATTTTAGTGTTCTGCTCATACTGTCTCGTCTTGCATGCATGTGATAGTAGCTGTACTGTTATATAGTCATGTTATATACCAACTTAGCTATCCGGAGGAAACTTTGCTAAAAGCTCCTGCTAACCATTTCAACCAAAACGAAACGCAATTCCGACACCAAGCTACTAAATGAGCACGTAGCAAAAAAAACACTAACGGTGGAAGCGTTGCTTATGTGGAGCAAGCGAATCGATAACTGCTACCAAAAAAAAATCAGTATCCGATCTCCAATTTTTTCGGCTTTTTATTCGCCAGAACAATGTTCGAAGGTGGATGAAATTCCGCCACGGCAATGCAGGGAAATCGTTTGTTATACCACAGGGCTCGAAACTGCATCCGTTTTGGTCGCATATGCGACCAAAATGAACACTGTGCGACCTTTGAATTAAAATAGTCGCACCTGTGCGACCGCTTTTCCTCCCAATTAAACGCCTCTGTTCCTGTACATTTGGTAGTCAGTAGGCATGCAAACCGCTGCTGCAGCTTGAATAGAGATGGGCGTATGTGCCGGATGAGTGCATGCATCAACTGGACGTACTGCAGCCTGGCGTACCGGAATAAATCGGGATTTACACCTGATGTGTGTTCAGTCCGCCTCTGCCGTGCTGCGTGCATTGCTGGAATGGAGCGCACCCAGCGTATTCCCTTGAGCTGACCGTGACCATTCTGACCAATCAAAGGGGAGCTTGATGTCCTAAACCTCAGTACTGATTCTAGAATGGTGAATATTAGCCATCAATCACTCCATTTCATGATACTGAGAGTAACTGTTGTAACTATCCACAAGATTTGGACGGAAAATGAAATGAAGAACAATAGAATACTTTTTTTGGTACCGTTAACGTTAAAAAAAAAAAAACGAGTCGGAAACCAAAGTTAGTGAAACTGAGAACCATGGCAATGACTGCAACGGTGATTCGGACGGACCGGCGGCGAAATGAGTTTATTATTTTCTCAAAGAGTGGCTTTGAAATTTTGAATGGCTGAGGTTTAAAGAAGATGAAATGCACTGTGTTCCTTGTAAAGATTATGGTTCGGATCTCGCCGGTAACAGCGCGTTAGCTACTGAGTCCAAACACTTGAAACGTGAAAGTCCCTCCAAAGATGGAGAAAGCGCGAAACAGAGGAAATGATTTGACAAATGTGCATCAATGAGTAGGTCCGGTTTTTGCTTCCAATCAAAATATGCTGCCTTGCGGTTCTGCGCTTGCGCACATCTAAAATCTTCGTCTCGGTTTCTTCACTCATATCTAAAGTAGCCTATCTGCAAAAATCATAAAAACCCTTTTTTCAGCGGGTCTTTCGACCTGTGAAGCGTTTATATATTTGCATGTACGTGCTGGGTGTTCCTGAAAATGCAGAAATTAGATGACAATGGCGAGCGGCATATATCTTAGAACAAGCGTATCCAACTCATTACATCTGCTTATGTTATGATAAGCTAACAAATAACAAAGTTACCTCTGTAGACTGATTCATATTGCAATATTAAGGCGAAAACGACGACTTTACCTCAGATCTGCATTTAACCCTAACACAGTTGAAGATCTGAATAAGATCAGTGTGGAGGGTCCTCCTCTGGACATATCTGATGCCTCACAGGCAGTGAAGAGATGGATGGAAGGGCAGAGAGCTTTTTTTTAAACTTTTGTTAATCAATGAACTCAAGACTGTCATATTGTTTAATAACTTTCATTTGCTGGAGACAGTTGTATTGTTAATGTGGAATGTTATATTGTAGTTTTTTACACATGAAAAAAATATATTGGTGTTTCTTAGATTTTGGTGTGTGCACTCCTAAATTTTGGCTCACGCTCTTAACTTGGGAGCGCAGCGCTACCAAGTAAAAAAGTTAATTTCAAGCCCTGTACCAGACACGTTATAGTGTTTTTCGCGATTGCTTTCACCGCGGTAGGATCAGAGAGCTAAACCCAGACCACAGAAAAGTACCCGGCTGAACCCGGTCATGGATAAGTAAAACGATTGTTTCACAGCAGCAGTAAACAAAGCCAAACACGCACCCTAAGCTCTGCAAAGCCTACGTCTGGTCTACCTGCAGCCTTATCAGCCCAACTTTGCAGACACGCACAACACCTCTCCGGTTAGCTTCAACTGTAGCGGCTACGGTCAGGTAAAGTTATGATGAAACTACCACCTTGATGCTAACCGAAGTAACACAAGTATACCAATCTGAATTACTGCACATAAATTAACCAGGAGCATTTTTTTAAGTAGCACGGAACGCGAACTAACATACGGTAGTAACAGAGCGGTAATCATAACGACAGAGACAAGCATTAACCTGCAAAACAGGTTTTACAGACAGGAAGTTCTGTTACCGTGAACAGTTGTACCAAGCATCAAAATTACAAACAAGTATAAAAAGTTAGCTTCAAATGAAGTTTATGTTCACACACCTTCTGTTGAATGTCCCCTGATATTACTCTTGCATATTTAGGACACAAACATTAGCAACAGTAACTTAGCTACGTTAGCCGCAGTGCCACAGCCACATTCAACAGGCTATCACGTTAGGTGGGCTAATGCAGTAAAGTAACACAACATGGTAAAACTTACTGCTTCCGCATCTGTGAGTCACAGACAGTTGCTACCGATCAAGGCTTCATCTTCAGATATTTTACAAAGCCTGTGTTTGAGGCCAGTTGTTAGTGCTAACTATCGTTAGCGGTCCTGCTAGCCACCCGTAACACGTTAGCTTCACTAACATTACTTGCTGTTATAGCATTACTTTTAGCTTGTAGCTCCGAGAGAAAATAGTTGTGCTTTTTTTTCGCATCAAAAAAAAACACGGACAAGCAGCTTTGGGAGACATACTGACGAAACTGCACCTCAAATGATCCGCGGTTCTTCTTCTGCTTCTTCTTTTGTATTTCCAGAAGTGTAGACGCTACTAAGGTGTAATATGATCAGCAGTTGTGTGTGCCTGCTAGAATAGTTTCTGGTGTGGGCAGGTCCAGCGCCGTGATTGGCTCTGGCTCAGTCTGTACTAATTGGACGGCACAACCTGACGTCAGGTTTTGCCCAGATCTTGTGAAGATCTCGGGACGAGGAAATCACGTTCAGGAAATCACGTTCTCAGGTTAAGGAAAAACCCCTGTATCTTATGTTTAGAAACTTTACAGAGGCTGAGTATGGACATCCAACATTATAACATTACTTGTATGTATTAAAAGAAGGATCAGCATAATAGGTCCCCTTTAATTTTTTTTTTTATCTCCGATTCTTTTACAATTGCTGGTCCAAAAGTGGAGGCAGGTTAGTTAAGTTCACTTCACTTCACTTCAGTTCAGTTGGGAGAAACCAAGGGAGAGACTGTCCGTGAGTTCTGCTCCATGGCAGGTGCTGGAGAAATGTCTTATTCTGTGCTACAATGTTTGCTT
Organism: Gymnothorax javanicus; assembly: GCA_029692085.1. Classification (NCBI taxonomy): domain Eukaryota; kingdom Metazoa; phylum Chordata; class Actinopteri; order Anguilliformes; family Muraenidae; genus Gymnothorax; species Gymnothorax javanicus. Next base: position 123,513,261 of record CM056193.1, on the reverse strand, counting down.
TAATTTTAATGTTTTAAAAGTCATCTAACTAAGGTATTTGTTATTCCACATTCCAATTTTGCAATAATAAAAGACACAAAATGCAATCAAATTGCTTTTTTGTATTTATTAATATCAAGAGTCAGTACAGTGGCTTGTTGTTGCATCTTCGCTAAAATCTTGAGTCTTCAATAAACAAATTCCGCTGAGTGGTTGAAAACACTCCTCGGATTGTTCGCGGAGAGCAATGGGCCCCGCGAGGAAGGAGAGCAATTCGCTCTCCTAGTGCAGTGTAGGAGAGTGACCAATTGAGCTCCTGCAAATTTTACAAGGCAAGGCCTGTGACTGCATAGATAGCTAGACTTCCAGCTGCAACAGGGTTTTTCCTGCATAGAAAATTTGGTGGCGGCCGCCACCGCCAAATTTCTTACCGCCACCAACTCACGGCATAATTCTCTGTGTTTTTATGGGAAAGTCATATCTGGGATAAGCCTCATCACCGGGATACTCAAGTCCATGTAAACACACTCACTGCCAGAGTCACTCATTTCTCTCAATTCTAACTGCAATTGCGGCACGCAACCACCGGTAATGGCAGTGGCGCTGTATCAAAATCAGCACATTTTTACGAACCTTCAAAAAGAGCCGACGAAGGAGAGTAGTTCACCGACCCAAAGAAGAGTCTTTCACCGTGATTTTCCCAGCAGGTGAGAGGAGAGTGACTTAGTTCCCGGCTGTTGCAGCTCCTGGAGGCAAGTTAATGTGAAACGCAGCTAATGGAGATCCAATAAATGAACGAATGACACAAAACTCGACCTAAAGCTATATTAATCAGTTAGCAGCTATTGAAATGATACCGTTATCACCAAAGTTTAACGTTAGTAAAATTAGCCGTTCGCCTGCGGGAACGCATATATTTTGTTACATTTATGTTCTAATTTTGCATTTTACCTACAGTTATCAGGTCAGGTTTGTGCTGCAGCCTCTGCACATTCTTTATTACTACTACTGCCTGCCCAGCACACCTCTGTTCGTATGATGTTACCTCAACGGGTCATTGGGGGTTTTCCGGGGGTCCACAGGAAAATGAATTGCTCTAAAATGCTGTACAGAGTGCATTTTTTAAAAATAAATATGCATAAAATAATACTATACTAAATAATAATATAATGCAATTATAACTCCTAAAATACACTGCTTGTAAAACATTTGCTTGAGCCAGTTGGAGGCAAGGTACGTGTGCATGTGTGAGCCCATGATCGAGTACCACCACCACCTCATTCTGAACCAGGAAAAACCCTGTGCAAGCTGTTAATGCTGTTGTTAGCTAAAGCCTCAGTAACATTTTTTCTAGAAGCCTGAGCTAAACTAAACAAATAAAAATGCGAGGGGCTGGGACAATTTCCATGAAGGGAAAGTTTGCAACTTTATTTGTGGATAGCTGAATCAAAGGAACGACTCCTTACAGAGTGGTGAGTCAGTTCTTTTTGTTCACTAAAAGCATGCGTTCAAAAGGAACAAATCGTCTACAAACAACCCACCAATAGTTCATATAATTAATCCATGGGTGCATTTAAATTATCTTTAATTGCATTCTTGTTCCCCTCTCCGATGTCTTTCTCCTCCGTCTTAGTCCCTCCCACCGAGGATGCATGGAGAGACGCAGGGAAACAGGACAGATGACAGACGATACGAGAACATGCGTTTTTAAGAGAACAGAGACATCATTTGCTCTGAAGCGTCGGCTGAAGCGACCTTTGTTTCTGATGACTGTTCAGCTGGATCTGTTATAATGTAATCCGTAGAGATTGGCACACATGTAAAGCCCAGATTAATTGCAAAAATTGAATCATCATAATGTGAAATACAATTTGACTACCGCTTGCTTTTTAACACCAGAAACGCAACAGGGTAGCCTAAATTGGTGTTTTTTTTTTTTTTTTTTTTTTTTAAAAGCAGACGTGTATTGATTTGAGACTTTATTAAAAAAAATTGTATTGAGTATCATCCAAAATGGTATGAAATACTAGCTACCTACACTCTGCCAGACTGCCACTCTGTGTGTGTGTGTGTGTGTGTGTGTGTGTGTGTGTGTGTGTGTGTGAGACATTGCTTTTAACTTTAGCGTCAACATTTTAGCAAGCACACTCTCGAGGTTCGTCCTGACGAAACACAGTTCTATTTTTTATTATTTTTCCATTACAACATATTTCATTGTCCTATATCAACTGCCCGAGCGTTCGCAATAGAGATGCGGTTCAAACGCCAAAACCTCAGACCCGACCGTGTCTCCTGGCCTTATATAAACTGTTGCATAGCCCATTTTCATTCTTTCCCAATCCATGTTCTTCATCCCTTCTTTTTTCCCAAACAAGTCAATGGGCGGAATGTTTGCGCACTCTACAGGATTAAGGCCTTGACACACCGGATGCGTAACGAATAAACGACACAAAAAACGAAATGTTCGGATGCAAAATGTTCGGATCAAAACTCTTCACACCAGCTCCAACACGAATTTGCAACAGAAACTCGGGAAAACGAATTTACGAAGTTTTGACAGCTCACTCCGAAGTAGACAAAGAGGGCAGAGGAAGAAGAGGAAAAGATGGACTCATCCCTCAGTGATGAAGATCTTTTCCTCAATGCCCTTTCTAAGAAAAAAAGAGGTTTTGGGTACACCCTCTGTTACAAAGTAGGGATAGAGAAGGAAAGTTTCACCTCCAAAATGAGGCGCTTTCTTTCGCAGATAAATGATTACATAAAATATCAATATATCTTTGTAATTTCTGCTCTCGAGAAACTGCACAGATTTGCGTAAATTGGTTTGCGAGGCTCATTAAGCAATAAGCCACGAGAATCCGTTCTATACTATTCTGAATGTTGTTGTGGCTGAAGGGCGTTGTTAGGCGCGTTGCATAGCTAAGTGACAAAAATAAATGCTGCGAAGTCAGCGAAAGTTTTGGATTTTTTGCATCTATTGTATTGCCATCATTACATTGCCATAACAATTTTATAAATGTAGGCAATAGGCATTCACTTTTTCTTTATCAATTCTTATTATAGGTCATGCTTTGGTCTTGGTCATTCGAGCAATAAATTGTTTGTCAATAAGGCAAACTTAAACGCGAAAAGCCGGAGAGCAATCGAGCGGGAAAGCGTGAGGTTACAGAAAGCCCTCTGAACACCTGACAGCACGCCGCTGACCGAGAGGCTATTGAGCCGGAGGAATGTCTTGCAGTCTGTCTGAGGTAGGCAAGTTGTTAAAACATGATTGGTTGATGCGTTTGCTCGCAGTGCAAATGTTCGCAAAAATCGACCTTGATCTGAAAAATGAAAGGTTCGCATTTTCGCAGCGTGATAATCCCAATCTGTGTGTAAAACCTCATGCCCAATTAACAGTTCGAAATATCACAAAAAAAATGCATCCGCTGTGTCAAGGCCTTTAGAGTGGAGAGAGGCAAAAACATGACTCAGAAAAAAATTTTGAAATCGCTCCTCTGGCTACAATTTCCAAAAAACACACAAAAATTCTACATCAAAAAGTAGGAAAATTTGCAGGCCTGAAAGATGTCACCCTTGGAAGAAAACAGAAAAAGGGTTGAGACTCTAGGCGCCCCCAAGCGACAGGAGCACTGACCAACTGCCCCATAGGAAGCTATTATAACAGCAGCAGAAAAGTTTAATAGAAAGTTGAAAAACACCCATATTGAAATCGCCATCCTGACCACATACTTGACACTACAAGAAAAAAAGGGTCATTCCATATGAAATCAACCAAAATGGGGGGTGCTCCCAGCTTGATGGTTTCAGAATTGCTTCATTTGGTGATATTTTGTTGCATGTGATGAGCAAATTAAATCGCAGGTGGTTTCAAGTTGATATCTCGTTCGGTTCTCATTTTATTGGCCCCCGAAAAAGGGGGCGTGGCCCATGTTAACCCTCTAGTCACAGTTTGTGACCATTTTCAAAGAGTTACAACCGATGAACTAATAAGGATACAAATTTCATTCTTTCAGGATATGTTTATTCTGTCTAATAGTCTGCAACAAAGCTTTGACAATAGTGTTTCACCCTTTGTGTGCTTTTTAATTAACCCCTAAACATTGAAATTTGGTTTACGCATGTGCCAAACATGTCGATTTCAAATGAAATATTATGCAAGTATCCTTAGAATTTTCCCTTTGCCATTTACATTGATGATAGTATACCTGATGGAGTTTCAAATGAAGGTAAAAACATCTTTCTATCTTTATCCAATTTGGAGAAACATTAACCCCTTTTCAGCTAATTACCGAAACGGTGCACTTTTAGACCCTCATTTTGACCATGTGGGCCTGTTTTGATTTTCAAAAAGTTGGCCTCAAATGAAAGCTTTTTCATGGTTCCAGTGGTTCATGTTCTTGGACTGGTTGTCTTCAGCAAACTGTTTTTGGGCTTTCTTGTGGGCTAGCTTCAGAACAGGCTTTCGTCTTGGCCGACGGCCATGCAGACCGACTTGGTGCAGTGCAAGTCGTATGGTCTGAGCACTGACAGGCTGTTCCCCCACTGCTGCAACCTCGTTAGCAATGCTGCCAGCACTCCTGCGTCTGTTTTCTGAAGCCAACTTATGTACCTGAGGCAGAGCATGAGGACTCAACCTCTTCGGTCGACACTGACGAGGCCTGTTTCGAGTAAAACCCATCTTGGAAAACTGCTGGATAACCTTGGCCACCGTGCTGTAGCTCAGTTTCATGGTTTCACAGATCTTCTTGTAGCTTAGACCATCTTTGTGGAGAGCAACAATTCTCTTTTTCATGTCCACAGGGAGTTCTTTGCCATGCGGTGCCATGTTGACCATCCAGTGATCAGAATGAGAGCATTGCACCCAAAGCACCACAATTTAAACCTTCAACATGTTACACAGCCTCATCGTCCAGTCGAACAGACAAAAGCATGAACATGATGAATAAGGCACGTTTCATTGCTTGGTTGACTATTACCAATTGGGGCGTGTATACACTCACTTTTGTTGCCACCCATTTTGGAAATAATGACTGTTTGTTCGGTTATTTGGACTGTGCAGTAAATCTACACTGCTACACATATTGTACAATGACTACTCTAAAATATATTCAAGTATCATTTTTGTAACGTTGTCTCTTGAAAAGATATAATCAATTAATTGTCAAAATGTGAGGGGTGTAGTCACTTTCGTGAGATACTTATATCTATTTAATATTAAAGTTATTCATCTAAAGCCGCGTTCTAGACTTGCATCTTTCCCACATTGCGTTTCGTTTCAATCGCCTCAGAACCGAAACGACAGGCTTGTGGTTACACATGAGGGGAAGAGAGGGACAATTAAGACAACTTTCCACAATTTTTTTTCAGTTTTGTAGTGGCGGCCACATGGACAGAAGGGGTGACCGGGCAGTGTCTGCGGACTTCGAGTGGGCGTGGGACTATGAATGCGAGCATTTAAGCTCTCTACCCAATAATCTTATGGCTATACAAGGGCGCGTTTTCCATTAAAACCAGCAACACTATCACAAGCAAGAATATGTTGTGATGTTGCACTTGAGGAATCGGCCACTGCCAGAGCAACATACAATTTTCAAAATGAGACATTAGAGCAGAGACCGAATTAATGTGGAATTGTAAAACACTTCGATAAACATTTCGATGACTTATTACTTAATAAATATTATACGGAAGTTGTTCATGTTCGGTGGAGTACGCGCATGATGTCAAAATATCTAGCAAAACAAGGCAACCCGTAAGATAAAATGCTTCATTGTCATTTCACTTCACTACATGAGTCCAAGGACTTACGGATGCTGGTTTAAACCACCCCCGATTGTGCGCCTGGTGCTCATTCATTCTATTCATTCATTAAGAGTTAAATGTAGCTTTCATAAATATATCTACTAAATTGCTACAATCCAGGCGCTAAAATATATTTGATTTTGTTTTTGGAGTTGTATACGTGCCGCTTATTGTCGGTCAAAAGGGATTATGAAGCATCCTTAATTGTTTTTTTTTCTTCCTTCATCTAGAGTCAAAAGACCATAACGTAAGTCAGTGTCTCCAACAACCGAATTAAAAATTTATTTTAAACGCCATTCCAAAACAGAAACAAAATGGAAAGTCATAAGGTTGTAAATGATTTTTCAAGAAGAACACAACCACTTTCAACCACTTGCAAGATTTAATTACACAACCCTCCAACAGTTGTTGAATATTTAGATCGTGTGCAGTTGTAAAATGTCAACAGTTGATTTGGCCATCAGACGTTTGCAACGGGACGCCAGTACATAATCTATAGGCCTATGTTTTACCGATATTCTGATGAGTGTGCTCGCACATCAATGATCAGAATATCATGTAGAACATACTGACGTCCATTTAATGGACAAAATGTAACAGTAACTTATGCCCCATTTCTACTACGTGGTACCGGCTCTACCCGCTTTTTTTCATTGTTTAAGTTGCATTAAAGGGAGTAGGGAGAAGTCATTAAACGCTACGTTTTATTTCGTGCATTACATGCAGGCCTGTATATTATTATTGAAATTCTATTGAAATAAACAAATGTTCCGTGGTGTGAAAGAATGCATGGTAATAATGAACGTTTGTTAGTGTTGATGAATATACATCGTAATGCAAATTTCCTTTATGAAAATGGCGCCAACATAAATGATTTTCTCCGCGCTAATTATTCACTTTTCGATTTCGGTGCTGATGATTTTTTTTCTCTGTTCGTAATGAACAGCAAAAGTTGTAAAACCTTTTCAAACGGAAACTGATATGTTGGTTACGTGGTTGGTGAAGCTCATAGCGCACACAAATGCATGATGATTACCATTAACGTAATGTGTGAAACGCCACTTCAAAAAATGACTGCGATGGCATGGCACGTTTGTCTGAGTGGTAAAGGATCAACCGCCCTGATAGCAGACTGACCCCTTTCAGACGTAATGAACTGGTCGTAAACTGGTCTATACGTCATACGTCATATATCCGACTATTTAACGACGTTAATTTGACGTCTTTATGAGACCAAAAATTTTCTCATTTTTTAAATTACCATTATGTGACGTATTTTTTACGTCAATTATTTACCACTTTTTCTACGTCTTTTTAAGACTAGAATAATACGTATTTTTTACGTCAATTATTTACCACTTTTTCTACGTCTTTTAAAGACTAGAATAATACGTATTTTTTACGTCATTTATTTACCATTATTTTCACGGCCTTTTCAAGACCACAACATTACCTGTTTTTTACGTCTTATTATTTACCACCTTAAGAAATTACGTCAATTATCATATAGCTACCACCGCAGGAAATAAGTTTCATTTAATAACGCATTTCCTTTCTTCTTGAATTTTCAAAAAGGGAAATTTATTTTGGGATGGTCCCGGATGCGTATTTTTTCCCCAGGTGAGTTCAGGGCTAATTACCAGAAATGGGCCTGTCTATCAAGCTGGCAATGTGTCTATTAAGCTGGCACTTGTGACGCATGCGCGATGGACACTGTGTGAAAAAGTTATTCCGAGTAGCTAGTCAGTCGCGTCCACAGAGCTTGCAGTATACAGCTAGCTGTACGCTTGCTTTATTCTGAATTTTATGCCTGCAAGAATATGCCAAATAAACCATGCTAGATGTAAATGTTATTGTTCTGACAGATGCAGTAAGGGCCAATGCACTTACCACAACGATCACAGATGTTGAGGGGGCCATAAAGCACTACCTCAAGTATGCGTATCAACGGGTGCCAAAGAAACGGCAAGAAGCAGAACAGCCCTTGGAGGATGAAGTAGATTCTGAATAGAAGACAACACCATGCTTGTCAGGTTTTGCTCTGTTTTTTTCCCCCTTTTTTACACTTCAACAATTCATTATGTTTTCAATTTTTTTTTTCTTTTTACCTGTTCAGTTTGTCTAAAAACCTGATTGTTCATATTTATGTTTCAAGGGGAAGTCCGAGCAGATAATAAGTTTGTTTGAATAGAAGCACAAAAATGAGAGGAACAGATTACTGAAAGTTTGAGCAAATTACAATTTATGAATTTTTGAAGTTGTGATCAAACACAAATTGGTTACTCTGCAATGTATCTTATGAGCTCTCCTCCCATTAGCACAGCATCAGAAAAATCTACTCCATCATCAATGACAAAGAAAATGAAAAATTATGAAACTTTATGTACAGAGTAATTGGAAGGTGAGCTCACAAGATACATCACAGCGTTGCCAATGTGTGTGTGATTAATCTCAATTTAAAAAATTCATAACTTACTTATTATGACTCGGAATTCACCCAAACTTTCACCGACCTGTTCCTCTCATTATTCTCCTTCTTATCTGGGTGGACTTCCCCTTTAAGCCAAGGAAATGCTACCTGAAGGTTCTTGTTTTAGGGTTCTCATTGTACCATTATTTAGCTTAAATTTTTGGGATACTTTTTTCTTAAACAGAACTGACTTCTCGTATGATTGCCATGTTAGAATCCCTTGGTTACTTGAGGTGCGTATAAGTTGTATGCAGTTTAATGTGTAGTAGTTTTCTCTCATACATGTATGTTAATCTTGTTTGAGTTATGAACTAAAAATAAGTAATAAGCTCGCGTGTTACTCTCAATATGATGTGCTTTCATTATTGCAATATCGGATATTAAGCTAGTCAAATCTATTGGCATATTTTCCAGACCAATTTTCATTGCCTTTACACAAATGTGCTTCCATTCTATTATCATATTTTGCAACATGTTTTGTGTAGTGACATTTTGTAAAACTTGTTGGAAAGAATAATGTCACCTCATTTGATATCTGAGTCAAGAGCAAAGAAATGTACATGTGCAACAATGTCTACCTTGTATCTGATCAAAGTTTATTTTACTATAAATGTGCAGCTGAAATTTGTGCATATGTATTAGTGTTGCCAAAAATGTTTTCTCTTAATTTACAGTACTGACTTAACAATGATAAAATAAAGACGTCAATTTTTTACCAATAAGACAAAAGTATGACGTGATATTTACCAGTATGAGAGCTTGTTTTTGGTCTCAAAGACGTCATAAAGATGTCAATTTTTGACCGATATGACAAAAAATGACGTCAAAAAATGACGTCTTTTTTCACGTCTTGTGCTGTTGCAAACTGATGTCTTAAAGACGTAAATATATGACGTAAATAAGACGTCTGACAGGTCATAAAAATGACGTCTACAGGACGTAATTTTTGCCAGTCTCTGCTATCAGGGCGCATCCAAAAAGGATCATACAGATATTTTAAATAGTTTTGTGTTGCGTCGTTATCATAACCAGCTACACTGAGGCAGTATTATCCTCTAATGGAAAACGATCCCCCAGAAAAGTACCCGGCAGCAAGGCGGGTGGAGTAGAGTAGAGCCGGTACCACGTAGTGGGAATGAGGCATTAAGGCCGAATTCGGCGAGGTCTCGGGCAAGGAGGAAACTTTTCAGGCAACCAGGAATTCACTTGCGCTTGCCCGACAGGCTACCGTTCATTTTAGAATTTTATGAGCCCTGGTTTAGTATGGAGTGACCCTTATACGTCTTGCAAATTGCATAAGTCTTGTCTAGCTCTGCAGTTTTACCATCAATTTCAGGAAATCCAAAGTGTTCCAAAACAGCAGCTTTTGAAAAAGCCGGTGGTGCTTGTATCTCTTTTCTCTCTCACACCCACACCTCTTTCACGCGATCCGAATAGACCTATCCATAGCTCCGCCCACCCCCTAACTACGCATAGCAACGGCCGGACCTAGGTCAAGCTTTGCTGAAGATGGCGCCAACGTCCCTTATAACCTCATTGGAAGCGCTTCCTGAAAATATCAATCGCGAGTTTTTAAAAACGGATCGCATCGCAAAAAAAGCAAAAGACAAGGGTTATAATTATTTTTTATCTGGGTATATTCACGAAGTGTCATTTTCTGTTATAAACGCCCGTGAAGTTGAAGCCAAATGCAAATGCTATCGCTCAATGCTGAAGTCCCAGAAGCCACACTCATTGATAATTACGATCGACAAGGAACAGAGAAGCATTGTTCACGGCCAGTGCTCTTGCAAAGCAGGGTACGTAGCATTCAATTTACATATGGTGTGATATGATCATAAACCTTTTCCGGAGCACCCAAGTGTTATTGCCCAAGACAGCCTTTGATTGAAACGGAGCTCTGTGTGAAGCCTGCATTAATCGTATCAGGTGTGTTTCTGCTCTGTTTGAATGAAAACCTGCAGCCTCTTGACCCTCTTACGGCCCAGTGCAAAACCATCAAGAGGCGTTATTGTTCGTAAACCAAGCGAGTTGAGCTTTCAGAATAATGAGTAATTATTAGCAAATAAATTGCCATATCCAGCCCTCTCCCTCCTGAAAGTAGCGCGACCCTGTCTGGGTATCTAGTGTCCGATTTACACTCACCGTAACAACACAGCTTTGCCATTGTGAGATTTTATAATTACAAAAATGCGAAAAAAAAGTGCGAATGTACTCTTCCCAATAGAGAAAGCAGTTCGGATAAGTGTTTGTTTGTCCGAGGTTATGGCGAGCTCTAGCTGGGTGCGGTCACGTGACTGCAGGCCTGGATCTCATTGGCAGGATAGGCCTGGGTGGGCTGTACTCTGGATCGGTCTATTGTAAACATGGCGCACACGTTCTAAGACACCCCCCTCTAGGGCATTCAAACGGTAGGATTGGCCAGCTGTTCAAGCGGTAGGATTTCAATCCTCGAGCTGAACGGCTGGCTAATCCTGGTGCTAGGTTGACTGGCCAATCATAGCACTTGAATGCTCTGGAGGGGCATGTCTTTAGGTGCCATAATAACACGTAACTCCAAACTCCCGAACTCCGGAAGAGGCAGTCCATTCAAAACTGCGTTGATCATCGATTATAGACTTTCCTGCATAGATGCTGAATCGTTTAACAAAGCATTGCGATGCATCGTAGAATCGATCATTTCCCCCAAGCCTATTATCAACTAGTTTGGCATAATCTTACATTTGAACTATTTCATAATAAATGAAAGTAATGGAGCACCATTGTCCTCAATATTATAATTACTTTGGGGAAGTGGGGTAACCAAAGCCGCGTTTCCATTGGGGTACTCTCGGTATAGTTTCCTTGAACAGTACTTTTGGTACCAAACCCCTAGATCTGGTTTGCGTTTCCACTGCAGACAGTGCCCTTAAATGTAGGCGGGGTTTTTTTTTTTTACCGGATGGTCAAATGCAATGCAAACACGCGAATACACGTGAAACGCATTGACTTCGAATGTAATATGTCGTGCGAAAAACTAGTTTCGCATTCAGTGTGAAAGCGGCTTTAGCTGGCAACCTTTTTATTTGGCGCATTTTAATGCCAGCTAGCGAGCTAAATGCTCGTGGTGCAACTCCAGCCAAATTAGTTCGCATAATAATGGCTATACGCATTTTAAATTGACTAAATTTAAATACATCTGCACCTCCTCATTGCTCCATGGCGCGTTGCTGCGAACAGACATTTCCAAAAATGTTTTTCTCAAAACGGTAGGCAAGACGGGTGTTTTCCTGCCGTTTCCTTATGGAGATTGCGCTAGACAGAGTGACGATTCTGTTAGCCAATCAACAGAAAGCAGTGATGACGATTCCCGACCAATACAGAAGGTGTGTTTTAGCTCTGCCTCATTAGTATCGGATGGTAACCCTTGGTACCCCAACCAGAGGGGTGACGAAAAATGGGAACGGTTAGGAGCGGTTCCAAAGGTACCATCCACAACTTTTGTAATGGAAACGCTCTGAAATGTGACACGACCCGTACCTAACCGAACCGTTCCGCTTGATGGAAACGCGGCACAAGTCAACTTCCTTAAGTGTCAACATGGTGTAACCATCATCCAAGGAGCCATTTTGTGAATATTGTGCAAAATATCATGTGACAGGAAATGATATTACAAAGAAGGACCCATGATGAGCCTAACTTCTGTAGGCCAAGGTTAGCAACTCTCTTTAAAAGATGAGATAATTTGACATTTTTAGGACCTGGTCAGGTGTGCCTAGGTTTACATGTCAAATGGCATGACCTCAGAAAAACATTGATCATTCACAATAATTACAAAAATGAGTATTTACTTTAAAAATTCCGCTTGAACTGTTCCCAACAAGAGCATGTGCAAATACAAGTGTCCATGATACTGCCAGTCAAATTTGATTTTAAGATGAAATGTCAAATGGCGTAACCGGACACACCATTTGACGTCTATTACAAGCCTTTCTGTCAGAGGCGAATTTTGTCAAATATCAGTTTTTTTATTATGCTGATTAAAGATGCAATATGAATTAACTTACTATGTGGAACTATTTCCATGTGTTCAGTGTTATATTTTTTAAAAAAGTTATTATTTATCCACTTTATCAACTTTATTATCAAAGGCCTGTAAGGTTAGGTTTTTTGAAATTTTTAATTTTAAATTGCATATTTTTATTATATTCACTCACAATGTTAAGAACTGCATAATATATGTATGTAATTTCATAATGTATCAGAATTGAGGGTGTGAAAGTTTACAAGACACTGCTGAACATGAAAAGTAGCTTCAAAGACCTAGAACTCCAATAATTCACAGGAGCAATGTTACAAAGACTAAAATTTACAACTGTGAAATACAATTCATTAAATTTCTGCTATTTCATAATTAATACAGTATAGAAGAGCCCTTTTTCTATCATTAGATGCCACTTTCAAGCAAATAGAAGGTGGCTCGTCACAAAGCATGAGTGAATGCAGATCCTGATGCAAAAACAAGAGAATGGTAGTTTTCACACACACGCATGCATGCAAGCACATGCACACACACACATGCACGCATACACACAATTTTTTTCCCTGTAAATGACTGGAAGAATGTCAGTTTAAAGGCAAAGTTATGTAATGATTTAGCAACAATAATTTATAAAAATAATAATTTAATTTCTATCTCCACCGAGACGGTGCAAATTTGCACAAAATTTGGTACACAAAGCTAAAATCAAAAATCCCAGCAGAAAGAATTTTGCTAAGTTAAAGGGTGTAGCCACAGTAAACCAATGAAATATGAAGGCGTGGCCTCTATAGATATGAGCTGTAAATCCTGAATGCAATGTCCAATCCTCACCAAACTTGAGATTTATCATGCACAGGCTATGCAACTCAAAAACACAGATTTTTGTGTCAACCGGTCTATAGGCGGTGCTATAGCAAACAAGGCTTCAAGGCTTTTGCAGGCTTCATGTTGGTCAGGGTAGATATTAAAATAGATAAGAACAAAGTGCTAGCTGAAACATGGCCAACATCAGTTTACCAAAATTCAGTAGTCCTCATACTCACTTTAGCTGTAAGATATCGTTATTAAACTTGTCTGTTTTGTTAAGGATGTGGAAAAGAGCATCCTATATAAAAATTACTTTGATTGGCCAAATAGTGGCACTATAGAAAGGTACAAAATGTCTTGGGGAGTAACTTCCGAACCGTAGATTGTCGAAACTAAATTCTTTTTCTCCTGGATTCTGTGGATTCATACAAACCAATTGCCTGGAATCCATACATATCAAGTGCTAGTCGCTCCCAACGGTCACTCACTGATATGTCTGGCCTCAGTCAGTAGGCCAGCGTATGACTTTCAAATATTCGCACAAAGTCCATGCGAGATCTGTGATTGGTTCACAGTCGCAAGGGTGCCCCGCCCCTTTAGACAGACTTGCGGTGGGTCCTGAATGAATTGATTCCAATGGGGAGAAGTGAAGTGAACGTGAGCACAGATTATCACTGATTATTTTGCCCCATTGTTACAGAATTAAATACTGGACTTATTTTTCACAGGCCACATATCTTCCTGGTGCTGCAATGGCATTTCTAAGACCAACAGATCAGGAGAAAATTAACTTTGTTCGAGACCTGTGTCTCTCTCAGCAGCGGTCACGTAACATCTGGCAATACAGAAATACAGCATGGACTGCGTCAAACTACGAATTAAACTTTCAAACTGAAATATATATGTTCAGTGATACTGTTATTGCCATCGATGTTTCATCGTTTTTAAAGGGAAAAGGAATATATTTGATTGCTATGGTCTTGTACTGGATTGATATCAGATATTTAACAAGCGAGGAAAAGCGGCAAAATAAGCATTGACCATCCACGCTAAAAATGCTGAAATGTTGTGCAGCAATAGATTGCAATAATAGGAACAAGCAATCCATCTTCTCTTTTCCAAAGAAAGTAGACAGGCAAGGAATAAATTAGCAACTGTTGTATTACATATCAGCTTCATAGGCTTAACCTAGCTGATGCAATCAAGCCCTTCAAGCTACAGCTAATGCCAATTAGAGTGAAATACCTTCTGTAATTTGAGTATTATTTAATTTAGCCTTCATTATACCGGGGAATCCCACTGAAATAAACAAAATGCAGATATGGCCAAACAGTATCCTGTTCAAAACCTAACAACCACTCCAAGAGTAAACGCAAGCAAGCCACAATCTAATTTTTAAGCTCATGTCAAATAACTCACGAATGCCGTAGCTGGCCAGCTAACTCATATTCGTAATGCTGAGTACAGCCGTTAGTTGTGTTGTAAAATGCCTGATGTAGCAACGCAACATGCAGCTATAAGATAGATACTTGCATATCCCAACGTTCAATTGCTCGCCTACTTAGTTACCACTTCTGACAACAAGACGCGACGGATAACCCGGTCAGCATTCATTCTGCAAATGGCGCTGCGCAATTGGTGGTTCTCGCCAAAAGGTCACCGAATCAGCCAAGAGCAGAAAACATGAATATTTATATATCCAGTTCATTAGCAACGTAAGGGCTAAACACTGGCCTACCGACTGAGGCCAGACTATATTAGTGAGTGACCGTTGGGAGCGACCAGCACTTGATATAGATGGATTCCAGGCAAACAAACCAATCCATGTTCACCACACCCATTTTTGTATATGAAAACTTTCCGCCATTTTTAGTTATTTGTGAAACCTTTAATTTCTATCTTTGACAACTCTGTCAGGTATTGTTTTTTACATGAGTTTACCTTGATGATTTCTCTCATGTTTTTATGAACTAAAATCACAACTGAAGAAATGAATTCACTTTAACAAATTCATTTGTTTTTTACACAAGTTTACCCTAATGATTTCTCAATTTTTTTCTGCAATAAATAAAATGAAACACAGCTCAGAAGACCTTGTTGACTGTTACGCTTGATTTTCAGTGTCAATTTCTTCAATTAACGATGAGTTTTGATGGTAGAGACAGCATGGTCAGATGGTGTAACTGCTTTGCGTCAACTAGAGTAACCAGTATTTCTCATAAAAATAACAATATACAGCGCCCTCCATAATTATTAGCACCCCTGGTTAAGATGTGTTAAAAGCCTTAAAATAAATTCAATTTTTACTGCAGAAGCATACTCTCACACTGAAAATTGTAGAAAAGTGTAACCTTCAACTCAAGTGAATTTTAAGGGAAAAAAAAATCCCTGACTAAGAAATAATTATTTTTCATAAAATCACCTGTTCCACAATTATTGGCACCCCTAACAATTCCTTGGAAATAAATGTAATTGAAGTATTTCTGTCATTTCTACAGTAGTTTACAAAGTTGATCAGAGTATCTAGGAACATTTAATTAGTAATTCATCACTTCCTGTTTCCCTGGGGTATAAATATGATGTGACACAGAGGCCATTTCTCTTATCCACTCTTCAACATGGGAAAGACAAAGGAACACACCATTCAAGTAAGGCAGATGTGTGTCGACCTTCACAAGTCAGGCAATGGCTACAAGAAAATAGCCACTAGCCTGCACCTGCCCATATCTACTGTCAGAGGAATCATTAAGAAGTTTAAAACAACTGGAACAGTGGTAAACAAGCCTGGACGAGGACGCAAGGTTATTTTGCCACCACGCACAGTGAGGAGGATGGTAAGAGAAATAAAAAGTTCTCCAAAGCTCACTGTTAAAGAATTGCAACAAATGGTAGCATCTTGGGGTCACAAAGTCTCCAAAACAACCATCAGGCGCTATCTACATGCCAACAAGCTGTTTGGGAGGCATGCACGGAAAAAACCTTTTCTCATCACAATCATAAACGCAAACGTCTGGAGTTCGCTAAGCGGTACTGGGACTTCAACTGGGACCGTGTGCTTTGGTCAGATGAGACCAAGATAGAGCTTTTTGGCAACAAACACTCTAAGTGGGTCTGGCGAAACACAAAAGATGAGTATGCAGAAAAGCACCTCATGCCCACTGTGAAGTATGGGGGAGGATCGGTGATGCTGTGGGCCTGTTTCTCTTCCAGAGGCCCTGGGAACCTTGTTAGGGTGCGTGGCATCATGAATGCTTTGAAATACCAGGACATTTTAAATCAAAATCTGGTGGCCTCTGCCCGAAAGCTGAAGATGGGTCGTCACTGGGTCTTTCAGCAAGATAAAGACCCTAAACATGTGGCCAAATCTACACAGAAATGGTTCACCAGACACAGAATCTAGCTCCTCCCATGGCCATCTCAGTCCCCAGACCTCAACCCCATTGAAAACCTGTGGAGTGAGCTGAAGAGGAGAGTGCAGAGGAGAGGACCCAGGTCGCTGGACGATTTAGAGAGATTGTGCAAAGAGGAATGGTCGAAGATCCCTCTTTCTGTATTCTCCCATCTTGTGAAACATTATAGGAGAAGATTAGGTGCTGTTTTGTTGGCAAAAGGGGGTTGTACAAAGTATTAACACCAGGGGTGCTAATAATTCTGGCACACATGATTTGATGTAAAAAAATTATTTCTTTATGTGGGATTTTTTTCCCCACTAAATAAATGCACTTGAATTAAAGGTTGGATTTTTTTTTTTCATTGTGGTCCTATATTATTTAGAAAAAAACTGAATTTATTAGAAGCTAAAGAACACATCTTAACCAAGGGTGCCAATAATTATGGAGGGCAGTGTATATACAGGTAAATTAATGTGAAATAAATGTCATCCTCTATTGCAGTATAATGGCATGTTTTTTCACAATTTTTGCATAATTTGTCAAAGATTATTTATAAAACTCAGGTGTTTCCAGCATTGTGTCCTGCTCAATATGGCAAAAATGCATAAAATTTAAATTAATGGATGATCATAATAAAATTTTCCGGTGCATTCAGTCTTACATTTTGTAAAAAAAATGGTGCAAATGTCATTTCAATTGACATGAAACCAACATGAATACAAAATATACATTTTAACAAACCTGATACATGCTTTCAAAACATGTTTTTGAAAGATTTTTGAATTGGTCGTCTGGTCAATTGGTCAATCCTTATTTGTCACTGACCCATCAATATCTATATTTAACAAAACAAAACAAACTTGATCATTTTTTCATAATAATTACACCCTCCTCTAACAGCAGCTGTTCTATTCATAAAAATTGCATTTTCAATAAACCCAATCACGTTTTTTTTTATTTTTTTTTTATTAAGACTTAAGGATAATACATTTAACCAACAGTATTGTCCTATATCCCATGTGGCCACTAGGGTATATACGAGCAATTAGTAGATAATTTTGTTATGCCATGTTAAACTTTGACTGTGGGAGCTTGTTCAAGTGACGTGCTTTTACAGGACAGCTGATGTCACGTCCGTGACAGTTTTTTAAAAAAGTTTTCATTAAACATCCGTTTCAAATGCAACACCAACCAAACTTTCGGTGCAAAGCTAACTTTTACTGAGGTTAAATGTTAACATTAAATTGTCATTGTACTTCCTTTCTAAATGATAGTACTCCGCGTTACGGATGTTACCGTTATGTACGTGACAGGAGTCTAATGACAATGCGACAATATTTTACAATGCTGGCCTACATGCTGACGAAACGTTCATCGTTGCGTTTACACCATATACAGTGAAAGAAGGTTTACACGAGCCTTATGTTTACATTTTCTTCCATTCCTCCCTTTCACAAGAGGCCCTGCATGAAACTCAATCCAGTCTTTGTAGTTGATTATGGAGACGACTGCCGTTTACTGATGGCTTGACAGCAGACACCGAATCAATTATGTGCACTGATTGTTGCCCTACTCCAGATCATCGTTATGCCTACTCAAATGTTTTCTACTCTTACACCTAATTGTGGACCGATGCGGAGATATCTACAGCATCCATGTCAGGGACAAGTCGAGCAACATTTTTGCTCCGATCACGTTGTCTCACGGTGGAAAACTTTCACGTCAAGGAGATCGGGCACAATGCACGGAGTTAGCTTACATCAAAGTCCCAACACGGAGCCGCCTGCATCTGGGTTATCGTCATGTGTTTCCGCAGATTTCATTCATATCGGATTCAATTATTGTTTAGAAGATTGGGTAAGCAGTGGCTGAGCTAGAACTGGGAATTGGGGGGCACAGACACGTCCCTTCATGACAACAATTAGTCCTGGCTAGCTCTTAATCATTTTCCTTTATTGGCGCGTTTCCTAATTATGGTAACAGGCAATTGAAGAGACTGTTTCTCTCCATATGCGATCTAACAGCGATGAAATAATGGGCTAAATTCAATACAGAAAAATAATTTAGCATTAAAAGAGAAGATATTAGGCGCTCATAGGATGAAAAAAATATTAAAGAGGCCCTATGCAACTATTTTAGCTAAACTAACCTTAATTTAACAGGTTAAGAGTCACTGTGATGGTTGTATAACACTTTACTGGTCGATTGGTGTCTGTTTCGACTCTCTCTAGCGCCTCTGGGCTGAGATAGGGAATATGCAAGTTTGGGCCGGCAAGCTGCGGCCAAGTCTCGCGGGAGTCTCGGGTCTCGCGAGGTAGTAAACGGCTTTACGGCACTTCACACAAACACGCCCCCAGCTAGGCACCGGCTAGCTATATAAACAACGTAGCGATGGGGTTATTACTCAAACATTCATCATGGAACAGCCAAAGGAAAAAAAAAAACAGAAAACCGATGTTGGAGGAACAGAGAAAGAGGAAACGGCAAACTGACCTAGAGAGATCCCAGACGCGAGCGAATATTGGACGGGCTTTTCAGGAATGGCGCGAACTGCGAGACGAAGAAGCCTGCAAATCCGATGCCGACTTGGCGTAGTTACTTTTGGACAAATAAGTACAAAGTGCTACCTTAATCCTTCATTCTAGATTTAGTTCTAGTGCGTTTCAACTTGCTTTGTGTCAGGCTGTGTCATTGAAATCATCTAGTATCCCGCTTATGCTCAGTCAAATAATCGTCTACACCGATTTGTCTATCTAGCTGGTATCTGATATGCTAGCTAGTTGTCATGCTATCGCTAGCTGGAAAACATTGCTATACTAGTCACCAGTCGAAATGTTTGATCATAAACATGTACTTCATTCCCGTATAGAGTACTAAAGGTAGAAGATTTGTCGTGTTTTATTTCGAAAGGATAAGGTAATGATCTGGCTTGGCATGTACTCTTGTCGTTTCAGGGATTTTCTGCCAATTCCCTGACGCCCTCTTGTTTTATTGCACAAGCTAATCGGTTCTCTGCATGACAATATTGTGGTCAGATTCTAGGTTTCGTTCCTGACATGCAAAGTGCATGCATAACATGCTGTAAAGGGCCGTCCACACTGAGAAAGATAACTATAATGATAACCATAACCATAACGATTTGAGCATCAACACTGATGAACGATATCGTTGTGTAAACATTGATGTTGTGCGTTCCAGCTGTGTCAGAGCAATTTTTTCTTGTGATGTCATCTGCCGTGTTGAATAAACGCGAAGTCCTGTAAATTCCAATCGATTTCGATTGGCGGTCAGTTTGCGCATAAAATCGCGCTGAAAGTGACTGCAACGATGTCGTTTGCCATTATCATTGTCGTTATGGTTGTAGTGTGGACTTCGCAATCTACATGAGTTAGACCGATTTTTAAGTCTCCCTTACCTGGTCTGAAGACACGGCTGATCGGATCGCACATTACATGTCCTGCTTCAGAGAGTTTGCTGGTGTCGTTGGCTTGTCAATAAATTCACGTGTAGACGGATTTTTACGACAGTTGTTACAGAAAAAACCATTTATCAACCGCAGGGGGACAACGTGAGCGAATCTGGGGAAAACTACATAGTGCTGCTTTAAAGTTGAAAGAATGAATCTGGTGCTCTTGGAAAAGTGGGATGAAAGAACAGCCAAAAACTGTAGGTCTTCCAGGCACTCAAAAAAATAGTAAGGTCAAAACGAAGCCTTAGAATAAAAAGCCTTTATTAAAACATGGCTGAAACAATTTAAAAAGCAGACATGTATCGACCTACACGGTCTTTATCTGGGCGTAGAAAAATAATTTACTTAATTAGCCAATGCTTCACGAAAGACAAACTGCTCTGAAACTTCCGCGCTACCTTTTTCGCACATCAGGCGATTTCACTTGCGCTTAATGATTGTTTAAATTCGTCATGTAAAAACAGAGAAACTTACATACATAAAGTGTTCAATTCCGCGTGATAACTTCTTAAATTTGCGTTGATTGAATAACTGATCCACTTTCCAATGAAATATCGCCTTTCACTCTCGGTACAGCTTGGGTCGATAAAAAAGTGGCACTCGGCAATTAAATAATAGAAATGTGAGACTCCAGCCACATCCGTGAGAGTCAACAGGTATGCAATTTTGAATAACACTGATTTAAAGGTGCACTATGCAAGTTTTTTCACTTTCTGCGCGATTATATTTTTGTCTCAATTCACCGACATCTCTCCACGATCCGCAAGCTGCCTGCCCCTAAATTCACTGTAAAAAAAAAAAAACCTGGGCTCTGGAGACCGCACAGACATCACAAACTGCAAATAAACACAAAAGGCACAGGCTGTGCCCCATAACATAACAAACCGTTCCAGCCAATCACCGACAAGAGTTGACAGTTATGGAAGCATGGGAAGGAGGGAACTATGGGAGAAAGGGGCGGGCCTACCTCTGTTTTGTTTGAGTTCGAATGTCAACAGAAGTGAAAGTAAACAAACTTGCATAGTGCACCTTTAATGCAGCAAATACGTGTCCAGATGAATGGTTGTCATCCTACCCAATCCCGGAAAACTAGCAGCACCCATTAAGTGTGGAGTGATCTCGGAGTGAATCTTTAATTATGAAAATGATTCAGAACAGGTCAGGACTAATAATTGTTTTAAACGCTGTTAGGTCGCATATGGAGAGAAACCCTGTCTTCATTGCCTGTTCAATAATTGGAAAATGCGTCAATAAAGGAAAATGATTGAGAACCAGCCAGGACTGATTGCTGTCATAAAGGGACATGTCTGTGCCCCCCCCCCCCCCCCAATTCCCAGTTCTAGCTCAGCCACAGCTGGATTATAAAATGAAATCTCTTATTACTAGCCCGGCTGCGAGGCGAATTGCAGAAGTGCTTCCCTCATCCACCCTGCTGCGGTGCAAGTAGCAACAGTGCTTGTCTGTGGGCTGCGGGACAGATAATCGATCTCTTTCCCCCATTTCACCCCTATGCGGGGCGGATAGCCACTTCCTTTCAGCAAATATAATGCTTGAAAGTTATCGTCAATATTATTATTTATTATTATTATTATTATTATTTTATTTTTTGTTTTGTAGACACCTTTTCCACATTTTGTGACACAACTTTGCATTTGTTTCTGAATGTATTTACTTTGTATTGGTTTGATCCCATGACTCAGGCTATTCTGCTCTTAACAACGCTCTGCTAATAGCAACGGTAGTTATGACATGAGAGCTACATGCTCCTGATGTGACAACTATCCGAATAGTTGGCGAACATTTTGTGAAAATGCTTGATTTCGCGGTAGTCGTGTTTTGAGCGCCAATACAGTATAATTTAACTAGAACACTCGTTCTCATCCACATCATCCTCCACATGAACATGCGCAGACGTAATCATATGTTTTGTTAAGGGGCATTTTCCGATTAAGGTGGATATATGACCCAATATTCAGATTAAAACAGGCATACGCTAGGGGTCTTATTCGGAATATTTCGATTCGGAAAATGACCTTAATCGGGTAATTGCACGCGTTTACATGAGAGGTACGGAATCAGACTATTCTCATATATAATACAGGAATAATGGTGTGCATGTAAACATAGTCATTGTAACATTTGTATGCGTGAGGAGAACTTTGCACGAGGAGAACAAGGCTATGTGTCTCGAGGCCGACAGAGACCTCTACTTTGACAGCTAGGTGCGATTTCCTTTTAAATAAGTTAATTTCTTTAATAAATATGTAAACACATTTATTCACCCTCACCTCGTGTCATTTTTTGTAACATCAGGCCTCCAGACTAACTTTTTCCACTAGGAGCACCAGTGCTCCCAACAGAAAATTCTAGCACACCAGCTAAAAATTTAGGCGCACTACCTATATCGACATGCAACGCAACGCAGTTTTTCTATAATAATTGCATTACTGATAAATATGGTAATGAATAGACAATTTACGAAATAATAATGTGCTGCTTTATTTTAAACAAAACTGTCACAATGAAAAACTGTTGTGCTTAGAGAAAAATCATTAACGTAAATAGTTCTTCTTTAAAGAGACGCCAAATAATAAATTAACAAATGTAAAGGTACGTGGTCAGAATTTTCAATCAATACAACACAACCACAACATAACAAGTTAACAAAAAAAAAAAAAAAAAAACTATCTGGCTTTCCTTCCCTTTATAGCCCATCACCCTGGGGGCCACTAAGGCTGGGCACCTCCGAAGGCCAACCTTTGTACTTGGGCCGTCTAGCTCTTTTACTGTTGCTGAACCATATCTCTTCAGCCTCCTTCGTATCAAACTCCTCCAAGCTTGCTCCCTCAAGACCAAAAGCCTTTTTGGTGGCATCATAGATTCCTAAATTACATATCTGTAATTGTCATAATGTATAGCAAGGCAGTCATTATTGCGGATCAAAACCCTCGACAGGGAGACCAGGGTTTTTATCCCGCTTATCACCCAGCTACTTACCAAGAAAATAAGCTAATTTACATAAAATATTATTTTTCATATGATTTTATTAATTTAAAACGAGTTCATTCCTTCCGTGAATGTAAATAGCCATATACGTTGTTATGGACGAAGAACTGCGCGCATAGCAACAGTCTGTTACACATAGTAATGGTCTAATCAAGAAATTACAAACCGTGGAATGCCGTGATTGACCAATCAGAAGACGGAATTCACCGTAGCCGTGTAATAATACTAAATGTGCCTCTTTTTTCAGTAAAAATGTAAGTTTCATAGCCTGATGCTAAAATGAACATACCTTGAGCATTCGCATGCTGGACTTCAACATGGCCGATCAAAATATTCGTCAGCCTCCCTTGATGCAGGATCCGTGCGTAGACTATCTCGCATTCCAGACATAACCGTCAATCATGAAGGACAGATAAGTGGACTCCTTTATCTTTTTACCGGTCTTCTTTTTAATTGAATCTGCGATAACTCCAATTAACTGCGCGCATGCCGTGTCGTTGCTGTAAGTGGGATTCAGTTGAACTCCGTTCTTTTTTAACAATTCAATTTGACCCCTGAATTTAGTAAATGGCAACTCCCCTTCGCAATATAATAGGCTGTACTGAATTTTATTATCATTTCAGCTTCTTCAGCAGACCGATATTAAGATTCCTGCCTGATAAACGTGGTTTGCAGTGGAGCTGCAGCTCCAGCAATTCATACATGTCAGCTGACGTCATAGACGCATGTGACCGCTCTCAAACTCTCGGCGCCACCATTTTGGGTACTGACTTACAACAGGCCGTCTATCTGTCGCCCCGTGGGCTGTGATAAGAAGTCTCACAAAAAGAGTGGATTAACATTTTTTTATGATACGCCTCTTTTGAATGCTGCATTTTGATTAATGAATTACACTCTGATTCCACATTTTACGGTCTTTTATTTCTGTATAACAGACTGTTGCTAAGTGAAACAGGCCGTTGCTAGGGACGCCGCTCTGATCGGAGGAGACAGAGAAGAACTATGCAGGATATTTACCTTACGTTTCATTTTTACCTTTATTA
Organism: Gymnothorax javanicus; assembly: GCA_029692085.1. Taxonomy (NCBI): domain Eukaryota; kingdom Metazoa; phylum Chordata; class Actinopteri; order Anguilliformes; family Muraenidae; genus Gymnothorax; species Gymnothorax javanicus. The sequence continues at coordinate 123,489,269 of CM056193.1, read as the reverse complement.
AACAGCTTCGGACTAATTGTGATGCTAGATGAATGACTTGTAACTTGTTACAGGGAGAGTGGAGGCTCCTTCCACGTTGTGGCTGGAAACCAAAACTGCGATCAGAGCCTCGGACCCGGTGTCACAGCTTTCGTCTACGAGGCATGCATGTCCGTGTTAATTCTTTACCTCAAAGTTTCAAACACGTTTACGTCAGTAGCGCAGCCAGAATTTAAAATTGCGTGGGCAATAAATATCTCTTTAAAACAATTAGTTCTGCCACGATCGCAATCATTTTTTTCTAATTAACTATGCCTTCAATACGTTAACACTCCGCAATATCAGGTGTTGCTTGTTTACCTCTTTCAGGCAAAACGACAATCATTCATTTGGATGAGCAATTTTGTGCATTTCAAATCTCTGTCTTTGGTTCAGTTTGAATAATTCAATCGATTATGAAGCACAGGTTAGATCACCTGATGAGCCGAAAAGGTAGCGCGGAAGTTCCAGAACAGTTGACCTCTCGAAAAGTATTATTAAAACTAAGCACAACTTATGAGTAACTTATTTTGCTGAACTGAATTATTCTTATTGATTAGTCGCCCTTAGATCGCACCACAAAAGAAGCCATGTCTTTTTTTGCCAGTTGATTATTCATATAAATGGAAATTGCTTTAACAAAGGAAAATGGCTGAGAACAAGTTAGGTATAATAATTGTAATAAACTGATGTTGTGTGGCCGCTCAATTTTCAGGTGTGGCTACGCCACTGATATGAAAAGCACAAAACTGCGCATCCAAATGAATGATTGTTTTTTGCCTGAACGAGGTAAATAAGCAACACCTGATAGTGCGGAGTGTTTTCGGATTGAATGTATAGTTAATTAGAAAAAAATGACTGCGATCGAGTCAGAACGAATAAATGTTTAAAAGAGATGGTTAGTGCCCACCCAATTTTAAGTTCTGGCTACGCCACTGGTTTACGTACACTAAAGAAAGAAAGACCGAGAAACAGAAAGATATCTTACAACGAAAAGCTCGTTCGAGGTGGTATTTCATTGTCAACTCACGAATGTTGGATCGACTGATCAGGTATTTTACGAATACGATATTTTACTTTCCAAATGTATTTTCCAAATTAACTTACTATATCAAAGTGTACGGATGTCCGACTGATGTCACCATTATCATTAATAGTAAGTATTTCATTATTCCATCATGACAATTCCATCGTCAAAACTCAAAATCATATCTGCACCCCTGAATTTCCCATTTCCTCATTATCATCATCATTTGATAATTATTCCATCAACTTCAATCGTTACTGAATACCGAATCGCCGTATTCGTCATCACTATTACTATCAACCGGGACTATCAATCACAACGACAATAAGTATATCATGTATTTTGTATCAATATCATCAAAATTCATCATCACAACTATTGAAAAGAAAAAAAAAAAAAAACCATGACGCCGATGAGATCGAAGGCAGCTAGCGGCCTTGAGCTGACTAGACCAAGGAGGTAGGGATTAATACATTTTTGATTAAATTCTCCAAATCGACACTGATTGATTCTCCATCTGTTTCCCATTCAAGTAAGTTGATAAGCTAATCGTTGGCGCACGACAGTCGTGAGCTACAGGAATAAATAATACAGCCTACATAAGCGAATGTCTGGGTGATGCCATTAATGATTACCCATCATTTTATCGTCTGCACAATCAATGTACTGATTTTCCGGAAACGGGTTTTGCAATTTTCTTCCCGGGACCCGAACCTTTCGGGCGGGACCCGGGACTCAGTTTTTAGTCACAGGCCAACACACAACCGAGGAGGGTGAGCAAAACAGCGGAGAAGTGACAGGACTTGCAGATTCGCGAAATGATGCAATTTATAAATCGATAAAAGTCGTATTTTCATGAACATTACATCTGAAATTAACTAGAATGTGTTTTTACTCGTAAAAACGGATGTCTCCCCCCGGCCCCCTCCCCTGCCTAACACGCCGGACGGATGGACGGACGGACAGACACAGACCAAAAGGCACCACTGCAGGACCTGAGTAGTAAGTATGCACAGTTTCACTGAGATCATGCAAACGGTTGCGGAGTTACGCTCCGAACAAAAATGGATGACAGACGGACGGACAGACAGACACAGACCAAAAGGCACCACTGCAGGACCTGAGTAGTAAGTATGCAAAATTTCATTAAGATCACGCAAACGGTTTTGGAGTGACACTCGGGAAACGAAGTGGGAACGCCGAAGCCAACGCAAACGCGAATGGGAACGGGAACTGAGCCTAAAACAATATGTCTCCCCTCTCCCTCCGGGGGGGAGATATAAATATATAATTCATTATATCTGAAACCCCCAAAAGGCACATTTGCATGATATAGAGAAGATTTATACCAAGTTTGGTTGAAATCGGAGAGGTAGTTTTAGAGTTATGCTCCGGAAATGAGCCCAACCCTTCAAAAGACTAAGTCCAACTTCTTGGCATGGAAACAGAAAAAAAACAAAATTCAGAAAAATCTCAAACCCCCAAAAGGCACATCTACATGTTATAGAGAAACTTCATACGAAATTTGGTTGAAATCGGACCAGTAGTTTTTGAGTTATGGTCCGGAAACAATGGGAACGCCGACGCCAACGCCGACGCCAACGCCGACGGGAACTCAACCAAAAACAATATGTCTCCCCCCCCAACCCTTCGGGGGGGGAGACATAATAATTTCACTCATAAGCCGTGTAATAAGCGGGATAATGTTGAGTTAGTCTGTTGTTATGGAGAAACAAAGACTGAGACATCCTTCATCGTAGCCCATACAGTCTATGGTCGTAGCTGTGCCTCGGTCCCTGGTAGGTACTCAAGATGGCACTCGCAACAGAAACGTCACGTGACTGAAATCCATGAATACATCTGTCCCTGCATAGTTTATGCGTCACACTGTTGCTGTGTTTTACCAGTGTTTCATGTTTAAACTGAGCGGTTGAGTCGGCAAATTTAGTTTTCCCCGCAATTTTTGGGCTACACTCAGAACAGTACATACAATACATTAAGTTCTTTTCTTTGTAGTATCTCAGCCAGGTAAACTGCATGAGCCATTCCTGTCGAAAAGAGTAAGTTAACCTTTTTAGATACAAGATAACCTGCTGATTCCTCGTCTGAACTGCCATCCGAAATTTTGGACCGCTGTGGCACAGAAGCGACTGAATGATCTTTAAAAAAAAAAAAGTAATCAATTGTACGTTTCACTGTCAACTAGGCTAATGGCCAAGCGAGAGCGATGGCACTTAGGGACTGGACAGATAGGACATCCCGCGCAAATTTCTTAATTCCGCGGTGTTATGGTGATGAGAGCCTCGTGTCTCTCCACACATGCACGCATACAGACACGCACGCACAGACCAATTTCACTCCCTTCTGCTCATGATATGTAATGATTCAGAAAAGTAAAAAAAAATACCAATAATAATAAATTTCAAGTCGCACTTCTGCGCCTACTTATAGAATTTAGTCGCACTGCCTCCAAAAATAGTCGCAAAATGCGACTAAATGGTCACAGTCTGGAGCCCTGCACATTGTAGGATCCATTCTAAGTCGTTACTGCGAATTAGGTTAGATTTTGTTACTTTGCACCACTTAATTTCAATCCACTCTGTTTTGTGGCCATCTTGAACATGTTAATATTAAAGAAAAATGTTCAAATTTTTATTTTTCAATGTTAAATTTAAATTCTGAGAACTATTTAGTGTGTACAGAGGGATTTCAATGGTTTGATACTTAATTTCCGAAACAGGGTACATGTGCATTTCAGACGCGTCACATCCATAACGGTGGTTTTTCCTTATAATACTCTTCTTGAAATAAAAGATATTTTAAACTAAACTATTTCTATGTTCAACTCAGGCCACTTTATAATGTACATATATACATCTATATATTAGCCTTAAAAATTCACAGGGTTCAATCAATATGTATAGTCTCATGAATGGGACTGTTATTTTTCGTCACATCCATACCGCATATCTCTTTGTCAATTTTTGATGTCTTGAATGCACTTTACCAAAACATGTTATAAGGTGCTTTTAAAAGATGCATTACCAATTTCAATATTGAAAGAATTCTGTCTACACAGAACATTTCAGATATGATTTTGAGTCCAAATGTCACATCCATAACGCTGGAATCGCTCACCAGTTCAAAAGCCAGCATCTCTGATGGTATGGGGATGCATTAGTGGATATGGTGTGGGGCACTTGCATGTTTTAAAAAGCACCATGAATGCTGAAACGTATACAAAGATTTTAGATCAACATATGCTCCCCTCCAGATGACATCTATTCCAGGGAAGGCCATGTGTATTGCAGCAGGACAATGCAAAACCACATACTGCAGCTATTACAACAGTATGGCTTCGTAGTAGAAGAGTCGTGTGCTGAAATGGCCTGCCTGCAGTCCTGGTCTTTCACCGACTGAGAACATTTGGCACATAATTAAACGAAAAGTCCGTGAAAGGAGACCCAAAACTCTCCAGCAGCTGGAAGCCTGCATTAAACAAAAGTGGGATCAAATTCCAATGGCTAAACTCAAGAAACTTGTCTCCTCAATGCCCAGACGCCTCCACTGTGTTAAAAAGAAGAGGGGATGCTACACCATAGTAAACAGGCCCCTGTCCCAACTTTTTTGAGACCTGTAACAGCCATCAAATTTGAAATGAGCTCATCTTGTGGATAAAATTGTAAAATTTCTCAGTTTCAACATTTGCAATGTTATCTCTGTTCTATTGGGAATAAAATACTGGCTGGTGACATTTGAAAGTCATTGCATTTTGATTTTATTCACAATTTACACTTTGTCCCAACTATTTCGGCATTGGGGTTTAAATGTAGGAAAATTTGTGCAGGTCTGAAAAATGTCACCTTGGAAGAAACCAGAAAAAGGGTTGAGACTCTAGGCGCCCCCAAGCGACAGGAGCGCCCACCAACCGCCCCATAAACAGCCATAATAACAGGAGCAGAAAAGTTTGGGAAATAAGTTGAAAAAAACCTTTTTTAAATCACCAACCTGACCACATATGTGACACTACAAAAAATAAAAATACATGGCGACGCTCAGTAGAGTCTCCGCTCGCTCACAATGTTTTTGTTTTCACCGTAGGACCTACAGTCTGCCAGAAAATGGTAGTAGTTCAGACAGTGTCACTGACGATTTTTTGCGTTATTTCTGTCTCACAGCACCTGTGAGATCACCATGGCAAACAATAGCTTCACTAGCTCGGTTTAAATGTTATGGCCCCAATTTGTTATGGCGTCACGGACAGCAAGGGATGACAGACAAAATTCTTCAACTTCAACAGATTTAATTAAACAAACACTTAGAACTAATCTACACTCTACCCTACTGACCAAGATTGAAATAAAAAAAAAAAGATAGTTACAGTCCCTTGGTAACTGAGATGGGCTGCTATTTTGCGATGTTCTGGGACAGGAAAATGCTCCAACACAGGCAAAAATCCACAAAAAGCTTCACAGGTCTTGAAAAGAGTGACAGGTCTGGTCAAATGTATCCTTCCACAATTTCTCCTTGCAATTTCTCCAACTACTCTTCCACTCTCTCAATTTTTCTCCTTATATACTCTTGTCCAGCCCCCTCTGAGGCATGCCGAGGACATGCCCAACCTAGCTCCAGACTGGGCTTAACAAAAAAATTGTCAAAACTGCCATCTAGTGGCTTTTTTTTCCCATTACACCTCCATTCCAAAAGGGAAAAATTTTGACTCATAAAGGCAAAATTTTTCTTTTCAATACAAAAATGGTTAAGTAGACACTTGTGTATATATACTTATAATACAATATGCTAATAAACACGTGATATATAGACACATACTCAAACACGGGATAAGCAATCAGCAATTACATTGTCAGTACCTTTTACATGCTTAATTTCCAAGTCAAACTCCTGTAAAATCAAACTCCAATTCAACAATCTCCGATTCTTGTTTTTCATCTTACTCAAAAACATTAACGGATTGTGGTCAGTATATACAATCATTGGCTTTTGCCCTGTACAAACATAAACCTCAAAGTGTTGTAAGGATAGAACCAGAGCCAACAGCTCCATCTCAATTGTGGAATAGTTCTTTTGGTGGCGATTGAACTTCCTGGAGAAGTATGCCACGGGATGCTCAATTTCATCAGAGTCACTTATCTGTAGGAGCACAGATCCACAAGCTTGGTCGCAAGCATCGACCGCCATGGAGAACGGTTTGTTGAAGTCAGGAGATTTGAGCTTGGGAAGTGACACAGCACAGACTTCAGGCGATCGAAGGCTCTTTGGCATGCTTCATCCCAAGTGAACTTTACGCCTTTCTTCAGTTGGTTGGTGAGACTGAGAGCAATCCCTGCAAAGTTCTTGCAGAACTTGCGGTAGTACCCGATCATTCCAAGGAAGCGGCGCAAAAAGCTTTTTTGTTGTCAGGAAATGGAAAGTCCATGATGGCTTGGACTTTAGCATTTATGGGTGCCACCTTACCCAGGCCTATTACGTAGCCAAGATACGTGACAGTAGCACAACCAAAGCCACTCTTGTTCAGGTTAACAGTCAGGTTAGCCTGGGTCAAGCACTGGAACAACGTCTCTACATCTTTCAGATGTTCTTCCCAGGAGTCACTCCATGTGATCAGGTCGTCGATGTACGCACCCGTATGTGGCAATCCGGCGATTGTAGACTGTATCATCCTTTGGGCGTGGCTGGGGCATTTTTCATGCCAAAGGGTAGGACTTCATACTGGTATAACCCAGATGGTGTGGCAAAAGCAGAGATGCTCTTGGCCCTCTCAGTTAAAGGCACACACCAATAACCCTTCAATAAATCAATCTTGGTCAGAAACTTTGCTTGCCCTACTCTATCGATACTATCATCAATCCTAGGTATTGGAAACACATCAGTTCTAGTTACAGCATTGACTTTGCGATAATCTGTACAGAATCTAGTACTTCCATCAGGTTTTGGAACTAGAACACAGGGTGAACTCCAATCGGAGTTAGAGGGTCTCATAATATCATGTTCTGACATGTACTCAACCTCTTTCTCAGCAATCTTTCTCTTTTCAGGATTCATCCGGTACGGATGCCGTTTTATTGGTTTGGCATCACAAACATCTACATCATGAGAGGCTATAGAAACTCTCTTTGGAACATCAGGAAATAGATCTTTATATTTCTTGATCAACCTCTCAAACTGATATTTCTGTGAGGGTTCTAAGTGCTGGAGTTGTACATCAAGATTTTGCAACACTTCAGAATTTGACAATTTACATGAAAGAACTTCAGCTTTAATTCTAGGTTCATCATCTTGAAACTCCCCTCATCTTCAAGTCTCGGCCATAGGAGGATCTGAAGTGACAGCTGCAACCCTAGCATTCCTATCATGATAAGGCTTCAGCATGTTAATGTGACACAACTGTTTTGGGTTTCTCCTATCTGGAGTCTTCACAATGTAATTGAGATCATTGGATTTTGTCAAAATTTCATAAGGACCATGAAATCTAGCCTGCAATGGATTGGACTGCAAGGGAAACAACTCAAGGACCTTGTCTCCTGGTTTAAACTCACGGCTTCTAGCCTTATGATCATACCAAGTTTTCATTTTTCCCTGACTTGATTTCAAGTTCTCTTTGGCTAGGTCACAAGCTGCACGCAGTCTTTCCTTGAACTTACTAACATAGTCTAACAGACTGATATGCGGCTCTTTCTCTTGCCATTATTCACTCAACAATAGCAAAGGTCCTCTCACTTCATGGCCAAACACTAGCTCAAACGGACTGAATCCAGTAGACTTCTGCACTGCTTCTCTAGCTGCAAACAACAGCAAATGAACACCTTCATCCCAGTCTTTCTCATGGTCATAACAATAAGTCCCCATCATTGTCTTGAGAGTGGAATGAAACCGCTCTAAGGCACCCTGACTCTCTGGATGATAGGCACTGGAAAGAATCTGCTTTGCACCCAATTCATACACAACCTGCTGAAACAATCCGGAAGTGAAATTGCTACCTTGATCTGACAGAATTTCCCTGGGAAGGCCAAACAACATGAAAAACTTTATCAAAGCCTTCGAGATTGCAGTTGCCTTGATGTTGCGTAGAGGTATGGCTTCAGGGAATCCGGTAGATGCACACATGATTGTCAACAAGTACTGATTTCCAGATCTAGTCTTGGGTAATGGACCAACACAATCAACGATGACCTTGGAGAAGGGCTCCCCAAATGCTGGGATAAGCTGCAATGGAGCTACGGGTGGGTCTAACTGGTGTTTTTCAACTACCTGACAAGTGTGACAGGTTTTGCAAAAGTTGGAAACATCTTTCCGAAGTCCAGGCCAGAAGAAGTGTTTCATGATCTTGTCAACAGTCTTGTTAACACCAAGATGACCTCCTAAAGGCAAACTATGAGCCATTGTTAAGATCTCATTCCTGTAGACCTTCGGAACAACAATTTGCTTGACCACTGCCCAATCTGCATTGGCAGGGATATCAGGAGGGCGCCACTTCCGCATCAACACTCCATCCTTGAGATAATACTCAACTGGAACTGCGTCTATTTCTTCATTAGGAAGGGCTCTCTTCTTTAATACACAAATTTCAGGATCATTGGTTTGCTCCTGAATCAACTGCTTTCTGGACAGAGACAAGTCTCCAGACACATCAGAATCACCAGACCCATCTGGCTGGCTGAATAAAGAACTGATGAAAGTGTCTGATAAGTCCTCAAACGGAGAAACTATAGTAGGCTGAACAGAGTCATGAGGCAAACCACCAGAGTCATGACTATTCAATGTGCTGGACGGCACCACATCATCTTCATCTTGAGCCTCCTTAGCCATAGCACGGGTCACTGCACAGGAAGGATACAGAGATGGGTCTTCATCGCCATCTTCAGTGCTCGGCTGTGAAGTAAGATGAACAGGGGGAACTACATTGCCCCCAGCCAGGTCATTGCCTAGCAACAGAGAAACACCCTTGATAGGTAGACTTGACATAAGTCCCACCTTTACCTGTCCTGTAACTAAATCTGTCTTCAAGAATACAGAGCGCAGGGGTACAGATACAGTCCTCCCTTCAATACCTTGTACAAGTATGAAATCCCCAGAAGCAGTCTCATCACGTAACTCCAAGGAGTCCATCAACAAAAGTGACTGAGAATCTCCGGTATCCCTTAGGATATATATGGGGACAGGAGGAGAATGCTCATTCAGAGCCACAAATCCCTCTGACACAAATGGAAGAAATTCCTCCCTCACAAAGTCAGCAGTATCAGGCTTCTTAGCCTCACAAGCAGCAGGCAATTTAGCAGATCGGTCATCTACTACAGGAGTTTCTAACCTTGTCTTCACAAAGGCATTGGGTTTGGTATCCTTTTCTTTTTCTTTCTTAGCTTTAAGGAACCAACACTTAGTTGTAACATGACCAGATTTCTTGCAATAATTGCAAACTAGACCACTTTTGTCACCGTCAGCTTTTCACTTTTTTTTTTTTTTTTAAAGATTTTTTTTTTGGGATTTTCACCTTTATTTGACAGTTTCAGAGCAGAGAGAGACAGGAAAGTTGGGGAGAAGAATGGGGATGACATGCGGCAAAATGACCCAAGCCGGAATCGAACCTAGGTCGCCGCGAGAAGGACACAGCCTTTATGGTGCGCGCACTTAGACCGATGAGCCACCGGGGCGCCCCAGCTTTCACACTTTGATCAGACCTTTTACTGGATTTCTGAGCACCATGACCAGATTTGTCTTTGGGTGAGGAATCTTGGGTATCACAGTTACCTTTCTTCTGAAATTGGGACCATCTATTGTTACTGCTAGACTGAAATTTGGACTTATGTGTGAGAACATATTCATCTGCAAACTTGGCAGCTGATTGCAAATTCAGTGCTTGCTTCTCATTAAGGTAGGTCTTAATATCATCCTTGACACAGTTCTTGAATTCTTCAACACCATCTCTTTTAGTGAGTTGAAATCATCCTTGACCTCCATAGAAGTACACCAGCGCTCAAAGCAAACCTTCTTCTCGTTAGCAAATTCCACATACGTCTGATTGTCAGATTTCTTCAGACCTCTGAATTTCTGTCGGTAAGCCTCTGGAACCAACTCATAAGCTGTCAAAATAACCTTTTTGACAACCTCATAATCAGAGGAATCATCTGCAGACAAAGCCGAATAGGCTTGTTGAGCTTTACCCTTGAGGACAGTTTGCAACATCAGAGGCCAGTGTTCCTTTGGCCACTGACAACTCTTGGCTACCTTCTCGAAGCACTGGAAATACTTATCAACCTCCTTCTCTGAGAATGGAGGCACCAGCTTTACCACCTGGCTAGCCCGAAATTTGTTTTCAGCTTGCATTTTGATTTTTAGTAGCTCCATTTGGAGCCTTTCTTCTCTATCTAATTTTTCTAAATCGAAATCTCTCTGTCTATGCCTCTCTCTTTCTGCTCTTTCCTCTTTCTTTTTTCTCTTCTCTTGCTAATTTTTCTAACTCAAACTGCCTGTTTTTCTTTTTCCTCCCTTTCAATCTCTTGCATTTTTAATTTAAGTTCCATTTCTACATTTGGATTTTCCGCTGGAAACTGTTCCAGATCTCCTGGTGCAAACACATTTTCATCAATGTAATATTCAACAATCTCTCTAGCCAATCTTGCTTTTCGCATGGCTGGTTTTACATCTGTCAGCTCTAACGGTCTGCATATTTCTAGCAGTTCTGTCTTTTTAAAAGACTTCAAAACCTCTACGGTTGGTGATGCCAAGAAATCATCCATTGCTGTTGATCTGCCAATATATATCTAGGAAAATTCAAAAAACAATTTCACAATTTGAAATTTTAGATTTCAATAAATGACTCGCACAATGGTCTATCCCGGACCCGAGCCCCCAATTTGTTATGGCCCCAATTTGTTATGGCGTCACGGACAGCAAGGGATGACAGACAAAATTCTTCAACTTCAACAGATTTAATTAAACAAACACTTAGAACTAATCTACACTCTACCCTACTGACCAAGATTGAAATAAAAAAAAATGAGATATTTACAGTCCCTTGGTAATTGAGATGGGCTGCTATGTTGCGATGTCCTGGGACAGGAAAATGCTCCAACACAGGCAAAAATCCACAAAAAGCTTCACAGGTCTTGAAAAGAGTGACAGGTCTGGTCAAACGTATCCTTCCACAATTTCTCCTTGCAATTTCTGCAACTGCTCTTCCACTCTCTCAATTTTTCTCCTTATATACTCTTGTCCAGCCCCCTCTGAGGCATGCCCAGGACATGCCCAACCCAACTCCAGACTGGGCTTAACAAAAAAAGTGTCAATACTGCCATCTAGTGCCTTTTTTTTTCCCATTACATTAAAAAAAAAAAAAAAACAATCTAAAAATATAATACATAATAAAACATACTGAGGAATAACCATAACCCTCATAGTCTATTAAATATTTAATTATTAATCTCTTTAAATATATAATAAAATTTTCTGGCCTTCTGAAAAATGAAAAGTGACTAGATGGCCTAATATGCTAACGTAATATCAATGAACTTATTTACGCCAGTGAAACATCTCGCCTACAAAGTCTCGTACACAAATAAAACTAATTTTTTTATACTCGAGATGAACCATGACCCTTCCAGTCAATTAAATATTTAATTATATAACTATTTAAATGTATACTTATGAAATATTATACACCATCACGCTGGTAGTTCTAGCAGATGATCGCTGAACACAGCTTTCTTTTATTCCACTTGGATAGGTTCTCCAAGCTTTCTCTGCGGTTCTGCGCTGTTTTTCGGCTGGTGTTGCCCGATCTCACAAGAGAAACAAGCAACAGGGCTGAAAAAACAAGCCCAAAAGAAGGATCACGCAGTTTATATGAATGAATTCATTTTATTTATTTTCCGTTTCAACCATTCCAAAAACACTGCAGCTTGCAACATTTTTCTTTTTATTTCATACAAAATGAAAAACCCACTGGCCAAAAAAATTTCAATAAATACAGTGTTTCCCCTAGGTTTACAGCCTTGGGGGGGTCATGTGTTACTTTTAATAATAACAGTCGATTTCTACAAGATTTATACAATCACTACTACTATTTGAGAGATGTCTGTGTCTGTCTCCCTCTGTCAGCAGTGTGTAGCGCACCACGTACGTCACTCATCGTACGTCATTACGTTACTTTGAGATGAACGCTGGCCTTATCATTTCTCTTCGCTTCACACAGGCTCGATTCAGCCTCGCTTCATTTCACACAGCCAGACCCCAAGTTTGCAGTTCTGGCTTCAGTCAGTCTGGAGCAAACTCAAAAGCCAAGGTGATCTTTCGCTACAAATCCGAGCACATTATGAGATTAACTATGGACACTCCGGCTAAGTTAACCGCATTCGCTCGCGAAATGCTTGCATCGGCTACACTCCAATTATATAACGCCACTGTTCATCTGTACATAACAATACGAATACGTGCACATGCCGAAGTATCATAGAAGTAAAGCCAAGTTGATCTTTCGCCACAAATCCGACCACATTATGAGATTAACTGTGAACACCCCGGCAAACTTCACCGCATTCGGTATCAAAGAAGTAAAGCCAAGGTGATCTTTCGCTACAAATCCGAGCACATTATGAGATTAACTATGAACACCCCGGCAAAGTTCACTGCATTCGCTAGTATAACATAACTGAAATATTATTTGAACTAAACACGGCTCCTACTCACTGCAGAGTGAGTGTTAACATCCTGACCAGCCTGGGAGTGTTTAAAACGCAGATATTTTGGATTTTCAGACAGTTGACGTGACATGTTCTCCTCCGCTCTCTCTCTGTCCGCTGCTGGGAGTGTGCTTGTGTGTGTGCGCGCACGCACGTGTCTCTGTGTGTGCGTGTGTATGCACGCATCAGAAACAGAAATGTCAAGCCGTCGTATAAATACGTATAATAACATAAGGCTATTTAGTTTGTTTAATAAAAGGACAAGGTCTAGACCTGTTCTACAGGACAGGTAATCTTAAATGACTTCTGTTGTGATCTGGCGCTATATAGAAAATAAAATTAAATTAAATTAACCCGACCTTCAAAGGGGGGGCGGGGGGTTCCGTTGGGTGGGGCGGGGCGCCCCCCTAATATAATGATAGGGGAAACACTGAAATAAATAAATAATAATAATTGAAAAAATGTGGTAGGCCTACATAATATAGTCACACAGGTCATAAATGATTCTACTGTTGACAATAATAGTTTTCTGTAAGTTCTCATTTTCTTATTTCACCATCAGTGAAATTAGCTCTCCTCTTTGGGCTGACATTATTCCAATGCGTTATACATTGCAAACATCATGAGACAAGGCGCAGGTACAACCACGCTCTGCCAAGTGCACTTGGTATAAATTTAAATCACAAAGTCAAGCGTAGCAAGAGTTGAGACATTCATTTTATGCCTTGCTTGTGCACTTCGCTCCCGTAGCTGTCTTTCATAAGCAGTTTCATCCACTACATATTAATAAGGAATTACGATGTTCTTTAAGTCAGTCGAAGTGACAACGTGAGATCTGCTGCTTCAGTATAATTTGTGTATTGGCATATCTGACGAAAGAAGCTGAAATTGAACTTTTTTAATGGAACAAGCAGAAACCAAAACGTAGCCATTTACCATCCTGAGATGGCAGCCAGAAACGATGGGAGAAAGGTGGAGGTGTCCGCTCGGTTGTTCATTTTAGCCCTATGCCTTGTCTATGGGGTAAATGGGTGGAGGAAGCAATGCGCTTGAAAGACACCAAACCAGCTGCTTGAATATAGCACACTGGAACTTGATTTCATGCTTTGGCAGAGAGATGCCAAGTCTCACGCATTCGGCGCAAGTCTCGCGCATTTTTTAGGCTTATTCACCATAGTCAGCAATTAGTGGTGCTCCGATCGATTGGCCACCGATAATTTTCGGCCGATTTCCGTGGAAAAACTATGTGATCGGCGTATGCCGATCAATGCCTTTCATTGCCGATCACCGAGAATGAATGAAAGACTGTGGAACACGTTTGGTCTGAGGCCGCGTATGTGTCATCACTTGCTGATCGCGTAATGTATATTTCTCATCAAGGACTTTCCCTGATCCAGGATCAGGGAGTTTGTGGGATATCTGCCCTCCGCAGCACCAGGGGGCGCCGCCACCACAGACCACGATGTCCACAAATGGGACTGCGGCCTAACGGGAGAAATAAATGACGTTTTTCACTGATTGGGTGGACACTTTAAATTATGCACGCGCATACTCGGGTAGACACTTGGGAAACTGTAATTGAGATTCATGTTTGAAGATCCATTCATGTTGGTTGATGTATGCATTTACTCGTTGGATGTAATGTAAGTGGCTGCTGGGTGATTAATAAAATCTTTCAAAAAAAAAAATCTTCTAGATTAAATATAATCTAGGAGGAGAAGGTCTTAATTATGGAGTTATGAAGAATGTAAAAATATAAAAACAGCAAAAAGCAGCACTGTTGCTGCTATTGAGGCCAGAGAGGTCCTATGATGGAGTAGTGGAAAATTACTTTAGTTTCTCAGCCAAGTCAAACAAAGTGAAATTAAATTACAGATTGAATATTATCTGATTGTGACAAATAACAATAGTACACTCAGTTTTACAGATTTCTTCGTTCTTTAAAAGTATTTTTTCCATTATTTTTCTTATATACAGCATGCTTTTAATAAAATCTTATCCCACCAATAACCCTAACCTGTTGCACCACTGCAAATTTACAGTTGTCCTATGGCATATCAAAGAATATAAGTTTAAGAATATTTGTTTATTCATTTTGTACAGCTGCAAAGTGGTAGACAGTGCACCTAAACACGCACGAGTGCACCCATTTTCAAAATCAAAAATCCTAATTCGAGCTCCTGGAGTATGATGAGTGAATTTTCATTTTTGGGTGAACTTTCCCTTTTATGTTTTCAATCTGTTAAAGATTGTATTACTGAGAGCAGGTAAATTTAAGTGTTTTTCAGTTGTCCTTTTGACTGAATAGTTGCTGCATTGTGCCTGCAAGGTTTTTGTATTTTTTTCTCTTGAAGAATTTAGTAAAAATATGTTTTTTTCTAAATTAAGATTATTTTATGGTTCCTTTTTTCCGAATCATGTAGCCAGTAGCACTCATCATGACTAAATCGAAAAATTTACAGCCAATCCATGTGATCGGTATCGGTGATCGGCAGTGATCGGCACTCATGGCTGATCGGTATCGATGATCGGCAGCATAAAACCTGATCAGAGCATCCCTATCCGCAATTATTCAATGAACGCTTATTAATGAGATTCTCACGCGGAATTAAAATCCTTGTGCATTGAAGTTTCAGTTTCACTTGCGTAAAGGTGGACCTCACCACAAGTAACATGGAAAGCGATTATGACTCCGGACTTCTCGTGCTTCTCTTTACTCAGATTGGAAACAACGCATGTGTTTCATGATCATTTAAATTTTTTAAAGGAGACCCATTTTGCTATATTTCCAAGGTTATATTTTGATCTTGGATTCCCCTAGAGTACTCCTGACCGTTCAAAGTCCTAACTAGGGTCCCTATTTAGCTCATACTGCCATCTTCAAAAAACCCCATTTGTAGTCCATTGTAGTCTCTGCCTGAAACGCCTCATTGGGGTTGCTCTTCCGCTATGGCCCCCACTTCCTGTGTGCCCACTTTCTTCTGACTGGCCAGCTCTGTGGAGGGCGGATCTAGGTGGGACGAGGCAGCAGAACGCAGTTTTTCTGGGTCTGCCTCCTCAGAGTGAAACTGAGACGCGTCTCCCGAAGGAATCGACGGGCATATTCTGCAATCAAACGCAGTACATGCGTATAGATCTAATGAAATTAACTTGTTCTAATAAACGCAACGGCGAAAGTGGAGGACGCAGTGCGAATGTCTGGCAGCTCAAGCTCAAATTTGCTGTCTACCTACGGCTACTTTGGTGAGTACACCGGTGTTTCTACTGTGTAGCTAGGATTTAGGGAAAGCTAGAATCCACCCCATATAGACACATTTGTAGAACGGGTCGACAAACCCAATGTAGACCGGAGACCGTAGAAATCCGGTGGGTCTGAGTTTAGAGGGAAACATGGACAGTGAGGAGCAGCAAAAAGTGGACCAACAACTTATGGACTGCTTCGGTGTGTATTATAAGGACCTGCTGGTTCGTGTGCATACCTGTGGCGTGTCGTTAGCGTGGAGCAACGAACAGCTTCTGCGCTGGTGTATGACGAAGGGGCAAAAGCTTCAGGCTAAACGGCCTTTCGGAAATTGCCCGTGGTAATGGTTACTTATTGCGTCGGAATGACCAGCGTTTGCTCGCCGAAAATAAGCGCGATAAGCCGCTTTCACACCAGACGAGAAACGAATTTTTCGCGCGACAGATTACATTCAAAGTCAATGCATTGTCTTTGCATTTACTTTGAATGTAATCTCGCTCGTGAAAAATTCGTTTCGCGTCCGGTGTGGAAGCTGCTTAACACGCCCATAACGTGTCTATTTGCGTCTTTGCATTGACTTTGAATGTAGCTAGTCTGTCGCGCAAAAAATTTGTTTCACGTTCGGTGTGAAAGCGGCTTGACATGCCCATAACGTGTGTATTCGAGTCTTTGCATTGACTTTGAATGTAATCTGTCGCGCGAAAAATTAGTTTCGCGTCCGGTGTGAAAGCTGTTTAACGCGCCCATAACGCGTGTATTCAAGTCTTTGCATTGACTTTGAATGTAATCCGTCCTGCGAAAAATTTGTTTCGCGTCCGATGTGAAAGCAGCTTTATGGATAGTACACGACAGCTAGAGAGAGCTCGGTTATGTTATGAACATAATACAGGTTTTGCAGACCGTAAGTTCTGTTAGCGTGGACAAGTTGCTTATGTGGAGCTAGCGAATCGATCACATCTACAGGAAAGAATTTCCTATTTAATCTCCGCCTTTTTCGGCTTTTTATTACCCACAACAATTTCAAAAGGGGGATGAAATTACGTCATGGTAGTGCAGAGAAATCCTTTGTTATACCAGACACATGAGAGCTTCTGCATTTCGCGATTGCTTTCATGGTAGAATCAGAGAGCTAGCCCAGATATTTGTGATAGGGATCCGGCTGATCCCGGTCATGGATAAGTGAAGCGATCACAAGCAGCCGCTTCAACTGTAGTGGCTACAATTGGGCAACGTTATGATGAAACTGCCACATTGATGCTTGCCAAAGTAACAAGCATACCGATCAGAATTACTGCATATAAGTTAACCAGGAGCATTTTTAACTAGCACGGCGGCACGCAAACTAACATGCAGTAGCTGGTAACCGAGCGGTCACAACCACAGAGACAAACCCTTGCAATACAGGTTTTACAGACAGCAAGTTCCGTTACTGTGGACAGTTGTACCAAGCATCCAAATTACAAACAAGTATTAAAAGTTAGCTTCAAATGAGGTTAATGTTCACACACCTTCTGTAGAATTTCCCCTGATATTACTCTTGCATATTTAGGACACAAACATTAGCAACAGTAACTTGGCTATGTTAGCCGCTGTGCTACAGCCACAATCAACTGGCTATCACGTCAGGTTGGCTTATGCAGTAAAAGCAACTTACAGCTTCTGTGTCTGAGAGTCACGGACAGTCGCGACCAATACAGGCTTTATCTTCAGATATTTTACAAAGCCTGCGTCTGAGGCCAGTTGTTAGTGCTAACTATCGCTAGCGGTCCTGCTAGCCACCTGTAACACGTTAGCTTCACTTACATTATTTGCTGTTACATCGTTACTTACAGCTTGTGGCTCCGAGCGCTTGATCGATGCAACTGCTTCAGGTTTGAGATGCGGCTGAAATGCATATCCTGTGTCGAATTATCCTTTATTGACAAAGCTGTCTTTGGGGAAATGCTGAGCACAAACAGCTAACGTTCCCTTTGGCCCTGGCTGTTTGCTGCCAGAAAACAAAAAAGCTACCCACTGATTTCTGGTGGCATCCTCTCTTGGAAGAGAAATAGGTGTTTTTCTTCGCGTCCAAAAGTAAACGGACAAGCAGCTTTGGGAGAGATACTGACAAAATTGCACCTCAAATGATCTGCGGTTCTTCTTTTGTATTTCCAAAAGTGTAGACACTACTAAGGCATTGTATGATCTGCCGTTGTTAGTGCCTGCTAGAATAGTTTCCGGTGTGGGCAGGTCCAGCGCCGTGATTGGCTCTGGCTAGGTCTGTACTAATCGAACAGCACAACCTGACGTCAGGTTTTGCCCTGATCTCGCGAAGATCTCGGGAGGAGCTGTTCAGAGAGGAAATCACGTTCACGAAATCACGTTCTTGGATTATGGCAAAACCTCTGTATCTTATGTTGAGAAACTTTTCAGAGGTTGAGTATGGACAACCAACATTATAACATTACTAATATGTATTAAAAGAAGGATCAGCATAATAGGTCCCCTTTAAATAAAATAAGACCATTTGAAATGTCTTTATGCTATTCCATTGCTCTCAATCCCTCAGTAAAGACACGCGTGAGAATTCCCGAGTCATAATCGATTTCCGTGTCACTAGTGGGGAAATCCACCGAAATGCACGTGAAACTGATCAACTTAATGCACAATGACTTAAATTCTGCGAGTGAATTCCTTCAGTGCGCGTTGATAGAATAATTACCGCTACGGCACAGGAACGTGAATGCCACTAAGAGGCGAGAGACTCACACCGAATGCGTGAGACTTGGCATCTCTGCACTTTAGAAACAAGCCAAAAAAACTGCCAGGGTTCTGCCGATGCTGGTCAGCGCTGACCAGCACTCGGGAGTGCACAGCCCAGAAAGTGCTTTTTCCGCACGGCACTATTTTTTCAAAGATCAGTTAAAACGAATGCATCCAGTGTCCAATAAAACCACAAGAAACAAAACATAAATGACCCTAAATATGTCCTCTCCCCCCCTTATGGTACTGTCAGAATAGCGAACTTTCGTTTTCGACCAGCTCCCTGACATAGCCAATTCACGGGAATCGTCTGCGGTGGTCGTCATAGCATTCCGCCTATTCTACATGTATTATGCTTAGACGCGGCTATTCGCACAGCCGCTGTGCGAATATGTTACGGCCCATCCTTATTGGCACAGCTGCTCTCCACTGCGCATTGGCACAGCTGTGCGAATAAAATAACTTGACCCACTATTGGCACAGCGGCTGTGCGAATAGCCACACCGATTATGCTTTGACACGAGTGTAGCGGATGTGCAGACGGCTAGCGGAGAGATGGCCAAAAAGAACAATCAGGGCCCAATTGACAGATTTTTAAGGTGAGACTCAGCGTTGCACTTACAAGATAATAACAGGGTTCGGAATTCGCGGTAGTCCGCTAGTGCACACAAAAGTAAAAATTAAGGTGGACTCATAAACTTGTCTTCAAACTAGTCCGAGTGTCTAATAAAATATTGTCAACTTGGAAAGAATTCCGTGGCCAACCTCTTTAGCTGTTTTTTATTTCCTAGAACATTTTCAAAAGGAGGCGCCAATAGTGTTCACAACTGGGGCATATCGCAAGACATGTCCTCCCACCCATTCGCGAACGCATTTACTCGGAAAAATGAAATTAAACGCCCATGTTAAATTTAAATGGTCCGTTTTGAAGCTCCTTGACTTCAAAAAGGTAAATCGCCAACGTAACTGTTTACATTTGTTCGAGATGAATGAATGTCTTTACCCAGACAGCACGCACACGTCTCGCCGACATCTGCACGATCAATAAAGTTGCATCGGCAAGACGTATTATGGAGAGCGTTTGCTCATTGGGAATATGTCGCCGAGACATCGGCATTTGGTAAAAAATGCCCTCCAGACGATGTTTGGACGATGAATCAAAGATGCACAGCACGGCCTCTCTACAGCTTCTATGACCTTTATTTATGTCGGATCATTCAATTACAGGGCTTTCAAAAGTTTTTGGAATAGGCGGCTGGCAGAGTAGAGTAGGCGGCTATGGCTGGTGGTGGAGGTACCAAGAATCCAAGCATTGAGGGCGCAAAGCCCTCCAGGGGGCATTCTACCAGGAGAAATTAAAAAATTTGAAGCTCTATGATGAATTCTGGTGCCTTCTAGCGTCTGATTTCCTTGTCATTTGGTGATGTAAATTCAAAATTTTTTTTAGTTTTAACATATATATTTTTAAGGATGCTTGTCATTATTTGCTCATGATGCACTGCTGTATAGGCCTAAATGTATTGTCACTTCCGATTATCAGTTATTAGACTTAGATACATGCAACAAACCCCTTTGTGCAGAAGCCAAATCAGAAAATGTATGCATTCCCTGTTTAAGGCTTTATAATTCAAGATTTGAGCTTCACAGTGAAGGGGAAAATGGCTTCAGTGAAATCAGAAACTTGAAGTATTTAGAATAGCATCGTATTTCAGTTTATTTTCAAAATAAAATTTTTGGACATTTCATGAAATGGTTGAAGTCAAACTTAAGTCATTTCATGAAATGACTAAAAAAAATTTATCATTTCAAGAAATCACTGGTTTCATGATCTGACTGAAACATATTGCCCATTATACAATGTACAAAATTTTAGCTTTTTCCTGTTCCTGGGCAGAAAGTGTTATTTCCCAATTGCTTATACCTAAAGTAAAAGGAGAAGACCTATCAAACTTTGCTTTTCTGACTTGGGTAATGAATTTTTCAAATGGTATCCATTTTCCAGCACAGGGTCAAAACACGGTATTCGAAATCTCTCTGACAGGACATTTTAGAGACAATATGATAGATCAGTGGTGCTAAATGATCCACAATGTTACTTTTAAATTCATTTTTGCTTTAATTGGACCATAAGGGCTTATTCAAAACAAGGAGCTACTTTATATTTAAATAAATGTTGGAATGATAATCAGTTAAAGTTCAATCTCTGACAGGACTTTTTTGGCCCCTAGTATTTTAGGCTAAAACTCCAACTAAAATTTCTCTTTGGAATTTCATTTAATCTATACCTTTGCGATTTATATTGCAAGGTATAAGTCTTAAGAAGTAATTAAGGCATAAGTAGACCATTTTTTTGTACTTTCTTTAGCAGCATGGGCTGTTGAGTGTAAAAAGTCATTATCTCTGACGGGACATCTCTGACGGGACACTTTTGACCACTATATAAAAATCTGACAACAGAGGTAAAAAAAGACACCCTTTTGTATCTGAAGAAATTTATTTACAAGATAACTTTAAAATAACATTCTGCACTTTACAAACATCACCAGATGCATTGTGTTGAGAATCTTAACAATAATTTTAGTGACACATCGATAAGGCACAATATGATTTTTTAAGCAATTCATAATCCATTACTGCTACCTGTAGTCAGTAATAATAAACATTGTCCATGATACACATTCTATTGTTCATATAAAAAATTTAATTTTTTAGTTTTAGTTTAAAGACATGTTTATCACCCTCCTTGTTCTCTGTCCACCACCCGCCACTGCATATGACATGTTGCAACAGACATTGTAAAAACAAAAAGACAATGGACTGCAAGTCACAAGACATCTTGTGAGCAAATCATGCACATCCACATGTCAAACAGCCCCTGCTTGGCAGGTAATGCAGTGAGGTGTGAAACACAACTCATTGAGGCCTGACAACACATGCCAACACCTGAACACTGAAAGGCAACATAGCTAATCATCATTAAAAGTGCCCAATACTAATATGGATACACTAAAAAAGAAATATAACACAACAGAACAGTCAAAAGTAACTTAATTGAAGAACAAAACCTAGTCAATCAGATTTGTCAGAAAATGTCCCGTCAGAGATAATAATAGAATTGTGGCAATATTTTCCCTGTAAATGATTTTAATTCTATAACTTGTAGTTATAATTATTACATATTATTAGAAAAAAAGAAGAGTACAAGTTTTATTGATATAACTTAACAGTTGTAGAAAATAAGAAAACTTTTCAAAGTCAAATATCTCTGACGGGACACACCACCCACAGTACTAAATATTTTTTCCATAATATAAGTATTGGGTGGCAGTTTTCTATGTTGAACTATTATTTTTCATTAGTTTAACATACTTGAGTAATAAAAATATGAAAAAATAACCTAATTTCTGGCCTAGGCCAATGTTACAATGTGTCCCGTCAGAGAGGCAATTTTTTTCCCTTTATGTTTCCCAGTGTCTCACAGAAAAAGTACTGGGTGTATATCAATGAAACTTATGTTAACTGAAAATTCAGGTTGTTTTCTACAATGATATAAGAATTTTAAGTTTCAATGAAACAAAAAAAATTCTGACACCCAGGGCACCATTACTGTGTTTTAACCCCACATTAAAAGGTAGATATAGAGCTGGTTTGCTAACAGAGAATTTTCTTGAGCTTACAAGCCTTTAAGAACTTTCCAGAATGTTGTGCAACTTTCAAGAAGTTTCAAGAATTTTTCTACGATGTTGTAGAACTTACAAGTATTTCAAGAACCTTTTAAAATTTTCTGGATCTTTCCATAGTAATATCTTTACAGCAGCTCACCACTCGCCACCTCAGTTTAGTTCTAGCTGCCCAAGTAAACATGTAGATATATCTGAATTTTTCAGAGGTAGCATCAAGGAGCTTCAAAGCATTCTCTAGATGCATTCTGCTATGTATGTGACCAATTTATCAAAATAAGAGCAAATAAGTACTCTGACAGCAACCGTTAAAATGTATGAAGCCAACAAGGTATATTTTGGCATGCCTGTCGAGGATCAACACAAACTCTGGGCACCTCATTTTACCAAAGACCACTGCAAAAAAACTCAAGAAGGTAAGACAGATAATTTTTGTATGTTTATAGGAAGATTTGATACAATACAAATTAAATAAAATTTGATTTATGTTTTGTTTTATTCATACCTTATGTAAATGAAAAAGTGCAAATTTCCCATTTTTACACAGAAAATAGGCGAATTCCTAAATTTCATTATCTTTGTCACAAAGTTTGAAGGAAATAATGGGCATTTCTATTCTTTTTACAACATAAGCAATAAAGAAATAACACACAAACCAGGAAAAAAACTTGTTTCACATAGTGTTATAGAAGTAACTTGTATTAACATGTTAACGTAGATGTCCTCAGTGGGACGCCGTTTGATAACCATTCCCTGAGTGAGACATTTTCGGCCTGACCCACTTCCCAGCCTTTTTACGGGCAAAGAAATGCATGATCAGGGGTACTTTTCCCTAAATCGTAGGTTAGCAACTTACATAGTTCGTTCGTTGACAGTCAATGATTCCAACCATATCAGTTAGCATCTGTGATTTCAGGAAAAGCACCCCAGAATGAAGCGCGAGTTTTGAGTAATTGAAACAGGCTTAGAAGTCTATTTGTCAAATTTCAGATGTATGTATACGAAAGTGACTTGGACCAGATAGCGGCGTGAACGATTAAATCACAGTTTGGCGACACTTTTTCACACTTAAAGGGGACCTATTATGCTGATCCTTCTTTTAATACATATTAGTAATGTTATAATGTTGGTTGTCCATGCTCAACCTCTGAAAAGTTTCTCAACATAAGATACAGGGGTTTTGCCGTAATCCAAGAACGTGATTTCGTGAGCGAGATTTCCTCTCTGAACAGCTCCTCCCGAGATCTTCACGAGATCCGGGAAAAAATCTGACGTCAGGTTGTGCCATCCAATTAGTACAGACCTAGCCAGAGCCAATCATGGCGCTGGACCTGCCCACACCGGAAACTATTCTAGCTGGCACTAACAACGGCAGATTATACTATGCCTTAGTAGCATCTTCACTTTTGGAAATACAAAAGAAGAACCGCAGATCATTTGAGGTGCAATTTTGTCAGTATCTCTCCCAAAGCTGCTTGTCCGTTCACTTTTGGATGCGAAGAAAAACAACGATTTTTCTTCCAAAAGGCGATGCCACCAGAAATCAGTGGGTAGCTTTTTTTGTTTGCTGGCAGCAAAAAGCCACGGCCAAAGGGAACGTTAGCTGATTGTGCTCAGCATTTCACCAAAGACAGCTTTTTCAATAAGGGATAATTCGACACAGGATAAGCGTTTCAGCTGCTTCTCAAATCTGAAGCAGTTGCATCGATAAAGCGCTCGAAGCCACACGCTGTAAGTAACGATGTAACAGCAAATAATTTAAGTGAAGCTAACGTGTTACGGGTGGCTAGCAGGACCGCTAGCGATAGTTAGCACTAACAACTGGCCTCAAACGCAGGCTTGGTAAAATATCTGAAGATAAAGCCTGTATCGGTCGCGACTGTCCATGACTCACAGACACAGAAGCTGTACGTTGCTTTTACTGCATAAGCCAACCTGACGTGATAGCCAGTTGATTGTGGCTGTAGCACAGCGCTAACGAGCCAAGTTACTGTTGCTAATGTTTGTGTCCTAAATATGCAAGAGTGATATCAGGGGAAATTCTACAGAAGGTGTGTGAACATAAACCTTATTTGAAGCTAACTTTTAAGACTTGTTTGTAATTTGGATGCTTGGTACAACTGTTCACAGTAACAGAACTTGCTGTCTGTAAAACCTGTATTGCAAGGGTTTGTCTCTGTGGTTATGACCGCTCGGTTACCAGCTACTGCATGTTAGTTTGCGTGTCGTGCTAATTAAAAATGCTCCTGGTTAACTTATACGTAGTAATTCTGATCGGTATGCTAGTGTTACTTCGGTAAGCATCAATGTGGCAGTTTCATCATAACGTTGCCCGATTGTAGCCTCTACAGTTAGTGATCGCTTCACTTATCCATGACCGGGATCAGCAGGATACTTCACAAATGTCTGAGCAAGCTCTCTGGTGCTATCATGAAAGCAATGCGAAACGCAGAAGCTCTACCGGTTTACAAATGATTTCTCTGCACTACCTTGACATAATTTCATGCCCCTTTAGAAATTGTTGTGGCTAATAAAAAGCCGAAAAAGGCGGAGATTAAATAGGTAATTCTTTCCTGTAGAAGTGATTGATTCGCTAGCTCCATAATAAACTTGTTGTCCGCTTAACGGAACTTACGGTCTGCAAAACCTGTATTATGTTCATAAAATAACCGAGCTCTCTCTAGCTGTCGCGTACTATCCATAAAGCTGCTTTCATCGGACACTTAAACTAATTTTTCGCGCGACATATTACATTCAAAGTCAATCCAAAGACGCGAATACGGGCATGTCAAGCGCTTTCACGCCGGACGACCGAAAGCGAATTTTTTCGCGCGACAGATTACATTCAAAGTCATGACCACTTATCAGCTACTGCATGTTAGTTCCCCTGCTCTGCTAATTAAAACGCCCTGGTTAACTTATATGCAGCGATTCTGATCGGTATGCTTGTGTTGCCGGTAAGCATCAATGTGACAGTTTCATCATAACGTTGCCTGATTGTAGCCACTACAGTTGAAGCTAACCGGAGAGGTGCTGTATGTGTCTGCGAGTTGGGCTGCAGTTAGACCAGACGTAGGTTTTGCAAAGCTTGGGGTGAGTTTTTGGGTGCTTGTGAAACGATCGCTTTACTTATCCATGACCGGGGTCAGCCTGATACATCCCCAATGTCTGAGCAAGCTCTCAGATGCTACCGGTGAAAGCAATAGGGAAAAGCACAGGCTATAACGTGTATGGTATCACAAACGATTTCTCTGCATTGCTGTCGATTGAATATTAAATCGGCGACTGAATATTAAATTATTTCCTGTAAAAGTGATCGATTCGCTAGCTCCACATAAGCAACGGTTCACGCAGACGGAACTTACGGTCTGTAAAACCTGTATTATGCTCATAACATAACCGGAGCTCTAGCTTGCTCTCGCGCACAATCCATAACGCGCCCATTCTCCGCGAGGAAACGCTTATCATTCCGAAGCAATAAGTAAACCATTACCACGGGCAATTTCCGAAAAGGCCGTTAAGCCTGGAGCTTTCGCCCCTCCGTCATATACCAGCGCAGAAGCTGTTCGTTGCTCCACGCTAACAACACACCACAGCTATGCACACGACCCAGCAGGTCCTAATACACACCGAAGCAGTCCATAAGCTGTTGGTCCACTTTTAGCTGCTCCTCACTGTCCATGTTTCCCTCTAAACTCAGACCCACCGGATTTCTACGGTCTCCAGTCTACACTTGGGCATGTCGACCCGTTCTACAAATGTGTCTATATGGGGTGGATTCTAGCTTCCCTTGCATCCTAGCTAGGAGTAGAAAAACCGCGGTACTCACCAACTGTTGCCGTAGCAAACTGTAGCCGATAGCAAATTTGAGCTTGCGCTGATAGATATTCACACTGCGTCCTCCACTTTCGCCACTGCGTTTGTTAGAACAAGATCATGTCATTAGATCTATATTCAAGTATTACGTTAGATTGCGGAATTTGCCCGCCGCTTCCTTATCAGATTGCAGACGTGTCTCAGGTTTCACTCTGGGGAGCCGGACACGGAAAACTGCGTTCTGCAGCCTCGTCCCGCCCAACTCCGCCCTCTACAGAGCTGGCCAGTCAGAAGAAATGGCAGTATGAGCGAAATAAATACCCTTTTTTTACTTTGCGCGATCAGGAGTACTCTAGGGGAGTCAAAGACCAAAATATACACTTGGAAAAATAGCAAAATAGGTCCCCTTTAAAGGTGACAGAGAATGAAAAACCGTTTTTACCTTGTCTATGTTGAATAACGGTAGTCTACTCGCATTCAAGAACATACGAAAAGTGCTAGACATTCTGAACATCTCCGTTTCATAGAGATTCCTCTTTTAAAAATGACCGCCAGAAAACGCGCCAATCTGAACAACGCATACATATGATGTCACATGTATCTCAGTGCCCCCCCCACTCATATTCCGTTTCCTCCCCTTCAAAATAATGTGCATACACCCACTCTCCCACCCCCTACGGAAAGTAAATTGCAGCAGTGTTAGCAAAGTTCAAGGCGAAATGGCGAGTCGTCTACCGAGGTGTGCTCTTCCAGGCAGTGGAAGCAGTGTGCAAACGTTACATAACCTTCCAACCAAAAGAAATGCACGAGATGCGTGGCTGCTGTTCGTTTTTAATCGGATTCCTACTACATTCTACCACAGACTGTTACTTTGCTCAGCCCATTTCACCTCTGACAGTTTTACTAACCAGCCACAATTTCAAGCCGGCTTCTCGCAGCGTTTGGTGCTACGTAGCGGAGCAGTTCCAACTTTGCCCCTACCTCAACAACCAGTACAAACTGTAAATATCACGTTGTTGTTAGATTGTTTTTAAAACGTTAAAAATACAGTATATTCATTTTGCTTGTCTAGCCAATGTTGCATGACGTGATTATCACTCAACAACAGCTTTGAAACGAGATCTGAAATAAATCCGTGAAGATCGTGGTTGCCAATGATCCGGCCATGCTCACATTAAGACTATGGGAAGTCAGCATCTGCGCCTTTAGTTTGTGTATATGTTTCGCCTGGTGCGTCAACACCAAAACATGAAGTAGCAGAGATGCCAAGTCTCACGGATTCGGCGTGAATCTAGCGCATTTTTTAGGATTATTCACCGTAGTCCGCAATTATTCAGTGAATGCTTATTAATGAGATTCTCACGCGGAATTAAAATCCTTGTGCCTTGAAGTTTCAGTTTCACTTGCGTAAAGGTGAATTTCACCGCAAGTAACATGGAAAGCAATTATGACTTGCTTCGCTTTTGGCAGCAAAGCCAGCCAATCAGCGTCAAGTGCTTGCATTTCATAATGAGGTTGCCAGTTAAGCCCGAAAGGTCGCCAAATAGGTGCAAAACAACCCGTTCAAAATCCCCCACCCTAACATAGCTTTTTGAGAGAGGTTTTTCAGAAGCTTCTGAGGCATTACAGACCCAACCAAAATTTTGTTGTCTATATGTCACATCACAGAACAAGGATAAATACCTCGTTCAACCATTTTAGGTCACCTTTAAAGAGTGTGTATTTTCACTGACTGTACTGCTTTATAGCTAGTTTTACACTGTTTTTATACTGCGTTGTCCAGCCACTGAAAATATTGATTATTGTGTGACACAATCTGTGGTCAAGGGACGAGAGAAGCAGAAATGGCGGATGTCTGGGTGGGTTACCGCCGTGGGGAAGAAGCATGGCATGGAGAAAATGAAGCTGTTTTTTCTAATTTCTGAAACATGACCGTGCACATAAAGACGTAACGCTAAACCATTTCCAAATAACTATTCAAATAACTTAGCTAAGCGAAAGCCAATACAGATGCTGATTTTGCCGACTCAGGATAACTTTTATCAACATTCCGCAAAACGAGTTTGCAAAGAGGAGCTAACGTTATGAGTGTTCCACTCAGGGAATAGCGCAGAGCTAAATTACAGGTGTTGGCATACTTTTTCCAACTCATGCAAAGACGAAGCTCCAGTAAATGATTAAAACGATATCTGGTAATATAGGTAAGATATTACACTTTACTTTAACACCATTACATTGACTAATAACTTAACGCCATCATTTTATATTTGTAGTTTAAGGGAAATTCCAATTGAATGCCTGCAATAAAGTTTCCCGTGCAGGAAACAGTTCCGTATACTGTTGGTAATCAAAACGCTCGATATGAAATGATGGTTCTTTTTAGATATGTTAGCAAGACATAGTGCATCTTTACCTTTCTTGTTAAAGAAGGACAATATTGTTGAGGTTTTTAGTATTTTACTTGAGGCTCAGCCATCTCATATCCTCGGTCAAACGGCGATGCGAATTTTTGAACGCTGGCGATGTAGTAATTTTCTGCCTGCGCAAGTGCGCAAGCACCTCAAGTCTTTATCAAAACTGTACGAACGTAACACACGGAGGCTGCCCCAGGCTCGTTCATGCGCGATGAAGAAAACCATGATGGCTTACTAAAGCAAGGAAATAATGCAATGACTCCTTCTTTTATTGAAAATATGGCTAAACTCCGGGTTAAAGGAACGAGGAAGGTGACAAAAAGAATTTCATGATATGGAGAATCAGAGTCGCAAGTAGCCGGTCGTCATGTCCCGAGTAGGCGGCGATTATCGCCGGTCGCCGGCTACTTTTGAAAGCCCTGAATTAGTATAAACATCTCTCTATTCATAGTCGAAATTAACATGTATTTACTTAAAATGTGATAAGAATATGGCAATATCATAATAAAAAACAATGTGCTTGACCCCTAAATAGCTTCCTAATCTTATGTGCGGACGGGGCGCCCCGGTGGCTCGTTGGTCTAAACGCGCGCAGCATAAAGGCTGTGTCTTTCCTGCGGCGACCCGGGGGTTCGATTCCGGCTCGGGTCATTTGCCGCATGGCTTCCCCATTCTTCTCCCCAACCTTTCTATCTGTCTCCACTGCCTAATAAAGGAAAAAAATCCCTCAAAAATTAATCTAAAAAAAAAAAATTGTGTGCAGATAAATATCACAATATTAGGAAGCAATTCAGTGGTCAAGAATCTTGTTTTTTATTATGATATTGCCATATTACCATCACATTTTAAGTAAATACATGTTCATTTTGACTATGGATAGAGAGATATTTATACTAATTGAATGATCCAACCTAAATGAAGGTCATAGAAGCTGTCGAGAGGCCGCGCTGTGCATCTTTGATTCATCGTCCAAACATCGCCTGGAGGGCATTTTTTAGCATCTGCCGATGTCTCGGCGACGTATTCCCAATGAGCAAACGCTCTCCATAATACGTTTTGCCGATGCAACTTTTATTCATCGTGCCGATGTCGGCAAAATGTATGCGTGCTGTCTGGGTGACCTTATGAATTGAATAGGCTACCTGTTCTGTGAAATTATGCATAATAAACAGCTCAACTGAAAAAGTAAGCTTCCTACGTGCACGGATATGTTAAATGATATCGTATCAGTGTTGGCTATATATCCCGCACTTCGGTATACAAACATGAACGGTATTCTTTAAGCGCAATGTTTCATGAATTAGAATGAACAAAATGATCAAGTTTCATGTTATCCAGTCTGACCTAAATAACGGCAGCGTTCTTCCTTACCCAAGAAAGAGTACACTTGGCTATGTCTTAATAACCAAAGCATAGCCCAACCCTCCAGACTAAATTTTGAACCTAGGAGCGCATGCCCCCGACCTGAAAAAGTTGGTAGCAAGAGGCCAAAACTGTGGTCACGCAAAGTACCATGATACTTTTCTGAATATTTACAAGCCCAAATAAAGATACCTGAACAGACTATCAGTTGTTGCTGCATTTATTTAAGAAACATTATCAGAAAGCACTTTGTGAACTGAAAAGTAGATATTGATGTTCACAAGACTGTTTGAAAAATGTATAAATGCAGTTATCATTTTGGAGAGTTATCTTACAAGTCTAAATGTATGTACAAGTCTCCATTTCTCCAAGGGACAACTTTTCATCAAACCCTCCCCAGTACATAAACTGAATCATTCACAGAAAAATTATGGCCAAATTTAGATGAGCACCCCCCCGAAAACCAACATATGGGGATAAATCAATGAATAACTCCCAATTATCACAGTGCTAGTTCTAAAATTTATAACTGTTATTGTTGCTGCCATCCCAAGGAACAATTTGACACCAAACATGGCTTAATTGCTTTGAAAATATGAGACCCAGGAGAAATTGAAGCTGTAAAAAGCATAATTTGGCTACATTTTTTCATCACAAATTGAAAGTTTAACATTAAAATTAATATAGTTCCCAAAGTGATCCACCCAAAATATTTGGTAAAAAGTAGGCGCAGTATGCCAAGTTCGTTAGCACAAAGTTTCAAGAAATCTTTCACCGGTAACAATGTAGTAGGGCGGCTTATTATAATAATTATGACGCAGTGTCTAGACACACGGCAGTTTTTATTGGTACGGCAGTCGACTTCAAGGGATTAGGATAAGGATTCCGGATTATGGTTAGGGGAAGGGTTAGGGGTTGGGGTTAGGGTTAGGGTTAGGTCAGGGCGAGTGACGTGCGGTCGGATGTTAGTTTGGTGAGGAAGAATCCTCCCCTTTGCTTAATTAGCAATCAGACGATTAACTAGTTCAGTAAGACTATTCGGCAGAATGACAGGCGAGTTTAAGTTTCCGCGGCATTATTGCTCAGTTGGCTACATCGAACCTGAAATGCTCAGGAAACGGCAGATTTGCGAGTACTTGCTTACAGGAAGCCAGAGACGTGCGGTGAGGTGAGGCAGTGACCCAAACTTTTATTACAGGATTTTGTGAACCTGTTCCCACGTACTATTCCTGATTGACAATCAAAACAATTAAGATCAAGCCTATAGGAAGCCCGAATACTGATAGAGGAGATAATGACAAAAAAAGATTCATTCACGTACACGCTTCAACTCAAGACTGCAAGGATGGAAATCTGAATAATCAATTAGGAAAAATTCTCTGCTCTCGGTAATTCTGTATATCGCTTAAACATTTTGTGAATCGGATTATGAAAGAAGACTGAAAATACAAAAAAAAATTGGGTGTAAAAGCGCGTATTTAAAGAATACATTGTATATTGATTAAGCATTGAACTCAGCATAAGTCGAACTGTTTTAATATTTGTTGATGACATTGCTTCGGCTTCCTGGAAGCAAGTACGCGCAAATCTTGTCTTGTGAGCATTTCAGGTTCGATATACTGAGTAATAACGCCGAGGAAACTTAAACTGGCCCGTCATTCTGCCGAATAGTCTTACTAAACTAGTTAATCGTCTGATTGCTAATCAAGCAAAGGGAAGGATTCTGCCTCACCAAACTAACCTCCGACTGCACGTCACTGGTCAGGGCAAGGCTTGAAATGGGGACTGCCGTACCTCTCCACATTCAGATGCATTGAAAAACTGCCGTACCCGTAGCAACTGCCTTATTATTATCATTTACCAGGTTTTTTTTTAATTTCGCTATGTATATTTTGCACATTTCGAAGGGTAACGGAAACGCACACAGAGAGTGAGGACGATGTCCTACGTTATTAGCCCCAAAAAACAGTCTGCTTCGTGACCGCACACTGTTCGTGACACAGACTCATATTTGAGGCATTGCACTGATAAGCCTATGGTCGTCGCTGGAGTACATTGGACAGGCGTCACCAGTTAGTTTTTGAATCAGTTTTGAACATTTGTTGCAATCGACAAAATACTATTCCTCTGACACCTGGCCAATTATCGGAACCCCAACGAAAACGGACTACAAATCTAGAAGAACCGCAGCTTTTCTCATCTTTATCGTACTCTAATGAAAATAAATAATTTTGCACTCGGACCAACCAGTCACCGACTTCATACATACTGCATGAATAATCATGTACATGCGGAACTTCAGATCAGAGTGGAAGTGCGCATTGAACCTAATGCATCAGGATATAAGGTTAGCGATTGGTATTGAAACGCTAAATAAAACCATTCGCCACTGGACGCAAGCACCCACAACTGGTATCAACAAGACTCAAAACTGTGTGACGAACAGTCTACGGTCACGAAGCAGACTGTGTTTTCGGGCTAATAACGTCGGACATCGTTCTCACTCTCCAGGTGCGTTTCCATTACCCTTAGAAATGCGCAAAATCTAAATAGCGACATAAAAAACCGGCAATGAAAACAGTTTCTGATATCATGAAATTTGCTCTCCGATCTGAAATATTAGTCACAGCCAAGGCCTACTACGTAGACTATTGGACTTCTGCAGCAGACCAGCTAGTGTACTTGTAATTTCGCGTAGTGTGGAGCATTTACATCGTTATTGTCAGACAAGGTTTTACAAATTTGCCGCACGCAAAACTCAGCTGACAGTGACGGTGACAAGGTCGAATGCTTTGCCATTCTCATCGATGCATGAGTACAGCCGAGCTGTGATTGGCTGATGGCACCAGCCGATCTGTGATTGGCTGATGTACGTAATTGTACCAACCAACCTGCAGAAAAAAATTTGCGGCCGGCGGCTGATAATTAGGGAGTAAATCGCTGCCCAGACTAGGCGCACAGTGCATGAAGTGTTGGTCGCGCAGTGCGCGACCGATGTGAGAATGTAAGTCGCAAAACGTAAATCATTTTGGTCGCAGTCTGGAGCGCTGTAGCCTGTTTTGACTTTGATAATAGATGCGTATTCAATGCGATTAAAAAATTATGAACCATTTTCCCCTGCGTAACGTCAATTATGAAATTATTTATTTTCCTCAAGGCTTTTGAACACCATTATCTCAATTTATGTTAAAGCAAGTCACAGTAGCCCGCATAATGATCGTGATCGAGGCCTTTGCATGTTTACTTTGTTCCCGAGATGTATAGTAAATATATCATACTGTAAACCCGAGATAGTTAAACCACCGCGCTCTCCAGCCATAGGTTTGACTACTGCGCGTCATTTTTTTTTTTATTTTTTTTTCCAAACAATTCAAAAAAAAAAAATAATTAGTGGTTTCTCTGTCTTGACTTCAGAAGGCTGTGCCGCCGGAAAAAAAAAAAAAAAAAACTGGAAGAACGGCGATTGAGTCGCTTAAAGGGATAGCCATGCCCTGCTGAACAAAAAGAAAACGCATATCTCGGTGGAAATTTAGGCGTCTGTTTGAACGGGATTGACTTTGAATGAAAATAATCTGTCTTGCGGAAAAAAAATTGCTCTTGAACTAACCAACTGATTTAGTCCCAGCGCAGAAGTTAACCAAGCGGCTTAATCTGTGGTTAAAGCTGAGTGTCGGACTGGACGGTCGTTAAACAGAATACATTCAAATATTTGAAAATAGTCCGCATTGTGAATGTTGCTTTCCTGACGTGAAAGCAAAGCTGCACAAAATACAGCTTCCACCGCATTCCTCTGCGGATGGACTTCGGCAGCTGTGGCTGGCTGCGCTCAACATGGATATTGATACGCCATCCACATCCCTAAAAGAGCTCCGTGTTTGCAGTATTCATTTTTCCAAATAGGATTTCGTGAGGCTACATTCAGGGAAATCTCAACGGTGCACGCTGAAGAGCACTGCTGTACCCATGCATCAGGTAAGAGAGTGAAACACCTGTGAAAAAGTCTAATGTAACATTGCAGCACCAATTGACATCGCATAGGGTCTATGCAGCCACATACTGTGTAGGCCTATCTGCTGTGATGGTTATTATAGGGATTTTTATTTTTAATTTGAGACGTAATTCTACGTCATTGAAATGCCGTCTCTGTCTCAAACCGCTCAGTCTGACCCAAACAGCTGATCGCTACAGCGCGCAGTTTACTCCGATGGAATACGTCAGTTGGTTAGTTCAAGAGCAACTGTGTTTTTTTTCCGAGCAGGTAAAGCGCGGTAATTCTCTTTAATATAGCGTACAACTGAAATGGTTTATTATTTTCAAGTAGGACCTCTTTTAGGCCGCAAAAATACGCTGTTTCCCTGGTCCCGTTCACAACAGTGTATCACCTAAATTTCCACCCAGCACTATGCGCTGGTGCGGCTACCTGGAGAAGATCAGAGTTTTCTACTGCATCTAATGAAAGTAGTGGTAATTTGTAGCTCATACAACCCCACTTCAAAAAAAGTGAACTATCTCTTTAAAACAAGCATATTTGGCTAGTGCGAGGCACCTGGCTT
Organism: Gymnothorax javanicus; assembly: GCA_029692085.1. Taxonomy (NCBI): domain Eukaryota; kingdom Metazoa; phylum Chordata; class Actinopteri; order Anguilliformes; family Muraenidae; genus Gymnothorax; species Gymnothorax javanicus. The sequence continues at coordinate 123,454,720 of CM056193.1, read as the reverse complement.
TTCTTTGGCCTGGCCTCCGCACAGCATGTTGCTAGCACATGACGTTACTCACAGCGCACAGCACAGAATTAGACTGAATAGTTTGGCCGCTATGGATCGGGCCCATTGTCACCGATACCCGATCTAGAATTTTCTTCAATATCAGGACCGATACCAATACCAATATCGGATCGGTGCATCCCTACTCTCCATAGAGACACACACACACAAACACTAGAGTGGCAGTCTGGCAGACTGTAGGTAGGTAGGTAGTCTGTCTATCTGTCTCTCTCTCTCTCTCTCTCTCTCTCTCTCACACACACACACACACACACACACGCACACAGGTATCATCTGACATTGTTTAAATGAAAAATTTATTTTTCTTGTAGTGTCAAGTATGTGGTCAGGATGGCGATTTCAAATAACTAGAACTGCGTTTCGTCAGGGCGAACCTCGAGAGTGTGCTTGCTAAAATGTTGACGCTTCAGTTAAAAGCAATGTCTCTCATCAGCACTCGTATTCTCGCCACCAGCCATAGCCGCCTACTCTATTCTGCTGGCCGCCTACTCTAAAAACTTTTGAAAGCCCAGTTATATAGAGAAGTTAAGCCATTTAAATTTCTCTACAAACAGAGTGCTGTGACATTAGCAAAGCGTGTCCAAACTTTTGACTGGTACTGTATATGTCACGTTCCATACGCTTACACAAAATGTTTTCCACCTTCACGAGACGCTCAAAAGTAACCAAAATCAAGAGCCATGAATTACTTTGTTTTAAATCAATCTTGTTCAATTATCAAATAAACAAAGGCTACAAATTTGCGGCACAGATTTGCCTGAACGTGCTTGCCCAGTCTTCGGTGCATTTGTCTATTGCTTGCAATGCAAAAATAATTTCGCTCTCACATTCACGTTCGATATGCTTCACAAAATTTTTCCCACTTCGCGTGTATTTTTAAACGCTTAAAAACCACGGCCATCTTAAAATGATTTTATTTTTAAGAAATCTTTTTTAATAATAGCCTACATAAAAATTCCACAATGGGAGGCGGAATTCAGAGGTCTGCTATTTATTAAGATGACTGACATTCTTTTAATCTAACACGGTAGCCTGGTTATGTCTGTCAGCTTCTCATTATCTCTTCTTAATCATTATAGGCCACATTTTGGTTTTGATTGGTCAGTTGGCTGAATAAATGGCTTGATTGCAAGATAGGCAAAGAACAGGGGAATTGATTTAAGGTAAGCTAATTATGTTAAGGCAATGGGGGCTGTCCAACCTCGCAGGAAATTAGCGGACTTCAAATCGCACTTTTCTTCCCAGAAGCATTTCAAATGGCCTCCAACTGCTCAACTCTAAATTAAAGGTGTGTGTCATAGAAAAGGTAATAAGCAAGCTCGTCTGTCTGCCCCATGGAGGCAGTTACTTCTATTATGCTTAAAATAATCGCGATTCCGTTAATTTCCCAGCCCTACTCTCAAGCCATTGCTTGCTCACATTTTCAATTAATACAGAGCTCTTGCATGTGAGGAGTCAAAACTGTTTTGAACATGAGCAGTGTGGGCCACCTCCTTTCTACGAATGTCAAAAAACCTCTACCCATTTGCAAGCGTGCAGATCAGGCTAATAATGAACTGAATAAGAACCTGACAATTTGGTCCAAACACTGAACCAAAAAATGGTTTGAATATGGCTACCAGAAATGGCACACGCATATCAAATGCAAAGAGTGACCCGGGACTCCCCAACTAATGTTAACTGTATAATACAGCTGACTGCAGTAAATGACGCAAGTCCACGACCCGGAGGCAGTAACACAAAGGAAATACAAGGGGCCAGTGACAAAGAGAAAAAACTAGACTGCGCGCTCACTACTCTTGGTGCGTTCGACCATGGTCATATGGGCACCATCTTACGGTCATGGCAAAACCAATTCACAAAGTCAGGCCCACTTCCGGTGCAGGGTGACTCGGTGAAAACAAAACCCACGTGGCCCGTGAAACCAAATTGAAAGTGATGCGAACGAAGTAATAATCCATCAAAAAACACGCCCAAGTCGCGTGTAGCGTTTGGTTGTTCGAATCACAACATGAAACAGGGAGAGAAAATTTCATTTCACGTATTTCCAAAGGAAAGTAAGCGGCGTGAAGCATGGATACAAGCTGTCAAAAGACAGAAGAACCCTGATGCATACATGCCAACTCTACTGCTTTTGGCGGGACTACACGCTTTCGGGCGTTTCATTCTGAAAAAACGCCCCCAAAAGCGTGTAGAGTTGGCATGTATCGGCAGCAAGGGGAACAAATCAGCTCATGCAGTGCTGCGTGGGAAGCATTTTATCGGAGGTGAAATAGTAAATAGCTAAATACAAAACCCAAAACCAGTGAAGTTGGCACGTTGTGTAAATCGTAAATAAAAACAGAATACAATGATTTGCAAATCCTTTTCAACCTATATTCAATTGAATACACTGCAAAGACAAGTTACTTAATGTTCGAACAGGTAAACTTTGTAATTTTTTGCAAATATTAGCTCATTTGGAATTTGATGCCTGCAACACATGTTTCAAAAAAGCTGGCACAAGTGGCAAAAAAAAAGACAGAGAGTTGAGGAATGCTCATCAAAAACTTATTTGGAACATCCCACAGGTGAACGGGCTAATTGGGAACAGGTGGGTGCCATGATTGGGTATAAAAGCAGCTTCCCTGAAATGCTCAGTCATTCACAAACAAGGATGGGGCGAGGGTCACCACTTAGTGAACAAATGCGTGAGCTGATTGTCGAACAGTTTAAAAACAACATTCCTCAACGAGCTATTGCAAGAAATTTAGGGATTTCATCATCTACGGTCCGTAATATCGTCAAAAGGTTCAGAGAATCTGGAGAAATCACTGCACGTGGCGACAAGGCGAAAACCAACATTGAATGCCCGTGACCTTCGATCCCTCAGGCGATACTGCATCAAAAACCGACATCAGTGTGTAAAGGACATCACCACATGTACTCAGGAACACTTCAGAAAACCACTGTCAGTAACTACAGTTCGTCGCTACATCTGCAAGTGCAAGTTAAAACTCTGCAATGCAAAGCGAAAGCCATTTATCAACAGCACCCAGAAACGCCCGGCCGCTGGGCCCAAGCTCATCTAAGATGGACTGATGCAAAGTGGAAAAAGTGTTCTGTGGTCTGACGAGTCCACATTTCAAATTGTTTTTGGAAACTGTGGACGTCGTGTCCTCCGGACCAAAGAGGAAAAGAACCATCCGGACTGTTATAGGCGCAAAGTTCAAAAGCCAGCATCTGTGATGGTATGGGGGTGTATTAGTGCCCAAGGCATGGGCAACTTACACATATGTGAAGGCACCATTAATGCTGAAAGGTACATACAGGTTTTGGAGCAACATATGTTGCCATCCAAGCAACGTCTTTTTCATGGACGCCCCTGCTTATTTCAGCAAGACAATGCCAAGCCACATTCTGCATGTGTTACAACAGCATGGCTCCGTAGTAAAAGAGTGCGGGTACTAGACTGGCCTGCCTGTAGTCCAGACCTGTCTCCCATTGAAAATGTGTGGCGCATTATGAAGCGTAAAATACGACAACGGAGACCCCGACTGTTGAACAACTTAAGCTGTACATCAAGCAAGAATGGGAAAGAGTTCCACCTGAAAAGCTTCAAAATTGGTCTCCTCAGTTCCCCAAACGTTTTACTGAGTGTCGTTAAAAGGAAAGGTGATGTAACACAGTGGTAAAAAGGCCCCTGTGCCAACTTTTTTTTGCAATGTGTTGCTGCCTTTAAATTCTAAGTTAATGATTATTTGCAAAAAAAAAATAAAGTTTCTCAGTTTGAACATTAAACATCTTGTCTTTGCAGTGTATTCAATTGAATATAAGTTGAAAAGGATTTGCAAATCATTGTATTCTGTTTTTATCTACGATTTACATAACGTGCCAACTTCACCGGTTTTGGGTTTTGTATTTCGTTAGCTGGGAATTACTTTTGCCATTTGCTCTCATGCTTTTAATTTACAACTCTAAGTACCTGCAATATTTAGTGTCTGTGACACAATGATGATCAAAATAGACAAATGACATCTCTAGTACCTTATAATAAAAGAAAAATCGCAGATACAAATACTAATAAGGTGGACTAGAAATTGACATTTGTTGATGAGATAACACGAAGACGAACACACAAGGTAAACTGTATTCACCGAGTGCCTAATTGGGCCAGCCGGAAGTGACGACATCGCGACTTTGAAAATGGGCAAAAGGCATAGTAAACACAGTACACACTCCTGTTCAGAAATAAATAATATAAAAAAGAAATAAGGTTGCTATAGGGCACTTTTTCAAATAAGGGCATACTTATGAGTGAAAGCTTTCAGGACACAACCAATATGATCAAAATCAAGTAAGATGATACTTTAAAAAACTCAAATATTTATCCATAACTATCAGTAAAACTACGGTTTTAGAGAGACTAAAAAAATATTTCTGCGTGGTTTTCACTACAGGAACTAACCATTTTGACTCATAAATCATATGCATCCAAATTCCCTGCTGCAAAAACCAGCATGAACCAGCATCAAAACACAGCACATGCTGGTATGCTGGTCATGCTGAGTCCCTTGAATAACATCCAACAGGAGAGACAAAAACTTGTTTCCTCTTGTCCTATGATTGAAGGACGAGTCGAATATATGGAAAAAAGTCGGATTAATTGCTTTTTCAGAGGGCGACCAGCATACCAGCACATGTTGTGTTTTGTAGCTGGTCCATGCTGGTTTTTCCAGCTGAGTTGGTTAAAGAAACACATGCTTTGTTTCGCCATGACCGGATGTCAAAGCCAATTTACAACGAGAAAGGGGGATTTGCGCAGTCTAGTTTTCTCTCTACTTAATTTCAAGGGGCATATACCTTTGACAGCAACACTGCAGCTTTGAATTGCATGCTCGTATTCTTACCAGCCATGTAAGTAGTAGTAGCAACCATAGCTGGCTAGCTAACAGGCGAGTTAGCCAGTCAGTCCTAAAAACTTTATGGCGTTCTTATAGTGAGAGTAATTTACCTTTATTCTTCAACAACCTCAATATGACATCACCCCACGTTTTACTCGGAATTGATACAGTAACCCGTGCTATACTGGTCGTATTTGCGGCATGACAGCCATTACTGTAACAGTTACGGGAGATTATCCATCTAGTACAAGGTCAGGTATGGGCAGAGTAACCAGCAAGCTACCTTCCCCAGCTAGAAAGAGGTTTTTACTCTCGCGCATCAGCTGATATTGATCCAGACGACTACGGCTCAACACTGCAAATGGTAGCTAATACAGCTTGGCGCAAATTCGTCACGATGATTCATACGCATATGAATTTGAAACCAAATAGAAAACGTTAACTTTACGAAGTAACATCAAGTTTAGCTGTCCGGCTAGCTTACGTTGCTCACCTGAACAAAAGTTGTTTTCCCAGAACCTGCCATACCAAGGACAATTAGGCACACAGGCTTCTGGTCAGAACTCTGTCCTGGCGAGGGCTGCGGCATTACACTAGCTTCACCCCCTTCGCAATGCTTGTCTTGAGTATCCCCACTTCGGACATTTGCCCGCCTTGAATCTGGTGCTGCCGCCATGCTTTTTTCCGTCTCACGGTAGCCGCCGTAACAGAAGGTGATGTCGTAAAGTTATCCCCAGTCGCAAAGAGGCTGCGTTTCACAGAGCAAAAGAAAACACTAGCGTGGACAACGTCATTGGCTGAACCAACCAGAAAACGTGAGACGCGTCCGCCATCTTGTGTAAGGAATCGGCAGGGGAATTGCGCAATCAAATGCTGTACATGAACATATGCGACTAGATAAAATGAAACTAAAAACACTGAATTTCTTTCACAGTAAAAATATTATGTATGATAAGTGATAAATCTGTTAATTGTAGTATCATCAGCATCAAGTTCACTTTCGAGTCTATTAGCGCCTTCAAATGGGGTCGTGTTTACCGTGTTCACCATAGACTGTATAAAAAGGTGGACGCAGCACCCGGGTCTGAAAAGTGAGGCCGATGTGGAAATCTCAAAAATTTGCATTACATTTAATGGCCGGCAGATGGCGACGTCGGTGGTTGCAGAAAGAAGTTCAATGCTACTGAAGTCTACGAGAAAATGACCCTACTTTGCCACCTGATTTATTATTTCAATAATGATTTTCCACATCATTTTATGGTATCTATCGCAAGTTTCAAGTCTCCTTCCATATATCGTAATGTTCATTTTTGTTAATTATGGTCCCAAGTAGACTAGAATAAAGGATGAAGCCAGAAAATGCTTTCGGGGCATGGCTATCCCCCGGTCTCGTCCGATACGGTCAGATTCAGAGCCACGGTCCTCCCCGGATCTTCAATTCACGCTCTCATCCAATAGGAATCACAACCGGTTTCAAAATGACAAAATGGTGCTATTCAAATTGCCAAAATCGAGGCTTCCTCAATGGTGTGCTGAAACCAATGGGTGGCGTCACCGTTGCCTCCTCCATCTTTTTATACAGTCTATGTTCATGAGAAAAGTCCATATGAACGCTGCCCTCTTGTGGTATTCACAACGTCGTAAGTCGAATTTTTCTGTAAGCTCCGAGTTCCCGAGTTGTGACGTGTTTCATGAGGAGCTAACGTTAGTGGGAGCGCTAGCCTGTACAACGTAGTTTGCATATGGTTACCCTAACCTACAGGACAAGAAGGAACAGTGTAGACAATCGTCACCTTTTTTGTCTTGTCTCTTGTTCCTCCAAGTGGCGTTTAGATACAAAGTAATAATGTAATGTTTGCGAACAGAATGCTAGGAGAAACAATGTTTTGGCGTCCATATTGCCGTAGCAATGGTGTTCTTGCGTGGTTATCACTTGAACACCAAGCCTTTTCTGCTGACGACTTCACGACATGACTTCACAACTTCACAAGTTCCATTTGAAGGCAGCATATTTTTTGCATGTGCTCATATACAAACTTAACCTAGGTTAATATACCCTTAGAATCTTACTTCATGTAAAAATCATCAACATAATCTCTGTATTCTCACCTGTAAAATACCTTGGCCGAAGGTTTCCCAGGTTGCATTCGACTGGGCCACACGAGTGACACGGGCTGTGCCAGTGCGTAAATAGAACAGCCAGTGTAAGAACCTCGGGCCATGTAATTAAGTCAGGAGTAAACTCCCCAGATCCTCAAGGGTCACTCGGGTCCTAGATGGCGCAGAAAAGTCAACTTGGCTAAGTTTGCAAAAGGTTTTCTCAGTTTAGTAACAAATTGATTGATTCATTTGGCATTTCTGCTGTGCATGGGTAAAGAGAAATAAGTCAAACCCTATTTCAACTTGGTAATTCGTAATGATGATGGACAGTTCTCTTCTTAGTAGCCCTTTTATACGACGTTCATTGGTGGGCGGCCTGCAGTCAACAAACTGGACGGGTGGATGGTGTTGACAGATGTAGAGAAAGATGATGCTCCATGACCTTCTCCCTTGATCAGAGTGTTATCTAATCGAATGCAACCTCAGAGTTCCATGCGGGATGCTATCCTTGGGTAAGATGGCATGCATGAATCTTGCCAAAACTGGTATCATGTCCACTGTAGTATTTTCTTTAGCTCTGTGCAGTGTTTCAATATGCTGAAAAAGTAGAGACGTACTTCTGACACAGAGCCGGCCCAAGGCATAAGCCAACTAAGCGACTGCTTAGGGCCCCGCGACCACTAGGGGGCCCCCAAGAGTAATAAACAAAAATATTTTTTTAATTTATTTTTTATTATTATTTTTTTTTTTTACATGTGTGTGTCATGGTTTTGGTTTTTGTGTTCATATTTTATGTTCATGATTATGTCTTTTGTTTATTCTTTTTGGTTATTGTATTCTCAGGTTTTCAGTTCATGCCATTTTCAGTTTCATTGCACTTGTCTCCCCTGTCTTGTGATCTAGTTGGTTCAGTCCGTCTCTCCAGTCTGTGTGCCTACCTGCTTCGGGTGATTTCAATGGTTTCTGGTGTTTCATATCATTACTTCAATTCTCGTTTACTTCCTTCGCCTTGCTGTTCTAGATTACTAACAAGATTAACATTTATATTTTGTATCATAGTCTACTAACCCAACTAATCCATGTATATATTACTAACTTACTCACGAGCACTTTAGTTACTCTGTAAAGTTGCACCGCTACTAATTAGTACTAATTCAGTCTCAGCAATCGCCCTGTTCTAGTCTCCGCCTCTTGCTTGGCTTTCCCTGTCTCTCTCTACGTTTCTGCGAGATCTCTCACACGTGCTTAATTGCTTTCCTGCACTTATTGTCTGTGCACTTAGAACTGCCTGACCGGAGCTGTTTAATTGTCATAGGATGTCTGCGTGAATCCCGTCCGTGTCTTGGCTTTCGCCAATTGAGGTTTAGGATTTCCCCATGTATACCTTCCTTTGTAATTAGCTCTCATCCCATTCACCTGTTCCCTGCATAGCATGTGACTTCCCTTCTGTCTATTTAGAGTCCTCACTGCTGTTCTGACTTTGTCAGAACGTTGATCAATATTTCTTTGAGCAGAGTCTCATGTATGCCATTGATTATTGCTTCTCTTCGACTGTTTCGTCCGACTAAGAATCTAGCCATAGCCCTTTTTGTCTTGTTTTGCCTTTCTGGATTTTTGACCCATTTTTGTATGACCACGTCTTCTGTGTTTGGATGCCCTGTGTATGACCCACTGCTTTGGAATTCGACTACGACTTTGCCTACTGTCTATGTAGGGGAGAGCCGGTGCGAAAGTAACGTGGGACGAAAGTAATACGGCGATTTACTCACAGCCATCCGCACTTCGATGCGTCATATTAGGTCAGCACGTGCTGCTCGCGGCACTCTCCAGACCCGGGAAAAATCTTGAGGTTTCGACGCTTCCCCGCGGAACGAGACCGGGAAGACCGTTTTCCACAGTGGTGAGTAAATTCACACAAATGGTAAACTTTTGACTTAAAGATTGTCTTTATCGCTCCATGTGTCATATTTATGATGACGTGATAGGTCATTTAGTTTTGTAACATATCCTGAAGTTTGAAATGTCAGACTTTTTCCACTTTAGAAGCAATCCTGGTTCTAATGTCTGGAGTCACTGTCGGGGCGCAAGTAGCAATGGTTACGTTCGTCCCTCTCTGCTAATGCGGCCGAATTTTCTGTTTTAAAGCTCATTTAAAAAAATGTGTTATATTTTACCGACAGAAAATGCCAAGAATCTGGGTCCGAACTACCCAGAGAGGAAAGGTTGACCAGCAGGTTTACGGAAGGGCCTTTTTTGATGTCCGAAGAGGCGAGAGTATAAGGAGGGCAGCAGAGGTGCATGGCATTTGTCATGTCACCCTGTTCAGGTACTGCAAGAGGAGAGCAGAGGCAGGAGGGCAGCAGGCCAGAGCCCCAGGGTACAGGGCTCACAACGAAGTCCTCACAGAACAGGAGAAGAGACTGCAGGCATATATAAAGAGGGCAGCTGATATATATATTTTGGCCTGAGTCCTAAAGAGGTTGGAGTAACACAGCAGACAGAGCTACACCACTATCGCCATTTGCCTAAGATGGCAAGCACCTCAGCTCCGGATCTGCCCCGGCTCTAAAGGGGGTGCTTGCTATCTGGGAATTAACCTCTTTTTTTCATGCTGTTTTAGGTGCGAAAGTTTGCATAAGAGCTGGCTGAAAATATTGGCCTCAACTCCATGTTCATGGGAGAAAAACCAGACGGCAGGGAAGGACTGGCTCACCGCCTTCCTCGAGCGCAACAAAACCCTGTCCATCCGTCGACCTCAAGCCACCAGCATGTCCCGTTCCACCAGCTTCAACAAGACCAACGTGACAGCGTTTTTTAAAAACCTAAAGACTGTCCTCACCCGCTATAATTTTGAAGCAAAGGACATCTGGAACATGGATGAAACAGGTAAAAATTTATATTTAGATAAATTAAAAAGCAACAGTGATTTGCAACAGCAATAATTCATTTCATTTATTTCAGGTACCACAACGGTTCAAGTGCCAGACAAAATCATTGCTACCAAGGGGCAGCGCCAGGTCGGTGCTGTGACCTCTGGGGAAAGAGGGACATTGGTGACTGTTGCCTTTGCTGCCAACGCACAAGGCAACTTTGTTCCCCCTTACTTTATCTTCCCAAGGTTGAAGTTCCAGCACCACTTCATCCGGGATGGCCCCCTTGGCTGCACTGGTTCTGCCAATGGATCGGAGTGGATGCAGGAGACCAATTTCTTGGCATTTTTACAGCATTTTGCAAGGCACACCCGTGTGACCCCGGAGTCAAAGTTGCTGCTACTCTTGGACATTCATCCATCACACCCCTCTGTGGTAGCTATTGACTTTTGCAAGTCACATGGCATTGTACTCCTGTCTTTCCCCCCCACTGCTCCCACCGTCTTCAGCCGCTAGACCGAAGCGTTTTTGGTCCTCTGAAGCACTACATTAACAGTGCAGCAGACAATTGGATGCGAATGAACCCTGGAAGAACTTTGACCATCGACAACATCCCAAGTCTTGTGGCTAAAGCTCTGCCTCAAGCTGCGACAGCAAACAGCATTTCATCTGGGTTCGAGTGTACTGGTATCTGGCCCTTGAATCCAGATATTTTCAGTGAGACAGACTTTGCTCCAGCTTTTGTGACCGACCGTCCTGCACCTGCACCAGATCCATCCCCAATGCCAAGGCCAGCTCCATCACCAGCGCCCTCTTCATCACCAATGTCTGCTCCATCACCAGCGCCCGCTCCTGTAAGACACCAGCAACCTAGCCAGAGCCAATTTGAGCTGCATCCCCATGAGTCTGCCATTCCTCTAGATCAGTGGTTCCCAAAGTCGGTCCTGGGGACCCACTGCGTATGTCGGTTTTTGCTCCAACCACAATTACGATCCCAGAGTTTTAACAAGCTGTTCATTTTTTAATTAGCAGTTGCTTGTCGAATCTGAGGACATTTTACCCCTTAAACCACATTATGACAGAAATGGCTACGCATTCCATGAAATTTCAAAGCCCAACATTCATATTTTTTATTTTGATGTATTCCACGTAAGCACGACAATCAAAGGTGGCAGTATGTTTCATGTGATCAAATGTAAGACTGCAATCAGTCAATAATCTGGTGATTAGGGTTCTGAATGCAGGTGCTCAGGTTCTTTCCTGAAACCAATCAAGTGACATTTAACAGGTTTGACTCATCGTTTGCTTTGTCTTTGAATTCTTAATTGTCTAATAATTGTTAGCTTTAATGACCTTGGGTCCACAATTTTATCTACTAGAAGCCCATTTATAGATTCATGTCATCAGTTGCAAATTTACATTTTTTTTTTTTTTATGTTAGAGAAGTAATTTCCAATTTAGCACCCTATGAAATGATTTTCATCATGGCCATTTTTGACATGTGGTTTAAAAGGATAAATAATCAGCGTGAACAAGAATAGTGCAATCAAGAGCAATGAGCAACTCATTAGCATTCTAAGATTGGAGCTGTGGTTGACACAAAAACCTGCGTACACAGTGGGTCCCCAGGACCGAGTTTGGGAACCACTGCTCTAGATGGTGAGAGTTTGTCTGTCTTTAAATGTGCATGTTGAGCCTTGCCAAGCATTTATTTGAAATATTATCTGTCCAGGTATGCTTGTGGTTCCAGGAACATCTAGTGGCACGCCAATACAGAGGTTCAGCCCAGAAAAGGTTCGCCCATATCCAAAGGGGTGAAGCTAGATCCGGAGTAGTTCAAGTACGCTGTGCGAGAGTTGACTGAAATCTCGCTGGAAGTGCGACAAGACTAGTCCAGCAGCTGAGCTGAAGCGGAATGGACCGTACGTGATGATCTTCCAAAAGGTAATGTGGGCTCTTAAAGAGTTCGCTGTATTCCTCCGTACTCTTGTAAGTAGAAAAATAAATGCAGGCACGTCTTAGTTGCAAAATGGATAGTTTAATAGAGTAGAGGAACTAGTGGGTCTGTTCCCCAAGTACAGATCAACAAAAACCAACAACTGAGGGAAAATGTGAACACTTATAGCTGAAAGTTCAAAGGATGCAGAGGAACAAATGGTAATTTGCCTAAAGTGATAGGAGGTGGGGGGAGAGACAAACAAGGTGAGGGGAAATTGGGGTGTGGGCTGAGGAGTGATGAGGTTAACACACAAAGGAAATGATCAAGGAATTATATACAAGAAGCATTGGGGCCAGACAAGGTTGTGTATTGGCCCTCCACAATGTGCAAAACTTCAGAGGGCCTATCTGCTATTGGCACCCATGTTTTCCAACATTCCCTTTTTTTTTTTTTTTTTTTTTTTAATTAGAGGGTGTACCAATAAGAATATAACAAAAATAAACTTTTACACCAAAATGTATGGAGAATATAAGTGGTAAAAAAAAAAAAACAGGCTAAACATCAAAAAAAAAATCTCAAGAGGTTATTTCTGAGCCATCCCACAGCTTTCTTTGCTATCAATGGCTACTCCAACTGCTTTTTCCTGATTATGACACCAGAAACACTGAATTAGATTCCTGGGGAAACTATATTCGCCACAAGTTTCAAGTTTCAAACTGTAGTTTTCAGCAGACCATCCATATTGCCTCAGAACTGTGGCCTCTGCCTGGGCCGAGCTCACCTTTGCTTTTGCTTTGAGCCTTGCACAAAATCACTCTCTATGAGAGGGCTCTTCCTCTGAGTATGGATACCCGCACACACATTTGATGAAATAGACAGCTGGGTATCATCCCACAGGGTCAGTATGCTGATCTCACTGGCATTAGTGTATGACTGTACACTATACACACAGTGTATTAGTGTATTAATGTATGAGTGATCCCCATCTAAACAGTGAAGTCTGGTGCGAAACAGGATACAGGGAGTGACGTACATCACATATTATTCAATGGAAATCCTGTGAGCTGACTCAGAATACACCACTGAAACCTACATCCCCGCACACCCCACTCCCATCTCCTCTTTTGGCTGAACGCAGATTGCAAAGGAGGTCAGCTAACACAGACAATTTAAACAACTTCAACCTTTAAACAATTTGCAGTACTGACTGCGCCAAACAATGTAATTTGTCCAAACCTTTCAGATATTAAATATCTCAAAATAATTATCATACGGAACAGTGTATAGAGAAATCAAAAATGGTGTTAAACCAAATAACATACAACAAAATAATATGAGACCCAATAACATAAATCAATTTTAAACAGTTCAAACCTTTCACCATATTGGTCAGTGTAATCTGTCCAAATCGTAATATCTTTCGCAATGCTGATCATGCACAGCAGTGTAATTTGAGACACCAAAAATGATATGAGATCCAATAAACTTCATGAAAATAGCATGAGACCCCAAAATATATACATCATCATCCCATCCTTTTTTTTTTTTTTTTTTTTTTTTTTTTTTTTTTTTTTTTAAAGGTCCAAAATGATGCCTTCTCTGGGAATAGGGAGCAGAAGAACATTTTCAACAAGCTTGTTTTTTTTTTTTTTTTTTTTTTTTTTTTTTTTTTTCCTTTTTCATGTTCCAAAACTGTGTTCTTTTACAGCATTTTTTTCCCCCAAATTTTTTTTATTCTTTGACCTGAAAAAACACATACTTGTGTGTTAAGAAGGTAGGGTTACCCACCTCTGCACCAGTCCAGCTGCTTGATTTTTTCCCATTTCCTCAGAGGTTGAATTTCTATATTATTTCTCATTGTCATGAGCATATAAATTTAGATGCATCATTGTTAGACAAATGAAATATATTAGTTCACGTTTCAAGACCCATCTCCCCATGTTAAACTGCCCCTTACAGAAAACTGCATTATTACATTGTGACAATGTGTCCATTCAGCTCTTCTTTTTTTTTTTAATCCGCAGTGGTGCACATTCATACAGTTCACCTGAGACACTGCCTGTGTTTTGTGTGGCTGATACTTCACCATTTTTCCCTTAAGTCTGATGTCCAAACTGCAGCCAGCGATATTGTCCTTGCTTGACACCACGTACAGGCCATGAAATTCACAGGAACCTCCCTCTTGCTGCTGATGTCCAACCAGAGCCTGCTGCAGGGCATCGGGGCAAAGCCTTCATTTCCATTCATTCTGTAGGGGAGACAAAGACCAAGTGCGAGTGTATATTCTTATGCAGTTTAATTACCTTTTCACATTGGCATTGGTATCCAGTTCATGTTTATTATACATTTTACACTGATCCCCATGATACCACAAATATCGTACTGGCCTGCCCCGTTTTTGTATCGCCAATTTCAGGTTTGTTTCGCCAAGTTTGTCCATAACCTCATACGGACCTTCCCAATTTGCTTCCCAGCCCCCCCCTTTTAAAAAATTTTTAAGCATGACTTGATCCCCAATTTGGAAAGTGACTCTGTATGTGGGGGCGTAGGCCTGTGCTGTGTACTGATGGGCTGCTCCCATCTTGTTGGCTGCATGTAGAAGCTTATTCTCGAGCGCCTGCTGCACCTGAGTGAGAAATTCATCATGTGTTGCTCTTGTGGTCATTGGAAGTGGGACACCTGAAGGATGTGAAATCTGCATTAGCCTGCCTGTCATAAGTTCAAAAGGGCTATAACCGGTTATGTGCACTCGTGTTGCTCTAATCGCCATTAGTACTCCTGGGAGTGCGGATACCCAATTTGAAGCAGATTTTTTCAGTTCGTCTGTTGCCTCTAGTACTGCCTTTTTCAGGCCTTGCTTTATGGTGCGATTAAATCGTTCAACCATGCCACTGGATTGTGGGTGATAGGGGATATGGAAATGTCTTTCTACTCCTAGCAAAGTGCAAAGGTGCAACATTATTTCTGAAATAAATGGTGCACCGTTGTCACTTTCCAGTCTTTTTGGAAACCCCCATCTTGAGAATACCTGTTCCCACAACACACGAGCTGTAGTGGCAGCATCACTCCTCCTGGTTGGAAATGCCTCTACCCAACAAGTGAACATGTCTATCACTAATAGGAGAAACCGATATCCCCCTTTAGCTGTTGGTAATGGACCAGTGTAATCAATTTGGAGTGTTTCCCATGGGCCATCATTTAGATGGCTGGTGCCCATGGGAACTTTGCGATGTGTCGGTGCAGGATTCATCTGAGCACATATAAGACAGAGTGTCAGGTGGTGATCTACATCTGCTTTTATACTGGGCCACCAATAGCAATTCTGTAAAAGATCCATTACCTTAGCTGGTGATGCGTGACCTGATGTTTTGTGCATGAATAGAACCAACTCCTTACGAAGCAAAGACGGTGTTACCCAAACAGGTTTTGGATGAGCATAGTACAACACATCTTCAAAAATGATCAAATTGGCAGAATGGGGTGCATATGGCTCTGGGAGTTTTGTCTGATGTTGAATAGCATTGATTACATCTACGATCTCTTTGTCTGTAGCTTGACATTCTTGTAAATTGAGTGCAAGCGTTTGTGTTGGTTTTACAGGTTCAACAGAGACAGCTGGGGTTTGGCAGTGCCACGGGGTACCTGACACTGCAGCTGATTTTGCCAAGAGATCCACTTTATTATTATTGTCTCCTTCAGTTGAGGAGCCATGCCTTTGATGGGCTTTGACCTTACATATAGCCACTGTTCCCCTCTCTCTTTCGTGTGTTAGGTCCCAAACCCTTTGCAACTCACTGTGATGAGTGAGTGATTTCCCTTCTGCAGTACAAAAGCCTCTTTTCTGCCAAATTGGAAGGTATTCTGTGAGGGAGTTACAAACAAAAGCACTGTCTGAGAAAATTGTGACCCTTCCAGTGAATTCCTGTAATGCTGCAATCACTGCAATGACTTCGGCTTTTTGAGCGGAATCTGTCGGTTTACATTTGATCAATAGTTCTTTCCCTGACTGGGGAGCCCAACATGCTGCTCCAGTGTAGTACTGTCCTGTTTGGTAAAAACGGGATCCATCCACAAACACTGAGGTGGAGTCTGCTAACGGCACTGCACGGATGGGCCCCTCTGTTACCTGTTGTTGTATTGCTGTGCAGTGGTGTGGCTCCCCCTCATAATCTAACATATTAGCGAGTTGATAGCTTGCGGAGTGCTTTACCTGGAGGTTTTTTGTGTTGAAGTTCTGTAACCCATCGTCCCCACCGTTGAGCTGACACCCCTTCTGTGTGTGTGACAATCCAGTGTACTCCCAGTATCTGCTTTGTACACTGATCAAATGATCTTTCAACTGGCGTGAGCACTCGTGAAAAGTAACCAACTGGGATATGTTTGCCATGAACTTCTTGCATAAGCACTGCTTTAATGCTAACACCAGTGACGACGACCTCGATGATAAAGGGCTGTGTGTGATCTGGACTACGTAAAGCGGGAGCCGAAATTAGTGCATTTTTCAGGTTTATAAAGGCAGATTGTGATGCCGCATCCCATTCGAGAAAATCATTCTTTCCTGGGTTGTCTTTTAAATGCTTATAGAGAGGAGCAGCAAGCTCACTGTAACCTTCTATGAAGTCTCGACAAAATCCAACAATTCCCAGGAAAGAAGCATAAAGCAGTGACAGTGTGGGATTCAGTGGCAATGCCTGTACAAGCTGTATTTTAAGCTGGATCAGGAATCCGTCCTCCTGTTTGAATTTTTACCCCTAAAAAGCAAACAGACTGTTTCATGCGATGATGCCTTCTTTGGGTTAAGTTTTAGGCCTGCTTTTTTCTAAAAAGGGTGAGTATCTCATCCAGTAGCTCATAATGTTCTTCCTCAGTATCTGTTTGAAGCAAGATGTCATCAACATATTGGATAACATTGTGTGGCTGTGAACAGCCCTGTAAAATGTTAGCCATACATTGATGAAACAAAGTTGGTGAGTTGTGAAAGCCTTGCGGCAGGCTTACCCACGTGTACTGTGTGTCTTTCAATGAGAAAGCAAATTTGTACTGGCTATCATTATGCACTGGAATGCTCCAGAAACCATTTGATACATCAAGAGTGGAGTACACTTTTGCAGAGCCCCGTAGCTGAGACATCATATCAGGGTTGCTTGCTACCAGTGGTGTGGCACTAGGGGTATGCTTATTTAATTGTCTGTAATCAACCGTTAATCTCCAAGAGCCATCCGGCTTCTTGACAGGCCAAACAGGGGCATTGCACGTTGAGATACATTCCCGTATCACACCTTGCTGCAAGAGAGATTCTATTGTTTCCTGTATAGCTGTCTCTGCTGACTTGGGATAAGGGTACTGCTTCTGTGGCGGAGGATCTATTCCTCTGACAACAACTTGCATGTTAGACACTCGACCACAGTCATGCTTATGCGTTGCCCAGACCCCTTTGTGCTTGTTTATGATACCAGCAAGAATTGCATCTGGCGTCTGTAGCAACTGTACCACCTCATAAGATGTCGGGCCTTTAACCGTGTGGACAGAGTGGGTGTCAGCGATGATCATGGGAACCGTAGACCCCTGTGGGTCTGTTGGACCTTGCCAAAGAACATTATTTGCCAAATCAATTACTAAGAGTGCCTTTGCAATTGCATCTGATCCCAAGATATTTCCTTCATGCGTTTTTACCATGCATAATGGTAAGTCAAAAGATATATCGCCAATCTGCAGTGTCTGTGGAGTTGAGATTTGAGCTGATACAGCATTGCCTCCCACCCCAATTAATTCAACTGTTCTGCCGCTCTGAGGAAAGTTAGTGCGGTGAGTTAATGAGCAAGCTGCTCCTGTGTCAATCAAAAATTTGTCCTGATAGCCTCCAACCAAGACTGTAACACAAGGGCGGCCTTCCTGATCAATTTGCAAATTACTCACTGCTGAAACCGAGGCTTGACACCGTCATTGTGAGGCGGGACTATGGAAGGGATTTCCTGGGTGTTTCTGGTTGCTCTCACTTGTTTGTGCCATAGCCTTAACCATAGACAAAAGCTCCGTATATGTAGGAGAGCCATCAACCTGTAACTGCTGTGTCTGGGCCTGCTGTGTACTTAACTGTTTTGGCCCTTTACCTTCCATCCCCCCTCCTTTTGACCAGCACTGTCGCTTTGAATGGCCAACCCGCTTGCAATTAGCACATATGCGTGGACTTTTACATTCATTCTGAATGTGGCCAGGCTTCCCACAATTAAAACAATTAAATTTGATTTGACCCTCATTGGATGCAAGCAAGGCAATCTTTTTCTTAGAGTCCTGATTGGGGGATGGGTTCAGCAGCGATTCATTCCATGCAGTCAAACAGTCCTGGATATCTCTCCCTATGTGCTGTCTGATTGGCTGTGCACTCAATTCCCTATTAAATTGTAATAATAAATGTTGGCAAGTTGGGGACACGTGATCTTTGTATTTATTGATGACCAAACTCCAGAAAATCGGGTCATCACCAGTCAGCTCTGCTCTGGCCCCTCCACCTCTGTTCCGATTGTAGACACCAACAAATGTTCTTAGAAAGTCGGTCGGATGCTGCCCCTCCTTCGGTACAAACTCAAGGATTTTGGTCATATCTGCAACCACTCGATAACCAACAGCCTCGCACATTAATCTTAACCTTGTCTCGTGATTGGGAAAAACAACAGGGCTTCCATGACCACGCATAAATTCCAACGGAATATAAACTGATGGAGGAAGTATCGACTGCAATAATTTACAACAATCCTTATCAGTTAGCGAGTGCATTCGCTGTAGCGCTTGCACCTTTTCAACAACTGCGGTCGGGTCACTGACTCCATCCCATGCGGGCAGTTGTTGCTGCAGCGTACTCAGTTCCGACAGAGTTAGATCACGATCAATCTCTTGGTCCTCATATTCATACGTAATTGCGCCGTTAACAGGATTATGTGTCCCACTAGTACGTACTCTGCGGGTGATGATTGGAGCGATTTTTGCATTTTTGTTTCGACTGATGTAGTTGTTTTTGGTGCTCTTGTATTTCTGGAGACCGCTCTTCTTCGGCCATTAGAACGGAGAGAGTCAGCGATAG
Source organism: Gymnothorax javanicus (assembly GCA_029692085.1). Taxonomy (NCBI): domain Eukaryota; kingdom Metazoa; phylum Chordata; class Actinopteri; order Anguilliformes; family Muraenidae; genus Gymnothorax; species Gymnothorax javanicus. Next base: position 123,435,790 of record CM056193.1, on the reverse strand, counting down.
ATGCATTAGATTCTGAATACGATTCCAGTTCCTCATCAGTTTTTCATCCTCACAGTCTTGCACAGCCGCATCCAACAGGGGGGCTGCCGCTGCTTGTCTAAGTTCCCAATCATCATCATCTGAACTTAATTCTGACTCGCTGTGCCCCACCGAAGTTCCCAAACCAAGGGCTGCAATTCGCCTTTTCATTGCCTCATTTGATAGCTTTTGCTGTGACATTTTTTTTCTTCATTAATCTTAACTTTTGAACAATTGCCCGATCCTTGTTTTCCCCGGACACATTCCATAACTCTCTATATGCTATCTGCGCATCCCGTAGTTGTCCTGAGTTTTGGCCACTTCCGCATATGTGACATTCAGTTTCTCCCGCAATTGACTAATTTCCTTTCGAAATTCTAAATGACTCGTGGCATGTACCATGCATTCAGCAACAGAGGCCTCCAACTCCCTGGAATTCCTCTCCAGTTTGCTTTCTAAACTCTTTATGTTATTTCGCAACTCGGGAATCTCTACGACTTTATCCTCTAGTAACTTGTTTGTTTGGACCATAGCTTCCAACTCCCTGGAATTCATCTCCAGTTTGCTTTCCAAACTCTTAATATTACTTCGCAATTCGGGAATCTCTTCGACTTTTTCCTTCAGTAACTTGATTGTTTGGATCATAGCCACCACACAATTAGCCTTTCGCGTTTTCTTATTTTTCTCAGTTGCATTGCGTTTTTCACATGCAGTCTGAAGGTATTCAACAGCATCCACATCCTGAGGTACATCATAGAAAGTCTCCTTGCAATGCTTGGCCAAATATCTTGCGGCCCACGACTTCCAATCTTTCTCAGCCATTCTTTAACTCCTCATACAATGGACAAACTTACTTTTGGTACTTGAAAATTGTCCAAGGTCTGTGTAACTTTATACAAGCCCCTGCTTAGAACACCGCACACATGCACAGTCAATTCTAACCACTTGTGTTTTAAAACATTACACAATTTTCGTAACTATTCCTCTACAATATTACTTGCAGAAATATTTCATACTCACAAATGTACGTGGTTCGTCCGTGCCCTCAAGTCCGTTTCTCCTCAGTCGGGGCCGGTGAATGGATTCCAAATGTATTCCTCTTGCCGTAAAAAAGCGAAGTCCGCTTCCCTGTAGTCCAGTATCAAAAAGAGATCCCGCCGTAATCAACCTCCCCGGTTGTTTTTTTTTTTTTTTTTTTTTTTTTTTTTTTTTGAAAAACTGAACAAGAACGACGAATTTGGGCTGGCTCGCCAATAATGTGGGCTCTTAAAGAGTCCGCTGTATTCCTCCGTACTCTTGTAAGTAGAAAAATAAATGCAGGCACGTCTTAGTTGCAAAATGGATAGTTTAATAGAGTAGAGGAACTAGTGGGTCTGTTCCCCAAGTACAGATCAACAAAAACCAACAACTGAGGGAAAATGTGAACACTTATAGCTGAAAGTTCAAAGGATGCAGAGGAACAAATGGTAATTTGCCTAAAGTGATAGGAGGTGGGGGAGAGACAAACAAGGTGAGGGGGGGTGGGGTGTGGGCTGAGGGGTGATGAGGTTAACACACAAAGGAAATGATCAAGGAATTATATACAAGAAGCATTGGGGCCAGACAAGGCTGTGTATTGGCCCTCCACAATGTGCAAAACTTCAGAGGGCCTATCTGCTATTGGCACCCATGTTTTCCAACAGGTAAGACGTTTAAAGAATTAGACTGAAAATTGTCAGCACATCTGAATTAAATAACACGTACAGTAAAGCGTTTTACTGGATCATTCCCTGCACGATTCTAGAGATATTTAATGTTTGCGGACAACAAATTGGGCTACGATACTAGCTAGGTACTGTTAGCGACAGTTACTACTGCTAACCATGAGCAGCAGCATACTTGTAAACTCAGTCATGTCAGTGCCATTTCATCCAAAGACGCGAAATTAGAGGGGAAAAATGCTTCTTAAACGTGGCTTTTTTTTTTTTTTTTTTTTGGGGGGTGGGGGGAGTGAAATGTTGGAGAAGTAACGTAAATATACCATCAGACTCGTTATAGCAGTGAATGTGGTGAAGTGAGATTTTCTTTGAGAACAAAGTAGCTAATATTAGCTGGTATAATAAAGTTAACGTTACAGAATAAAGACGAGCCATTGTTTGCTGTGATACATCACTATTAAAATTGATTGTGGGAGCCGCCTTTTTTTAACTTCTCTACAGTAAACTTAGACATGATCTCTGAGTGTTTTAGGATTTGATTCTGTTGACATTACCTGTCAATATTATGTCGCTGCTCAGCTAATTTTGGATTGATGATTAAGGGAGAGGGAGGCTGGAGGACCAAATAGAAGATTGAAAACAACGTATTGGCCAAATAGCCTTCTATGCTTAATTTTCCAAAATGTTTGGCTTAAGTGGGGAATCATAGGCTACTGAATACTAAAAATATTGAGCTGTACTGTATTTCTTGTCTGAAAGATTGCAAAGAACATGATCCAACTTTATGCTAATTCCTGTCACATCTATATCTGATGCCACTTGCCATACTTAAACATCAGCAGCAAAAGCTGTTGATCACAGCTACTTGAGTTCCAAAACCTAAGTAGGGAAACAAAGACCACACCTCATCTCTCAGCACAATTTCCCATCCAAGCCTATATAGGTGTGTCTAACCCTTTCTCTTGTCTTTCTCTCCCCCCCCCTCTCTTTCAGCTGAAGAGCTGCAGGCGATTCAATAAAAGTGGTTGGCACTGTTGCCTCACAGCAAGAAGGTCGTGGGTTTGATCCCGGCCTGGGGCCTTTCAGTGTGGAGTTTGCATGTTCTACCCGTGTTCGCGTGGGTTTTCTCCGGGTACTCCGGTTTCCCCCACCCACAAAAACATGCATCATAAGAACACTCCAACCAGTACCCCCGAACAAGGCACTGGCTTTAGCACTGGAGTTGGTCCCCGGGTGTTGCTCTGTGGCTGCCCACTGCTCCTAACTATAGGATGGGTCAAATGCAGAGGACAAATTACCCCACGGGGTTCAGTAAAGTGAATCTTACATCTTACAATGACAGAGGACACTCACCCTACACCCTGAGTCTTAACTCCCTAAGCTGTGCAAGCCTTTCCCTGTTCTTTACTTTTAACAAACGACAAGCTTCCAAATCGTGTGGCCTTTGGTTGTGAAAGTGCAGTGTTTGAATGCGATCACCTCACATTTTTATTGTAATTTTTAATGTTTTTCTCCTGAATTGAGCCAACAATTTATTTTTTTTTCTCTTTCACGAATCACGGTGAAAGCCATTATCCACAAATGGAGAGAACTTGGAACAGTGGTGAACCTTCCCAGGAGCGGCCGGCCTACCAGAATTACCAAAAGTGCATCGACGACTCACCCAGGAGGTCACAAAAGAACCCAGAACAACATCTAAAGAACTGCAGGCCTCACTTGCCTCATTTAAAGTCAGTATTCATGATTCAACACTTAGAAAGAGACTGGGCAAAAATGGCATTCCGTGGGAGGGTTCCAAGGCGAAAACTACTGCTGACCAAAAAGAACACAAGGGCTCGTCTCACATTTGCCAAAATACATCTTGATGATCCCCAAGACTTATGGGAAAATATTCTGTGGACTGACAAGACAAAAGTTGTTTTTGGAAGGTGTGCATCCCGTTACATCAGGCGTAAAACTAACATATCATTTCATAAGAAGAACATCATACCAAAAGTCAAATATGGTGGTGGTAGTGAGATGGTTTGGGGCTGCTTTGCTGCTTCAGGATCTGGATGACTTGTGATTAATGGAACTATGAATTCTGCTCTCTACCGGAAAATCCTGAAGGAGAATGTCCAACCATCAGTTGGTGACCTCAAGCTCAAGCGCACTTGGGTTAAGCAGCAGGACAATGATCTGAAACACATTAGCAAGTCCACCTCTAAATGGCTTAAAAAAAAACAAATTGAAGGTTTTGGAGCGGCCTAAGCAAAGTCCGGACTTAAATCCGATTGTGATGCTGTGGCATGACCTTAAACAGGCCGTTCATGCTCAAAAACCCTCCAATGTGGCTGAGTTAAAACATTCTGCAAAGAAGAGAGGGCCACAATTCCTCCACAGCAATGTGAAAGACTCATTGCCAGTTAGCACAAACACTTGCTTGCAGTTGTTGTCGCAGAGGGTGGCACAACCAGTTATTAGGTTTAGGGGACAATTTCTTTTTCGCACCAGGCCAGGTAGGTTTGGATAGCTTTTTCCCCTTAATAAATTAAATCATCATATAAAAACTGCATTTTGTATTTACTCGGGTTGCCTTTGTCTAATATTAAAATTTATTTGCTGATCTGAAACATCTGTGTGACAAATATGCAAAAAAAAAAAAAAAGGGGGGACACTGTAAGTGCAAAATAAAAAGATATAAATAAAATGTATGTGTATAACGAGACAAATTTGTGTTTTAATGTGTCTTGTTATGTCTGGATGTATAGTGTTTAATGAGCCCTTCCTTAAAATATTACTGTACATGCAAGCCTAGATAAGTTTATACCTTCTGCATGCAAAAAGTTAATGAAAAAGTTGTTTTGAACTAATCACTAAACACCAATACATAAGTGCAGATGTACATTAAAATGATGAACACATAAATTGTAATTATTTCCAGTGGATTTTCTAAGATGCTACACTGAACATTATGCTGCTTTTAATGATGCAGGGACAAATTGTGCTGTTAGTTAATACTCATTGATAGTTATCTGTCAGTCCTCCGTCCTTTCTGAAAGTCATGAAGTTTATATAAGTCATTATTGAATTGATAACGTAGATCCTCCATTTTCATGGGATTATTAAAACCCCAAACAAATAAAGAAATGGTAGAAAATTAAACTGAAACGTTCCTTCCCCTCCCTCTGCAAAGCAATCGACAACAGGTACGGTACACGCTCTTTAAAATGACGAAAACTCGTTTTAGTCATTTTAATTATTTTAATAACTCGAAGGCACTAAAACCATGACGCTATTTATTGACAAGTAATTACCGAGGATCGCGGGAACGAGATTTTACGAGATTTCAGTCGCACAGCGTACTTGAACTACTCCGGATCTAGCTTCACCCATATCCAAAGGCTGGCTCGAGGAAAGAAAATAAAAGAAGAGACAGAAAGAGGTGAGCAGAGTGTCGTTTTTAACTTGTCTTGATTTTCTTGCCTGTATAAAAACAAGCTGATTCTGGCTACCATCCCATTGAATGTTGCAGGTCAACAGCAATACTGACCGACACCCCAGTAAAAGATGCCTTGGAGGAGGAGACTCGGCAGAGGGGCCAGAAGAAACAGTCCTCTTCAAAACGCCCAACGCCCAACAAGACGTTAAGCGGATACACTGCAACCACAGTTTCTCGGGGCAATGAGGAGGAATGTCTTGTTTGTAGGGAGACATTTTCCTCATCTTTGCCTGGAGAAGTGTGGGTGCAGTGCATCTTGTCTGCTGTGGTCACATGAGGCATGCACTGAGGGTGCAGCTCATATCTGTCACAACTGTGAAAATGTTTAAAACAAATGTGATTGTTTTTACTTCTGTTAATGTCATTTTTATGATTTGAATTGAGTAAATGAGTGCATTGTATATTTACAATTGCATGTTAGCAAAGACATTGTTTGATTTTTTTTCTTTCAAATGAAAAATGACAGTAATTCAAAAGATTCCACTTAATTTGATCAGGTTACTTTTGTCCCGCCCGTGCGCTACTTTCATCTCGACTGGAGGGGTCGAAAGTAGCAATCATAACTTCCATTGACGACAAACTATGCGAAGTCAATATATATTGGGATGATTTAGCACCTGATATTGACAGAGCACACACAAAAGTAGTTAATCGCTCCAAATTTTTTTCGGTCTATAATGTTATCTTTTAAAATGGCGTTTATGTGAAATGTTACTTTTGTACCAGCTCTCCCCTACTGTCGCACCTCTGTTTCTCTGGTTCTGACCCCGGCCTGTCAAGTCGACTTTGTTTATGGATTTCGTTTTATGGCTTGGAAATTCTTGTGTCTAATGGTCTTGACCTGGCATTCAATAAAGGCATACTTTTTTGGATTTCCCTCTCGCTTGTGGTTCCTGAACGCACCGTCACAGTGAGTGATTCCTTTGATCAAAGGTATTATCGTACAAAAACAAAATTTTATGTTGTACTGCTGATGTAGGCCTAGTGATTCCTACTGCCTCTCGCTTTAAATGTCAAAGTTCCGGTGCACCGGTAATTTGTGCATCCTGCCGTGCAGTGCCCACTGCGCATGCAAGGAGCAGCTGGGTGAAAGCTAAACAATGTCACAAAATACATATCCTTCAGGAGCAGACAAAAGAGAAAAACGCCACGATAAACAAATGTTTGCATGTCTTGGTAATGCATGTTTCCTCAAGTTAGGAAAGTCCCTAAATATCCTTAACATTTTTTTTTGCAACTGGTTGCGTGTAGCCGTTAATAGCAAATTAGCTAGCTAGTTAAAAACTAGAGACATCTCTCTTAACTGGCAGGCAGAGGTGTATGGTAACGAAGTACATGTGCCGTTACAGTATAAGTTTTTTTTTTTTTTTTTTTTTTTTTTTTGTACTTTACTGGGTTTTTTTTTTTTTTTTTTAACCGGGACTTTTACTCTACTACATTTAAAAGACGTATACTTTTACTTCGTTACTTTGACACTGGCCACTTTGATACTCGTTACAAATTTAAAATGAATAATTCATTTAAGGATTATCTGGATTTGGCGTGTTCGAGAAGAACAACGGTGCTCGGCAGAGTATCTTTGCAGATAAGTCCGTCAGCGGACATGATCTGCAAATTTATGCACGCAGTTACAACATTCTATCACTAGATGGCACCCCCGGATCAGTTATTGAATATTCACAAGCAAGCCGGGCTTATTTAATACAGTTTTTGTACATTTGAGGTTATTTTTATATCAGTGATTTTATTTCTTGTTGCACTTTATTGTTCTTGCACTACAAATTATTTTTGCACATTGCTGTCGCAGTTTTTTGAAACCAAAAATAATAAACCAGAAGACACTTTTACGGTAAATGCATTGTCTACTGGTTTATTTTTGTTACTTTTAGTAGGCCTAGATGATTCAGTATCCCACTTAGTGCTTTATCACTCGCAATGTTGTGTAAATCGACCCCAGTCCGCTCTTGTAGCTGAATGTGCTCCCTTTTTTGAGATTAAAAACCATACATGGGTAAAGACATGTCAGGCTGACAATAGGATAATGTAAACAACACTGCCAGAGCTGCATAGTTGCAGCAGTGCAACACTGCTGCAATGAGTTTATAATAGGTGTATTAATGATCAATAATCAATATTATTGGCAGAAATAGAGGGTCCCAAAATCAAATTTTGCTTAGGGCCCCATGGAGGCTTGGGCCGGCTCTGTTCTGAGGGGATGCCATTTCTTGTTCTGGCAGAATTTAAAGGTACCCTATTCGTTCCTTAACTTCTACCCTTTTTTGCATAATTTGCTGGACTGTTCCAATCAAAAGTTTTGTTTTAATGTCATCCTCGACCCCTAACAAGGATAAACTCCGAAGGAAAGCAATCACTCGATCGTTACGACCAGCCATTGTGGATGCTGTACCGCGGCCATTTCAGTGTGCCTACTACTTAATATGCATGAGCGGTCTGCATGAAAAGTCACGTCAGATTCAACTGCTAGCAAATAAATTACGTTTATGCAATAGAAATTCATTACTATAAATATGTCTGGTTACCAATATGGGACAATTTCAAGTACATTAACGATCTGAAAGTGCAAGGAAACAGGGAAATCGAGAATTTAGCACCAGGCATCAAGTTTACTTACACATCCAGCAAAAGTTTGGCCACATCTTCATCAGAAATATCTCCAAACCTGGCTTTAAAAGTTTGCCAGTGATCACTTTGGCCTTTTCTATTTATCCTGGCATTCAATCAATCTTCTTTCTGGCCTTTTCTTGCTCTTTTACGGGTCGAATCAGTTTGATATTTCTTTGGCCGCGGCATGTTGCTGTTGGCAAACTTCTCTTCCTTTTTGCGTCCACCGTGCACATCCGCTTTCGTGTGACATCATTTTTGCATACTCATGAATACTAATGAGGTAATTCAAATGGCGCAGGGTGTTTTTACAGGTCGCAAAAACTATTTTCACATTCAATATTTGGGGGGTTGCAAGCGTTCTCGGAGAAAACATTTATTTATTCCCGTTTGTTGTGGTCATATCTATGAAATTATATTTTTTTAAAAATGGAAGAGATTGGTTACCTTTCAGTTACTTGGACTATTTCAATTAGGATCTTGTATGTTGTTCATTTAAAAAAAAGTTGAATTATTAATCCTATTAGAGTGCTGTTAATCTTACACTGAAAAGGTGAATTACTCAGGGTATTCCTACTAGAATCCTGTTTGTCATTCATTCTGAATTTAAACTACCCTGATTTTCCCTAATTAGAGGCTTTATTTTTTTTAAATTCAGAAGTCAGTCCACTCGGGATAATATTAATTTTATCTGCATAAGTTAGTATAAATCTATGATTTCTTATACAGGTAGCTAACTAGACTATTTCATAAGGGACACTGCCTTGAAAAACCTAGTCTAGTTAGAGATACTAGAGTTTACAAACATTAAAAGTACCATTATTCTTTATTTTATTTGTCCTTGTTTATCTTTACTTTATTTTATCTTTCATTTTCATGTCTTCTTTAATGTGTAACTTTTCACCGAATAGCTTGAATACTAGAGGTCTTCAGAATAAGATTAAAAGAAAAGCAATATTTTTATTCTGTAAGGGACTAAAAGCACATGTTACATTCCTTCAAGAAACTTATTCAAGTGAAAATGATGTCAAATTTTGGTACAACCAATGGGGAGATAAAATGATATGCAGTCATGGTTTTTCCCAAGCTGATGGAGTTGCTATTTTATTTAGTAATTGCCCAGGAATTGTCATATCCTACAAAAGTGATGGAAATGGTCATTGGATTGTGATAGCTATGAAAATAGATGACTCATTTTTTTATCCTTTGCCACCTCTATGGTTATCACAACTGCTCACAGAAAAAGAATTTGACATCAGTTATTAGCGCTGTGATTATTGAGATGAAAATTCTTTATCTCACCGATAATATTATGGTCAGTGGAGACTTTAATATGACCTCAGATGAATGGAAGGATAGGTACTCATCAAGATATAACATTCATCACTTCAGCAACACCATAGCGGATTTTGTAACATACTGAGCTTAGAGGATACATGGAGACTTAAAAACCCTGAGACATCACAATACTCCTGATTTAAACCAGAAAGAACATTTAAGTCTAGAATTGGTTTCTTTCGTACAACTCATCAAATTTTGTCTCTGATTTATCAATGGATATTGCCCATTGAAAGACCATATAGTGTAATCCATCTGGAGCTCAAGGTAATTAATATCAACAGGAATGACAAAGGTTTCTGGAAATAGAACTCTACTCTGTTGGAAGATGAGGAGTACTGCCAGAACATCAGAGCAATGCTGAGTGATACCTTAAATAACCTTGAAATTCAGTCTAATGGCAAGAAATGGGAATTCTTTAAAGGTCCCCTATTATGCTGATCCTTCTTTTAATACATACATATATTGTTATAATGTTGGATGTCCATACTCAAGCTCCGCAAAGTTTCGAAACATAAGATACAGGGGTTTTGTCGTAATCCAAGAATGTGATTTCCTGTGTAGGCGCCGTGCAACTAAGCCAAGGAGGGTCCTAGTTGAGGCGGAAGGTCTCGTCACGTTTACCTAGGCTGCAGGGGAAAATAAAGACTTAACGGTCTCCATTCTATAAAAGGGGTCCAGCTACAGCGTCAGCGCTAGACCACTGCCTCAGGTCAAACATGATGACATCACCCTACGTCCTGCTTTTAACTGGCCTGAAATGTGTCTAGCAGATACTGCAATCCTTAAATCGTGGCGGTTACAATTAGCCCATGCGTTTGCACGAATACGATCTGACTCCAATTTATGAATTTAGAGCTCTGTTGTGCATCAGACTCATAACTGGTCTATACCCTCAGTCCGCTGGACTAAAACATCTGTACAGCCCAATTCGGTGGAGAACTCAGAGGCTGGCGGTCCCATTGTGCCCAGTGGTTTGAACATATAAAGTATGACTAGGGACCACCAAGGACCGGAACATATTCGTCAGGGACTTCTAAGTTTGAAATACAAAGAAAGGCGTTCAGGGACTGTTTTTCAGAATAACGCAAAATACAAAAAAGAAGGCGTCCAGGGACTCTTGAGTTTAACAAAATATTCTCAAAGTCACTCAAAATAACACCAATCGCAGCATGGAAAACCACCGTGTACCTAGCAGGGAGGCCTGGTGATCAGGCAGGCCTCATAGCCCTACATTATACCCCTCGGGTTACATGAACTCCGAGCTGTAAAGATATAAGTTAGTTAGAGTCAGAAACACACAACAGAATACAATCAAAAATTTATTTTGCCAGGCAGGCAAAAGCTTAAATCCGAAAACCAAATTACATTGTTGCATGAAATTTGAAGAAATAATTAAATCATACCTGGCGCGACTCGCAAGTACACGTATACACAAAGTGTACAATGTGGGCAGGATGAATACAAGCTTCCAAAAAGATGTTTCTCCATCCTTTATGCCATAACTCCATAAGGGTTTTCTATGGCGGGGTCATAAATTATTTGGGTAGCCGAATCAGGAATGCGATCCCTCCCTGGAGGAAATTTGGGCAGGGACATTGCCAGAGGGGAAATTTCCACAAGTATGTTCTTTTCACCGTTATTAAATGAGGGTTTGGCACAATTCTAATCCATTCAAAATATGCCCCATGCGATTGCGGAAATTTAGCAGAGTAGAATGATACCAAACACGATATGCTTGCACCACGGTTTGCCATGATTCGTCCGGTACAATACAGAATTACAAGGATAATCTGTATTAATGCTATCAATCAGCTCTTTTCATACAATATAACGGAAATACATGTTATATTTGTAATATTATGGGTGACATTAGTATTCAAAATCAGTGGAAAAAAGTCCTTGAAAATTCGTAAATGGGAAGCAATGCAAATTATTTCGCTGGTGTAGTCTCTGAAAATCCAATTGATGGTACTATGGAATTGTCCGACACAGACCAAAGTTTCATAAGCTGTTTTTAGGTGAATCAGGGGACACCAGGCACTGACCATTAACCCAGAGGTCTGTGACCGCTCCAGCCATGGCCCGATAAAGTTGGGTGCCTTTTCGGTCATAAAAACCCTGATCAATATTCTCCCGCGAACCAGAAATTCCTCAGCCAGGTGCTGGTGTCATGAAGATAATGGGGGTAAGTTTACTTGAGTCATGCATACGTGAGAATGCACACAAGTCCTGCATGTAGTTCTCTCTGCATTCCATTGCTGCTTACACCTGAACATGATTTCCTCTCTGAACAGCTCGTCCCGAGATCTCCACAAGATTTTGGCAAAACCTGACGTCAGGTTGTTGCGTCCAATCAGGACAGACCTGGGCAGAGCCAATCACGGCGCTGGACCTGCCCAACCCGGAATCTATTCTATCAGACACAAATGAGCACAAATCATTTAATGTGCAGTTCTATCAGCATGTCTCCCAAAGCTGTTCATATGTGGGTTTTTTTTGGATGCAAAAAAAAAGCACAAGCATTGTCTCTTCCAAAAGACGATTCCACAAGAAATCATTGGGTACCTTTTTTGCTTGCCAGCGGCAAACAGCCACACTCAAAGGGAATGTTAGCTGTTTGTGCTTAGCATTTCACCGAAGACAGCTTTGTCAATAAACAACTCTGTTGGTAGGGATTCCTCTAACCTTGCAACATCTGATTTTGCTAAGCACTATAGTCAGATTATGAAGGATAATGGTGACTTGGACGTAGACCAGCAGGATATAAGTAATGTAGTGAGGAAAAAGTTTCTGATGAATTGTAATACACCTTTGTTCTCTGATGGTGTAGTTGATCCTCAGCAGGTCTTTGAGGGTATTAAGATGTTTAAACGAGGTAAATCCCCTGGTGTGGATCAGGTCACTGCTGACCATCTTCAGTTTGGGCTGAATAATGCTTTGTGTCGTATTCTTGGTCATCTTTTTACTGTTATCTTGGCACGTAGTTAGTGAAGATACGACTGTTGGAACCATCGTGCCCATCTTAAAGAAGCCTTCACTGAGCTCAAATGACCCGGCTAACTATAGGCCAGTTACTGTCAGCACAACATACAGTATTCAAAGTTGTTGGAAATTTTACTACTCCCTGAGGGTGATCTGAGGAGCAACACACAGTTTGGTTTTAGGGAAGGCTTAGGTGGTGACATGGCTTGCTCGTTAATTAATGACATTGCCATGTATTTAATCTAAGAGAAGTCCAGTTTTTGCATGTGGGATAGATGCCGCTAAATGCTTCAACAGGATTTGGCACGATGGTCTTTTCTATAAATTATTGCCTAGAATCCCCTTGGTATATTGGTTACTTTTGTATGACTGGTATGCAAAGCTAAAGGTACGTATAAAGTGGAAAGGGGAGTACAGTGAATATTTTGCAGTAACCATAGGTATTAGGCAAGGGAGTATCTTGTCTCCAATATTTTTGTACCACGTTTATTGACGACCTGTTGTGTTTACTGTCTGAGAGTGACCTTAGCCTGAGAATTGGGAATCCAATATTGAACAACATAGCATACGCTGACGATATTACGTTACTGGCGGCCACTGTTCCCAGTCTTCAAGGTTTGATAGATATTTGTGATACCTATTCCAAGAAGTGGTGTTTTGCATTCGGCATTGCCAAAACCAAATGTATAACATTTGGTTAGGACAACTTATGTTTCGCCTTTGTGGAATTTGGGTGGTAATGCAATCTGTAATACTGACAGTATAGACGTACTTGGAGTGAGGTTTCGTGGTGATGGCTCAGGGCATGTTGGTAACAGAATTTAAGCAGCAAGATACAGGGCGTTCAGTCTGTTAAATGTTGGTTTTTCTTTTTCTGGTTTGGCAGTGGATGTAAAAGTTTATTTGTGGAAAACTGCAATCTGTCCCATTGCGGTATTTAGTCACCACTGCTTGAATCTGAGTAATTATGACAATTATGCATTAGACAAATTTCAATTGGACAATATTAAGCGTATCCTTGGTTTTCCGAGGAAAAGTCATCAAAACTCCTACAAGCGGTGGGGTTGAAGTCTATCTCTAACATTGTTGGTGAGCAACGTGCCCCACTTTTGAGACAAATATTTTACCATGATTAACCTGCTAGGTCACTGAATACCTTTCTTTTATCAAAATGTATGTGTGATCGTGGAAATATAGTTTATGGTACATTGGTTGGTTCTATCGTAAATGACTGTGCCTGTCCACTCCAGGTTGTTTTTGACCCGCAGTTCTCCTCTACGGTAAATGATGATGCTGATGGGGTGGTTGCCTCCCTTCAGCGTTGGTTTTTCATGAGAATTTTAGCCACCCCGACTCACAAGAGTGCAAACTTGCCAAGCTTCTTATAAAAGCCTTCTAGTCCGAGGTTTTTCCATGAAATGTTTTAGGCCTATATCAGCTAGTTTTTAATTGTTTTACCTTTCTGATTTTATATGTATTGTATTCTTATCATGTGTCATGATTCTATGTAAGATTTGAATCATTGCATTTCTCCTTTCTAGGAGGTTTTAATAAATAAATAATAAATAAATAAATAAATAAATGAATAAGGATACAATTCGATGCTGGATATGCGTCTCAGCTGCTTCTCAAACCTGGGGCAGTTGCTACGATCAAGAGCTTGGAGCCACAAGCTGTAAGTAACGATATAACAGCAAATAATGTCAGTAAAGCTAGCGTTTTACAGGTGGCTAGCAGGACCGCTAACGATTGTTAGCACTAACAACTGGCCTCAAACGCAGGCTTTGGTGAAATATCTGAAGATAAAGCCTGGATCGGTACCAACTGTCCGTGACACAACGACAGACGCAGAAGCTGTAAGTTTTACCATTTTTTGTTGCTTTACTGCATGTGCCTACCTAATGTGATAGCCTGTTGAATGTGGCTGTAGCACTGAAAACCCGCCCCGAACTTTTCACCTGGCCTGGCTGCTGTGCTATTAACGTAACGTTAAGTGCCTGTAATAGCTCATATATAGAGACTGTACCATGGACTGTACAGTCACTGTAAGTGAACGGTAACAGCATCGTTGCAATTCGTAGGCTCGTTAATGCAGTCTATGGGTAAATAGATCCCCGCTGCCATCTGTTTCGCAATTTATGTCCTACTTTACTCACCAGCTCTGTCTTGTCACTGAATCTTGTTTAACAAGCTAGCTACATTACTATATTACTACATTAGCTAATGCAGGCAACAGATTTTTGGAATTTCTCGACCATATAGCCGCAGCCAGTGTTCTCAATTGTAACTTAGCCCATCTTGCGAGTGGCAAGCATTTTAACGCCGACTTTCGTTGAATTTTCTAAATCACATTCCACTGGGAAAGTGTCATTTCGTATGTGCATTTAATTAGCCAAGTAATTGGTTGAACTTATAACTTTTCTTCAAGTTAGAACGGTATTTCGAATTTTGAATAAAAATGAAAAGCCTTTCTAACCACGTTGTTAGCTAGGTGTATTTAAAAGTTGCACATCTTAACAATGTTTTATTTTTTTAAATATGAGTAACATAATTTCATCAATGCAATTGAATATAACCATAACTTGGGAAAGCATTCTGTGTTGGCAAAGTTAGCGATGCAACCCCCCTCCACTTTCCTCATGAGGGCTCAATATAGTTGAATGAGCAGTTAGTCATTGTTTTAATTTTTATCCTCATTTTTGGACAATGAAATGGATTCAGCCATTTTGACTTTCTCCTCAGAGGCCAAGAGCATGTACAAATACCACAGGAATATCTGGAAATCGATGACTGTTGTGATTTCCGCGTAAGTCTGCAGAATTTCATAAACAAACTCAAGTTTATAACATTGTTATAAACATTGTTATAACATCTTCCAGTATTTTCTAATATAAAAGCACAATGCAACCTGGTAAAATTTAGAAAAATAAAATGAAAATATTAGATGTGTTAAATTACATAAAAGCCAGCACAAGTGTTAAATTGAAAGATGACTTGCATTTTAGAGTTAATAAGGCCAAAAATGTACATTCGCCGTGGGGTAACAAGCAAGGGAGACCATCGGATTCCCAGGTCCAGTGGTTTAGCTAGGGTGGCGTGGTTTGGGGACTTCTCCTCTCCTTCTTGTAGCAGCCCGTAAGAGGAAGAGCTGTGCCTCACTTCTGCAAGACGCCCATCAGGTGAACCTTTGACTTTGACTTGGTGTATGCCGGCATCTTGCTAAAGCCTGCCGCACACTGGAGCTATCTGAGCAAAAAGTTATTCGAGACTGTTTGCTCAGCAGATAGCTTGCTGTGTGCGCATAATTTTCGGTGAGTTTTCTGCCTCGCAAGGCGTTGAGGCGAAGATCAAACGTGTGATATTTTTCTCCTCTTGAGGTGAAAACTATGAGAGGCCGTTTGAGAGAGAATTCATACTTGCATTCACATGTACTATCATACTGTCACACAAACACCATCATTCTCTCATACACACACCATCATTCTCTCACGCACATGCTATTATACTCTCACACACACCATCATTCTCACACACACACCATCATTGTCACACACACACCATCATTCTCTCACGTACACACCATCAATCTCTCACGCACACACACCATCATTCTCCCTCACACACACCATCATTCTCTCACGCACACACCATCATTCTCTCACACACACACCATCAATCTCTCTCTCACACACACACACACCATCATTCTCTCACACACCATCATTCTCTCACGCACACACTATCATTGTCTCACACACACACACTATCATTCTCTCACACGCACACCATCATTCTCACGCATACACCATCATTCTCTCACATACCATCATTCTCTCACCATCATTCTCTCACGCACACACCATCATTCTCTCACGCACACACCATAAATCTCTCTCTCACACACACACACACACCATCATTCTCTCACACACACACCATCAATCTCTCTCTCACACACACACACCATCATTCTCTCACGCACACACCATCATTCTCTCACACACCATCATTCTCTCACGCACACACTATCATTGTCTCACACACACACACACACACACAATCATTCTCTCACACGCACACCATCATTCTCACGCATACACCATCATTCTCTCACGCACATACACCATCATTCTCTCACGCACACACTATCATTCTCTCACGCACACACTATCATTCTCTCACACACACACCATTATACTCTCACGCACGCACCATCATTCTCTCTCACACACACCATCATCCTCTCACGCGCATACCATTATTCTCTCACACACACACCATTATACTCTCACACAAACTTAAACTTGTTCAAGTGACAAAATGACAGTGAATGTAAAACAGAATGATAGTGTCATGGCAGACAGAAGAACCAAACGCGAGTCAGGAAATCCAGAAACCGAAGTCGTTTATTCAGGCAATGGGTCGGGAAGCCAGGGGTAGCACAGAGACGTAGTCAGGCAGGCAAGGTTCGTACACGATAATCAATAAATGAGGCAATCAAAACAAAAGGGCTAGGCAAAAGAGTAATCGGTCAGACACAGGCTAAAGTTGTACACGGGAAGCAAAAACAAGAATACTGGCACTAAGCGCAGGCAAGGGAGAAAAAGGAATGAAGATCTGACGGGAATCTGTAGTGAACTGAGACAATATATACACAAGGAAATTACTAAACTAGGCGGGGAATAGGATTTGTGGGAGTTACTAAACAATCAAATCTAATAAGCACACGAGGGAAAGACAAACCATGATCACGCATCACCATTGACAAACCAATCCTAAACATGAAAACAGACTCCAATCAGGGAGTTGCCTAAGTGCATAATAGAACGGGAGGCAGCTCGAGGTAAAACAGGTGCAGGAGATCGCAGTAATCAGCAGAGTCAGGGATAGGAACAGGAGGGCGGAGTTTACAGACTAGAGCGAATGCAAAGAGTATTAGTAAAAAATGAACAACGTGATATTTACACACCATTACATGACAGGTGAATGTTAATACACAAAATTACTCAGGATGAGTATATTAGTCTATGTTAGTAATGACATAACGTAACATGAAGTATTAGTCTTAATTAATATGTTAATACGTGAATAGCGGGAAAAACAGGAAACGAGACGTGAAGGAAGAATTTCGGAAACCACAGAAACCAACGGAAATACCCGAATAGATGCATGAACGCGGACAGGGAGGTGCATGGCTCAAATCACATGGAAGACGTACATGACGCGACTGGGGCAGACGAGGTGCAACCCTAAACACATGAATGATAAATGAAACAATAAATGATAAACATAACCAAGCCAAAAAACACAGATTATGACAGATAGTGTATGTGAATGAGCATAGGTGATTGTGTGAGAGAGTTTGATTGAAACGGAAGTTAGTTTGATGGAAACGGATGTAGCATTAAATTCTCAGTTCCTGACTGGTTATAATTAAAATCTTTGAAAATTTAGTCAGAAGCGGGATTTCACGGACATATCCCACCCTCCCGTTCGACAAGGAAGCATGGTGAAAAAACTGCATGCTCGTCGCGGGAGCAGCAAGTCTTTCCAAATCCATTTGAAACGTGAAGTGTTGCTCGTTATTCATCCCAATTCCATCCGGAAAGTGGAGTACTATAGCACCAAAGTAAAATATATCACACTATAAAATTGAAGTATAGCTCGTTATTCTTTCCAATTGCATTCGAAAAGCAGAGTATAGCACCAGAAGAGAAGTATACCTGATTGCACCAAAAGCGAAGTGTCGCTCGTCTATCATCCTAATTATTCAAAAAGTGAAATATAGCGCCAGAAGAGAAGCACAGAACATCATTCATTGCAATTCCATTCCAAAAGTGAAGTATAGTTTTAATATTGCTACTAAATGGACTGAGGGAAGAACGGGTCTCATGTTTCAATTACTTGCGAAGGCAATATCCATTTCAGAGTTTAAATAATCTATGTAATTGCGTCGCGACAAAACATCCGCATGACACGTAGGCTCATAGCCTACTAGCTATAACGAACGCAAATGGCACGAAGCTGGTTTACTCCACGACTTCGCTTTTTATGGATCTAAAGCCCCGTTAAACGCAGGGGAAAGAAACCTGCACAGCCATCCAGTCCATCTCCCGTTAAATTGTTTAATTCATTTGCCCCCCTTGAAGAATTGCAGGCAGACGAACGAGTACCGGAGAAGTCACTAATTATCGGGGATTCCATAGTTAGAAATGTAAGGTGTTCAAACCGGCTACAACAGTGAACTGTATTCCTGGCGCTCGCGTGACTGATATTGAGGCGAATCTGAAATTACTTGATCAGGGCAAACCTAAGTTCTCCAAAATTATTATCCACACTGGTACAAATGATATTCGATTACGACAATCGGAGATCACGAAGAGCAGTTTTAAGTCAGCCTGCGCCTAAGCTCTAAAGATGTCACGGTCAGTGCCTTTCTCTGGCCTGTACCTGATCTGATGTAGTGATGAAATGTACAGTAGATTAGACTCACTCAATCGCTGGTTGTCTGAGTGGTGCGCAGATAATAACGTCGGTTTCGTGGATAATTGGCGAGCTTTCTGGCGAAGACCTGGGCCCATATTCACAAAGCATCTTATCTTACCGCAAGGAGTACTCTTAAGTTGCGCTAAAACACTTTATGTAGGAGTAAAATCTTAAAAGTTATCCACAAAGCCACTGAGAGCAACTTTTAGTTAAGAAAACCGGTAACTCCTGGACTAGGAGTAGCTCTGAGATAGGTGGGAGTAAATCTCCGTTGCTATGGATGACGTCAATTCTCATGAAAGAGTCTTGGGACAATGAGCACGGTGATTGGTTGTTTGGTGACAGGTCGGCCCATTGAAAAAAATATCCCACATACAACCCATGGAAGAAAAAATGAGGAAATAGTCCAAGCGACTGGTTTGTCCCATAAAATAATAACATGTTGAGCACTCCTGAAAATGCACTATGCGCAGTCCCCACATATCACGCTCCAGGCAAATAAACATACATAGGAAAGAGATAGTTGTAAAAAAGCCAATAGCATAAAACGAGTCAATAATAAAACGCGTCATTTGCCCCAATCATTAGCAACTTATTACCCAATGAGAATATGATGCGATCGTCTAAATGTCGGGCTGTTCAAGTTTGTTTGCCCTAAACTGTCATGGATGGAAGTTCAAAAAGGATGCGAACGCCCAACTGGAGCCACGACCAGTTACTGCTGCTGGCCCAGTTGGTGCTGGAGCGAAAGCATGTTATCAAAGGGAAATTTGGCTCGGGGGTGAACAGCAAATCCAAGCGGGATGCGTGGGATTGTATCAGCCTACAGATCAATGCTGCATTCCCCTCGTGTCTCGGCGGACGACTGCGAGAAGCGGTGGTCGCAGGGGAGGTCCGAGATTGCAGCGTATAAACGGGCTATCGTTCAAACAGGAAAGCATACTAAGCTTGGTTTGTAATTTATAGCCTACAATTTAAATATGCATACAAAATATGACATAGGCTGGTATTATTATTATGATCATAAATGTAACCCTCGCTCAATAGCCTAATAGAATAATTCATGCATAGCAGGAGGAGGTACAGTACCAGAGCCACTGTCCCCAAGCAAGTGGCATCCCAAAGGCACATAATGCCTGTCAAATAATTGGTGTAAGCCGCTTTCCATTAAAATGCGAGTCGTGTGTGGATCCTGGCCATTTCGCAACAATGTCCAAAATATTGTATTCGGCATCAAATACTATCTGGGTGTTGATGGAATGAACTTTTTTTCTATTTACAAATACCTCTTCATCTTGGGTTGTAGAAATAATTCGAATATGGGTTTTGTCAATAGCACCGATGATACCAGGCATACCTGAGATGAGCATGAATTCAAGTTTGATTCTGTGTTGTTGGCAAATGTCCATTGGAAACCAGATAAACTGTCGGATGACATGAGGTTCACAGAGAGCATTGATTGTTTGTTGAATTGAGCCACTGACAGATGATTGTGAAATCCCTAAATTGTCCGCGTTGCAAAGTTTCATTTTTCCGGTGGCTAAGTAACGAAGAGTTGTGTAACATTTTATTTCGGGGCTTATTTGGTTGTTTCTCATGGTTGGAGACGTAATTGTCTCCCTCACCAAGTCAACAACAAATAAAATCCCTTCTCGGTCGATCCGATATCTTTTCAACAACTGCGCATCATTCAGAATTTCCAAGTCATTCCGTCTTTCAACAGCAGCAGCCATTTTCCGATTCTTTGTGAATAACACTTAGTAAAAATAATTAGGAGTCCTAAATTTACGACTGACACGCCCATTTTTTTAGGAGTTTCTCATAAATCCAGCAGTTAGGACCTACTTTTAGCGCTAAGATGCTTTGTGAATAAGGGCCCTGGTCTTTTGAGGAGGGACGGTGTTCACCCATCTCGAGAGGGCACTGCCCTTCTGTCAAAAAATCTGGCCTACGACTTAAATTATTGTAGTTGACTGTCGAGAGCTTAATCTAAATTACTGACATTCAGCATTGATAAACCGTTGATTAGGTCAAACCATAGAGATTGTGTCTGTTCCCTGAATCCCAATGAAATTAAGAAGGAAGAATCGCGTAGTACATCACAACAAGGCAACATTGTCACCAATATCCCCCGCCACGGTAAGAATGGCCATAACTCCGTAAAAATAAATTTCTCAGAATCAATTGTCGAACTCATGAAATAGGGTCATTAGTACTGGCCACACAAAAAAATTTCAGCCACGTAAGTGCAATAGTTGCCGAGAGAACCTGTCTCCATTGCAACACCCATACACTTAAGTCCACAAGCAGAGTCAAGGGCCATAAGTCTGTAAAAATAAATTTCTCGGAATCAATTGTCGAACTTGTTCAGTAGGGTCATCAGTACTGGCTACATACAAAATTTTATTCACGTATGTGCTGTAGTTTCCGAGAAAACTTTTCCCCATTGAACCCGGACGGACGGACGGAATGACGGACAAATGACGGCTGGAATGACGGACGGACGGACAAGCTCCATTCCAATATCCCCCAATCCACTTTGTGGCGGGGGATAATAAAAATTTGATTTGCATCAACACTAACTGTATCAATCTATCTATAAATAAATATTCTTCTCTCAAAATTAGCCTATTAAATATTAGATCCTTGAACTCTAAAGCAGCCCCTGTGAACGAATTAATCTCTGATTGTTCTCTTGATGTACTGTGTCTCACAGACACATGGCTGAGACCAGATGAAAACTTTTCTTTGAATGAAGCATCTCCACCTGGTTTTATATACACTCAAAACCCCCGCCTGGGCTGGAGAGGTGGGGGTGTTGCTGCTATTTATAGTGACTCCATTCACTCAGTGCCAAAACTACAGTATAAATTTCATATATTTGAGGTTCTAATGATGAACTGTTCAGTGCTGGATGTAGATGTGAGCCCTGTCCCTGATCGGCCTTTAGCCCTGGTGACAGTCTACAGGCCCCCTGGCCTTTACTCTGCCTTTATTCAAGATTTTTCAGAATTCCTTTCAGACTTAGTTTTAAGCTATGATAGTATAGTTATATTGGGCGACTTTAACCTGCACTTTGAGAGGGCAGATGATTATCTAACATCTGCTTTGACTAACATTTTGGAGTCAGTCGGCTTTACTCAGAGTGTTGTTGGCCCAACTCATTTTCATGGTCATACTTTAGACTTGATCTTAAACTTTGGCATTATTATTGGGCAGGTCAAGATTCATTCACATAATCCCAGTTTGTCTGACCATTTTCTTATCACATTCTGTTTACAATTGACCCACCCTGTATCGTTTGAAACTAGGATGTACACTGGACGTACTTTTACTGCAACAACTTCTACAAAATTCATTGAGGCTTTCCCATCTTATTTTGAGCATCCAGTCAGCCCCCTCTGCATTGACGATACAGCAGAAAAGTTTGCAGATGCTCTCCGTAGTACCCTTAATGTAGTCGCACCACTGAAATATAAAAAGGTTACTTAGAAGAAGAGGCCAGCCCCATGGTACACTGACCAGACACGGACTCTAAAGAAAAAAATCTTGTCAACTAGAACGCAAATGGCGCTCCACTAAACTCCAGGTATTCCATGGTGCTTGGAAAGAGGGCCTTGTTGCATATAAGTGTCATGGTTTGTGAGGCGTGCGTGTGTTTTGGACTTTTCTTCGTGGCTCTTGTCCCAGGACGAGATCGAATTCCTTTTCAATCGGATTCTTTTCCCAGCTGGCTGATTGAACTGGGGCGGCGCTTCCCCGGACTCTATATAAGCTGGAAGTCCGCCACGCCTCCTTTGCTAGACTGTCTGTTTGTAGCTAAACACTATATTTTTTTTTCCCTTTTCTACTTTCGTTCTCTCTCACGTTGCTTCTGTTTTTTCAGACTATTATACGTCCTTTGGAAGCACGAGTACTTTCTGGTGGTCTGTATAATTCTCTTTGTTTGTATTGTGTCCGTACTGCTTGTTCTCTCTCTGGCCGCTGCACTTGGCATCTCTATTTTACCAGCCATTACAATAAGCATGCTCTCTCTTCTGCAAGGTCCTGTTATTTTGCAAATCTCAAAACAAAACAAAGGAAAACAAAAATAATTCTCGATTTTTGTTCAAAACCGTGGCCAAGTTAACTAACTATTATGCTGCAAATAACCCTCAAATTCCAGTCTCTTGCAGGAGTTATGATTTTTTAAATTTCTTTAGTGGCAAAATTATTGGAACTGGAGAGATAGATCACTGCTTCCCTACCAGTTTGCGATGGTTTTTTGATTATATGGAGTCTTCCACAATACACAAAAACCAGTTTGGATCCCTTTCTCCTATATCTCTGAGTGAACTAGCCAAATTAGTTGCTACTTCCAAATCATCTACTTGTATCTTGGATCCCATCCCCACAAAGTTAATGAAGGAGCTCCTGCCCATCCTTGGCGGCCCAATTCTTCACATAATTAATTCTTCTCTGATTTCAGGTTTTGTTCCCACTTCATTTAAATCAAGCTGCTGCTTAAAAAACCAAATTTGGATCCCACAGTCCTAGGCAATTATAGGCCAATCTCAAACCTCCCATTTTTATCTAAGATCCTTGAAAAATGTGTCGCCCAACAGCTCTCTTCTTTCCTGCAAAGTAATGAGGTATTTGACAGTTTTCAGTCTGCCTATAGAAAGCATCATAGCACTGAAACAGCTCTCACTGTTATAGTAAATGATCTACTTCTCTCCATAAATAGTGGCTGCATCTCTGTTCTCGTCCTTCTCGATTTAAGTGCTGCCTTTGATACTATAGACCACCATATTCTTCTTCGTAGGTTAGAAAAATTAGTTGGTATTTCTGGACTTACCGTTTCATGGTTTAAGTCTTATCTGTCTGATAGATCTCAGTTCATCCGGGTAAATAACAAATGTTCAGAGTATTCCAAGGTAAACTTTGGAATACCTCAGGGATCTGTTCTGGGCACTTTGCTTTTTTCTCTATACATGCTTCCCCTTGGAAATATCATAAGTAGATATGATGTTAAATACCATTATTATGCAGACGACATGCAGCTCTATATATCCTTTAAGCCGGGTGAAAATGATCCGATAACTAGATTAGAGATGTGTCTTAAAGCTGTTAAAGCTTGGATGACGCAAAATTTTCTTTCACTAAACCCAGATAAGACTGAAATATTGGTACTGGGTCCCAAATCTCTTTGAGACTCATTCATTGAGTTTTCTCTTAACTTAGATGGCCTTTCTGTTTCTGCCAAGGCTGTTGTTAAAAACATTGGCGTGACCCTTGATTCAGAACTCTCTTTCCAGGCTCACATCAACAATATCATTCAAGTGGCTTTTTTTCCACCTCAGAAACATATCTAAACTCAGAAAAATGTTGTCCCTGCAGGACGCTGAAAAAATGGTTCACGCATTCGTGTCCTCTCGGCTGGACTTTTGTAATGTTTCACTGTCCAGTTGCACTAGGTCGGCCCTGAAACGTCTTCAATTAGTACAGAATGCTGCAGCTAGGGTTCTGACTAGGACTAAGAAATATGATCACATTAGCCCGGTGCGCAAAAATCTTCATTGGCTGCCTGTAAAATTTAGAATTGAGTACAAAATACTACTACTAACTCACAAACCTTTAAATGACTTGGTCCCGGAATATCTTCGCAGTCTTCTCATTCCTTACTCCCCGCCAAGATTACTTCGTTCACAAGGTGCTGAGTACTTGAAAACTCCAAATATATCTAGAATTACAATTGGAAGCAGAGCATTCTCTTACAAAGCGCCAATTTTATGGAACAATCTCCCAAGACAAATTCAGGCTTCAGACACACTCTCTGTCTTCAAGAGTAGGCTGAAAACTTACCTTTTTAGTGAAGCCTTTGGTTAGTTCATGACTAGCTATGTATAAACATTTATTTGGCTCTGGTGGGACTGACTACAACGTAGTTTTATGATTGGCTTCCAAAATCTTGGGAACCTGAGTTAAGTAAATCCATGTGGAACCAGTGGCACTGAGCATGCATTAACGGTACCAGTGGGGCTTGCTACAGCCTTAGCCACTGGGGAGGTCCATATGGTACTGGTGGTAGTGTGTAGCAAATCCATGTGGAACTGGTGGCACTGAGCATGCATTAACGGTGCCAGTGGGGCTTGCTACAGCCTTAGTCACTGGGGAGGTCCATATGGTACTCTGCCCTACAAAGCCTAAGTGCAGTAACTACATTTTGGGTAAAATGTGAATTACACAGCTACTGGGTCTGAGGGTATTTGGAGGTCAGGATTTATTTGGCAAGAAATTACACCATGATAAGTCAGTTAACCATAATCTATCATGAATGTGCTAACTATTCATTTGTTGGGACAGCAAACTAATTCTGAAGCCATTTTTTTGCTGTTTAAATTATTATGTAGTTACTGCACTTAGCCTTTGTAGGGCAGTACTAGTGGTAGTGTTAAGCAAATCCATGTGGAACCGGTGGCACTGAGCATGCATTAACGGTGCCAGTGGGGCGTGCTACAGCCTTAGTCACTGGGGAGGTCCATATGGTACTAGTGTTAAGAAAATCAAAGTGATCTTGCATCCTGGTGTAAGAGTAGGGCCTCTGTGCAGCAAGAAGTGGATGGAGGGGTGTTGACTGTTTCCTGACCAGTCTGCTCCTAAATTCTTATTTGGCACATGACACAGGACAGTATTTTTATTAGCATGCAGTAGTTTTATCCAGTGCCTCACCCCCCTTTTTTCTGTCTCTTTTCAAGGATCTTTCCGTTCACTACCCTGAGTCCTGGACCATCCAAGCCCTGTCCCTCACCATGAGCGCTGGCTGCTGCTGTCCTGATCTGGTCCTGATCCAGTTCTGCACCATCCTCGACATGCCACTTCCTGGAGCTACCGATGCCACTGTTTAGATGGACTTTAATGGAACTCTATTGCCATTTTATTCTATTATTACTTTATTTTGTTATTAATTAGCTAGCCCGCGGAGGATGGGCTTCCCCACTAAAGCCGGGTTCCTCCTGAGATTTCTTCCCACCGGGGAGTTTTTTCTCACCACTGTTTGAAGATTTTTCTCCCTACTGGGAGTTTTTTGCCTCATTTGCTGTGGTGGGGAATAGGCTGGGCATTGCCCTTTCATTTACTTCATCTCTCACTGTAAAGCGTCTTTGTGACAGTCTATCTGTGAAAAGCGCTAGACAAATAAATTGAATTGAATTGAATTGCCTGATGTCCTGCTGATCCACTGTGGCAGGAATGACCTCAGGAACATCAAGCCCGTGAAGCTTATCGCAGGAATCAAGCAGGACTTGCAAGATCTCTACCTGCAGTTCCCTTGGATGAAGATTATCCTCTCTGCCATCACCCTGCGATGCCGGTGGAGGTCTTCCCATCCAAAGATTGACAAAGCCCAGCATTATGTCAACAGTAATGGCCACCTTTGTTTTAACAATTGGTGGAAACATCTTGCATCGTCCTCAGATAAAGCAGAGATCCTAGCCAATTTTTGCATGAAGGAGTTCATTTTACCCCTTTGGGAGATAAATATTTTAAACATATTGCCCTTTGTCTGAAAGATTAAATCCCATGGAATGATGCTGGATTTGGATTTTCGACAACTTGTGGCCGCAATAAATGCCATAATTTCTCAGCTGTATGTGATGTTTGATGTGCTCTTTTTATTTTTATACTAAGGTTGCTGTCACACTTGTAATTGCTGTCACAGCTTTTCCTCTCCCTCTGCCTTTGTTTCCCTCTCTTTTCCTCTTCAGTCTTCTCCAAACCATTTGCTTTACCCCAGCCTTTCCACCTGATGGACTTCCTTAATTGCATTTCCCTACGGTGAATGAAGCCAAGGGGTTGTCTTTGGGTCACCCAAAAAGTTAAGGCCTCTGCATTTGTGACAGTTGATGGGTCCTGTCACTAGAAATGCCTCCTAATAAGTACGCACCCTGGCTACCTTGCCAACGAGCCTGGCTCTTTGGTGATGTGGTCAGTACGCTTGACTCTTACCCAAGAGTCTTGGGTTCAATTCCCCGCCCGGGCCCTCCCGCGGCCTGCCACATTCTGGCATAATCGGCAGGATCTGGGGGATCACAATGGAGGACAGCATGTGTAAAGCGGAGGGGGAGAGATGTGACAGTTGATGGCTCCTGTCATTAGAAATGCCTCCTAATAAGTACGCGCCCTGGCTACCTTGCCAACGAGCCTGGCTCTATGGCGATGTGGTCAGCCGGTTTGACTCTTACCCGGGAGTCTGGGGTTCAATTCCTCGCCCGGGCCCTCCTTCGGCCTGCCACACATAGCTTTAGTTTCAATAAATATTTTTATTTAACTCTCATTTGCATGCCTCGGATTTACCAGAGCAGAGGACAAAGTACATGTGAAAGAATTTCAGAGTAAATTTTTTGGCTCCACATACATGTAAAGACCTTTATTAATACATTACAAGAGGTTTTATTTACTGCCATCAAAGAAACAGTACATTGAATAACAAAGCATTTCTCAAGTGCTCCTAGTCCTCGGGCAGATGACTAGGGTCACTGTTGGAAAACTGAAGCTGTAGTTGTCTAGATGAACTGCTTTGTAATGTATTATTAAACACACAAAAATGAGGTACAGTTTATGCCATTAAAGGGATAGTTCACTTTTTTTGAAGTGGGGTTGTATGAGCTACAAATTGCCACTACTTACATTAGATGCAGTAGAAAGCTCTCTGATCTCCTTCAGGTAGCCGCAGCAGGGCATAGTGCTGGGTGGAAATTCAGGCGATACACTGTTGTGAACGGAAACACAGAAACAGCGTATTTTTGCAGCCTAAAAGAGGTCCTACCTGAAAATAATACACCATTTCAATTGTATGCTATATTTAAAAAAATTACAGCACTTTAGCTGCTCGGAAAAAAAACACAGTTGCTCTTGAACTAACCAACTGACGTATTCCTGCGCAAGGCGCATCGTAGTTCACTGCGCACTGTAGCGATCAGCTGTTTGGGTCACAGTAAAGCTGCTTGCATGAACGCGTGTCTTCACGTCTTCGCATTGACTTTGAATGTAATCTGTGTGTGAAAAATTCGTTTCGCGTCCAGTGTGCAAGCGGCTTAACTGCGGTTGCGAGGTCAGACGGCCGTTTAACTTGTGCAAATATTTCAAAAATGGTCCGCGCGTGTCGCTTTCTTGGATGTGAAAGCAAAGCTGTATCCTGGTGCACTTACAGCTTCCACCGCATTCCTCTGCGGAATATTGGACTTGTAGCTGTGGCTAGTTGCCTCAACACGGATATTGATACGCCACCCGTATCCCTAAAAGAGCTCCATGTTTGCAGTATTCATTTTTCCAAAGAGGATTTCGTTGGGCTACATTCAAGGAAATCTCAACGGTGCACGCTGAAGAGCACTGCTGTTCCCAAGCATCAGGTAAAAGAGTGAAACACCTGTGAAAAAGTCTAATGTAACATTGCAGCACAAATTGATATCGCATAGGGTCTACGCAGCCACATACTGTGTATCTGCTGTGCTGGTTATTGTAGGGATTTTTTTTTAATTTGAAACATGATTCTATGCCATTGAAATACTGTCTCTGCCGCAAACTGCTCAGAGTCTGACCCAAACAGCTGGTCGCTACTGCACGCAGTGAAGTACGATGCGCCTCGTGGAGGACTACGTCAGTTGGTTAGTTCAAGAGCAACTGTGTTTTTTTTCGAGGAGCTAAAGTGCTGTAATTTTTTTAAATATAGTGTACAATTGAAATGGTGTATTATTTTCGGGTAGGACCTCTTTTAGGCCGCGAAAATACGCTGTTTCTGTGTTTCCGTTCACAACAGTGTATCGCCTAAATTTCCACCCAGCACTATGCCCTGGTGCGGCTACCTGGAGAAGATCAGAGAGCTTTCTACTGCATCTAATGTAAGTAGTGGCAATTTGTAGCTTATACAACCCCACTTCAAAAAAAAAGTGAACTATCCCTTTAAGTGTGGAGGGCAGTGTATAAGGAAGGTTAGACTAGCAAAACAAGCACACATAAGAGAAGTCAGTGACATGTTCAATATTATTCAATCAACACTGACTTGTCCATCTCGAAGTGTAAATTTCTGTCTTACAAATAAATTGAAAGGTTTATTTGTTTTTAACCAATTATTTGGTTTTCAGAACATAATAAACAAAATCCTATTTGCAGAAAGACACAACATTTGCGGTTACACAATCACATTTTAGACTGGTTTGACCAGAGGTAGATACATTTACATATGGTTAACCAGGTGTGAGATAACAGGATTCCATTCTTTAAAGAATATGTCAGTAGACCCATGGACAGTAAATCTCATCTTCTCTAAGTTAAGAAATCTCAAGGTATCCCTGATCCACTGTTTAAATGTTGGAGGGGAAGTGCCCTTCCAATTTAATATAATTTACATTCTTGCAATAAGAGTAGTTTATGCAACACATTTTGATTGGCTGCTTGGTGAGGGTTATCATTGTGTTGAATACCAAAAAGAGCTGTGAGGGTGTTGGGCTCAAAACTTTTTCCAAATACTTCAGTAAAAAAAATTGAATATGGAACTCCAGAAACCTGAGAGCCTGGGACAGAACTAAAGTGAGAGCTAAAGTGGCTGGTGAGTATTTACATCTATCACATGAGGCATCTACTGATGAATACATTTTTGATAAACGTGATTTGGATAGATGGAGCCTATGCACCATTTTAAACTGAATTAGACAATGTTGAGCACAAATTGATGAGCTATGTATTTGTGACAATACAGTTGACCACTCGTCATCTGTGAAATTTACCTTCAGATCATTTTGCCTTGCCTCTTTAACTCTATCCAGCAAGAAAGTCTCCAAACATTAAAGTTTCTCGTATAATACAGAAATAGTACTTTTAGAGCCTTTGGCTGTTGAGAGTGTTGTCTCAATGGGTTGTTGCCCAGGCATTAGTGGGAGTGATTTGGTTTTCTTACAGGCCCAATCCCTGACCTGCAAATAAAGAATGTTTCCTTGGTATATCGAATTTGGTTACAAATTGTTCAAATGAAGCAAATATATTGTCTATATACAACTCCTTAAATGTATAAATTCCCGTATTATGCCACAATAAAAAGGAATTATCTGTAATAGAGGGTGAGAATTGGTGGTTTGATGCAATTGGGGCATGGATGGGGCACCCCTGCCAACCAAAAAGCTTTCGCAACTGAACCCAGGCAAGCAATGACTGTCGGACTATTATTCTCATTTTGTTTAGCGGCGGGGGGGTTGCGCAAATTGCGCGTCTTCCGGTGCCTTTCCTATTTTTCCGTTTTTTTTAAGAGCGCATGTAATCTCAACACGCGCCATTTGCGCATATTGAGCCTATGGCGGGGTAAATAAGACTATGGCGGGCCGCCGTAGTCTCGTCAATGTATGGGAAACACTGTGTGTATTTTCTGTACATGTATATGTTTGTACTGTGTCCTTGAGTGTCGAGAAAGGCGCCTTCAAATAAAATCTATTATTATTATTATTATTAGATCGAACAACTGCCATTTAGACAGTGGACTATTTTATACTTGTCAGCTACTTGTATTTGACTGCACATAATAAAGGTGAACATAAATAGCAACATTTTATATTGCATTAATATTTAGAAAATAACAATGATTCAGAATATTTTGTTGGAGCAAAGAACCCCATATGTGCTATAAACACTTAACATATTGGAGTATAAGCATATGTAAATTCATTTGGAGGTAATAACTAATTTGCTGGGGCCAGGAGGACACAGCTACTGGACTTGCGCCTGATCTTAAGCCAAGATGCGCAACCATGGAGGCATAACTTTAAGACTATTGCGCTGGTATGATAGAAAACTCTATTTACACAAGGACCGGGTGTAAAATCGACACCTATCTGCGGAGACGCATGAAATGAATTTCCTGTTTCCCAAGGAAAGCACTGATTAAGGAAGACCTCTCCAAGATACACATCATACCTATTTCATATTTATTAGAGATAAACTAATGCAGTTTCTCACATAGCAAAATTGGTCTGGCCCAGTTCTGGCCCAAATAATGCACTTTTACGGCCCAATTCTGGCCCACATACATAAAGAATGACGGCCCTGTTGTGGCCCAGATCTGGTTTGCCAGAGCTGGCCCACGTATGGGCCAGCACAGGGCCAGCTCGCATACAATCGGCCCACATGTGGCATGCCATCACAGAAACGGTGCCATCATTGCCAGACCTGGCCCACATCCGGTCAACATACCACTTGCCATGCCAGCAGTCGCCCAGCAGTGCCAACTAGTTCATTAATTTTCCAGCCAATAAAAAGCCAGAACTCCTTTTAAAATCAAAAATTGAAATTGAAGAAAGGTTTATAGCCACGGAATCAGCATGCACAATAAATATTTTCACCAATGTCATTAACAGGCATATAAATGATTAAATCAATTTAGTTTCGGTAATGTTATTTGCAAGATGACAAGAACAACGAGCTGCAATGTAAAATGGGGTGTCATTATTTATCAATAGAAATTTTTGTAAAGTGATTGGTCTAAGCAGGAGTTAAGCGATAATGTTAAAAAATAATTATTATGATAATTATAATAATAGGCCTAATAATTTGGCAAGTAACGTTAGATGGTAGCATTGAACCATTTATGGAAAGCCAATCTACCAAGTGCTACTGCATACTTGGCCTTGAACCCGGCCATTTTCAAACTCGGGGAAAACTGAAGTAAAGCCCTGAACAAATAACGATTGGGAACATCAATTCATTCCTTTGTACATCACTAGCTCTATTTTGATACCAATATTTTGCCTGTTTTATTTACTATTTTAAATTTATTTAGCTAGTGCGAACAGTTGCTGGTATACACAGGAATAGGAGCTCGAGCAATTGCTGTTGCTTTGAAATTTTACTGCAATGTGTTCTCATGGACGTGCCCTGCAAAAAAAAAAAAAAAAAAAAAAAAGCTGTGCTTAAGGTGTTCTCCTGGAGCTGGTTTAAGTCACCCATCCAAACTGCGATAGCGACAGAATATTCTTATCCTGAGTTTGACGCAGAAGAATTACATGCGTCTTACAGTCGTACCAATCTCACTCCGAAGAATAATAATGCTGAGGCCTGGAAAAAGTCCAGCAGAGGGTGGAATCGAATCGTTAATATTTCGTATCCATGATATGCACCCTACCGCAATGCCACTATATCGCTGAATCATGCTGAGCTATTTCAGTTAATGGCTAAAGCAGTTGGTCCAACAGAGATTTTAGCTGAGGCGTCTATTAAATAATCTGATTTCTGTCTCAAAGATAGTAAGTCCAATGTACGAAATGGAGGTACTACACTAAAGAGGTGAGTTTGCTGAGCAAAATATCTCAAAATTGTGTGAGTAATGCCAAAAATGTGGGAACACGAGCAAGTTAGAAAACTGAGTGTCTCAGCTTTCCAACTTGAATTTTCTTGTCTCATTTAAAGGGGAACTCCGGTGTGAAATTGACTTGGGGTGTATTGAAACATGATAAGTCGATTGATGAGCACAAACGAATAGGTAGGATAGGGTAACAGACTGCAAAATTAATTCCTTCGTGCTCGTCAATCGACTTATCGTGACTTTCAAGATGGCGGCAACAGGAGACTACCTCAAGGTACTGTCTGCATAAACAGTTTTTTTTAATAAACTACCTGTGCATTTTCAAAGTTCTCAGTGCCTCGTTTTAAATGTTAGGGCCCTCGGAATTCTACCAATGAAGTGTGGAGCTACTTTGAGCCTTGTTAATGATGTAAAAATGGCGATTTCTTTGGATGGCAACGCTATGCCCCATTCACTACCATTGTAAGCCTTTTGGGAGCTTTGGCTAAAAAGCCCTGTGTTTCGAAATTTTGGGTGCGTACGGAGGTGGGGTATTCGACAAAAGTTAGTACTCGTTATCGTGTTTCAATACACCCCAAGTCAATTTCACACCGGAGTTCCCCTTTAATATAGGAGTTAATGGAGTTTCGGTTCGCGCTTCCGCCGCTTTTCAGCTCATACTGCTAAAATCGTTTGTCTGATTGCTTCCATAGTTACATTTTCGTCATCAGCACAACTTTTGCTATAACTTGGATATAAAAATATTCATGTGGAGTGAAAACTGTGGGAGTTAGAGCAAGTTCAAGAGAAGACTTCTTGACAGTTTTACAACTGTTCGCCACCCTAACAGTTATGTCACCGCACTGTAAGTTCCCAGAATTTATATCGAAAAAATTATTTAAAAAAATTATAATTAAAATATTTTCAAAGTTACGAAAAAGTTGAAAGGTAAAGAAATTATCCAAGCTTAGCTTAACATTTTCCTTTTTGAATGATGTTTCTAGCTAAAAGTATCATAGAGTGCAAAATAGCTGAAAATAGCTGAATTTTGAAAAATCTGTTCAACTGTTTCCTATGGGAGAAAAATGTTGAAATAAAAATTAAATACAAGCGAATACAAGCAACATAATTCAGAACAAGCTTAATTTCTTGAAGTTTGAATGAAGTTTCTTGGTGAAAATATGTAGGAGAAGTCAGTCAGCAAAAAATGCGGAGAATAAAGAAAGAAAGAAAGAAAGAAAGAAAGAAAGAGTGGGAAGAACGTGAGTGTGCAAGCTTGCAGCTGGCCCATTAACCAGAAAAGTGCAGTTCCAGGGGAAACTGCGTGGGCAAGCTGGAAGCTGCCAATAATGTGAGGTTCAAATGTAAGGTTAAAGCTGCTGAAAATTAGTTTAATGCTTCTGAAAATTAAAATTATTTATGACAGTAGGATATTTTATTGTTTAATTGTGATAGAAAGAAAACAAACAAACCAGAAAATGAGATAAAAAATCTCCACACTTTAAGAGGTAGGAAAATACGAGTTAAACTGGTTTTGTACATAAAAGTTGGGAAAGGGGTACTGTATTGACATTTTGAAAGATTAAAGTGCAAATGCTACTCCTGTGATTGAGATCAATGTGACACAGCAAACAACTGCTATTTGGACAGTGGACTATTTATACTTGTCAGCTATTTAACTGTACATAATAATGGGAAACATAAATAGAAACATTTTATGTTGCATGAATACTTAGAAAATTTCATAAAATGATTATGTAGGAGCAAAGAACTCCAGTGGTGCTATAAACATGAAACATTGGAGTATAAGCAGCAGAATATTCGGCATGAACTACACTCTATTTTCACAAAGACTGGGCATAAAATTAACGGTTATTAACGGCATAAAGTGAATTTCCCGGCCGTTTCCAAAGGAAAGCACTTCATAAGGAAGACCTCCCCAAAATGCAACGTTACCACACATCATACCTACTTACTATCTATTCGAGATAAATTGATGCCGTTGCCTACTGAAATATTGCCATAGAAATTCGCGATCTACTGAAGGAAAACTACTTGTTCTCAAACAGTATTTATTTTTCGCAAAATTGCATCAATATTTTATTTATACATTACAGCTTAAGATTATGGGAATTATTCGGACGAGACATTAAAAAAACACGCAAAAGTAAAGGCTATATGTTTTCCAACTTTTCCGAGGAGTTCATTAATTTTCCAGCCAATATAAAGCAGAACTCCTTTTAAAATCAAAAGCACATTTTAAATTGAAAAAAGGTTTAGGCTATAGTTACAGAATCATCAAGCCCAATAAATATTTCGACCAATGTCATTAACGGGCATATAAATGATTAGCCTAACTCAAGTTATTTTAAGTGAAGTTAGCTTAGGTAGGCAAGATGACCACAACAACAAGCAGCACTGTAAATCGGTGTGGCATTATTCATCAATAGAAATTCACGTAAGGTGATCGGTTTCTTGTGCTCCAGCAAGTCAAGGAATAATGTAAAATAAATAAATACAACAACTACTGCTGCTGCTACTACTACTACTACTAATAATAATAATAATACTAATAATTATAATAATAATAAGTAAAGCTGCAAGCAGCGATGAACGGGCCCTCGCACCATTGTGCACATTGGGGGTGGTGGTGAGATCCTGACGGGTGCAGCTGTGCATTCAAAACAATTGGACAGAGGCAACCTGGTTAAAGAAGCTGCGAGGGCTGCTTTGTTAAATTTTCTAGGGGTCGCTATCGAGCTATTTTGCCCCCCCATGGGCAACAGCCCTATCATATGTAAGTGCTTGCCATTCTTGACATGTGCATCAATTTTCATGAGGTCATGACTTTGTTAAAAGCATGAAAAAGCCAAACGTAATTTGATGGCGAGGCATCGATAGTCGCCACGTTGGCAGACGTACGCCATTGCTCGCGGCTTCCCAGCGTTCATAATGTAGCTTCATTTACTAATTCTGCACATCTTAGAAGTGGAATAAAGTTGGTGGGGCAAACAATGTCGGATCAGTACATGGTAGAGTAAAAAGAGGACACTTCCTGTTACCAATGGGGGGCGCTATGACTGTGACGGGATATTGTCATGTCTACGTGTTGAGGGCAGGACTCTTATCAAACGTGAAGTTTGGGGCAAATTGGAGAATATACATTGAAGTTACAGCAACTTCCTGTTTCATGGCGAATACTGGAAATTCGACTGCCACGCCACCGCCACGCCATTCAACGATGACTGGATCTTTTGATAACCTTTGGCCAGAAACTAGTCTGGATGACACACACCGATTTTGAAGTCGATGTGATAAATCCTGTAGGAGGAGTTCGTTAAAATACAAAGCATGCAAAATGCCAAAAATGGCCACTTAATTCAAAATGGCTGACTTCCTGTCGGGTTAAGGCTATGGCTCCAAGAGATATTTTTGTGCGTCTGGGCATGGTACATGTACTTTTGTGCATGTTGGTGAAACGTGCCGTGGGGGCTGCTGTTTAAAGTGCGTGGCCTGGCCATTTGGCCATGCCCAGTGGCGACTGGTCATTAGGGGCAGGTGGGGCACAGCCCCACCTGGTGTCACCAGAAAGGACCGTAGGCAAATTACATAATTAATTCTCAAACATGATCGTATTATCTGATTAAATGTATTATCTATAAATTTAGCATTTTCCTAAATTGCACGGAATTTGTGTTTGAATTTAAGTTCATGTTTATTGGTCTCTGTTTTGCTGCTTCAGACCGATCTCCTGATCCATGTCCGCATGAATGGGGCTAGCCCCCCTTAGGCAATGCAATGTTAACGATACGTGTGAAAATATAAGTACGCATGCTCAGAGTGTTGGCTGTATTAGTGGAGGTAGCACGAATTTGTTGGCATGTGGGGCTGACAGCCCCAAGCCCCACTACAGCGTCATTTCATCAGGCATCATAGACATACACGTAGACGTCGCATGAGTGGTGGAGAGGCTTGCGTACCGGGCGACCATGTTAGTACAGGGTTAGAAGTATCAAACAATTTCTACAAATCATTACTCGCTGAATTTTCGACTGATTTCCAAGCGGTTTGATTTGTTATAAACGTAACACATTTAGCTATGATCCAGGATGCCCTGATACTCTAAAATGCCGGTTTTACCAAAATACAACTTCGTATTCACAACAGTCGAGCGCTTAAACTTAAATCTACGCCAAAGATGCCAAATTTTTTGCGCTGCATATGGATGCTGAACGAGATATCAATACCAGATCCTGTGGAATTACCTTTCGCAGGTAAGATTTCACGATAGATTTTGGATGTATTTGTGTGTTGTAACATTATGTTGAGAGCTACTGTAACTATTTGTCCACCAGCGAAATGCTAACGTAGCTAGGCTAGACTAGCCCTAGACATGGAAGCTGAGGCTTTATATCAAATAAATCATAATTATAATGTATAGTTATCCAGGTATTTCTCCACACCGCCCAATTTTATTACAATCCTATCTTTTCTTATGAACGACTAACAAAGAGGATGTGATTGCATTTCAAAGCTGGTTACTAAGGCTGCCAGGTCAGATCCTAACGTTAGTATTAAGTTTACAAGATTGTTGTTGGCCCAGGTATTTTATACCGGTTGGATACAAAGAAATGCTCTTTCTTTTCACAATTTCTCTATCATTTTTGTAATATTAAAAAGGCCTGAATCTATCATCATTTTTTAAATGATATTAAAAAAGACTTGAAAAAATATGTTGCAGTTCATAGATATTTCTCATATCTATTTCAATATGTTGCAGCATTATGGCAGTAAGACAACGGTATACTAATGTATAATATCTTATGCTGGATCGAGGCTAGATGGTGATGACAGAGTGTCACACATATGCAGGAGAAGGTTGTTGTCATAATGCTGTCATAGAGTGGATTGATCCTAATATGTTGTCTGTGCGTGCGGTTTGCTGTGGCACTTAGTGGTGTTGAGCGCTCTTTGTTTATGGCCTTGTGGGCTCTGAGCGTTGTGGAGCAACGGTGGCAGATGGCTTTTAAACAAACGTCGATCTCCGTATTGGCGAACTCTCACTCACTTCAAGGCGTCTCTCTCTCCCTCGTCTCCTCCGTGTGTGTGCGTGTGTGCGATAATGTTGACTTTTAACTGAAAGCTTGTAAGGTAAAACGGCAGCAGACAAACTAATTTATCACAAATTGTTGCATAGAAATCACCCCATACCCCTCGTTTACTGTGCCACCCCCGCCGCCTGAAATACATTCTTGCCCCACCAAGTTTTTACACTTAAAAACGCCACTGGCCATGCCCACAGCTAAAAACCAGAGCACACGTATCATATTTGATTGTTATCATACGTGAAGTTTCTGCCAGATTCGACCATGTAAACTGTAGTTTAAGCAACTTCCTGTGTAATGGCGAGACATTGATGTTTAGCAGTACCGCCAGGGCAACACCGTTTGAGGATATGTCACAATCGTCATAATACAGCGTTATCAAGGTCTTGAGGCTATTATGACCACATTTGAGTTGGATCTGCTCAACCTGCTACTAGTAGCGTGTCAAAGTATGAAACATGTCATTTACTTTTGCCAGCAGGTGGCGCTATGACTATGACGGGATACTGTCATGTAGACGTGTTCAGGGCGGGACTCTTATCAAACGTGAAGTTTGTGGCAGATTGGACAATATACATTGAAGTTACAGCGACTTCCTGTTTCATGGTGAATACTGAAAATTCGACGCCATGCCACCGCCACGCCGTTCAACCATGACTGGTGCGTCCAAACATGGTTCATGTATGTGCCAATTTTCGTGCATGTCGGTGAAACGTGCCGCAGGGGCTGATGTTTAAAGGGCGTGACCAAGCCATTTTGCCACACCCATCAACGAGACTCATATCACATGTTCAGGCCTGGACCTTTAACACACATGTGAAGTTTCAGACAGATATGACCAAGGACACTAAAGTTAAAGCCACTTTCCTACATTTTGGCGAAACATCGACTTTGCAGCGTTCTGGGCGCAACGCCGTTTGACGATATGTCATGGTCTTCACAATGTAGCATTACCAAGGTGTTAAGGCCTTGCTGTCCAAATTTGAGTCAGATATGGTGAATGTGCTCACAGCAACACCTCAAACTGTAAAACATGTCATTTCCTGTCGCCACCAGGGGGTGGTATGACAATTAACAAATCTTATAGCGCCCCCAATCATTTTTTTAAAATAATTGTCCTTTTGAGGGTCTCAACATGCTTGAAAATTCACAAAATTTTGCACACATATTAAACAAGTCATGCATATCACTATGATAAAGGGCTTACAGATGGGCATGGCAAAATGGCATTATAGTGCCCCCTGGAAAATTTCAATAAAGCAGCGCTTGCAGCCCGTTTAACCTACATGTACGAAATTCGGTGGACATGTGGATTATGCCGAGACCTAAAAAAGTCTCTTAGTGCCATGATCTAGACTCAACAGGAAGTCCGCCATTTTTAATTGTAATTTCAACTTTTTAAAATTTTTTGCCATTATCAGGTGTTGTACTTTAACGAACTCCTCCAAGAGATTTTATCCCATCAACTTAAAATTTGGCCTGTGACATCTAAAGAACTTGCCGATGTTAAATTGCGAAGCTTTTTTGGATTCATTGAACGATGTATCCCTGGTGTCGCGGCAAATTTCGATGTTACGCCATGAAATAGGAAGTTGGTTTTACTCCCACATACTTTTGTGAGATTTGCCCAAAACTTTACAACCTTGATAACAGTCTCCTCCCAAGTATAAAGATATGCTGATATTAGATCGGGTGTGGCCACGTGGCTCCACAGCGCCCTCTAGCCATGGCTATGTTAAGATAAAAGTGCTTGAATGTTCATGAAATTTGGTGTGATCATTGAGTTTGTCATGCAGGGTTATAGAAATTTTTTTGAAGTTTTTCGGCCAAACAGGAAGTGAGTTATAAGCCATTTCCTGTGTTTTTCCAAATTTTACGAACACACGTTTAAAGGTCTTTGGATATTCCAAATCTTGCAAAAGGTTGCACAAATTGTAAGTGTCTCATGGTCTTTGATTTAATACCCCAATTGGCAATTACTGAATTGCCATTTTGAGGGTCTCAACATGCTTGAAAACTTAGAAAAATCAACACACTCATGGAGCCCGGTATTACGATTACGATAGTGTAGGTTTTGCACACAGGCATATCAAAATGGCATCACAGCGCCCTCCAGAAAATTTCAACAAAACAGTTCTCATGGTTCGGTTCACCTACATGAACCAAATTTGATGGAGATTGTAAAAAAAATTATATACTGCCATGACCCAAACCCAACAGGAAGTCCGTAATTTTTTTGGGATGCACCGATGCATCGGCTGATCATCGGTATCGGCCGATGTTCGCCTCGTTAATTGCCAACGGCCATCGGCAAATAAACATGACATTCACCGATGGCAGTGGCCGATGATTATATGTTGATTTACACGTCGCATGAACGCTGTGCTCAGGAGAAACCTTTTTTTTTTTTTTTTTTGGAGATGTACTTGACCGAGACAGAAGGGGGCGCGCGTGCACTTTCCTCAGTGAAGAAGATGGCAGTCGTGTGGCAATACTTTACAGTCTCGGAGAAAGATCCGCGTTATGCAGTTTGCAATACATGTTCCAGTGATATTTCAAGAGGGGGGGCTGTAAGAAAGTCATTTAACACAACAAATCTCATCGGACATCTGAAAAACAGGCACGAAGCGGTGTACAGGGACTACCTGCAAGCTGACTAAAAACGGAAAAATGAAGCCGCCAAGAAAGCGCAAACTGCCACCGGTAAGACTCAGACGTTAATTGATACGGCGTTTGAGAAAGCCAAACAGCTGCCTACAGACAGTGCCAAAGCAAAACAAATAACCAACAAGGTGATGGAATTCATCGCTTTAGATGACCAGCCTTTCTCTGTAGTGGAGGACGTGGGGTTTCGGAGTCTGATGAAGTTCATAGAGCGACACTACACCCTGCCTAGCCGACGTCACTTTGCCGAGGTCGGTCTCCCTGAAATCCACAAGATTGTGGCCACACACATTCATGAGCTACTGGCCCGTGACATCGTTGCAATCAGTTTTACCACCGATATATGGAGTTCAGATGTCAGCCCTGTGAGCATGCTTAGCCTCACGGCACAGTGGATCGACAAGGACTTCAACCTGATAAAGGCAGTGTTACACTCCCAGGAGTTCACAGGTACCCACTCAGCATCTGCCATTTCAGAGGCATTTGAGACAATGCTCCAGATGTGGAAAATCGACAAAAACAGAGTGCATGCTGTCGTAAGGGATAATGCTAGGAATATGACGAAAGCTATGACGGATAGTGGTCTGGCTAGTTTTGGCTGCATGGCACACACTATGCAGCTGGCAGTCCATGATGGTGTTTCTAGCCAGCGCAGCATCACAGATGTTGTGGCTATTTGCAGAAAAATAGTCGGCCACTTTAAACACTCACCCCTCGCCTATTCGCTTCTTCAGGCTGTGCAAATCCAGTTGGGGATGAAACCAAAAAGGCTACAGCAAGATGTTTCCACTCATTGGAACATTACTTTTTACATGATGGAGAGCTTGCTGGAGCAAAAGCGCGCACTTGCAATGTATGCCGCAGACTACGACCTCCCCGCCACTGTCAGTGCGCACCAGTGGCAATTAATTAAAACTTTATCACACTCCTCTCCCCGTTTGAACAACTGACAAGAGAAGTTAGCTCATCAGAGGCATCAGCTGACAACGTCATCCCCTCTGTGACAGCCCTGAGACGTCTTCTGAGCAAGCAGGCTGACACAGACCACGGCGTTAAAACAACAAAGACGTCATTATTAGAAGCTGTAAATAAATGCTTCGATCAAATCGAGTATCATCCCATGTTCTGCATTGCTACCTCATTGGATCCCAGATACAAGGATCGATACTTTGAAGAGGACGTTAAACAACGCGCACGAGCAATACTTGACGCGCACCTGTTGCCTGCTGCCGGTGCCGAGGTTGGGACGTGCGATGGAGAGAGCGCAGATCACCCACAGCGCAAGAGGCAACGACCGGACAGAGCAGGGCCCTCCCTGCATAATATGTTTGAGGAGATTCTGGAGGAAAACGGACCAGAGAGGCCAAGTACTTCTGTATCCCAACAGCTGGACATTTTCTTGGCAGAGGCCCCTATTCCCAGAGGTGAGACTGCACTTTGCAACTGGAGAAATAATCACCTGCGTTTTCCAGAACTGGCACAAATGGCACGCAAATACCTTTGTGCGCCATGCACCAGCACAGAGAGTGAGCGGCTGTTCAGCTCTGTGTCTCATGTCTTGGATGAAAAGAGAAATGGAATTTGCTGTGACAAGGCAGAGATGCTTATCTTCGTAAAGAAAAACATGCATCTTACTAAGAAGTAGGCAGGAGATATAGCATCATTCAGAAGAGGAGGCCCACAGTATGGGACTGTTTTTCCTGAGGCCGATTTTGTTTTATAAAGATGTCCCATGTTCCAGCCTGTGAGTTCTGAAACACTGTAATGTTTTATTCTGTATGAAAAATACACAAGGTGAAAGATAGCCCTATTTATGTTTGTATTTATTAATAACATATTTTATTTATTAGGGCCCGAGCCGACTGCAAGTCGTCCGCGGACGACCCTATTGAA
Source organism: Gymnothorax javanicus (assembly GCA_029692085.1). Lineage (NCBI taxonomy): Eukaryota > Metazoa > Chordata > Actinopteri > Anguilliformes > Muraenidae > Gymnothorax > Gymnothorax javanicus. The sequence goes on along the minus strand of CM056193.1, from coordinate 123,394,198 downwards.
ATCGCGCTGTTTATTATTATTATTATTATTATTATTATTATTATTATTATTCTGACTTTTCATGCCTCAATTTCGCATTCGTCCGGCCGGATCCGAAATTCGATACTTTTGGGCGCGCGCACATGGTCTACGCTAAATGCCGAAATAGCGCCCCCTACAAATTTTCAAATTACCCTCCGCATTGGGGTTACTTTGTCATAGGCGGACAAAATTTGGTACACACATGTATCATAGCCAGACGCACAAAAAAGTCCCTTAACGTCATGGTCCAGCCCCAACAGGAAGTCAGCCATTTTGATTTGAATTTTTGATTACCGGCGATTTCCTTACCTCGTATTTTAACGAACACCTCCTAGAGATTTTGCCCAAACGTCTTCACATTTGGTACAGATCATCAGGACCCCATGCTGATCTAAAGATATGCTCTGCATGTCCGTAGGTCAAAGGGCGTGGCTTCTAGGGCGTGACAAACTTTGGCGACTTTTTTTGATTTCGCCATCCATTTTCCAACGGCTCTCAAGCCAACATACTTGTTCGGAGCAGCTTCAAACTTTATGGACATGATGATGGCTCCGCCCTGAACATCCAGATATATTCACTATCCACTTCACTAATAGGGCCCCCTGGTGGTAACAGGAAGTGACCGGTTTTAACTTTCACTTGTACTGATGACACATAGTTGAACCCATCAACTTCATTCCACTTCTGTAACATTCAGAACAAGTTGGAAAAGCTACATTTTGAATGCTGTGAAGCTATGAGTAATGGCGTCCGATGTGGCGACGCGGCGACAATCCATCCCTCGCCATGAAAATACTTTTGGGTTTTTGATGTTTTTAATGAACTCGTATCATCATGAAAATTCAAACACAGGTCAAGGGCGGTGAGCTCTTACATCTCGTAGGGGCGATGCCCATGGGGGGAGCAAAATAACTCTATAGCGCCCCCTTGAATTTTCAAAAACCTCTCCCCATAGGGGTTTTTTTGGAGTAGGAGGATGGAAATTGGTCCACATGTGTATGGTGCGAAGATGCACAAAAAAGTCTCTTGCATCATTGGTCGACTCCAAGCACGAAGTTGGCCATTTTGATTTTAACGTGTCATTTTGGCCTGATTTCCACACGTTGTATTTTAACGAACTCCTAGAGATTTTGTCCAATCAACCCAGGTTTATTACAGATCATCAAGAGGCGATGCTGATCAAAAGTTGTGCTCTGCATTACTGTAGGTCAGTGGGCGTGGCCACTAACAGGAAATGACTAGCTTTTACTTTCACTTGTACTGATGACACAACTTAAACCCATCAACTTCATTCGACTTCTATAACATGCAGAATAAGTTGGTGAGGCTACATTATGAATGCTGTGAAGCTACGAGTAATTGCATCCGTGTGGCGACGTGGCGACTATGGATCCCTCGCCATGAAAATACGTTTGGCTTTTTGATGTCTTTACTGAGCTGATATCCTCATGAAAATTGATACACAGGTCAAGGATGGCAACCTCCTGCATTTGATATGGCGTCGCACATTGGGAGGGTGGCAGATTTCTCTCTAGCGCCCCCTTGAAGTGTTTATTATTATTATTATTATTCCTCCGACATTTCAAGGGCCAATTTCGCCCCTTTTTCAAAGTTGAAAACGCTTGTAACTTTCCACATTCGTCCGGCCACATCGGAAATTAGACATATTTGGGCGATCGTTCATGGTCGACGCAAAATGCCAAAATAGCGCCCCCTAAACACGTTTCAAAATTCCCATAGGGAAATTCGGTTACTTTCTCGTAGGCCGACAAAATTCGGTAAACATGTGTATCATACCCAGACATACAAAAAATTTCATTGCAGCCACGCCCTAAACCCAACAGGAAGTCAGCCATTTTGATTTGAATTTTTGAATTTTAAAACGAACGCCTCCTAGGCATTTCGCCCGATCGACTTCAAATTTGGTACAGATCATCTAGAGACCTAGCTGATCTAAAGTTGTGCTCTGCATGTCTGTAGGTCAAAGGACATGGCTGTTAGGGCGTGACAAAGTTTGGCGACTCCATGAAAAAATTTCACAATGCTCTCACTCCCACATACTTGATCGTAGCAGCTTCAATCTTGCTGGACATCAAGATTGCTCCACCCTGAACGTCCAGATATATTAACTTCCCACTTTACTAATAGCGCCCCCCTGTGGTAACAGGAAGTGACCACTTTTTACTTTCACTTGTACTGATGACACAAAGTTAAACCCATCAACTTCATTCCATTTCTAAAACATTCAGAACAAGTTGGTGAAGCTACATTATGAATGCTGTGAAGCTACAAGTAATGGCGTCCTTGTGGTGACGCGGCGACTATGGATCCCTCGCCATGAAAATACGTTTGGGTTTCACAATGCTCTCACGCCCACATACTTGATTGTAGTAGCTTCAAACTTAATGGACATGATTGCTCCGCCCTGAACGTCCAGATATATTTACTTCCCACTTTACTAATGGCGCTCCCCTGTGGTAACAGGAAGTGACCAGTTTTTACTTTCACTTGTACAGATGACACACGGTTTAACTTATCAACTTCATTCCACTTCTAAAACATTCAGATTAAGGTATGAATGCTGTGAAGCTACGAGTAATGGCATCTGTGTGGCGACGCGGCGACTATGAATCCCTCGCCATGAAAATACGTTTGGGTTTTTGATGTCTTAAATGAACTCATATCATCATGAAAATTGATTCACAGGTCAAGGGTGGCGAGCTCTTACATCTGATAGGGGCAGCGCCCATGCGAGGAGCAAAATGCTTCTATAGCGCCCCCTTGAGATTTTCAAAAACCCCTCCCCATAGGGGTTTTTTTGGAGTAGGAACATGAAAATTGGTTTGCATGTGTATGTTGCCAAGATGCACAAAAAAGTCTCTGGCATCATGGTCTACTCCAAACAGGAAGTCAGCCATTTTGATTTTAACGTGTCATTTTGGCCTGATTTCCACATGTTGTATTTTAGCGCACTCATCCTAGAGATTTCATCCAATCAACTTCAGATTTATTAGTGATCATCAAGAGACCATGCTGATCAAAAGTTGTGCTCTGCACGTCTATTGGTCAATGGGCGTGGCCGCTAACAGGAAGTGACCGGTTTTTACTTTCACTTGTACTGATGACACAAAGTTGAACCCATCAACTTCATTCCACTTACGGACTATGGATCCCTCGCCATGAAAATACATTTGGGTTTATGATGTCTTTAGGGAACTCGTATCATCATGAAAAATAATACGCAGGTCAAGGCTGGAGAGCTCTTACATCTGATAGGGGCAGCGCCCATGGGGGGAGCAAAATGCCACTATAGCGCCCCCTTGAAATTTTCAATAACCCATCCCCATAAGCATTTTTTTGGAATAGGAAGATGAAAATTGGTAGACATGTGTATGTTGCCAAGATGCACAAAAAAGTCTCTGGCACCATTAATCTAGTCCAAACAGGAAGTCGGCCATTTTGATTTTAACGTGTCATTTGGCCTGATTTTCATGCGTTCTATTTTAACAAACTCCTCTTAGAGATTTTGTCCAATCAACCTCAGATTTATTATAGGTCATCAAAAGACCACGCTGATCAAAAGTTGTGCTCTACATTGTATGTAGGTCAATGGGCGTGGCTGCTGTGGCGTCCCCATTTCTGATGCCTCGCCATGCAAATTCAAGCAGCTCTCTCTCCCTCATACTTCATCCAAACGGCTTCAATATTCTTGTAAATGATAAGAGCCCCGCCCTGAACGCCTAAATATGCTCTAAGGCAATCTCGCTCATGGCGCCCCCTTGTGGAAACGGTAAATGTCATATTTTACATTGACATTGGCCGATTTGCTTGAAAATTCACATTTGTGCTGAGGGTCTCCCCCTGAATGCACCTGCCCACGTTTGGTTATGCTCTGAGCACCCCTGTTGGATTAACTACCAACTTGTCACAACTCCTTTGTGCTTTGTCCGATTCGCTCGAAACTTTATCATAGGTTGGGGCCTGTACTTGACCGGTCCAATTTTCGTGAGTGCACAACTGCACCCGTCACGATCTCACCAGTACCCCCAATGTGCACAAGGGTGCGAGGGCCCATTCAACGCTGCTTGCAGCTTTAATTATTAGGGCCAAAGCTGACTGCAAGTCATCAGCGGAGGACCCTATTGAAATCGTGCCGTTTATTAGGGCCCGAGCCATCTGCAAGTCGTCAGCGGAGGACCTTATTGAAATCACGCTGTTTATTTTTAGGGCCCCAGCCGACTGCAAGTCGTCAGCAGAGGACCCTATTGAAATCGTGCTGTTTATTAGGGCCCGAGCCGACTGCAAGTCGTCTGCGGAGGGCCCTATTGAAATCGTGCTGTTTATTTTTTTATTATTTTTTTTTAATTTCATTAGGGCCCGAGCCGACTGCAAGTCGTCCGAGGACCCTATTGAAATCGTACTGTTTATTTTTATTATTATTATTATTATTATTATTATAATTATTATTCTTGCGACATTTCAAAGGCCAATTTCGCCCCTTTCCCAATGGTGAAAACGCGTCTAACTTTCCAAATTCGTCTGGCCGGATCCGAAATTCGATATTTTTGCGTTGTCGTTCATGGTCGACGCAAAATGCCAAAATAGCGCCCCCTAAACACGTTTCAAAATTCCCATAGAGAAATTTGGTTACTTTCTCGTAGGCAGAAGAAATTCGGTACACATATGTACCATACCCAGACATACAAAAAATTTCATTGGAGCCACGCCCTAAACCCAACAGGAAGTCGGCCATTTTGATTTGAATTTTAGAATTTTAAAACGAACTCCTCCTAGGGTTTTTGACCGATTGACTTCAAATTTGGTCCAGATCATCAAGAGACCGAGCTGATCAAAAGTTGTGCTCTGCATGTCTGTGGGTCAAAGGGCGTGGCTGCTAGGGCGTGACAAAATTTGGCAACTCAACAAAAAAATTTCAAAATGCTCTCACGCCCATATACTTGATCTTAGCAGCTTCAAACTTGCCAGACATGATGATGTCTCCTCCCTGAACGTCCCCATATCATTACTTTTCACTTTACTAATAGCACCCCCCGGTAGTAACAGGAAGTGACCAGTTTTTACTTTGAAAACGAACTCCTCCTAGGGATTTTGCCCGATCGACTTCAAATTTGGTCTAGATCATCTAGAGAGCAAGCTGATCAAAAGTTGTGCTCTGCATGTCTGTAGGTGAAAGGGCGTGGCTGCTAGGGCGTGACAAAGTTTGGCGACTCGCCAAAAAAATTTCAAAATGCTCTCACGCTCAGCATACTCGATCGGAGCTGCTTCAAACTTGCTGGAAATGATGATGGCTCCGCCCTGAACGTCAAGTTGAAATAAATTCCCACATTACTAATAGCGCCCCCCGGTGGTAACAGGAAGTGACCAGTTCAGTTACTTTGTTGTAGGCACACGAAATTCGATACACATATGTATCATACCCAGACATACAAAAAACTCATTGAAGCCACGCCCTCAACCCAACAGGAAGTCGGCCATTTTGATTTGAATTTTAGAATTTTAAAACGAACTCCTCCTAGGGTTTCTGACCGATTGACTTCAAATTTGGTACAGATCATCTAGAGACCAAGCTGATCAAAAGTTGTGCTAGGCATGTCTGTCGGTCAAAGGGCGTGGCTGCTAGGGCGTGACAAAGTTTGGCGACTCACAAAAAAAATTTAAAAATGCTCTCACGCCAACATACTTGATTGTTAGAAGCTTCAAACTTGCTGGAGATAATAATGGTTCCGCTCCGAACGTCACGATCTAATAACTTCCCACTTTACTAATAGCGCCCCCTGGTGGTAACAGGAAGTATCCAATTCGGTTACTTTCTCGTAGGCAGACGAAATTCGATACACATATGTACCATACCCAGACTTACAAAAAACTAATTGGAGCCACGCCCTAAACCCAACAGGAAGTCGGCCATTTTGATTTGAATTTTTAAATTTTAAAACGTACTCCTCCTACGGTTTTCGACCGATTGACTTCAAATTTGGTACAGATCATCTAGATACCAAGTTGATGAAAAGTTGTGCTCTGCTTGTCTGTAGGTCAAAGGGCGTGGCTCCTTGGGCGTGACAAAGTTTGGCGACTCGCCAAAAAAACTTCAAAATGCTCCCACGCCAACATACTTGATCGTAGCAGCTTCAAACTTGCTGGAAATGATGATGGCTCCGCCCTGAACGTCACAACATCATAAATTCCCACTTTAATAATAGCGCCCCCTGGTGGTAACAGGAAGTAAACAGTTCGGTTACTTTGTCGTATGCAGACAAAATTCGATCCACATATGTATCATACCTAGACATACAAAAAACTCATTGGAGCCACGCCCTCAACCCAACAGGAAGTCGGCCATTTTGATTTTAATTTTTCAATTTTAAAACGAACTCCTCCTAGGGTTTTTGACTGATTGACTTCAAATTTGGTACAGATCATCTAGAGACCAAGCTGATCAAAAGTTGTGCTCTGCATGTCTGTAGGGCAAAGGCCGTGGCTGATAGGGCGTGACAATTTTTGGCGACTCGCCAACAAAATTTCAAAATGCTGTCATGCCAACATACTTGAATGTGAAAGCTTCAATCTTGCTGGAGATGATGATGGCTCCGCCTTGAACGTCCAAATATATTAACTTCCTACTTTACTAATAGCGCCCCCTGGTTGTAACAGAAAGTGACCATTTTTTACGTTAACATATACTGATGACACATAGTTGAACCCATCAACTTCATTCCACTTCTAAAACATGCAGAACAAGTTGGTGAAGCTACATTATGAATGCTGTGGAGCTACGAGTAATGGCGTTCGTGGGGCAATGCAGCGAAGGTGGATCTTTTGCCATGAAAATACGTTTGTGTTTTTGATGTCTTTACTGAACTCGCATCATCATAAAAATTGATACACAGGACAAGGATGGCAAGCTGTTAAATCTGATAGGGGCCTCGCCAATGGGGGGAGCAAAATGTCTCTATAGCGCCCCCTTGTGGAATAGGAAATGCCATATTTTAAATTGACATTGGCTGATTTGCTCGAAACTTTGCATTTGTGCTGACGGTCTGCCCCTGAATGCACCTGCCCACATTTGGTTATGCTCAGAGCGCCCGCTGGTGGATGAACTATCAACTTTTCATAACTCCTTCCTGCTTTGTCCGGTTGGCTCGAAACTTTATCACAGGTTGGTGCCTGTACTTGACCTGTCCACTGGTCGTGAGTGCACACCTGCACCCGTCAGGATCTCACCACTACCCCCAACGTGCACAAGGGTGCGAGGGCCCGTTCAACGCTGCTTGCAGCTTTAATTAGGGCCCGTGCACCGACCGGTGCCAGGGCCCGGAACGGGTCCTGGCACCGAAGGTGCAAGGAACCTATTGTTTTTGAAGGGATTTTTATTATTCTTCTTCTTCTTCTTAGTTATTATTATTATTATTATTATTTTTATTCTGCTGCGAGAACGCGTTTTTGAGGGCCTTGCCATGCACAAAAACTCACAAAAATTTGCAGAGACGTCAGTCGTGGTGAAAATTTCAAATAATTGTTATCTTTGTGCTTGGACATGCCCCGGTGGCTCTATAGCACCACCAAACACGCGGCCATTTTGGAACGCTATTGCTCGGATTCTCACGAAATTCGATATGGCCATAGTAGTCATTATGAAGTTTTCTGCCAATTTTTTTTAAATTTTTTTGCCTCACAGGAAGAGAGCTATGAGCCATTTCCTGCGCTTTTTCGGATTTTACGAAGACATTTTTGAGGGTATTATCATACTCGAAAACTTGCCAAACTTGGCTCATAGGTTGCAAACATGAATCTCTTCAATTTGATGTCTCATTTGGCACTAAGTGTGACATTATGGCTCTATAGTGCCCCCTAATAGATAATTGCATTTTTGAGGGGCTCAACATGCTCGAAAACTCACGAAATTTTGCACAATTATAAAGCCGGTCATAAGGTTTACTATGATATAGGGTTTACAGATGAGCATGGCAAAATCGCATTATAGCGCCACCTAGAAAATTTCAATGAAGCAGCCCTCGCAGCGTGTATAACCTACATGTACAAAATTCGGTGTCCATGTAGATTATGCTAAGCCCTAAAAAAAAAGTCTCTGGTGCCATGACCTAGACTCAACAGGAAGTCTGCCATTTTTAATTGAAATTGCAACTTTTTTTGATTTTTAGCCATTCACAGGCGTCGTACTTTAACGAACTCCTCCTAGAGATTTTATCCGATAAACTTAAAATTTGTCGTATGACATCTAAAGAGCTTGCCGATGTTAAATTGCGAAGCTTTTTAGGATTCATCGAACGATGTATCCGTGGCGTTGCGGCGAATTTCGATGTCCCGCCATGAAAGAGGAAGTTGGTTTTACTCCCACATATTATGTGAGATTTGCCTGAAACTTTACAAGCTTGATAAAAGTGTCCTCCCAAGTATAAATATGTGCTGATATTAGATCGGGAGTGGCCAGGTGGCTCCACAGCGCCCACTAGCCACGGCCATGTAAAGATAAAAGTGCTTGAATGTTCATGAAATTTGGTGTGATCATTGAATTTGTCATGCAGGGTTATCTTAATTTTTTTGAAATTTTTTGGCCAAACAGGAGGTGAGCTATGAGCAATTTTCTGCGTTTATCCAAATTTTACGAACACATGTTTGAGGGCCTTAGAATACTCCAAAACTTGCAAAACGTTGCAGGAATTAAAAATATCTTATGGTCTGCAATTTGATCCACCAATTAGAACTTGATGTGGGACAATGGCTCTATAGTGCCCCCAATCATTTTTGTAAAACAATTGCCCTTTTGATTATCTAAACATGCTTGAATACTCATGAAATTTTGCACACGTATTGAGCTGTTCATTCCTTTGACTAGGATATTGAAATCACCTATAGGTGTGGCAAAATAGCATTATAGCGCCCCCTAGAAAATTTTCATGAAGCAGCCCTCGGGGTCGTTTTCTTCTACATGTACGAAATTCGGTGGACATGTGGATTTTGTCGAAACCTAAAAAAAAGTCTCTTGGTGCCATGACCTAGACTCAACAGGAAGTCTGCCATTTTTAATTGAAATTGCAACTTTTTTGAATTTTTCGCCATTCACAGGCGTCGTACTTTAACGAACTCCTCCTAGAGATTTTATCCGATCAACTTAAAATTTGGCAAATGATATCTAAAGACGTTGCCAATGTTAAATTGCAAAGCTTTTTTGGATTCATCGCACGATATATCCGTGGCATCGCAACGAATTTTGATGTTCCGCCATGAAACAGGAATTTGGTTTTACTCCCACATACTTTGTGAGATTTGCCTGAAACTTGACAAGCTTGATAAAAGTGTCCTCTCAAGTATACTTATATGTTGATCTTAGATCGGGAGTGGCCAGGTGGCTCCACAGCTCCCACTAGCCACGGCCATGTTAGGATAAAAGTGCATGAATGTTCATGAAATTTGGTGTGATCATTAGATTTGTCATTCAGGTTTATGATAATTTTTTATAAATTTTTCGGCCAAAAAGGAAGTGAGCTATGAGCCATTTCCTGTGTTTTTCCAAATTTTACGAACACACGTTTTAAGGCCTATGGATATTCCAAAACTTGCGGAACGTTGCACAAATTGTCAGTGTCTTATAATCTTCGATTTGATATCCCAATTGGCAAATAATGTGGTACAATGGCTCTGTAGCGCCCCCTAATCATTTTTTCAAAAGAATTGCCCTTTTTAGGGTCTCAGCATGCTGGAAAACTTATAAGAATCAACACACTCGTGAAGCCTGGTATTACAATTACTATGATATGGGTTTGGCTCACAGGAATGTCAAAATGGCATCGTAGTGCCTACAGAAAATTTCAGCTCAAAACAGTTCTCATGGTTCAGTTTACCTTCATAAACAAACTTTGGTGGAGACATGAAACATGCCAAGACTTGTAAAAAAATTATGAAGTGCCATGACACGAACCCAACAGGAAGTCCATTATTCTGAATTAAAATTTCAATTTTTTTTCATGAACAGCCGTTATACTTTAACGTACTCCACCTATTGATTTCAGGAATGGTGTTTGCACTCCACTCAGGAAAACACACTGTACAGTCTAGCAGTGTCCAATGGATGTGAATGCACACCTGCAGCCGTCAACATCTCGCCACCACCCCCAACGTGCACGTGTGGTGCGAGGGCCCTTTCAACGCTGCTTGCAGCTTTAATTATTATTATTATTTTTATTCTGCTGCAAGAACGCGTTTTTGAGGGCCTTGCAATGCACGAAAACTCACAAAAATTTGTAAAGATGTCAGTCGTGGTGAAAATTTCAAAATTTTGTTATTTTTGTGCTTGGACATGCCCCGGTGGCTCTATAGCGCCACCAAACACGCGGCCATTTTGGAACGCAATTGCTCGGATTCGCACAAAATTCGATACGGCCATAGTAGTCATTATGAAGTTTTTTGTCAATTTTTTTGAAATTTTTTTGCGTCACAGGAAGTGAGCTATGAGCCATTTCCTGCGGTTTTTCAGATTTTACGAACGCATTTTTGAGGCCCTGATCATAGTCAAAAACTCGCCAAACTTGGCTCATAGGTTGAAATTATGAATTTCTTCGATTTGATGTCCCATTTGCCAGTGGATGTGACATGGTGGCTCTATAGCGCCCCCTAATAAATAATAGCATTTTTGAGAGCCTCATCATGCTTGAAAACTCACGAAATTTTGCACACTTATTAAGCCTGTCATACGTTTTACTATGAAATAGGGCTTACTGATGGGCATGGCAAAATCGCATTATAGCGCCACCTAGAAAATTTCAATGAAGCAGCCCTCGCAGCGAGTTTAACCTACATGTTCGAAATTCGGTGTCCATGTAGATTATGCTAAGACCTAAAATAAGTCTCTTGGTGCCATGACCTAGACCCACCAGGAAGTCCGCCATTTTTAATTGAAATTGCAACTTTTTTTGATTTTTCGCCATTCACAGGCGTCGTACTTTAACGAACTCCTCCTAGAGATTTTATCCGATCAACTTAAAATTTGGCAAGTGACATCGTAAGACCTGTCTGATCTTAAATTGCGAAGGTTTTTCGGATATATCAAACGATGTATCCATGGTGTCGCGGCGAATTTTGATGTTTTGCCATTAAACAGGAAGTTGATTTTACTCACACGTACTTTGTGGGATTTGCCCGAAACTTTACAGGCTTGATAACGGTCTCCTTCCAAATAAAAATATATGCTGATATTAGATCGGGTGTGGCCAGGTGGCTCCACAGCGCCCTCTAGCCACAGCCATGTTCAGATAAATGTGCTTGAATGTTCATGAAATTTGGTGTGATCGTTGAATTTCTCATGCAAGGATATGCTAATTATTAGAAATTTTTTGGCCAAACAGGAAATGAGCTATGAGCTATTTCCTGCGTTTTTTCCAAATTTTACGAACACACGCTTAAAGGCCTTCGAAATTCCAAAACTTGCAAAAACGTTGCACAAATTGACAGTGTTTATGATCTTTGACTTGATATCCCAATTGCCATTTAATATGGCACAATGCCTCTCTGTAGCCCCTTTTTTTTTTTTTTAAAAGAATTGCCTCTTTGAGGGTCTCAACATGCTTGAAAATATACAAAAATCAACACACTCATGGAGCCCAGTATTACGATAACTATGGTACAGGTTTTGCACGCAGGCATGTCAAAATGTTATTCTTGGGCCCTCCAGAAAATTTCAAAAAAACAGTTCTCATAGTTCAGTTCATCAACATGAACAACATTTGGTAGAGACATGAAACGTGCCAAGAGTTGTAAAAAAATTGTATCGTGCCATGACCCGAACCCAACAGGAAGTGCATTATTTTGATTTAAAATTTCAACTTTTTTTCATGAACAGGTGTCATACTTTAACGTGCTAAACCTATTGATTTCAGGAGTGGTGTTTGCACTCCCTTCAGGAAAACGCATTGTACACAGTCTAGCAGTGTCCAATGGCTGTGAATGGACACCTGCACCCATCAACATCTCGCCACCACTCCAACGTGCTTGAGGGGTGCGAGGGCCCTTTCAACGCTGCTTGCAGCTTTAATTATTATTATTATTATTCTTCCGACATTTCAAAGGCCAATTTCGCCCCTTTCCCAATGGTGAAAACGCGTCTAACTTTCCACATTCATCCGGCCGGAATCGAAATTCGATATTTTTGTGCACTCGCACGTGGTCGATGTGAAATGCCAAAATAGCGCCCCCTAAACACGTTTCAAAATTCCCATAGGGATATTCGGTTACTTTCTCGTTGGCAGACAAAATTCGGTAAACTTGTGTATCATACCCAAACATACAAAAAATTTCATTGCAGTCACGCCCTAAACCCAACAGGAAGTCGGCCATTTTGATTTGAATTTTTGAATTTTAAAACGAACTCCTCCTTGGAATTTCGCCCGATCGACTTCAAATTTGGTACATATCATCTAGAGAACAAGCTGATCAAAAGTTGTGCTCTGCATGTTTGTCGGTTAAAGGGCGTGGCTGCCAGGGCGTGACAAAGTTTGGCGACTCGACAAAAATATTTCAAAATGCTCTCACGCCCATATACTTGATTTTTAGCAGCTTCAAACTTGCTGAATATGATGATGTCTCTGCCCTGAACGTCCACATATCATAACTTTTCACTTTATTAATAGCGCCCCCCGGTGGTAACAGGAAGTGACCAGTTTTTACTTTGAAAACGAACTCCTCCTAGGGTTTTCGACCGATTGACTTCAAATTTGGTACAGATCATCTAGAGACCAAGCTGATCAAAAATTGTGCTCTGCATGTATGTCGGTCAAAGGGCGTGTCTGCTAGGGCGTGACAAATTTTGGTGACTGGCCGAAAAAATTTCAAAATGCTCTCACGCCAACATACTTGATCTTAGAAGCTTCAAACTTGCTGAGGATGATGATGGCTCCGCCCTGAACGTCTCGATATAATAACTTTACACTTTACTTATAGCGCCCCCCAGTGGTAACAGGAAGTGTCCAGTTCCGTTACTTTGTCGTAGGCAGACGAAATTCGATACACATATGTATCATACCCAGAGATACAAAAAACTCATTGGAGCCACGCCCTAAACCCAACAGGAAGTCGGCCATTTTGATTTGAATTTTTGAATTTTAAAACAAACTCCTCCTAGGGTTTTCCACCGACTGACTTCAAATTTGGTACAGATCATCTGGAGACCAAGCAGATCAAAAGTTGTGCTCTGCATGTCTGTCAGTCAAAGGGCGTGGCTGCTAGGGCATGACAAAAATTGGCGACTCGCCAAAAAAATTTCAAAATGCTCTCAGGCCAACATATTTGATCGTAGCAGCTTCATACTTGCTGGAAATGATAAAGTCTACGCCCTGAACGTCATGATATCATAACTTCCCACTTTACTAATAGCGCCCCCTGGTGGTAACAGGAAGTGACCATTTTTTACTTTATAATGTACTGATGACACATAGTTGAACCCATCAACTTCATTCCACTTCTAAAACATGCAGAACAAGTTGGTGAAGCTACTTTATGAATGCTGTGAAGCTACAATTTAGGGCGTTCATGTGGCAATGCGGCGGAGATGGATCCCTTGCCATGAAAATACGTTTGTGGTTTTGATGTCTTCACTGAACTCGTATTATCATAAAAATTGATACACAGGTCAAGGATGGCAAGCTCTTAAATCTGATAGGGGCCTCGCCTATGGGGGGAGCAAAATGTCTCCATAGCGCCCCCTTATGGAAACAGGAAATGCCATATTTTACATTGACATTGGCCTATTTGCTCAAAACGTCGAATTTGTGCTGACGGTCTGCCCCTGAATGCACATGCCCACATTTGGTTACGCTCAGAGCGCCCCCAGGTGGATGAACTATCAACTTTTCATAACTCCTTCCTGCTTTGTCCGATTCGCTCGAAACTTTATCACAGGTTGGTGCCTGTACTTGACCTGTGCACTGGTCGTGAGTGCACACCTGCACCCGTCAGGATCTCACCACTCCCCCCAACGTGCAAAAGGGTGCGAGGGCCCGTTCAACGCTGCTTGCAGCTTTAATTAGGGCCCGAGCCGACTGCAAGTCGTCTGCGGAGGGCCCGATTGAAATCGCGCTGTTTATTATTATTATTATTATTATTATTATTATTATTATTTATTATTCTTCCGACATTTCAAAGGCCAATTTCGCCCCTTTCCCAATAGTGAAAACGCTTGTAACTTTCAAGATTCGTCCGGCCGGATCCGAAATTTGATATTTTTGGGCGTTCTCACACGTCCGACACCAAATGCCGAAATAGTGCCCCCTAAACACGTTTCAAAATTCCCATAGGGAAATTCGGTTACTTTGTCAGAGGCAGACAAAATTCGGTAGACCTATATAGCATACGCAGACATACAAAAAACTTCATTGGAGCCACGCCCTAAACCCAACAGGAAGTCGGCCATTTTGATTTGAATTTTTTAATTTGAAAACGAACTCCTCCTAGGGACTGTGCCCGATCGGCTTCAAATTTGGTGGAGATCATCTAGAGACCAAGCTGATCAAAAGTTGTGCTCTGCATGTCTGTCGGTAAATGGGCGTGGCTGCTAGGGCGTGACAAAGTTTGGCGACTCGACAAAAAAATTTCTAAATGCTCTCACGCCCACATGCTTGATCTTTGCACCTTCAAACTTGCTGGATATGATGAGGTCTCGGCCCTGAACATCCCCATATCATAATTTTACACTTTACTGATAGCGTCCCCCGGTGGTAACAGGAAGTGTCCAGTAATTACTTTGAAAACGAACTCCTCCTAGGGATTTTGGCCGATCGACTTCAAATTTGGTGGAGATCATCTAGGGACCAAGCTGATCAAAAGTTGTGCTATGCATGTCTGTAGATCAAAGGGCGTGGCAGCTAGGGCGTGACAAAGTTTGGCGACTCGACAAAAAAATTTAAAAATGCTCTCACGCCAACATACTTGATCGGAGCAGCTTCAAACTTGCTGGAAATGACGATGGCTCCGCCCTGAACGTCACAATATAATAATTTCCCACTTTACTAATAGCGCCCCCCTGTGGTGACAGGAAGTGACCAGTTCGGTTACTTTGTCATAGGCAGACGAAATTCGATACACATGTGTATCATACCCAGACATACAAAAAACTCATTGGAGCCACGCCCTAAACCCAACAGGAAGTCGGCCATTTTGATTTGAATTTTTTAATTTTAAAACGAACTCCGCCTAGGGTTTTCGACCGATTGACTTCAAATTTGGTACAGATCATCTAGAGACCAAGCTGATCAAAAGTTGTGCTCTGCATGTCTGTCAGTCAAAGGGCGTGGCTGCTAGGGCGTGACATAAATTGGCGACTCACCAAAAAAATTTCAAAATGCTCTCACGTCAACATACTTGATCGTAGCAGCTTCAAACTTGCTGGAAATGATGATGGCTCCGCCCTGAATGTCATGATATTATAACTTCCCACTTATCTAATAGCGCCCTCCTGTGGTCACAGGAAGTGGCCAGTTTGGTTACTTTGTTGTAGGCTGACGAAATTCAATACACATATGTATCATACCCAGTCATACACAAAACTTATTGGAGCCACGCCCTCAACCCAACAGGAAGTCGGCCATTTTGATTTGAATTCTTGAATTTGAAAACGAACTCCTCCTAAGGTTTTTGACCGATTGACTTCAAATTTGGTAGAAATCATATAGAGACCATGCTGATCAAAAGTTGTTCTCTGCATGTCTGTCGGTCAAAGGGCGTGGCTGCTACAGCGTGACAAAAATTGGCGACTCGCCAAAAAAAATTCAAAATGCTCTCACACCAATATACTTGATCCTAGCCGCTTCAAACTTGCTGGAAATGATGATGGCTCTGCCCTGAAAGTCACTATATCATAACTTCCCACTTTACTAATAGCGCCCCCTTGTGGTCACAGGAAGTGACCATTTTTTACTTTAACATGTACTGATGACACAAAGTCGAACCCATCAACTTCATTCCACTTCTAAAAAATGCAGAACAAGTTGTTGAAGCTACATTATGAATGCTGTGAAGTTACGACTAATGGCGTTCATGTGGCAAGGCGGCGAAGATGGATCCCTTGCCATGAAAATACGTTTGTGTTTTTGATGTCTTTCCTGAACTCGTATTATCATAAAAATTGATACACAGGTCAAGGATCGCAAGCTGTTTAATCTGATAGGGGCCTCGCCCATGTCGGGAGCAAAATGTCTCAATAGCGCACCCTTGTGGAAACAGGAAATGCCATATTTTACATTGACATTGCCCGATTTGCTCGAAACTTCACATTTGTGCTGACGGTCTGCCCCTGAATACACCTGCCCCCATTTGGTTCAGCTAAGAGCGCCCCCTGATGGATGAAATATCAACTTTTCATAACTCCTTCCTGCTTTTTCCGATTCGCTCGAAACTTTCTCACAGGTTGGTGCCTGTACTTGACCTGTCCACTGGTCGTGAGTGCACACCTGCACCCTTGAGGATCTCACCACTACCCCCAACGTGCACAAGGGTGCGAGGGCCCGTTCAACGCTGCTTGCAGCTTTAATTATTCTTATTATTATTACGGGCCCGAGCACTCACGGTGCGAGGACCGTATTGTATCTGTAGTGATTATTACGGGCCCGAGCACTCACGGTGCGAGGACTGTATTGTATCTGTAGTGATTATTATTATTATTCTTATTATTATTATTCTTCCCCTTTACAGGGCTTTTTGGGGGCTTTAACGTGTTTCAATTCGAACAAAAATGTGGTTGAAAAATCAGGCCTGGTGAAAATTCTATGATTTTATAGGTTTCTCCAGTGGGCGGGGCAAAATGGCTCCACAGCGCCCCCTAGAAAAATTTAAAAATTCATGAAAAATCTGTGGTTTGCCCGATTATGCTGAAATTTGGTAGGCATGTAGAGCTTGACAAGACAAACGGATTTGCCATTTGGGACGTTTTTGTCCAATGCACAGGATGCCCGCTAGGTGGCGTTGAAAATACAAAATAAGGCAATTTTTGCCGATTTCAGGCCTCGGAATTTAACGAACTCTTCCTAGGGGTTTTGCCGGATTCTCATGAAAATCACTGTGTTTACTCTTGACCCCTTGAAGATCAAAAGTTATTAAAATCATCTCGGTTGGAGTCAAGGTGTGGGCGTGGCAGGGCCGCCATTTTAAGCGTTTTGCCGTGAAATTTCAAATGCTTATAACTTCAGTGATATTTGTCCGACGTGCACCAAACGTCAGGAGTATTATAAGAGTCCCGCCCTGAAACCACTCAAATGGTCATATTCAGCCATACTGACAGCGCCCCCTCCTGGCGACAGGAAATGACAAAAATTGGGCATGTGTCATACTTTTGCGAACTCCTCCTACAGATTTCATATGAATGTCATGAAAAGGGGCGTGGACACTCTTGAGACCTGTGACATGAAAAGTTATTAAAATCTTTTTGTTCGGATTAACCCTGTGTGCGTAATAGGGCGGCCATTATCAGCATCTCGCCGTGAACATTGATTCCCTAATAAATTGAGGTAAACTTTGTTCTTTACATACCAAACTTCACAAGCTGGTCAGTTTTTATAGACAATTACTAAATGTATTGGTTTTGCAAGTGGGCGGGGCCAACTGCCTCGCTAGCTCCCTCTAAACTGCAGCCCCAAGGCCTTCCTGCACGTACACTGATGAAAGTTGCTGGACATATGTATCAAACCCACGTCTACAAAAAGTCTCTTGACACCATAGGCTAAAGTCAACAGGAAGTCGGCCATTTTTAATTGAACGGCCATTTTTGGCGCATTTGCACGCTATGCATTTTTAACGAACTCCTCCTAGGGATTTTGTCCGATTCTCATGAAAATCGCTGTGTGTACTCTTGACCACTTGAAGAGCAAAAGTTATTAAATTCATTTCGGTGGGAGTCATGGTGTGGGCGTGGCAGGGCCGCCATTTTAAGCGATTCGCCATGAAAATTCAAATGCTTATGACTTCAGTGTAAATTGTCAGACATGCACCAAACTTTATACATATCATAAGAGTCCCGCCCTGAAGCCATTCACATGGTCATGTTTAGCCATACTGACAGCGCCCCTTCCTGGTGACAGGAAATTAGCAAAATTGTGCACGTATTATACTTTTGCGAACAACTTCTGCAGATTTCATCTGAATGTCACGAAAAAGGGTGTGGACACTCTTGAGCCCTGTGACATGAAAACTTATCAAAATCTCTTGTTGTCAATTAACGGTGTGGGTGTGACGGGGCGGCCATTTTGAGCATCATTCCGTGACAGGCGACAGTGACAGGTCTGAAGAACATTTACATGCAATTCCTGAGACAGACCCAGGCAACGTTACCTCCAGTCGGCGAGCCCAGGGATTGGCGATTGCTCGTTCTCGGCGGTTCATCGGTGTGCGAGGGCCCGTACAACGCCGCTTGCGGCTTTAATTCTTATTATTATTCTTCCACTTTACAGGGCTTTTCGGGGGCTTTAACGTGTTTCAATTCGAACAAATATGTGGCTGAAAAATCAGGCCTGGTGAAAATTCTATGATTTTATTGGTTTCGCCAGTTGGCGGGGCAAAATGGCTCCACAGCGCCCCCTAGAAAAATTTAAAAATTCATGAAAAATCAGTGGTTTGCCCGATTAAGCTGAAATTTGGTAGGCATGTAGAGCTTGCCAAGACAAATGGATTTGCTTTTTGGGACGTTTTTGTCTAATGCACAGGATGCCCGCTAGGTGGCGTTGAAAATACAAAAAAAGGCCATTTTTGCCGATTTCAGGCATCGGAATTTAACGAACTCCTCCTAGGGGTTTTGCCGGATTCTCATAAAAATCACTGTGTTTACTCTTGACCCCTTGAAGATCAAAAGTTATTAAAATCATCTCAGTTGGAGTCACAGTGTGGGCGTGGCAGGGCCGCCATTTTAAGCGTTTTGCCATGAAATTTCAAATGCTTATAACTTCAGTGATATTTGTCCGACGTGCACCAAACGTCAGGCGTATCATAAGAGTCCCGCCCTGAAACCACTCAAATGGTCATATTCAGCCATACTGACAGCGCCCTCTCCTGGCGATAGGAAATGTCAAAAATTGGGCATGTGTCATACTTTTGCGAACTCCTCCTACAGATTTCATCTGAATGTCACTAAAACGGGCGTGGACACTCTTGAGAGCTGTGACATGAAATGTTATTAAAATCTTCTTGTTCGGATTAACCCTGTGGGCGTGATGAGGCGGCCATTATCAGCATCTCGCCGTGAACATTGATTCCCTAATAAATTTAGGTAAACTTTGTTCTTTACATACCAAGCTTCACATGCTGGTCAGTTTCCATAAACAGTTACTAATTGTATTGGTTTTGCAACTGGGCGGGGCCAACTGCCTCGCTAGCGCCCTCTAAACTGCAGCCCCAAGGCCTTCTTCCACGTACACTGATGAAAGTTGCTGGACATATGTATCACACCCACGTCGACAAAAAAGTCTCTTCACACCATAGGCTAAAGTCAACAGGAAGTCGGCCATTTTTAATTGAACGGCCATTTTTGGCAATTTGCACGTTGCGTACTTTAACGAACTCCTCCTTGGGATTTTGTCTGATTCTCATGAAAATTACTGTGTGTACTCTTGACCCCTTGTAGATCAAAAGTTATTAAATTCATTTCGGTGGTAGTCACGGTGTGGGCGTGGCAGGGCCGCCATTTTAAGCAGTTAACCATGAAAATTCAAATGCTTATAACTTCAGTATACATTGTCCAACCTGCACCAAACTTCATGCGTATCATAAGAGTCTTGCCCTGAAGCGATAAACATGGTCATGTTTAGCCATACTGTCAGCGCCCCCTCCTGGCGACAGGAAATTACCATAATTGGGCATGTGTCATACTTTTGCGAACTTCTCCAACACATTTCATCTGAATGTCATGAAAAAATTTACGAACACTCTTGAGCACTGTGACATGAAAATTTATTAAAATCTCTTGTTGTTAATGAACGGTGTGGGCGAGAAAGGGCGGGCATTTTGAGCATCTTTTCGTGACAGGCGAAAGTGATAGGTCTGAAAAAAATCTACATGCAATTCCTCCGACAGACTCGAGCAGCATGACGTCCACTCACCGAGCGCAAGGGTCAGCGGTCGCTCGTTCTCGGCGGTGCATTGGTGTGCGAGGGCCCGTTCAACGCCGCTTGCGGCTTTAATTATTATTATTCTTGTTATTATTCTTCCACTTTACAGGGCTTTTTGGGGCCTTTAACGTGTTTCAATTCGAACAAAAATGTGGCTGAAAAATCAGGCCTGGTGAAAATTCTATGATTTTATAGTTTTCGCCAGTGGGCGGGGCAAAATAGCTCCACAGCGCCCCCTAGAAAAATTTAAAAATTCATGAAAAATCAGTGTTTTGCCTGATTATGCTGAAATTTGGTAGGCATGTAGAGCTTGCCAAGACAAACGGATTTGCCATTTGGGACGTTTTTGTCCAATGCACAGGATGCCCGCTAGGTGGCGTTGAAAATACAAAATAAGGCAATTTTTGACGATTTCAGGCATCGGAATTTAACGAACTCCTCCTAGGGGTTTTGCTGGATTCTCATGAAAATCACTGTGTTTACTCTTGACCCTTGAAGATCAAAAGTTATTAAAATCATCTCGGTTGGAGTCATTATGTTGGCGTGGCAGGGCCGCCATTTTAAGCGTTTTGCCATGAAAATTCAAATGCTTATGACTTCAGTGTTCATTGTCCGACATGCACCAAACTTTATGCATATCATAAGAGTCCCGCCCTGAAGCCATTCACATGGTCATATTTAACCATACTGACAGCGCCCCCTCCTGGCGACAGGAAATTAGCAAAATTGTGCATGTGTCATACTTTTGCGAACTTCTCCTGCACTTTTCATCTGAATGTCACGAAAATGGGTGTGGACACTCTGAGCCCTGTGACATGAAAACTTATCAAAATCTCTTGTTGTCAATTAACGGTGTCGGTGTGACGGGGTGGACATTTTCAGCATCTTTCCGTGACCGGCGACAGTGACAGGTCTGAAGAACATCTACATGCAATACCTCCGACAGACTCGAGCAGCATGACGTCCACTCACCGAGCGCAAGGGTCAGCGGTCGCTCGTTCTCGGCGGTGCATTGGTGTGCGAGGGCCCGTACAACGCCGCTTGCGGCTTTAATTCTTATTATTCTTCCACTTTACAGGGCTTTTTGGGGGCTTTAACGTGTTTCTATTCAAACAAAAATGTGGCTGAAAAATCAGGCCTGGTGAAAATTCTATGATTTAATGGTTTCGCCAGTGGGCGGGGGAAAATGGCTCCACAGCGCCCCCCAGAAAAATTTTAAAATTCATGAAAAATCTGTGGTTTGCCCGATTATGCTGAAATTTGGTAGGCATGTAGAGCTTGCCAAGACAAACGGATTTGCCTTTTGGGACCTTTTTGTCCAATGCACAGGATGCCCGCTAGGTGTCGTTGAAAATACAAAATAAGGCAATTTTTGCCGATTTCAGGCATTGGAATTTAACGAACTCCTCCTAGAGGTTTTGCAGGATTCTCATGAAAATCACTGTGTTTTCTCTTGACCTCTTGAAGATCAAAATTTATTAAAATCATCTCGGTTGGAGTCACAGTGTGGGCGTGGCAGGGCCGCAATTTTAAGCGTTTTGCCGTGAAATTTCAAATGCTTATAACTTCAGTGATATTTGTCCGACCTGCTCCAAACGTCAGGCGTATTATAAGAGTCCCGCCCTGAAACCACTCAAATGGTCATATTCAGCCATACTGACAGTGCCCCCTCCTGGCGACAGGAAGTGACAAAAATTGGGCATGTGTCATACTTTTGCGAACTCCTCCTACAGATTTCATTTGAATGTCACTAAAACGGGCGTGGACACTCTTGAGACCTGTACCATGAAAAGTTATTAAAATCTTTTTGTTCGGATTAACCCTGTGGGCGTGATGGGGCGGCCATTTTGAGCATCTCGCCGTGAACATTGATTCCCTAATAAATTGAGGTAAACTTTGTTCTTTACATACCAAACTTCACAAGCTGGTCAGTTTCCATAGACAATTACGAATTGTGTTGGTTTTGCAACTGGGCGGGGCCAACTGCCTCGCTAGCGCCCTCTAAACTGCAGCCCCAAGGCCTTCTTCCACGTACACTGATGAAAGTTGCTGGACATATGTATCACACCCACGTCTACAAAAAAGTCTCTTGACACCATAGGCTAAAGTCAACAGGAAGTTGGCCATTTTGAATTGAATGGTTATTTTTGGCGATTTGCACGTTGCGTACTTTAACGAACTCCTCCTTGGGATTTTGTCTGATTCTCATGAAAATCGCTGTGTGTACTCTTGACCCCTTGAAGATCAAAAGTTATTAAAATCATTTCGGTGGGAGTCACGATGTGGGCGTTGCTGTGCCGCCATTTTAAGCGATTCGACATGAAAATTCAAATACTTATAACTTCAGTGTACATTGCCCCACATGCACCAAACTTTATGGGCAACATGAGAGTCTTGCCCTAAAGCCGATCAAATGGTCATATTCAGCTATACTGACAGCGCCCCCTCCTGGCGACAGGAATTGGCCAAAATTGGGCATGTGTCATACTTTTGCGAACTCCTCCTACAGATTTCATCTGAAACAAAGGAAAACGGACGTGGACACTCCCGAGAACCATGACATCAAAAGTCATTAAAATCTTGTTGTTTGGATTAACCCTGCGGGCATGACAGGGCGGCCATTTTGAGCATCTCAGTGTGAACAACAATTCCCTTATAAATTTAGTAAAACCTTGTTCATTACACAACAAACTTCACAAACTGGTCAGTTTCCATAGTAATTTATGAACTGTATCAGTTTCGCAAGTGGGCAGGGCCAACTGCCTTGCTAGCGCCCCCTAAACTGCAGCCCCAAGTCACTCTTCCACATACACTGATGCAAGTTGGTGGGCATATGTAGCACACCCACATCTACAAAAAAGTCTCTTGACACCATAGGCTAAAGTCAAGAGGAAGTCGGCCATTTTGAATTGAACAGCCATTTTTGGCGATTTGCACGTTGCGTTCTTTTGCGAACTCCTCCTAGGGATTTTTTCGGATTTTCATGAAAACCGCTGTGTGTAGTCTTTACCCCTTGAAGAGCAAAAGTCATTAAATTCATTTCGTTTGGTGTCATGGTGTGGGCGTGGCAGGGCCGCCATTTTAAGCGATTCACCACGAAAATTCAAATGCTTATGATTTCAGTGTACATTGTCCGACCTGCACCAAACTTCATGCATATCATAAGAGTCCCGCCCTGAAGCCATTCACATGGTCATATTTAGTCATACTGACAGCGCCCCCTCCTGGCGACAGGAAATTACCAAAATTGTGCATGTGTCATACTTTTGCAAACTTCTCCTGCAGATTTCATTTGAATGCCACGAAAAAAGCTTTGGACACTCTTGAGCCCTGTGACATGAAAACTTATCAAAATCTCTTGTTGTCAATTAACGGTGTGGGTGTGACGGGGCGGCCATTTTGAGCATCTTTCCGTGACAGGTGACAGTGACAGGTCTGAAGAACATTTACATGCAATTCCTGCGACAGACCCAAGCAACGTTACCTCCAGTCGGCGAGCCCAGGGATTGGCGGTAACTCGTTCTCGGCGGTGCATCGGTGTGCGAGGGCCCGTACAACGCAGCTTGCGGCTTTAATTATTATTTTTTTTCTTGCCACAATTCAAAGGCCAATTTCGCCCCTTTCCCAATGGTGAAATCGCGTCTAACTTTCCACATTCGTTCGGCCGGATCCAAAATTCGATATTTTTGGGTGGTCATTCATGGTCGACGCAAATTGCCAAAATAGTGCCCCCTTAAACACGTTTCATAATTCCCATAGGGAAATTCGGTAACTTTCTCGTAGGCAGACGAAATTCGGTATACATATGTATCATACCCAGACATAAAAAAATTTCATTGGAGCCACGCCCTAAACCCAACAGGAAGTCGGCCATTTTGATTTGAATTTTTGAATATTAAAACGAACTCCTCCTCGGGATTTTGTCCGACCGACTTTGGTAAATTTGGTACTGATCATCTAGAGACCAAGCTGAACAAAAGTTGTGCTCTGCATGTCTTTAGGTCAAAGGGCGTGCCTGTTAGGGCGTGACAAAGTTTGGCGACCTGCCAAAAAAATTTCAAAATGCTCTCACACCAACGTACTTGATCATGGGCAGCTTCAAACTTGCTGGAGATGATGAAGGCTCCGCCCTGAACGTCACGTAAAATAATTACTTCACACTTTACTAATAGTGCCCCCTGGTGGTAAAAGGAAGTGACCAGTTCGGTTACTTTATCGTAGGCAGACGAAATTCGATACACATGTGTATCATACCCAGACATACAAAAAAGTCATTGGAGCCACGCCCTGAACCCAACAGGAAGTTGGCCATTTAGATTTGAATTTTCCAATTTCAAAACGAACTCCTCCTTGGGTTTTCGACCAATTGACTTCAACTTTGTTAGAGATCATCAAGAGACCAAGCTGATCAAAACCTGCGCTCTGCGTGTCTGTAGGTCAAAGGTCGTGGCTGCTAGGGCGTGACAAAGTTTGGCAACCCGCCAAAAAAATTTCAAAATGCTCTCACACCAACATACTTGATCATAGCAGCTTCAAACTTGCAAAAGATGATGCTTGCTCCGCCCTGAACGTCACGATATAATAACTTCCCACTTTACTAATAGCGCCTCCTGGTGGTAACAGGAAGTGACCAGTTCGGTTACTTTGTTGTAGGCAGAAGAAATTCAATACACATATGTATCACACCCAGACATACAAAAAACTCATTGGAACTTCACCCTAAACACAACAGGAAGTCGGCCATTTTGATTTGAATTTTTGAATTTTAAAACGAACTCCTCCTAGGGTTTTTTGACCGATTGACTTCAAATTTGGTACAGATCATCTAGAGACCAAGCTGATGAAAAGTTGTGCTCTGCGTGTCTGTAGGGCAAAGGTCGTGGCTGCTAGGGCGTGACAAAGTTTGGCGACTCGCCATAAAAATTTCAAAATGCTGTCACGCCAACATACTTGACCGTATGAGCTTCAGTCTTGCTGGAGATGATGATGGCTCGGCCCTGAACGTCCAAATATATTAACTTCCCACTTTACTAATAGCGCCCCCCGGTGGTAACCGGAAGTGACCATTTTTTCTTTAACATGTACTGATGACACATAGTTGAACTCATCAACTTCATTCCACTTCTAAAACATGCAGAACAAGTTGGTGAAGCTACATTATAAATGCTGTGAAGCTACAAGTAATGTTGTTCGTGTGGCAACACGGCGAAGATGGATCCCTTGCCATGAAAATACGTATGTGTTTTTGATGTCTTTATTGAACTTGTATCAGCATAAAAATCTATACACAGGTCAAGGATGGCAAGCTGTTAAATCTGATAGGGGCCTCGCCTATGGGGGGAGCAAAATGTTTCCATAGCGCCCCCTTGTGGAAACAGGAAATGCCATATTTTACATTGACATTGGCCGATTTGCTCGAAACTTTGCATATGTGCTGACGGTCTGCCCCTGAATGCACCTGCCCACATTTGGTTACGCTCAGAGCGCCCCCTGGTGGATGAACTATCAACTTTTCATAACTTCTTCCTCCTTTGTCCGATTCGCTCAAAACTTTATCACAGGTTGGTGCCTGTACTTGACCTGTCCACTGGTCGTGAGTGCACACCTGCACCCGTCAGGATCTCACCACTACCCCCAACGTGCACTAGGGTGCGAGGGCCCGTTCAACGCTGCTTGCAGCTTTATTTATTATTATTATTATTATGGCCCGAGCCCACTGCAAGTCGTCTGCGGAGGGCCCTATTGAAATCGCGCTGTTTATTATTAGTGCCCAAGCCGACTGCAAGTCGTGTGCGGAGGGCCCTATTGAAATCACGCTGTTTATTAGGACCCGAGCCAACTGCAAGTCGTCCGTGGACCCTATTCAAATCATACTGTTTATTTTTTTTTTTTTTATTATTATTATTATTATTATTATTATTACTATTATTATTTTCATTCTTGCAACATTTCAAAGGCCAATTTCGCCCCTTTCCCAATGGTGAAAACGCGACTACCTTTCCACATTCTTCCGGCCGAATCCAAAATTCGATATTTTTGGGTGGTCGTTCATGGTCAACGCAAAATGCCAAAATAGCGCCCCCTAAACACGTTTCAAAATTCCCATAGGGAAATTCGGTTACTTTCTCGTAGGGAGACGAAATTCGGTACACATATGTATTATACCCAGACATACAAAAAATTTCATTGGAGCCACGCCCTAAACCCAACAGAAAGTCACCCATTTTGAATTGAATTTTTGAATTTTAAAACGAACTCATCCTAGGGATTTTGCCCGATTGACTTCAAATTTGGTGCATATCATCTAGAAACCAAGCTGATCAAAAGTTGTGCTCTGCATGTCTATCGGTCAAAGGGCGTGGCTGCTAAGGCGTGATAAAATTTGGCGACTCGACAAAAAAAATTTCAAAATGCTCTCACGCCCATATACTTGATCATAGTAGCTTCAAACTTGCTGGACATGATGATGTCTCCGCCCTGAACGTCTCCATATCATAACTTTTCACTTTACTAATAGTGCCCCCAGGTGTTAACAGGAAGTGACCAGTTTTTACTTTGAAAACGAACTCCTCCTAGGGATTTTGCCCGATCGACTTCAAATTCGGTCCAGATCATCTAGAGAGCAAGCTGATCAAAAGTTGTGCTCTGCATGTCTGTAGGTCAAAGGGCGTGGCTGCTAGGGCGTGACAAAGTTTGGCGACTCGCTAAAAAAATTTCAAAATGCTCTCACGCCAACATACTTGATCGGAGCAGCTTCAAACTTGCTGGAAATGATGATGGCTCCGCCCTGAATGTCACGATTTAATAACTTCCCACATTACTAATAGCGCCCCCCGGTGGTAACAGGAAGTGACCAGTTCTGTTACTTTGTTGTTGGCAGACGAAATTCGATCGACATATGTATCAGACCCAGACGTACAAAAAACTCATTGGAGCCACGCCTTAATCCCAACAGGAAGTCGGCCATTTTGATTTGAATTTTAGAATTTTAAAACGAACTCCTCCAAGGGTTTTCGACCGATTGACTTCAAATTTGGTAGAGATCATCTAGAGACCAAGCTGATGAAAAGTTGTGCTCTGCATGTCTGTAGGTCAAAGGGCGTGGCTGCTACGGCGTGACAAAGTTTGGCGACTCACCAAAAAAATTTTAAAATGCTCTCACGCCATCATACTTGATCGTAACAGCTTCAAACTTGCTGAAGATGATGATGGCTCCTCCCTGAATGTCATGATATAATAACTTCCCACTTTACTAATAGCGCCCCCCGGTGGTAACAGGAAGTGACCAGTTCGGTTAATTTGTTGTAGGCAGACGAAATGCGATACATATATGTATCATACCCAGATACACAAAAAATCTCAGTGGAGCCACGCCCTTAACCCAACAGGAAGTCGGCCATTTTGATTTGAATTTTTGAATTTTAAAACGAACTCCTCATAGGGATTTCGCCCGATCGACTTCAAATTTGGTACAGATCATCTTGAGACCGTGCTGATCAAAAGTTGTGCTTTGCATGTCTGTAGGTCAATGGGCGTGGCCGCTATGTCATCCCCATTTCTGATGCTTCGCTCTGCATATTCATGCAGCTCTCCCTCCCTCATACTTCATCCAAACAGCTTCAAAATTCCTGTACATGATTGGAGCCCCGCCCTGAACGCCTCCATTTGCTCATAGGCAATCTCGCTCATGGCGCCCCCTTGTGGAAACAGGAAATGCCATATTTCACATTGACATTGGCCAATTTGCTCTAAACTTCACATTTGTGATGAGGGTCTGCCCCTGAATGAACCTGCCCACGTTTGTTTACGCTCCGAGCGCTCCCTGGTGGATGAACTATCAACTTACCTCAACTCCTTCGTGCTTTGTCCGATTCGCTCGAAACTTTATCACAGGTTGGTGCCTGTACTTGACCTGTCCAATGGTTGTGACTGCACACCTGCACCCATCAGGATCTCCCCACCACCCACAACGTGCACGAGGGTGCGAGGGCCCGTTCATTGCTGCTTACAGCTTTAATTATTATTATTATTCTGCAGCAAGAATGCATATTTGAGGGCCTTGCCAAGCCCGAAAACTCGCACAAATTTGCAGACTTGTCATTCGTGTGAAAAATTACAAACTATTGCTGTTCTTGAGCTTAAGCGTGCCCCAATGGCTCTATAGCGCCACCAAACACGCAGCCATATAGGCACGCAATTGCTCGGATTCTCACAAAATTCGGTGGGGCCATAGTAGTCATAATGAAGTTTTTTGTAAATTTTTTTGAAATTTTTTGTCTGACAGGAAGTGAGCTATGAGCCATTTCCTGCGTTTTTCCAGATTTTACGAAGACATTTTTGAGGGCCTTAACATACTCAAGAACTCGCCAAACTTTGCACAGAGTTTGAAAATATGAAACTCTTCGAATTGATATCCCATTTGGCACTTCATGTGACATGGTGGCTCTATAGTGCCCCCTAATCCATAATTGCATTTTTGAGGGCCTCATCATGCTTGAAAACTCACGAAATTTTGCACACATATTAAGCCAGTCAAATGGTTTACTATACTATAGGGTGTACAGATAAGCGTGGCAAAATGGCAATATAACGCCCCCTAGAAAATTTCAATGAAGCAGCCCTCACAGCCCGTTTAACCTACATGTACGAAATTCGGTGTCCATGTGGAGTATGCCGAGACCTACAAAAAAGTCTCTGGTGCCATGACCTAGACTCAACAGGAAGTCCGCCATTTATAATTGAATTGCAACTTTTTTTGATTTTTTGCCTGTAACAGGCGTCGTACTTTAACGAACTCCTCCAAGAGATTTTATCCAATCAACTTCAAATTTGGCATATGACAACTAAAGACCTTTGCGATGTTAAATTGCGAAGCTTTTTTGGATTCATCGAACGATGTATCCATGGCTTTGCGGCGAATTTCGATGTTCCGCCATGAAACAGGAAGTTGGTTTTACTCCCACATACTTTGTAAGATTTGCTCGAAACTCTACAAGCTTGATAACAGTCTCCTCACAAGTATACCTATATGCTAATATTAGATTGGGAGTGGCCAGGTGGCTCCACAGCGCCCTCTAGCCATGGCCATTTTAAGATAAAAGTTCTTGAATGTTCATGAAATTCGGTGTGATCATTGAATTTGTCATCCCGGGTTATGGTAATTTTTTTGAAGTTTTTTTGGCCAAAGAGGAAGTGAGCTTTGAGCCATTTCCTGCGTTTTTTCCAAATTTTACGAACATACTTTTAAAGGCCTTTGGATTTTCCAAAACTTGCAAAAGATTGCATAAATTATAAGTGTCTCATGGTCTTCGATTTAACACCCCAATTGGTAATTAATGTGGCACAATGGCTCTATAGCGCCCCCTAATTATTTTTTCAAAAGAATTGCCCTTTTGAGGATCTCAACATGCTTGAAAACTTACAAAAATCAAGACACTCATGGAGCCCAGTATTACGATTATTATGGTGTAGTTTTTGCACACAGGCATTTCAAAATGGTATCATAGTGCTCTCCAGAAAATTTCAACAAAACAGTTCTCATGGTTCAGTTCACCTACATGAACAAAACTTGATGGAGACATGAAACATGCCAAGACTTGTAAAAAAATTATATAGTGCCATGACTCGAACCCGACAGGAAGTCCATTATTTTGAATTGAAATTTTTACTTTTTTTCATGAACAGGCGTCACACTAGCGTACTCGATATATTGCTTTCAGGAATGGTGTTTGCACTCCACTCAGGCAAACAAATTGTACACAGTCTAGCAGTGTCCAAAGGCTTTGAACGCACACCTGCACAAGTCAACATCTTGCCACCACCTCCAACGTGCAAGAGGGGTGAAAGGGCCCTTTCAACGCTGCTTGCAGCTTTAATTAAGGCCCGAGCACCGACTGGTGCCAGTGCCCGGAACGGGTCCTGGCACCGAATGTGCGAGGAACCTATTGTTTTTGAAGGGATTTTTATTCTTCTTCTGCTGCTTCTTCTTCTTATTAGGGCCCAAGCACCGACCGGTGCCAGGGCCCGGAACGGGTCGAGGGCTTTGCCATGCGCAAAAACTGACAAAAATTTGCATATACATCAGGCGTGCTGAAAATTACAAACTATTCATATTCGTGAACTTGGGCGTGCCCCGGTGGCTCTATAGCGCCACCAATCACGCGGCCATTTTGGAACGCACTTGCTCTGATTCTCACGAAATTTGGTGGGGCCATAGTAGTCATAATGAAATTTTTTGTCAATTTTTTTGAAATTTTTTCGCCTCACAGGAAGTGAGTTATGAGCCATTTCCTGTGTTTTTCCAGATTTTACGAATACATTTTTGAGGGCTTTATCATATTCGAATACTCGCCAAACTTTGCTCAGAGGTTAAAAATATGAAGCTCTTCAAATTGATATCCCATTTGGCACTGGATGTGACATTATGGCTCTATAGCACCCCCTAATACATAATTGCATTTTTGAGGGCCTCAGCATGCTCGAAAACTCACAAAATTTTGCAAACGTATTAATCCTGTTGGAATTTGTACTAGGATATAGGGTTTACAGATGGTCATGGCAAAATGGCATTATAGCGCCACCTAGAATATTTCAATGAAGCAGCCCTCTCAGCCCGTTTAACCTACATGTCCGAAATTCAGGGTCCATGTGGACTATGCCGAGACCTAAAAAAAAGTCTCTTGGTGCCATCACTTAGACTCAACAGGAAGTCTGCCATTTTTAATTGAAATTGCAACTTTTTTAAATTTTTTGCCATTAACAGGCGTCGTACTTTAACAAACTCCTCCTAGAGATTTTATTCGATCAACTTAAAATTTGGCATATGACATCTAAAGACCTTGCCGATGTTAAATTGCGAAGCTTTTTTGGATTCATCGAACTATGTATCCGTGGCGTCGCGGCAAATTTCGATGTTCCGCCATGGAACAGGAAGTTGGTTTTACTCCCACATACTTTGTGAGATTTGCGCGAAGCTTTACAGGCTTGATAACAGTCTCCTTCCAAGTATAAATATATGTTGATATTAGATTGGGTGTGGTCTGGTGGCTCCACAGCGCCCTCTAGACATGGCCATGTTGAGTTAAAAGTGCTTGAATGTTCATGAAATTTGGTCTGATCATTGCATTTGTCATGCCGGGTTTTGGTAATTTTTTTGAAATTTTTTGGCCAAACAGGAAGTGAGCTGAGCCATTTCCTGCGTTTTTCTAAATTTTACGAACACACGTTTGAAAGCCTTAAAATACTTGAAAACTTGCAAAACGTTGCACAAATTATAATTGTTTTATCGTCTTCAATTTGATACATTAATTAGCACTAAATGTGGCATAATGGCTCTATAGCGCCCCCAATCAGATTTTTAAAAGAATTGCCCTTTTGAGGGTCTCAGCATGCTCGAAAACTCACAAAATTTTGAACAAGTATAAAGCCCATCATTCGTATTGCTGTGATAAGAAGCTAACGGATAGGCGTGGCAAAATGGTATTTAAGCGCCCCCTGGAAAATTTCACGTAAGGAGCCCTCGCAGTCCGGTAAACCTACGTGTACGAAATTCGGTGGACATGTGATTTATGTTGAGACCTAAAAAAAAGTCACTTGGTGCTATGACCTAGACTCAACAGGAAGTCCGCCACATTAAATTGTGAAGCTTTTTTGGATTCATCGAACAATGTATCCGTGGCATCGTGGCGAATTTCTATGTTCCGCCATGAAACAAGAAGTTCCTTTTGCTCACACATACTTTGTGAGATCTGCCCGAAACTTTACAAGCTCGATAAGAGTGTCCTCCCAAGTATACATATTTGCTAATATTATTTGGGGTGTGGCCAGGAGGCTCCACAGCGCCCTCTAGCCGCGGCCATGTTAAGATAAAAGTGCTTAAATGTTCATGAAATTTGGTGTGATTGTTGAATTTCTCATGTAAGGTTATGGTAATTTTTTCGAAATTTTTTGGCCAAACAGGAAGTGAGCAATGAGCCATTTCCTGCGTTTTTCCAAATTTAACGAACACACGTTTAAAGGCCTTCGGATATTCCATAACTTGAAAAACGTTTCACAAATTGTCAGTGTCTTATGATCTTCGACTTGATATCCCAATTGGCACTTAATGTGGCACAATGGCTCTGTAGCGCCCCCTAATTATTTTTTCAAAGGAATTGCCCTTTTGAGGGTCTCAACGTGCTTGAAAATGTACAAAAATCAACACAATCGTGGAGCCCGGTATTACGATTACTATGGTATAGGTTTTGCACACAGTCATGTCAAAATGGTATTATAGCGCCCTCCAGAAAATTTCAACCAAACAGGTCTTATGGTTCAGCTCACCTACATGAACAAAATTTGGTGGAGACATGAAACATGCCAAGACTTGTAAAAGAATTATATTGTGCCATGACCCGAACCCAACAGGAAGTGCATTATTTTGAATTAAAATTTCAACTTTTTTTTATGAACAGGTGTCATACTCCAACATGCTCCACCTATTGATTTCAGAACTGGTGTTTGTACACCACTCAGGAAAATGCATTGTATGCAGTCTAGCAGTGTCCAATGGCTGAGTAGACACCTGCACCCATCAACATCTCGCCACCACCCCAACGTGCACGAGGGGTGCGAGGACCCTTTCAACGCTGCTTGCAGCTTTAATTATTATCATTATTATTATTCTGCTGCGAGAATGCGTTTTTGAGGGCCTTGCCATGCACGAAAACTCACAAAAATTTGCAGACCTGTCAATTCTGCGAAAAATTGCAAAATATTGTTGTTCTTGTGCTTGGACGTGCCCCGGTGCCTCTACAGCGCCACCAAATACGCGGCCATTTTGGAACGCAATTGCTTGGATTTCCATGAAATTCGGTGGGGCCATAGTCGTCATAATGAAGTTCTTTGTCAATTTTTTTTGAAATTTTTTTGCCATACAGGAGGTGAGCTATCAGCCATTTCCTGCATGTTTTTAGATTTTACAAAGACATTTTTGAGGGCCTTAGCGTACTCGAAAATTCTCCAAACTTCGCACATAGGTAAAAAATAAGATGCTCATGGTTTTGATATCCCAATTGGCAGAGGGTGTGACACGGTGGCTCTAAAGTGCCCCCTAACACAGAATTGCCTTTTTGAGGGCCTCAGCATGCTCAAAAACTCACAAAATTTTGCAGACATATTAAGCCGGTCAAGTCGTTTGCAAGGATATAGGCTTTTTACGTGGGCGTGGCAAAATGGTATTATAGCGCCCCCTAGAAAATTTCAATGAAGCAGCTCTCGCAGCCCGTTTAACCTACATGTACGAAATTCAGTGTCCATGTGGATTATGCCGAGACCTAAAAAAAAGTCGTTTGGTGCCATGATCTAGACTCAACAGGAAGTCCGCCATTTTTAATTGTAATTTCAAATTTTTAAAATTTTTCGCCATTAACGGCATCGTACTTTAACGAACTCCACCTAGAGATTTTATCCGATCAGTTTAAAATTTGGCCTGTGACATCTTAAGACTTTGCCGATGTTAAATTGCCGAGCTTTATTGGATTCATCGCCCGATGTATCCATGCCGTCGTGGCGAATTACGATCGGTCGCCATGAAAGAGGAAGTTGATTATACTGACACATACCTTGTGAGATTTGCCCCAAACTTCGTAAGCTGATAATAGTCTTCTCCAAAGTATCGATATATTCTGATTTAAGATTGGGTGTGGCCAGGTGGCTCCACAGCGGCCTCTAGCCAGGGCCATGTTAAGATAAAAGTGCTTGAATGTTCACGAAATCTGGTGTGATCATTGAATTTGTCATGCAGGGTTATGGTAATTTTTTAGAAGTTTTTTGGCCAAACAGGAAGTGAGCAATGAGCCATTTCCTGCGTTTTTCCAAATTTTACGAACACATGTTTAAAGGCCTTTGGATATACCAAAATTTGCAATACGTTGCACAAATTGTCATTGTCTTATGATCTTCGATTTGATATCCCATTTCGAACTTAATGTGGCAAGATGGCTCTGTAGCGCCCCCTAATCATTTTTTCAAATGAATTGCCCTGTTGAGAGTCTCAACATGCTTGAAAACTTACAAAAATCAACACACTCGTTGAGCCCGGTATAACGATTACTATGGTATAGGTTTTGCACACAGTCATGTCAAAATAGCATCATAGCGCCCTCCAGAAAATTTCAACAAAACAGTTCTCATGGTTAAGTTCACAAACGTGAACAAAATTTAGTGGAGACATAAAACGTGCCAAGACTTGTAAAAAAAATTATACCGTGCAATGACCCAAACCCAACAGTAAGTGCATTATTTTGAATTAAAATTACAACTTTTTTCATGAACCGGTGTCATACTTTAATGTGCTCCATTTATTGATTTCAGGAATAGTGTTTGCATTCCACTCCAGGAAAACACATTGTACACAGTCTAGCAGTGTTCAATGGCTGTGAATGGACAGATGCACCTGTCAACATCTCATCATGACCCCAACGTGCACGAGGGGTGCGAGGGCCCTTTCAATGCTGCTTGCAGCTTTAATTATTATTAGGGCCCGAGCACCGACCGGTGCCAGGGCCCGGAACAGGTCCTGGCACTGAAGGTGCGAGGAACCTATTGTTTTTGAAGGGATTTTTCTTCTTCCTCTTCTTCTTCTTCTTCTTCTTCTTATTATTATTATTATTATTATTCTGCTGCGAGAACGCGTTTTTGGGGGCTTTGCCATGCGCCAAAACTCAAAAAAATTTGCATATACGTCAGGCGTGCGAAAAATTACAAACTATTGGTATTCTTGAGCTTGGCCGTGCCCTGGTGGTTCTATAGCGCCACAAAACACGTGGCCATTTTGGAACGCACTTGCTCGGATTCTCACGAAATTTGGTGGGGCCATAGTAGTCATAATGAAGTTTTTTGTCAATTTTTTTGAAATTTTTTCACCTCATAGGAAGTGAGCTATGAGCCATTTCCTGTGTTTTTCCAGATTTTACGAATACATTTTTGAGGGCTTTATCATACTCGAAAACTCGCCAAACTTCGCTCAGAAGTTAAAAATATGAAGCTCTTCGAATTGATATCCCATTTGGCACTGGATGTGACATTATGGCTCTATAGTGCCCCCTAATACATAATTGCATTTTTGAGGGCCTCAGCATGCTCGACAACTCACGAAATGTTGCAAATGTATTTATCCGCTTGGACGTTGTACTATGATATAGGGTTTACAGAAGGGCGTGGCAAAATGGCATTATAGCGCCCCCTGGAATATTTCAATGAAGCAGCCCTCGCAGCCCGTTTAACCTACATGTCCGAAATTTGGTGTCCATGTGGACTATGCCGAGAACTTAAAAAAAAAAAGTCTCTTGTTGCCATCACCTAGACTCAACAGGAAGTCAGCCATTTTTAATTGAAATTGCAACTTTTTTAAATTTTTTGCCGTTAACAGGCGTCGTACTTTAACAAACTCCTCCTAGAGATTTTATCCGATCAACTTAAAATTTGGCTTACGACATCTAAAGACCTTTCCTGTAGCCGCCCCTGGCCACTCGAACAAAGCAGACGAATTTGACGGGTGCAAACTCTCTTTATTAAATCGGCACCGTGAAACTAAACAAGAAAAAAAAACAAATAACAACATTTCATTTCAATTTTAAACCACTCTGTTACAAAATATCACTCAATATTCCAATATACAAATTCATTTAATTTAAATACACGTATAAGTTCATTAGAAAGCCCGACCATTATTAAAACCCCCTTTAGAATTAAATACACATTACATTATACGTACATAAAACATTATAAACATGAGCGACCCGCATTTAAACAGTTCTCACAAATAAACAAACACTATACATACCTCACTCTGCCGACCAAGGGTGCTTATTTAACTCTGCGGCAAACATCAAAGACGTTCGGTGGGGGCGTATGCGTGCTAACAGAAAGAAACAAATAGTTAACAACCGGCCTACTTCATGAATGAATGTAAACAGTGAGCGCCGTACTTCGACCTACCGTGCTGTTCCAGGAATAAAGCCAGAATGACAACACAGGAGTGCGTCGCTCAAATACTTCCTGACACAGCACAACTTCCGGTCAGAAACAAAATTGCGCAACAAAGAAACAAAAAACGATCATTGTGATTGACTGAAGGGGTCGCCAGTTACACTCCCACCAAAATATGTTATGATGAGCTAACAAACCACAGCGAATCATACATAACTTCTCAGCCATTAAGAACTTTTGACCTTTCACATTTTTTCCAATAATCCACCACAGTGAAAACCAATATGTCTGATGCAAGTGTATCTCCTGAAAGCAACAATCAATTCCTTTCAAGGAGAAGTACCATTTTCTGGACTGGCCGTTCAACAATTGAGACCTTTGAGGAACAGTCTTTTCCCTTTAATTTCCGCTCGCTCACTTGCACCTTGACACACCTAACTAGACCATCAGTCCCTTCCACAGCCTCAAGCACTCGTCCAAGGCGCCACTCATTCCTTGGAGGTGTGTCCTCCTTGATGATAACTACATCATACACTCGCAAATTGCAACGAGGTACATGCCACTTCTGTCTCAGGGCTCCATTCAGGAGGTACTCTTTCTTCCATCGGCTCCAGAACTGCTCAACCAGGTATTGTACCCGGCGCCACCTTTTTGCAGAGTACACATCTTCCCTCACGAATTTCCCAGGTGGCGGTAAGGCAACCTTCGACTTCATTAGAATGAGGTGATTTGGAGTTAAAAGCTCTAGTGAATTAGGATCGTTGATGCTATCAACGCACAGTGGACGGCTATTCACAATAGCCATGGCTTCATAAAGCGGCATTCTAAGTGAAGAATCGTCCAGCCAACCTGCGCTCTGAGCGAGTGTGACACTCAGTATGTTGCGAAAAGTTCGAATTTGTCTCTCCCAGATGCCACCAGCATGACTTGCCGAACAACCGTTGAAGACAAATTCACATTGCTTGTCCGCCAGGAAATTTTCCAGCATGTTGACATCACACTGCCTGAGAGCCTCTTTGAACTCGTTTTTTTGCTCCCACAAAGTTTGTACCCTGGTCGCAATAGAGCTGACATACCACTCCCCTGAGACTGATGAGGCACCTCAGCGCATTGATGAACGCATCTGTGGTCATGTCTTCCAGCATCTCAATATGGACTGCTCTGGAGGATAGGCAGGTGAAAATGAGTCCATATCTCTTGTACTCCTTACGACCTCGCTTCACCACAAAGGGGACAAAGCAGTCCATGCCACAAAATGTGAATGGGGCTGAAACTTCACAACGTTCTGGAGGAAGTGCTGACATTTTTTGCTCCTCAACTGGTCGTCTAAGTCTCCGGCACTGCACACATTTATGTATCAGCTTAGCGACCGCCTTGATCCTACTAATAACCCAAAATCTATGGCTCGGAGTTCCATTAAGGTTTGACCCCGGCCTGGTGACAGATCTGGGCATGGTAGTGAGACAATATTAAGTTGGTAATGTGACTGCCTTTGGGGAGAATGATGGGATGCTTTAATTCTGGGCTGAGGGTCGACCCATTCAGCCTCCCACCGACACGAATGAGACCTTCCATCAAAGTGGCATCCAGGCGATACAGAGGGCTTGAGCTTGAAAGGCTGCCTCCTTGACGATTCTCTTGCAGTACCTTAAGCTCTTGGGGGAAAGCTTGCTGCTGGACGAGTTTACAGACCACTTCAGCAGCTCTTCTGCGCTCCTCCACAGTCACCAGGTCACCCTTTTCCCTTGTCTTTAACCTCCGGATTCTTGCCACAGTCTTGACGAGCCTTGTCCAG
Source organism: Gymnothorax javanicus (assembly GCA_029692085.1). Lineage (NCBI taxonomy): Eukaryota > Metazoa > Chordata > Actinopteri > Anguilliformes > Muraenidae > Gymnothorax > Gymnothorax javanicus. The sequence goes on along the minus strand of CM056193.1, from coordinate 123,356,296 downwards.
GTGGAAAACCGATTTAGACGACTCAAGACATCGTGTTGCTCATTAATTTGACTTGCAAATACTTGAGCTGACTTTACCTCAGGATCGCCTACAAGCAACTCGCTGGAGGGGCTCGGTGCTGGAATGACCTCTCGCTCCCATAGAAACTGAGGCCCTGAGAACCAGTTGGATGAGGAGATGTCCGAGATAGAAAGACCTCTAGAAGCGTGGTCTGCAGGGTTTGGGCTGTATCAACATAGCGCCACTGACTTGGGTCTGTGCCCTCCCTTATCAGTTGAACACGGTTAGCCACAAACACGTGAAACCTGCGTGCTTCATTGTTGATATAAGCCAACACTACCTGTGAATCGGTCCAAAAGAATTCCTCATCAATTTCCATCTCCAGCTCCGACCTTAACATGACGCTCATCCTAGCAGCGATGACAGCGGCCGAAAGCTCCAACCTTGGGATACTCGTGATCTTTGTAGGTGCCACCCTTGCCTTAGCCATCACCAAACTGCAATGAATGTCGTCCTTGTCGTTCACATGTCTGAAGTAGGAACATGAGCCATAACCAGTGTTACTGGCGTCAGAGAAGTGGGGCAGTTCAACTCTAACAATGACTCCAAAATTGCAGGGGTGGTAACATCTAGGAATGGTAATTTCCTTCAACTGCTGGAGACCGTCCTTCCACTCCTCCCACCGAGCCTGCAGAGACTCAGGAACTGAATCATCCCATCCTGTGCTCCTACGACACATTTCCTGCAGGATACACTTTCCACTTAAAGGGGACCTATTATGCTATATTTCCAAAGTTATATTTTGATCTTGGACTCCCCTAGAGTACTCCTGATCGTTCAAACCCCAAACAGGGTCCTTATTTAGCTCATACTGCCATCCTCAAAAAACGCCATTTGTAGTCCCTTGTAGTCTCTGCCTGAAACGCCTCATTGGGGTGGCTCTTCCGCTATGGCCCCCACTCCCCGTGTACCCACTTTCTTCTGACTGGCCAGCTCTGTGGAGGGCGGAGTTGGGCGGGACGAGGCTGCAGAACGCAGTTTTCCGGGTCTGGCTCCCCAGAGTGAAACGCGAGACACGTCTGCAATCTGATAAGGAAGTGGCGGGCAAACTCCTCAATCTAATGTTATACTTGAATATAGATCTAATGAAATGAACTTGTTCTAACAAACGCAGCGGCGAAAGTGGAGGACGCAGTGCGAAAATCTGGCAGCTCAAGCTCAAATTTGCTATCGGCTACAGTTTGCTACGGCGACAGTGGTGAGTACTGCGGTTTTCTACTTTATAGCTAGGATGCAGGGAAAGCTAGAATCCACCCCATATAGACACATTTGTAGAACGGGTCGACATACCCACGTGTAGACCGGAGACCGTAGAAATCCGGTGGGTCTGAGTTTAGAGGGAAACATAGACAGTGAGGAGCAGCTAAAATGTGGACCAACAGCTTATGGATTGCTTCGGTGTGTATTATAAGGACCTGCTGGTTCGTGTGCATAACTCTGGTGTGTCGTTAGTGTGGAGAAACGAACAGCTTCTGCGCTGGTATATGACGGAGGGGCAAATGCTCCAGGCTAAACGGCCTTTTCGGAAATTGCCCGTGGTAATGGTTTACTTATTGCATCGGAATGACAAGCGTTTCCTCGCGGAGAATGGGCGCGTTATGGATAGTGTGCGAGAGCTAGCTAGAGCTCCAGTTATGTTATGAGCATAATACAGGTTTTACAGACCGTAAGTTCCGTTTGCGTGAACCGTTGCTTATGTGGAGCTAGCGAATCGATCACTTTTACAGGAAAGAATTTAATATTCAGTCGCAAATTTAATATTCAATTGACTGCAATGCAGAGAAATCGTTTGTGATACCAGACACGTTATCGCCTGTGCTTTTCCCTATTGCTTTCACCGGTAGCATCAGAGAGCTTGCCCAGACATTGGAGAAGTATCAGGCTGACCCCGGTCATGGATAAGCAAAGCGATCATTTCACAAGCACCCAAAAACGCACCCCAAGTTTCGCAAAACCTACATCTGGTCTAACTGCGCCTCTCCGGTTAGCTTCAACTGCAGTGGCTACAATTAGGCAATGTTATGATGAAACTGCCACATTGATGCTTACCGAAGTAACGCAGCATACCGATCAGAATCGCTGCATATAAGTTAACCAGGAGCATTTTTAATTAGCAGAGCACGGGAACTAACATGCAGTAGCTGATAAGCGGTCATGACTTTGAATGTAATCTGTCGCACAAAAAATTTGTTTCGCGTCTGGCATGAAAGCGGCTTGAGGTGCCCGTATTCGCGTCTTTGCATTGACTCTGAATGTAACCTGTTGCGCGAAAAATTAGTTTCGCATTCGGTGTGAAAGCTGCTTAACGCGCCCATAACGCGTCTATTTGCCTCTTTGCATTAACTTTGAATGTAACCTGCCGCGCGAAAAATTAGTTTCGTGTCCGGTGTGAAAGCTGCTTAACGCGCCTATAACACGTGTATTCGCGTCTTTGCATTGACTTTGAATGTAGGCTAATCTGTCCCGCGAAAAATTCGTTTCGCGTCCGATGTGAAAGCAGCTTTATGGATAGTACGCGACAGCTAGAGAGAGCTCAGTTATGTTATGAACATAATACAGGTTTTACAGACCGTAAGTTCCATCAGTGCAGACAAGTTGCTTATGTGGAGCTAGCGAATCGATCACTTCTACAGGAAAGAATTTCCTATTTAATCTCTGCCTTTTTTGGCTTTTTATTAGCCACAACAACTTCTAAAGGGGGATGAAATTATGTCGCGGTAATGCAGAGAAATCATTTGTTATACCAGACACGGTAGAGCTTCTGCGTTTCGCATTGCTTTCTCGGTAGCACTAGAGAGCTTGCCCAGACATTTGTGAAGCATCCGGCTGATCCCGGTCATGGATAAGTGAAGCGATCACAAGCAGCCGAAAACAAACCCAAACACGTATCCCAAGCTCTGCAAAACCAACGTCTGGTCTAACTGTGCTTTTCAGCCCAACTTTGCGGACACATACAGCACCTCTCCGGTTAGCTTCAACCGTGGTGGCTACAATTGGGCAAGGTTATGATGAAACTGCCACATTTATGCTTACCGAAGTCACACAAGCATACCGATCAGAATTACTGCATATAAGTTAACCAGGAGAATTTTTAATTAGCACGGCATTCAAACTAACATGCAGTAGCTGGTAACCGAGCGGTCATAACAACCACAGAGACAAACCCTTGCAATACAGGTTTTACAGACAGCAAGTTCCGCTACCGGGGACAGTTGCGCCAAGCATCCAAATTACAAACAAGTATGAAAAGTTAGCTTCAAATGAGGTTTGTGTTCACACACCTTCTGTAGAATTTCCCCTGATATCACTCTTGCATATTTGGGACACAAAAATTAGCAACGGTAACTTGGCTACGTTAGCCGCAGTGCTACAGCCACAATCAACTGGCTATCACGTCAGGTTGGCTTATGCAGTAAAAGCAACTTGCAGCTTCTGTGTATGTGAGTCACAGACAGTCGCGAGAGATCCAGGCTTTATCTTCAGATATTTTAGAAAGCCTGCACTTGAGGCCAGTTGTTAGTGCTAACTATCGTTAGTGGTCCTGCTAGCCAGTAGCCACCCGTAACACGTTAGCTTCACTTACGTTATTTGCTGTTTTATCGTTACTTACAGCTTGTGGCTCCGAGCGCTTGATTGATGCAACTGCTTCAGTTTGAGAAGCAGCTGAAACGCTTATCCTATGTCGAATTATCCTTTATTAACAAAGCTGTCTTTGGTGAAATGCTGAGCACAATCAGCTAACGTTCCCTTTGGCCGTGGCTGTTTGCTGCCAGCAAACAAAAAAAGCTACCCACTGATTTCTGGTGGCATCGTCTTTTGGAAGAGAAATAGTTGTTTTTCTTCGCGTCCAAAAGTAAACGGACAAGCAGCTTTGGGAGAGATGCTGACAAAATTGCACCTCAAATGATCTGCGGTTCTTCTTTTGTATTTCCAAAAGTGTAGACGCTACTAAGGCATAGTATGATCTGCCGTTGTTAGTGCCTGCTAGAATAGTTTCCGGTGTGGGCAGGTCCAGCGCAGTGGTTGGCTCTGGCTAGGTCTGTACTAATTGGACGGCACAACCTGACGTCAGGTTTTGCCCAGATCTCGCGAAGATCTCGGGAGGAGCTGTTCAAAGAGGAAATCACGCTCACGAAATCACGTTCTTGGATTACGGCAAAACTCCTGTATCTTATGTTTAGAAACCTTTCAGAGGTTGAGCATGGACAACCAACATTATAACATTACTAATATGTATTAAAAGAAGGATCAGCATAATAGATCCCCTTTAAGGTAAATGGGACCACGAAACCAAGGGGGTCATAAAGGGAGGCAACGACTGAGAGGAGACCACGGCGAGTTGGAGGTGCTCTTTTGCGCTGATGTTAAAGCCAAAGGTATCATTTGCCACAGACCACTGGATACCCAGAACGTGCCCTTTTGCTGTCGTATTGGGGTTAAAGCCAAGGGCATCGGTGGTAACAGCTCTTTCAGGGGGGGTTATGCTGGAGACGACCTCCTTCCAGTTTGAGTTAAATTTATGCGAACGAAGACCTGCCCTTTTACAGAGCTCCTGAGCTTCAATGATCAGTTCTTTTGCTTCTTTGATTGTTGGGACGCTAGTCAGCCCATCATCCACATAGAAGTTCCTTTCAATGAAGGCGGCGGCTGTAGGGAAGTGAATCTTTTGCTGTTGAGCCAGATACTTGAGACCAAAGTTAGCACACCCTGGGGAGGAGCTAGCCCCAAAGAGGTGCACAGCCATCCTTTACTCCCTTCGTTCTGTTTCCAGCTGTCCATCCTCCCACCAGAGAAACCTCAGGTAGTTGCGAGCTTCAGGTGCAACGTGAAATTGGTGAAACATTTTCTCGAGGTCACAAACAACAGCCACTGACTCCTTCCTAAACCGGCACAAGACTCCCACTAATGAATTAATCAAGTCTGAGCCTGTCAGTAGAGTGTCATTTAACGTGACTCCTCGAAACTTTGCCGAACAATCGAAAACCACTCGCAATTTTCCCGGCTTCCTGGGATGATAAACACCATGATGGGGGATGTACCATACAGTCTTGTTGTCAACTGGAGGGGCTGGCTCAGCATCACCTCTTTGAAATATGTCCTCCATGAAAGCCAAGTAATGTTCATAATACTGCCTATTTGCCTTCAATTTCCTTTTCAGATGTTACAGGCGTACAGAGGCCAACCTCTTGTTATTTGGCAAAGATGGTGGTTTCCTGCCTTTGAAAGGGAGGGGCATTTCATTATGCCCATCTTTCTTCTGCTTAATGGTGTTGCTCAGCAGGTGTATAAAATGAACTTCATCTTGGGACACCAACTTGTCTCCATAGTTCTTTTCACTGAAGTCCGATTCTAAGATCTTCAACACATCAGCAGCTGGTGGTAATGGCACTTCCTTCACTGAAACTCTATGAACATGGCTTTGGCTTCCTTGTCTGTCAAGGTGGGGGTTTGCCGATCCAATGATGCTCCAGCCCAGCACCGTTCTTTGAGCGAAAGGTTCGCTTTCGCCCCCAGTTATGACTTCCAAAGGTGCAAGAGCTGATGGGCAGTCATAGCCGATCAATAGGCCCACCTCGCAATCCTGGAGCGGTGGTAACTCATGTTTTAGGTGTTTCAGATGTGGCCAGTGAAGTGCTGTACTCCTAGTGGGAATATGAGATTTGTCCACTAGGATGAAATCTTGTATGTAAGCATGCTGTATACGGACCTTATGATTGGAGCTGAATCCCCGTACTTGCAGACCTCTCGTTATAACGTATGCGTGCTAACAGAAAGAAACAAATAGTAAACAACCGGCCTACTTCATGAATGAATGAATGTAAACGGTGAGCGCTGTAGTTCAACCTACCATGCTGTTCCAGGAATAAAGCCTGAATGACAACACAGGAGTGCGTCGCTCAAATACTTCCTGACACAGCACAACTTCCGGTCGGAAACAAAATTGCGCAACAAAGAAACAAAAATGATCATTGTGATTGACTGAAGGGGTCGCCAGTTACATTTCTGATGTTAAATTGCGAAGCTTTTTTGGATTCATCGAACTATGTATCCATGGCGTCGCGACGAATTTCGATGTTCCGCCATGAAACAGGAAGTTGGTTTTACTCCCACATACTTTGTGAGATTTGCACGAAACTTTACAGGCTTGATAACAGTCTCCATCCAAGTATAAATGTATGCTGATATTAGATTGGGTGTGGTCAGGTGGCTCCACAGCGCCCTCTAGACATGGCCATGTTAAGATAAAAAGGCTTGAATGTTCATGAAATTTGGTCTGATCATTGCATTTGTCATGCCGGGTTATGGTAATTTTTTTGAAATTTTTTGGCCAAACAGGAAGTGAGCTATGGGCCATTTCCTGCGTTTTTCCAAATTTTACGAACACATGTTTGAAGGCCTTTGAAAACTCGAAAACTTGCAAAACATTGCAAAAATTATAATTGTCTTATAGTCTTCAATTTGATACATCAATTGGTACTAAATGTGGCATAATGGCTCTATAGCGCCCCAAATCAGATTTTTAAAAGAATTGCCCTTTTGAGGGCCTCAACATGCTCGAAAACTCACAAAATTTTGTACACGTTTAAAAGCAATCATGCGTATTACTATGATTAAAAGCTTATAGATAGGCGTGGCAAAATGGCATTATAGCGCCCCCTGGGTAATTTCAAAAAAGCAGCCCTCGTAGCCCGGTAAACCTGCATATACGAAATTTGGTGGACATGTGATTTATGTTGAGACCTAAAAAAAAGTTTCTTGGTGCCATGACCTAGACTCAACAGGAAGTCCGCCATTTTTAATTGAAATTTCAACTTTTTAAAATTTTTCGTAATTAACAGGCGTCGTACTTTAACGAACTCCTCCTAGAGATTTTATCCGATCAACTTAAAATTTGGCATATGACATCTAAAGACCTTTCCGATGTTAAATTGCGAAGGTTTTTTGGATATATCGAACAATGTATCCGTGGCGTCGCGGCGAATTTCGATGTTTCGCCATGAAACAGGAAGTTGAATTTACACCCACATACTTTGTGAGATTTGCCCGAAACGTTACAGGCTTGATAATAGTCTCCTTCCAAGTATAAATATATGCTGATATTAGATCGGGTGTGGCCAGGTGGCTCCACAGCGCCCTCTAGCCATAGCCATGTTAAGATAAAAGTGCTTGAATGTTCATGAAATTTGGTGTGATCATTGAATTTCTCATGCAAGGATATGGTAATTTATTTGAAATTTTTTGGCCAAACAGGAAGTGAGCTATGAGCCATTTCCTGCGTTTTTTCCAAATTTTACGAACACACGTTTAAAGGCCTTCGGCTATTCCAAAACTCGCAAAACGTTGCACAAATTGTCAGTGTCTTATGATCTTCGACTTGATATTCCAATTTGCATTTAATATGGCACAATGCCTCTGTAGCGCCCCCTGAACATTTTTTTAAAAGAATTGCCCTTTTGAGGGTCTCAACATGCTTGAAAATTTACAAAAATCAACACACTCTTAGAGCCTGGTATTACGATTATTATGGTATAGGTTTTGCACACAGGCATATCAAAATGGTATCATAGCGCCCTCCAGAAAATTTCAACAAAACAGTTCTCATAGTTCAGTTCACTTACATGAACAAAATTTGGTGGAGACATGAAACGTGCCAAGACTTGTAAAAAAATTATATCGTGCCATGACCTGAACCCAACAGGAAGTGCATTATTTTGAATTAAAATTTCAACTTTTTTTCCTGAACAGGTGTCATACTTTAACAGCTCCACCAACTGATTTCAGGAGTGGTGCTTGCACTCCCCTCAGGAAAACACATTGTACACAGTCTAGCAGTGTCCAATGGCTGTGAATGGACACCTGCACCCATCAACATCTCGCCACCACCCCAACGTGCACGAGGGGTGCGAGGGCCCTTTCAACGCTGCTTGCAGCTTTAATTAAGTTTCATTTTTGTGCTAAAAGTTTCACAGTGATTGACTCAGTTCATTTGATTTAGCTGATGTTCAAACAAAAAGATTTTATTATTTTATTTATTTATTATTTTATTTTGGTGACAATTTATTTGTTGACTTTGTCATGGTGATGAGAATGTTTTGTTTATGTGTTAAAATCAGCACTTTTGTTGATAATTTATTTTGGTACTACAGACACCATTTTGTTTTCATTTGAATTTTAGTAATTTATTTTGGTGCTATTTATGTTGCTACAAAAATGCTATTTTATTTAAATTTTGTATGTCATGCCACTGTGACAGTTGTTTTGCAATAACCTTTTCAGATTTGGAATTTTATTTGTTTAATTTCCGATACATTTTGAACATCCATGAATATATCCGTTAATTATAACCATATCATACCATACCACCATCAAAGGAGTTTAACACTACAATTTAAGAAATAGAAGAATATAAGAAATGGAAAGAAATAATTTTTTTCTGTGGGGACCCATTGAATTTCCCAGGGACCCACTCAATTCATCACCTGTGGGTCCCGGGGACTCACTAAATTGAAAACCTATCAACATCACTGCCTCCGTGCATCTGAACTGTGCATAAAGCACAACTGTTACACCGTCACACAGGTTTGATCCCATGGAGTAAAATTAAAGGTAGTCCATAAAAATGTTGTGGATGGTTAATACTTTCATTTAACTACAAATTAAAAGAGTTTATTTTATATTCAACTCATGAAGAATTAAACTGCAAAAACGAAGTCTTTTTTTTTTTTTTTTTTGGTCATCAGGGACTCATTTTTAATATCATGGTATGGTTTTTTCTGTTTATGGTTGAGAAAAATGTCCTGTCCCTGTTTATCTGATTGCATCTGGCTCCCTGTGCTTCTAATCCTCAGAAAACACCATCTGGTTCATTTTATGCTGTTGGTGTGGTCTTAATGGTGTGTGACGGACGTGACATTAAAGTTTGATACTATCAACTTCAACCACAGCATTTTCCAAGTCAAAATATTTACTTTTCATTATGATTTCCATGTATTTGAACAAGTCCAAGATTAGAATAAATAAATAGTTCCTTAATTGGCAATAATAAAATACACACCCTTGTTTTTTACGGAAGTGTTCAGTTTTTTGTGACTTTGCTGATATTGTAGTGTGCTGAGATGATTAAACACATAACAAAATTAATATAAATCAGAAACCAAGTACTATTCAAGTTTATTTCATGTAACATTGGATCGTATAGAGTAGATTAAAATAAGTAAACATATACAGTAACTATATATATATATATATATATATATATATAGTAAAAACAAAAATAATGTCTTTTTGAGAAAAAAAGTCAATATCTAGTTTGGCCACCCTGTGTTTTTATTACAGTATTTAATCTTTCAGGCATAGTTTTCACATTTTTTTTCTTCAGTCGCTAAATGATTCCATATGTTTTGAAGTTCATTCCAAAGAGATTCTTTTGATGTTGCAACAGATTTGCTCAATTGGATTATGGTCTGGATTTAGAGCAGGGCAAGTGATAACGTTTATGCCACGAGATGATTCTTTCTGACAGATCATTCTTTCACAATTTAGAAGTATGTTTAGGGCCATCTTGTTGAAAATAAAATCCCCTAACAATCAGTCTCTTTCCAGATGGCTGCGATACTGGCTCATAATGATGCTGCGATACTGCTTTTGATCCATGATTCCGTTGATTTTTTTGAGATCACCGGCTTTTTTTGAACGCATTGAACCCCAACCATAATATTAGGTTAGAAAATTTCGAATTTGGATTAATCGGTCCAAAGGACTTGTCCCTCTTTTATCAAACGCTTGATGGTCTTTCTTACAGTGCCATGACCGCATTTAATGTCTTCAGCATCATGTAAGGCCACAGTGCCATGGCCGGATCTAGGGGGGTGCAGGGGTGGGCTACACCCCCCCAGATTTGTATCGGGCCCCGCCAGCGCCTCCTGACTTACTGACATATACTTCAGCGCAGTGACGTGCGGTCGGAGGTTAGTTTGGTAAGGCAGAATCCTCCCCCTTTGCTTGATTAGCAATCAGACGATTAACTAGTTTAGTAAGACTATTCGGCAGAATGACAGGCCAGTTTAAGTTTCCGCGGCGTTATTACTCAGTAGGCTACATCGAACCTGAAATGCTCACGAGACTGCAGATTTGCGAGTACTTGCTTCCAGGAAGCCAGAGACTGTGGTGGTTCTGCCCTGCAGTCCCTCCCGCTGCTGCATTCTTCACCTCCACCTTAACAGGCAACAGGTGTGGCTCGTTGAGGTGGAGGTGAAGGCTTGTTATTTAAGGGCTGGCTGCGCCTTAAGAAGGCGCAGCAGCATTCTGGTTTTGAAGCCCTGCTGTTTTTGTGCTGCTGCCCTTGTGGTTTTTGATTGTCTTTTTAAATATTTATTAAAAGTTCTTTGATTTTACTCAGCCTGTGCGTTTGGGTCCCTTCCACTCTTTGGGTACATGGTCCCAGTGCCCGACGGGTTTGTGTCTTCAGCCGGCGGGGGCTAAACCCTGACAAGAGACGTGCGGTGAGGTGAGGCAGTGACCCAACTTTTATCACAGAATTTTGTGAACCTGTTCCCACATACTATTCCTGATTGAAAATCAAAACAATTAAGACCAAGCCTATAGGAAGCCCGTATACTGATAGAGGAGATAATGACAAAAAGATTCATTCACGAATACGCTTCAATTCGAGACTGCAAGGATGGAAATCTGAATAATCAATTAGGAAAAATTCTCGGCTCTCGGTAATTCTGTATATCGTTTAAACATTTTGTTTATCGGATTATGAAAGAAGACTGAAAATAAATGCCGCTTTTTTTGGGGTATAAAAGCGCGTATTTAAAGGGGAATACATTGCATATTGATTAAGCATTGAACTCTGCATAAGTCGAACTGTTTTAATATTTGTGACATTGCTTCGGCTTCCTGGAAGCAAGCACGCGCAAATCTGCTGTCTAGTGAGCATTTCAGGTTCGATGTACTGAGTAATAATGCGGCGGAAACTTAAACTGGCCCGTCATTCTGCCGAATAGTCTTACTAAACTAGTTAATTGTCTGATTGCTAATCAAGCAAAGGGAAGGATTCTGCCTCACCAAACTAACCTCGGACCGCACGTCACTGCTTTAGCTCAATTAAGAGGAGTGCGCAATGCGAATGAAATGGAAAGCGTCAACAAAATGAAATGGTCTCTCTCCCCGGTCAAAAATGAAACGCGATTCCCCCCAGCAATTATAATTGCACCACCAATCTAAGCAGGCTGCAGCCGGCCCTGCACAGTGCGGATACGTACAATCACAGAGCGCCTTCCGTCATGCCATCGTATTTAACACTGTGACTGCACAAAGTTGATGTTGCCTTATATACTGGAACAACTGACCATCAGAGGTAATTTTGCAGAATAACATTGCCTCAAACCAGTTTAAACAAACTTTTTTTGTATCAATAATCATGAAATGAGCCTTCAAACATTCCTTCAGGCTATGCAAAAAATAAAATTTGTGACACGTTTCAATTGTTAGAAAAAATGTTATTTTCTCCAATGATAGGTTTCTCCAAGGTCCCGGATGTGAGATGGCTGCCGTCTTGAGGAAGATGTGAGAGACTGTTTGCTCACAACGTCCCAAATTAAATAATCTAATAAGGTGTAACCACAAATCTCAGGGATTCCAAACTGGATAAATTATTCGTTTGGAAAAATTTTTAGATAAATAGTACTACATTATGCCAAACCAGCCAGAGCCCAAGAGAACACGATATCAGCTTGGATTAAGTGATTCGGAAACGGCTGAATTCAGCGGGGGTACCGTGATTACTACCGTGGAAGAGATAAATGCTAAACTGTCAAAGCTAGATTTGTTGGAGAAATTGGTCAGTGACCTATCTTTGGTGAGTAAAGACATTATTCATTTGAAAAATGCTGTTGGCTTGAATAATGAACTGATTCAAGAGCTACAGAAGGAAAATAAAGCGCTAAGAGCAACAGTAGACACGCTGATAAATACTATGGAAAAATTTTAAAAAGAGAACCGACAAATACAAAATGAGCTCCTTGATCTAAAATGCAGGAGTATGAGAAATAATCTGGTACTCACGGGTATCAAAGAAGATGAAAATGAAGGTTATACCAAAACAGAAAACAAAGTTAGACAATTTATGAAGGAGGAACTCGGAATGACGAATGGGCAAGTCGCGGAGGTTTGCTTTAAAAGAGTTCATCGTTTTGGGAAAACGATTACCGGTAGATCTCGTCCAGTTGTGGCCAAATTTACTTATTTTAAAAGTAAAATGGCCGTGTTGGATAGAGGAAAGGAATTGAAGGGCAAGCTCTTCTCAATGAATGACCAATTCCCTCTGGAAATAATGGTAAGGAGAGGGAAGCTTTTTCTACGGTGGCCCTGAAGGGTCACAACACCTGCAAACTCAGAAAACATCTGCAAATTCAGAAAACACTTTCATCGATTTCACAACACATGAACTGCAAATGCCAAAACACCTGCATATTCAGAAAACATCTGCAAATTCAGAAAACACTTTCATCGATTTCACAACACATGAACTGCAAATGCCAAAACACCTGCATATTCAGAAAACATCTGCAAATTCAGAAAACACTTTCATCAATTTCACAACATATGAACTGCAAATGCCAAAACACCAGCATATTCAGAAAACATCTGCAAATTCAGAAAACACTTTCATCAATTTCACAACACATGAACTGCAAATGCCAAAACACCTGCATATTCAGAAAACATCTGCAAATTCAGGAAACACTTTCCTCGATTTCACAACACATAAACTGCAAATGCCAAAACACCTGCATATTCAGAAAACATCTGCAAATTCAGGAAACACTTTCATCGATTTCACAACACATGAACTGCAAATGCCAAAACACCTGCATATTCAGAAAACATCTGCAAATTCAGAAAACACTTTCATCGATTTCACAACACATGAACTGCAAATGCCAAAACACCTGCATATTCAGAAAACATCTGCAAATTCAGAAAACACTTTCATCGATTTCACAACACATGAACTGCAAATGCCAAAACACCTGCATATTCAGAAAAACACATGCAAACTCACAAAACACATGCAAACTCTGTAATGACAACGGAAATGTTTCCCGGGGGGACCATAATCAGAGTTACGTGTTCTTTTAACGGACTTAGCGATGTCGGATACCCCAGTGGTTTTGTTTAATTTAAACATATTAAGGCAGTGTCCCCAAAACGTATTGGTCCACTTAGATAACTGTTAAACGTTCTGCAAACTTTGTTAGCTGTAAACTAGCTGGCTAGCGTTTCTACATTGCTGTCCCAAGACGAGCGCACCGCACCACTATTTTTGAAAGTTATCACTGTCACATATTATGTATGTCAATTCTGATTTCACAGTGCAATTTCGTGCAGATACGAACACTTTGCCCATTCTTTAGCACTATTCCCTCTCCTGCTACGGACTCTACTACCATTTTTTTTTTTTAAATCGCTCATGTATCAGCTTAGCGCCATGACCACAGAGAGACCTGCGGCATTTCACAACTCTTCAGCGAATGAAGGTAATTCTGGTGACAAGTATACGTGGTTTCCTCCGTTTACATTTTCCAGTCTGACAGATGTCTATTTTTTACAGCAAGTTGCGTGACCATGCTGCAAAAACAGGTGTAGGTACTTGCCGAAATTACCTTCATTCGCAAATGAGTTCTGAAATGCCGCTCTCGCTGGAAAAAAAAAAAAAAAAAAATTATGTTGCTAAGTGCCAGTGCATAGACCTAATTATAATTAAATTATTTTCTCTACTGAATGTAGCCCATTATTTGCTGTTAGATCGCATGGGGGAGAGAAGCCGTGTCTTCAATTGCCACTTGATTATTCTTGAATTGGAAAATGTGTTTATAAAGGAAAACCATCTAGAATTAGCCAGGATTAATTGTTGTCAATAAAGGGATGGATAATTTCCCCCAAATTTTCAAGTCTAGCGCTGGACTGGACCCGCCATTACGAGTTATCTCGTAGTTGGCAGTTAACGTGTTAAAAGAACTCGTAGCTACCTCTTCGGAAACAGTTTTCTTTGCATGGATCGCTCTGGACCGGCAACCGCATGTGGGTCCGTCACTGATTATGGTCCCCCGCGAAACATTTCCGTTGTCATTACAGAGTTTGCATGTGTTTTGTGAGTTTGCATGTGTTTTCTGAATATGCAGGTGTTTTGGCATTTGCAGTTCATGTGTTGTGAAATCGATGAAAGTGTTCCCTGAATTTGCAGATGTTTTCTGAATATGCAGGTGTTTTGGCATTTGCAGTTCATGTGTTGTGAAATCGATGAAAGTGTTTCCTGAATTTGCAGATGTTTTCTGAATATGCAGGTGTTTTGGCATTTGCAGTTCATGTGTTGTGAAATCGATGAAAGTGTTTCCTGAATTTGCAGATGTTTTCTGAATATGCAGGTGTTTTGGCATTTGCAGTTCATGTGTTGTGAAATCGATGAAAGTGTTTTCTGAATTTGCAGATGTTTTCTGAATATGCAGGTGTTTTGGCATTTGCAGTTCATGTGTTGTGAAATCGATGAAAGTGTTTTCTGAATTTACAGATGTTTTCTGAGTTTGCAGGTGTTGTGACCCTTCAGGGCCACCGTATTTTTCCCATTATGAAAGAGAACCGGGCAAAAAACTTAAAGTACGGCTATCAGTTGACAAGCTGTAAATAATCAGTTATATAGGGACGCAACTATTACTCCTTGGCTGTATTAAAATTCTGAGACCCGATCTTATCTTCTATTTGTTGTTGGTGCTTTTGTTGTTATTATTATAGTAATGATAATGATAGTACAGTGATGGTGATGATAATAATGATGATAATACTTGTTATTGTTATTATTTTTGTGATTATTATTTTGGTGATTTCCATTTCAATTGCCACAATGGCCTTCATCCATTTTCCCTCCTTGCTTTTAAAAGTAAGGAGACAATAATAATAATAATGGAAATCTGTGTCACTTTTTTTCTTTTTCTTTTTTTTCTTTTCTTCCTTCATAATTATAATACTACAAGAGTGAGTTACCCAAAGAAATGGAACTTGGGACAAAATATGCTTCATGTGTTGATATGTTATCTGTTTGTCTTTGTCAGCAGGTCGTTTTGTTTTTGTTTGTGATTTTTCTCACCTAATTATGTTAATTTTTTTGTTTTTGCTTTTCAATTGCCACATGAATATTGGCAGGCATGGTACCTACGTTGAATTTACTTTTTATATCTGCATGGATTATGGTTAGCTCTTCTGTTATCCCTAGAAAACATTCTATGGTATATCTGACCATCAAAACCCATTATTAATCTTAAAGCCTAGTCTTTAAAAATGGGAATAGATGTAGTCTGTGTCGCAAGTTATAACTGCAATGGCCTCGCAGATAAAAGGAAAAGACACCAAATATTTACTTGGTTAAAAGAGAAAGATTATGCTATTTTTTGTCTACAAGAAACTCACTTAGTATTGACAGATGAAACTATATGGATGGAGGAATGGGGTGGGCAAATATTATTTTCACATGGTTTAAAAAATTCGAGGGGAGTTATGATCATGTTTAAAAACAACTTTAACTATACTCTCCAAGCTTTAGAAACTGACCCTCAAGGAAGGTGGATCATTTTAAATATGATTATTGAGGATAAACAAATATGTTTGGTTAATTTATATGGTCCAAGTAACGAAGATACACACTTTTTTAAAATCTATTTATAACATTATAAAAACCTCAAAATTCACAAGGAAATGTCTCATAATGGTTGGAGACTTTAATACAGTACAGGATAATTTAATAGATCGTAAGGGAAAGAATTCAACTAATCACCATCCGCATGCTTCTACAGAAATCACATCAATAATGAACACAATGGATCTGGTAGATGTTCGGAGATTAAGAAATCCAGAATTATATAAATATACGTGGAGAAGATAGAATCAGTTAAGCCATATAGATTATTGGTGGCCTAGCAGCGAAGCTGCGAAGGCAACCATTGTGTTTCTAGCTTTTCTTATTGGTGGCCTAGCAGCGAAGCTGCGAAGGCAACCATTGTGTTTGCAGCTTTTCTTCTTCTTCTTCTTCTTCTTCTTCTTCTTCTTCTTCTTCTTATTATTATTATTATTATTATTATTATTATTATTATTATTAGGGGTTCAAGCCCATAGCCATGGCCCATAGGGCTTGAACCCCTTTGACCGCTTTGACCGATTTTATTCATCTTTGGCTTCAATGTGTAATTTTGTGATACGCCGACCCCAGTCGATTTCCGTCACCTGGCGGGGGACATGACCACGCTTAGTGGCAACACTTATTAATTAAGTTGTTAAAGCTTTCCATTACTAATGGCCTTTCGTGGCTTGAACTCTGGAATTGCCGCTTGCGGCTATATTTATTATTATGTTTCCGCTTTCTTCCGCCATTGAAGTCTATGGCAGCCCCTAAAACCGTACCCGGGAAAATGTAAATGATTTGGCAGACTTGTTCAGGACAGTCCCCTGATCACTCACACCAATTTTCGTGCCCCTTGCTAAGAAGCTCTAGCGCCACCAACAGGTCAAAGTTTGACATACATTTACCTTCATAACTTCTGACCCGTTCATCCGATTTTCACATCTGAGGTACCGTTGGAATCCTTGGGCCAAGCTGAGTTCAACGCACCCTATGACGTCATTTTCCGCCACATTGGATTTTCCGCCATTTTGAATTTTAGCAAAATCCTTTCAAAAGTGTCACGGGTCACAAATTTTGTTCAATTTTAGCGAAACGTGGTCGATGGAATCTGCAGACCAAGCTGCACAAATGATACCAAAAGTTCTTTTGATATTCAAATCTGTTTGCCCGTAACAGCCAATGAAATTTGGCGACGAAGCCGCCAAACAGGATGTGAGGCTATATCTCAGCAACTTTTGGAGATATCAGACCCAAACTTGGTACATAGACTCAGTACCTGCGCTTGGCGAGGCAAAAAAAAAATTCCGTGTCGTTTGACCTCTAGGGGGCGCTATAAATAGCAAAAACATGTTTTAGCTGATATATTTTGATCTGTTTGAAGTAACGCCTTAATTCCAGTGTCTCCTGATGTTGTTGGACATCCCAAGGCATATTGTGTATGTATTGATTGTGTATGTAAGCGTCAGAATTTGGCGGCCAATTTGAATTTTGTCCAAAATTTGCTTAAATTTACAGAAATTACACAACCGTACATGGGTAAATGTTGAAATTTGGCATACTCATTAAGAGACGTACCATGATCAAGCAGACCAAATTTCATGCCCCTAGCTCAAAAGCTCTAGCGCCACCAACAGGTCAAAATTTGACCTACATTTACCTTCATAACTTCTGACCAGTTCATCCGATTTCCAGAAATAAGATATCGTTTGAATCCTTGGGTTGCTCTGAGTTCAACGAATCCTATGATGTCTTTGTCGCCCAATTGCATTTTCTGCCATTTTGAATTTTAGCAAAAACCTTTCAAAAGTTTCACGGGTCACAAATTTTGTCCAATTTGAGCGAAATATGGTTCATAGAATCTGCAAACCGAGCTGCAGAAACGATATTAAAAGCCGTTTCGATTTTCAAAATCGTTTGCCTGAAATATCCAATGAAATTTGGCGGCTTTGCCGCCAAACAGGAAGTGAGGCCATATCTAAGCAACCCTTAGACAAATCAACACCAAACTTGGTAATTAATCTAAAGTCCTGCCCCTGGCAAGGCTCAAAAAAGAACGTGACCTTAGCCCTCTGGGGGGCGCTATAAATGGCAAAAACATGTTTTATCAGATATGTCTTGATCTTTTTAGAATAAAGCCTTAATTCCAGTGTCATCTGAAGCTGTTTGATATCCCTGAGCAAATCCTAGAAGTCTGTGTAAAAATGCACCAGAGTTCGGCAGCCATTTTAAATTTTGTCCAAAATGCGCTTAAATTTACAGAAATTACAAAGTTTGTCCAATCCTTACGAAACCTGGAAAACCTGATCATCAGACCAAGCCTGAGAAGTCTCTGGAGCTTGGTATCTCAATTCCAAACCGATTGGCTGTAACAGCAAATGAATATCGACAGCGAAGCCGCCAAACAGGATGTGAGGCCTTATCTCAGCAATGCTCAGACGAATCAACCCCAAACATAGTACACAGTCTCAAGACCTGCCCCTGGGGAGGCACAAAAAATTCCGTGAGCTTTGACCTCTGGGGGGCGATGTAAATAGCAAAAACATGTTTTAGCTGATATCTCTTGATATGTTTGAAATAAAGCCTGAATTCCAGTGTCTGCTGATGCTGTTGGACATCCCTAGACAGATGCTAGAAGACTGTGTATGTAAGCATCAGAATTTGGCAGCCATTTTGAATTTTGTCCAAGATGCGCTAAAATTTACAGAAATTAGAAAGTTTGTCCAATCATTACAAAACTTGGCACACATTATCAACTTAGCAAGCCAGAGAAGTCTTTTGAGATTGGTATCTGAAGCCCAAACCGTTTGGCCGTAATAGCCAATTGAATTTGACTGCGAAGCCACCAAACAGGATTTAGGCCCATAGAACAGCCATGCTTTGGTGTATCAACACAAAACTTGGTATATAGACTTAGGACACATTCTGGAGAAGAGTTATATAATTTGGTGACCTTTGACCCCTGGCAAATATTCAAGTCACAGGAAGTGAATTCATGTCTTAGCAACATTTTTCAAGAAACGCACCAAATTCATCAGTTTAACTCAAGACCTCATTTTCATGTTGCCTTATAAAGTTGATGGCCATTAATCCTCAAAACCAATTAGGGGTGCACCGATACCACTTTTTTTAAAACCGATACGAGTGTGCATGTGGTGTGGGTAGGGTTAGTGTGTGTGTATGTGTGTGTGTGTCAGAGGTGTATAAAGTACTGGAAAAAAAAACTAAGTAAAAGTGGAAGTACAAGTACCATAACTAAAAGTTACTTTGGTAAAAGTTGACGTCACCCATAAGAAAATTACTTGAATAAAAGTCTTAAAGTAGCTCACATTAAATGTACTTCTTGTGAGAAAGCATACTTAAGTATCAAAAGTGCAAGTACAAAGTACAAGCTCGGCTTGCTTGAGAATATTCAATAACTGATCCGGGTGTGCCATCTAGTGATAGAATATTGTAACTGCGTGCATAAATTTGCAACTCCATGTCCGCTGGCAGACACATCTGCACAAAGCGCTTAAGATGCCCTGCCGAGCACCGTTGTTCTTCTCGAACACGTCACATCCAGATAATCCTTAAATGATGATTTACATTCATATTTTAATTTGTAAGCAGTAGCAAGTGGCCAGTGTCAAAGTAACGAAGTGAAGGTATACTTTTATCTTTTAAATGCAGTAGAGTAAAAGTCCCGGTTTAAAAAAAAAAAAAACTCAAGTAAAGTATAAATCCTCAAAAAAACTACTTAAGTACTGTACAGAAGCATGGGGGGCGCCCCACCTTATTTCTGCAAGACTGACTTTTCGAAGACAGCCTTTTTCGCACATTACACACAGGGCTTAAAGCTCGAGAAACTGCCGTGCCGGAAAAATGAAATTTCGGGGGGTTCGTCCAAAAAAAAATGAGTTGCGTCCTAATGCACTTTGTGATGGTCAGAGGTGTATAGTAACAAACAGTAGCCTACTTTAGTAGTTTTTTTTTTTTTGTTGAGGATTTGTACTTTACTTGAGTTTTGAGTTTTACTTTTACTCTACTACCTTTAAAAGATAAAAAGTATATTTTCACTTCGTTACGTTTACACTGGCCACTTTGTTACTCGTTACAAATTAAAATATGAATGTAATTCATCATAAGGATTATCTGGATTTGGCGCGTTCAAGAACAGCGGTGCACGTCTGGGTTTCTTTGTACAGATGTTGATGCCAGCGGACATGAAGCTGCAAATTTATGCACGCAGTTACAATATTCTATCACTAGATGGCACACCAGGATCAGTCATTCATTATTCACAAGCAAGCCAAGCTGAAACACGGTTTTATGGATGAGTTCACTCCTAATTTAAATGCAGGATTTCGACTTTAATTAAAGCATTTACATTGTGATATTGACACTTTTAGTTAAGTTAATCCTCTGAGTATTTATAGCACTACAGTTTCAATGCTATATTTTAGCACGGGTTGTTTCAATACTAATGATTTCTATAGCTGAATGTGTAAAATAGCAACTGACTATTCAATTCTGACAACTGAACAGGCTGTTGTATGCAGTTCATATGGATTAACTATAAGACGAGCTATAACGTTCGTTTAAGTAGTGATAACAGTGCAATATCTTAGAGTAAAGTTTGTGCCAGAGCAACTTGATCTTAAACTTGATTATGACAAACCCAGATAGCAAAAGACATTAATTCAATGTTGGATTTTGGTCAGATTGGTTATTTTTGGTTGAGGTTGAGGGGGCGGGAGCTTTCACCACTGGGGGGCGCTATAAATAGCAAAAACATTTTTTAGCTGATATCTCTTGATCTGTTTGGAATAAAGCCTTAATTCCAGTGTCTGCTGATGGTGTTGGACATCCCTAGACAGATCCTAGAAGACTGTGTACGTATGCATAAGAATTTGGCGGCCATTTTGAATTTTGTCCATAATGCACTTAAATTTACAGAAATGACAAGCTTTATCCGATTGTTACGAAGCTTGGTTCACATGATCTACAGGCCAAGCCTGAGAAGTCCGTTGAGTTTGGTATCTCAAATCCAAACCGTTTGGCCGTAACAGCCAATCGAAATTATCCGAGAAGCCGTCAAAAAGGAAGTAGGCCCATATCTCAGCAATACTTTGGTGTATCAACACGAAACATGGTAAAAGGACATTACAACACGGTCTGGAGAAGACCGATTTAATTTGGTGACCTTTGACCCCTGGCAAATATTCAAGTCACCGGAAGTGAAGTCATATCTTAGCGACACTTTCAAATAACAAACTGGCGAAACTGTCGAGCCTAGTTGGGCTGAACGGCCTGTTCTCGCCGCTCATGTTATGTTATGTTTTGTTATGTTAACCAAACCAAACTCATCAGTTGAACTCGGGACCTCATCTTTATATTGGCTCATGAAGCTGTTGGTCATTAATCCTCAAAACCAATCAAAATTGATCGTGAATCTGTAAAACAGGAAACAGGCACATAACTCTGTCGATTAGTTGTGATTTAATCTTAAATTTCTCAACTGTGCAAGCAGTGATGTATCTGACAGTTCAACCGTGTTACCGTGGTCACCCCGGCTGACCTGTTACGCTGCTAGGCCACCCCATTGCTGCTTGCAGCTATATTTTCCTTATTTCCTTTTCTTTGTTCTCCAAAACAAAAAAGGTAGTAATTGAAGACAAACTAAAATCTGATCACCAACTTATTTCACTTCATTTAGAACTAACTGAATATCCACAAGGACAGGGATACTGGAAATTTGATCAAAAGTTACTCGAGGATCAGACATTTGTAGAAAGTACAAAAGAATTTATTACCGATTTTTTTGCACATGATATAGGACCAGAAGACCCTCTTATTGTATGGGATACTTTTAAATGTGTCTTTAGAGGCCACTCGATTCAATTTGCCTCACAAAGAAAAAAAACAATTAAGATTAAATGAACAAAAAGTTAAAAAAGAAATTGAGATGCTTACATCACTACTTGACAGCTCAGAAGCAACTCTGGATGTGGCTGACAAACTGGACTAAAAACAAGAAGAATTTGAACAACTAATTTATGATAGGTCAACAATAATGCATTATAGGAATAAAGAAAAATGGATGGAGAAGGGTGAAAGATGCAATAAATTATTTTTAAGTCTCCACCATAGAAATATAGCAAAGAAAAATATACAGAGATTAAAAAGGAATGATGGGGCAATTCTTACTTCACCTATAGATATTCTGACTGAAGAAGAGAGATATTTTACAGAGATCTTCTCTTTCCAGTCACCACCTGTCCCACTAAATAACATTGATTGTAATCCGTTTTTCCTTCATAATCAAGTTAAATTATCAGAGGAACAGAAAGAAACTTGCGAGGGTCCAATTACGGAAACTGAGCTCTATAATTCAATTATGTCCTTTCAACGGGGGAAAGCGCCAGGATTGGATGGTATTCCAATAGAAGTGTACCAAACTTTCTACGAACAGATTAAAAACCCCCTTCTAACAAGTTTTAATTTTTCATATGACAAAGGTATTCTCACAGGGACTCAGCAGGAGAGTGTAATCTCTCTGCTCTTAAAACAAGAAGCTAGTGGCCACTATAAAGATCCAGTTCACTTAAAAAACTGGAGACCACTTTCTCTTCAGTGCTACAATGCTAAAATTTTAGCTAAATGCATAGCATTGGGTATAAAAAATGTCCTGCCTGATATTATACACCATGACCAGTCTGGCTTTATACAAGGACGAAATATTGCAAATAACATAAGACAATTACTTGAAATTATAGAACATTATGATAAAATAAAGAAACCGGGTTTGGTTTTTATAGTAGACTTTGAGAAAGCCTTTGATAAAATAAGATGGGATTTTATTTATCAATGTTTAGAATTTTTTAATTTTGGTGAGTCTCTAATACAATGGGTTGAAGTTATGTACAATACCTCAGTCTCCAAAATTATAAATAATGGTTATATTTCAAAACCCATTGCACTTTCACAGGGGGTAAAACAGGGTTGCCCGTTATCACTGTATTTATTTATTATGGCAATAGAAATACTCGCTATAAAAATACGAACTAATAATAATATCAAAGGCTTGGAAATGCAAGGTCTAAATGCAAAAATTTCAACGTACGCTGATGATACAATTTTTTCTACTGAGCCCTCATCATACATCGCCACAGAGCCTTACAAAAGACCTGGATGACTTTTCAAACCTATCTGGGCTGAAGCCAAATTATGAGAAATGCCAAATATTGAGGCTTGGTTCCCTGAAAAATAGAAATTTCACTCATCCATGCAATTTACCAATTCATTGGACAGATGGATTGGTCAGTGTACTTGGTATACACATCCCAGAAAATATGAATGAAATTTCAAATATTAATTTTAATAATAAATTAAGTAAAATCAAAAAAAATCTGCTGCCCTGGAAAGGGAAACATCTGACCATTGATGGCAAAATTACTTTAACTCATTAGTTGTATCCCAGTTTACGTACTTATTTATGGCATTACCAACCCCTAAAGAATCATTCTTCAAAATATATGAATGGAAGATATTCAAATTTATATGGAATGATAAACCTGATAAAATTAAATGTAAATATCTCTACAATGATTATGTATCTGGTGGGCTGAAGCTTTTAAACTTCAAAGCTTTAAATCTTTCACTGAAGGCTTCCCTTATTCCAAAATTCTACTTCAATCCAAACTGGTTTTCTAGCAAATTACTTAAAAGTTTCCATCCTATATTTGATGAAGGCTTCTGTCCATTTCTACAGATTAAACCTATGCATTTCGCATTAATTGATGACATGTTTTCTGGTGTCTCCACTTTTCTGGAAGAAGCTCTGCAAAGTTGGTTACAATTTCAGTTTCACCCAGCAGAAAATGCAGAACAAGTTCTACCACAAATAATAAGGTTAAATTCTAATATATTTGTTGATAAAATGATTATTTTTTGGAAACGTATGTTTGATAAAGGTATTATTTTTATAAGGGATATCGTGAATGAGGATAGTAAACTCATGTCTCACAAACAATTAACTAGTTTTTATGGAACAGTCTGTACACTGCAACAATATAATCAACTTTTTGGAGCTTTACCAAGTGCTTGGAAATCGAACATTGTAAAAGGAACAGGAGGACATTTAGTCTGTAGGCCTCATATGAAAATGGTAAATTGGTTAAAAAGAATAAAGATCAACAAACATATATATATATATATATATATATATATATATATATACACTTTATTTAAGAATATAGAATTTAGTCGCTATACCATACAGGATTCTAGATAGCTGGGAAAATATGCGAGATACACCAGTCCCTTGGAACAAAGTTTAAAAATACTTTACAATGCATCACTTGATCCTAAGATAAGATATTTTCAATCTAAGTTAATATATAAGTTTTTAGCAACTAAAAAGATGCTAAATATATGGGGAATAGAGTCATCACCCCTTTGTCAATTCTGCCAGGAAGAAGTGGAGTCAGGAGACCATTTATTTTGGTACTGTCCTATAATAGCCTTATTTTGGATAAAGGTGCAAGACTGGATATCTCAGTATAATAGAATACAATTAGATTTATTTAAAGTATTATTGGGTGATGTTACAAAAGGAACACACCTAATCTGTAATATGATTATATATTTGGCAAAAATATTTATTTTCGGATTGACATCTGTTGAGGCATTTAGAATTGAGAGATTCAAAAATTTTGTTAAGTATTACAGTAGAATTGAGTGTGTGATGGCCCATGAGACAGGACTTGTAAATTATGCCTAAAGATGGGATATCGTCAGGGAGGCTGAAGGTTGGGAATAATGAGAGATGGAATAGATGAGCTAATAACTACTAATGCAAAAGGTAGAAAAGCATTGTGAATGTAATCATTATTGTGTTGTATTGTATTTCTATGTTTTTTTTTTTTTAAATTGCGTGTTTTGTTTTGTCAGGTGATGGTAGGAGGACTCATACACAATTATATAACTGACTGAATTAACAAAGTTGTCCTCCAGAGTGGGGGGTGGTGGCGGGATAAAAAAAAAAGATATTTTCAGTGTTTTTGTTCATTACCCATAATTTTACCTCAGTATACTTGTGGGAATTACTTTTTTGTTCCCATTGCCTACAACAGTATTTTTCAATACATTTTCACCAAAAAATTATAGAGAAGCAAGACATTAGGACCCCTATTAGACAAAAGTGATGGTGTATAATCATCATTGCACGCTACTGTATATAATGTATATTTTGGATATTACTTGCAAGATTACTGTGCAAGATTACTGTGTGCATATGTACTAGGTGAATACGAGTAGGTCAGCTGCATGGGTCCAATGAAACATTTTCTGACTGTCTGTGGAAGGTTGCAAGAATGTAATTTACTCGTTGCTAAGATTCCAGCGCAAGCACAACAGAAGATGCATACAGTAGCATATGGAGAAAAGTGTTCAAATTGGAGCATGATTGCGCATTGATGTGTATGTCACTGCAGCTCCATGCTATTTGTTATAATTCACACATTTTACATATGCACCATTATAAATTGACTGAATTTAACAGTTAAATTGACTCATTGTCACCTTGTTATTTTAACTGTTAGTAGAGTCCTGCGCTCATTTAACTGCGGTTTACAGTTAACATACACGGAACCTCTGTTATAAACTGATTGTAAAATTACAGTTAAAACAACGAGCGAAAAAGGTACAAGTTTACGCAACCCCTATTCCAGAATATTTGGGGCGAAGTGTAAATTGTGAATAAAATCAAAATGCAATGACTTTCAGATCACATGAGCCAATATGTTATTTACAATTGAACATAGATAACATTTCAAACGTTGAAACTGAGCCATTTTACATTTTTATCCACAAAATGAGCTTATTTCAAATTTTATGGCGGCAACAGGTCTCAAAAAAGTTGGGACACAGGCAAAAAAGGGCTGAAAAAGCTATTAATGTATAAGGTAATCAGCTGAAAGAGCATTTAGCAAGTAATTAAGTTAACTGGCATCAGGTGTGTAACACGATTAGCTATAAAAGGGATGTCTTAGAGAGGCTGAGTCTCTCAGAAGTAAAGATGGCCAGAGGCTCTCCAACCTGTGAAGGCTTGCATAAAAAAATTGTGGAATACTTTAAAAACAATGTTCCTCAACGTAAAATTGCAAAGGCTTTGAGGGTCTTATCATCAACAGTGCATAACATCATGAAAATATTCAGAGAAACTGGAAAAATCTCTGTGCGTGATGCTGGGTTTACACATAACGACGACAAGTCACGAATGCCACGAATCTAAATTCATGACCGAGTATCACGAATTTGAATTGAATTTGATGATTCGGGCCAGAGGCGTCACGCGTCATTCAGTTCAGTTCTTGACCACTTTCGTGTCGATTCGCAACGACACGTGACAGTATGGGCTCAAAGAATGGCAAGAATACACTACAAATGCTGTCACGCTATATTACGAATCACCACTAATCACCACGAATCGACACGCTCAGCTGCGAACTCCACGAATCGAGGGTGACTCATGACATTCGTGGAAGATTTTTTGGCAGCCAAAAACATGCTCCACGAATATCACGAATGTCATGAATCGACACGCGCTGTTAAGAACCCTATTCAGATGCGTTAAGTCACGTTACAAATGTCACGAATGTGCCACGAATGACGGGAAAATGATATTCGTAACGCATCGTGCCTATGTGTTAACCCTGCTTAAGGGACAAGGCCGAAGACCTTTAATGGATGCCTGTTATCTTCGGGCCCTCAGACGCCACTGCATCACTCACCGGCATGATTCTGTCATTGACATTACTAAATGGGCCCAGGAATACTTCAAGAAAGCACTGTCTGTAAACACAGTCTGCCGTACCATCCACAGATTCCACCTAAAACTCTATCATGCAAAAAGGAAGCTATTGTTGAGCACGATCCAGAAGCGCCACCGTGTTCTGTGGGCCAAGGCTCATTTAAAATCGACTGTAGCAAAGTGGCGAAGTGTCCTGTAGTCAGACGAATCCAAATTTGACATTCTTGTTGGAAATCATGGGCGTTGTGTCCTCCGGGCTAAAGAGGAGAAAGACCACCCCTCCTTTTATCAGCGTTCAGTTCAAAAGCCAGCATCTCTGGGGGCGCCCTGGTGGCTCATCGGTCTAAGCGCGCGTACCATAAAGGCTGTGTCCTTCCCGCAGCGACCTGGGTTCGACTCCGGCTCAGGTCATTTGCTGCATGTCTTCCCCCATTCTTCTCCCCAACCTTCTTGTCGCTCTACACTGTATAACTGTCAAATAAAGGAAAAATTCCCAAAAAAAATCTTAAAAAAAAAAAAAGCCAACATCTCTGATGGTATGGGGATGCATTAGTGCATATGGTGTGGGACACTTGCATGTTTTAAAAAGCACCATGAATGCTGAAAGGTATATAAAGGTTTTAGAGCAACATATGCTCCCCTCCAGATGACATCTATTCCAGGGAAGGCCTTGTGTATTTCAGCAGGACAATGCAAAACCACATACTGCAGCTATTACAAAGGCATGGCTTCGTAGTAGAAGAGTCCGTGTGCTGAACTGGCCTGCCTACTGTCCTGATCTTTCACCGATTGAGAACATTTGGCGCATAATTAAAAAAAAAGTTTGTCAAAGGAGACCCAAAACTCTTCAGCAGCTGGAAGCCTGTATGAAACAAGAGTAGGATCAAATTCCAATGGCTAAACTCAAGAAACTTGTCTCCTCAATGCCCAGACGCCTCCACTCTGTGTTAAAAAGAAGAGGGGATGCTACACCATGGTGAACAGGCCCCTGTCCCAACTTTTTTGAGACCTGTAGCAGCCATCAAATTTGAAATGAGCTCATTTTGTGGATAAAATTGTAAAATTTCTCAGTTTCAACATTTGGCATGTTATCTCTGTTCTATTGTGAATAAAATACTGGTTGATGTGATTTGGCATTGGCCCACATTTATCAAATGTGCGTACACCAAAAAAATGGGTGTACGCCAAATCTCCCGCAAGGATTGGCATTTATCAATCTGAACGTGAGCGAACGGTCCGCAAAAATCTCACGCCAGGTCTGACCAGGTGTACGCAAATTTGAAACCAGCGAACAACATGCAGGAACGAGTGCAGCTGTCAAAATGAGTAATAAACCATATGCAGCGATGCGGGCGTCATGCTGTTGTTGCTCTTATTAGTAAAATGAATAAATAGGCTAAATAGATAAATAAATACAAAAATAAATAAGAAACCTGTGTTGAGAAATTAATTAAACTTATATTTTGAGACAACCTGCTTGTCAGGCCAGACGGCTGACAATTACAATCAATTTGATTAAGCGCAATGCGCGGCTTGGCAGATATGCAGTGTAGTATGTCAGATGCTCATCCAGTAAGATATATACTGAACAACAAAAGAAACGCAAGTTAATTAAAGGCAGACTGGAAAATAAGTTTGCGCGTAATTATTTTAGAAAATCAAATTTATTACTAGCGCGTGCACATTTACACTCGTTTCATCAAACTTTTCTTTTTTTTGCGGTCACTTTGACTGAGTAACCATTAGAGTACATTAACTAACAAGCTAACTTGCGTTTCTTTTGTTGCTCAGCCTACGGACACTTTGACCGTGATCACATTTTGACAATGGCAGATCTTCTATTGTTAGAGGAATAAGCTTCTGTCCGACGTGAGAGGAATTTTCGACACAGAGAAGATCTCCTCCAGGAAAGTGAGGAGTGGCTGCTCGTTTTTTGTGGCACCCAATAAAAAGTCAAGAAGTAATACTAATAAAAGTACAATGAAGAGTGATCCCTACAGACTGTATTTTAAAAATTACCCTCATGCAGCTCCGATCGAAGTGGTGGGGACTGCCTCATATTCCCACGATGGAGTAGGAGCCCTGCTGCCACGCGCTTCTCGAATGGTGACAGCTGGAGGTTCGAGTTTGGTTGGCCTCCACCGGTCTGTGCGCTGCTGCGCCTGAGCGCAATCTTAAAATCGGACCACTTTTTTTTTACCTACATGTAAAGCATTTGGATTGTCAATTATGTAGGCTATATAACATGAAATACCATGGATCTATAAATTGAATTTATTAAGGCCGATGTTATTCGCACTTATACGGGTGGCCAATGCTGAATTTTTTAAATGCGCCAGTTGATGACCATTCCAGTGCAGCTTATAGAAAGTACCGCTTAACATAAGTTTGGCCAAGAAAAAATTTTAGTTTTGGACACACTTAAAATAAGTGTGGGCAATGGAGAAATGTGCAGCTTGGCCACACTTATAAGTGTGTCTAACACGAATTTCGATCAATTTTTGTGCTTGGACGCACTTAAATAAGTGCGAATAGTCACTTCAATTTATTAATGAAGTAAATCAAACCTCTGCTGCACTCCGGTTTTCCACTCCAACGGTGTTTACCGCAGCAGCAATAGTTTTCCAAACTGCAGCCTTCTGAGCTTCCTTTATGCCACTCTTAAGGCTTCCAAATAAAATTATTTAGTTTTTCTCCACCTCAGACGTGATAATTTATATTTCCTCCTCAGTGTAGCTCTTTCTTCTTTGCCGTCTTTCGAGAGTCCATGTTGTAAAGTGGGCAGGACTATGCCTCTCGGAGCATGAATTTATAGGGGCGTGTCATGTAAATTACGATGGTTTCTGCCGCCAGATTTATCAAAGCCACGGCAGTTTTACACCGAAATCAGCGACGTACACACTTTTAGTAAATCAGACGTGACACCTGGAGAACGCTGATATTTACACCAGAATCTATGCCAGATCTTACGCAAGTTTGATAAATGAGGACCATTGTGTTTTGATTTTATTCACAATTTACACTTTGTCCCATTTTGGAATTGGAGTTGTAATAGTGTGAGTGTAGTACGTAGCCTGGTGCTCCTTGTGAATAGTTTTCCCTTTTTTTCCTTCATTTTGCCTGCATCCTAAAGTCCATCCCCTCTTCCATGTTATAGGTGGTGGTAGCAGCACTTCGTTTTCTTGCAAGGTAAACTTCTGACAGCAATTTTTTATGAGTATGTGCTGGCTAATGGGGCACTGGTGAAAAATTGATAAATTTCAATGCTTTTTAATGGAGCAAAAACATTTTTTGGGGTTTGAAGAGCTTTACGGAGGAAATTGATGTTCATCCCTGCCTGTATTGATGGACTCATGCCAATTCCCACTTGTAGATCATTTATTTACATTGAGCCTCATGAGTCAAAACAGTTGATTTGTGGTAAAAATATGATTATTTAATGAATTGACTGCACTCAATGTGCTGAGCCACTTGGAAACCCGCTTGGAGAGCGTGGGGAGCCACTTGGACAGCCATTTGGGGAACTACTTGGATAGCTGTCTAATTTGGATCATAAATAGCTGGTAATTTTGAATATCACACTGATATGTAGCTCACTAGAGGTCAAGAAGTTCTTGATATGGAAATGTACAGTTTAACTGCCCAGCCATTTTTTAATTCTCTGTATTTGCTTTACAGTTTCAATGCTGAATTTTCATGAAGATGTTTTTTTGTGTTTGGGCCCCTACTTTGTACTAAAATGAAAAAAATAAACTGAAATTATCTATGAATGTCTTGTTTCATTTACGCTATTTTCTGTCTCTTTGTGAAGCTCAAATCTTGAATTATAAAGCCTTACATAGGATAATGCATATATTGCCACATTTGGCCTTTTAGCAAAGGGGTTAATTACTTGATAAATGGTTATTTTTAGTGACCCGTGCTATGCTCACATTATCACGCTGAAGTGAATCAAATCTGATTATTTGCCTTAATGTGACGCAGATCTGATGTTTTCAGGGCTGCATGGACACAGAAATCAGATCTCATATCCGACCTTCAAATCTGCTTTGAACTATTTTCATATGTGGTCCTATGTGGATAAAAATCTGATATGTGGCCATACGACTTGAGTGAGATTGGTCAGATCAGAATTCATGTGGATTTTTGCCTATAAGGTCATTACATGCCAACTGTCTAAATGACTCTCACTGGACCATCTCAGATTTGCTGAAAAAATTCCATCAGGTGCATTCTCCTCCTAATAGGAGAAATCCAAAATTTTAGCTCTCTTTAACTCCTAATAGTTTTGTCATTAAAAATATTTTTACAACTAAGTTAGGCTCGTTTTCCAGCCCCTTTTTGAACAGCAATTTAACATGGCTTTATCTAGAAAGTATTTCAGCTAAGTCCTTAAAATTTTCAGGGGTGAAAATTTGCTTCTATAACTTGAGGAATATGGACTTATAAAGGTGTCCCTTCAGTTTATCATATATTTTTGGGTGCCTAAACTTGCTCGAAAAGTTTACTCTGCGCTCTGCAGTAGCATATTTGAAGGACTGTAAAAAGCCTAATTTCAAAGACAGGATTTGGTATTGCACATACAGCGTCCCATATATGTTGTGTATTTTGTATTCTAATTCTGCCCCTCTCTTATGAATAATCTAGAAAAAATATTATGGCTTGAAAATGAAAAAAAAAATTGTGCTATTTTAAACATTGTTTAGCAAAAAAAATGACACCATCCATCAACATCAAATTGACTGTTTTAGAAAGCTAGATGCCTGTTATTAACATATCCATAATTTGTGATGGTGTTCTGCTTTATTTTCTCAAAATAAAATTTTGAAAATATGGTATTTTTGTGGACGCACAACATTTAACGGCATCAAAGGCATATTCAAACATTATTTTATATATTGCATAGTTAATGATAGAAAGTTCAAACTCAACAAAATGCTTTATTAATGCTTCTCCCCTTTTTTGCGCATTATTCATCCAATACTGTCACTATGGCAACCAAAATCGATAGGTGTCATAAGTGAAGTATAACACATGTCCATACCAAATATTGAGCACAGCGGTAATTCAGGCAGGCCACGGAGTCACGCCCAGTTCGCAAACCTGTCTTCATTAGTGATGGTACAAATCTCAAGCCAAGCCCACATCAGCTGACAGCTCAGCTGATTCCTTTCAGGCACTCAATTGGGAAATCTTAAACAAGGCGCCCTATTTAAAGATGCTTTGCCTGCCCACTATTGCCACTTTCTTTGCTCATTTTGCGACCCACCTCCATCCCCAGCTCCTCCTTTACACGTTCTTCTGACTTACGTCAATGACGACGCAGTCATTGATGGCTTGCTCTGTTCTGTACCCCTGGGGGTTTGCTGCTGCTCTCTCCACCAATGGCACTCACGCGTATGCAGTGAAGGGCAGGTTTTTGTCTTTCCCTGCCTACTGGCTTTTCATGCATATGCGTGGTAGGACAGGGAGGCCCCAGAACAGAGCCATGCCGCCAAACTCAAAATATTGCAAATAAATTTGCTGCGAATGATATAATCTGGGGATTTTGACAAAGTGGACCTGACTGAAATGAAAGTAATTGGTCCAAAATTGCAGCCTGTACTGCGTCCACAAGGAAATCTCCATGTTTTGCCACTAATTTTCGTATTATTCGGCCTATGCTGTCTCTATGGCAACCAAAATCGATAGTTGTCATAAGTGAATTAGAACACATGTCCACACCAAATATGAAAGTAATCGGTCAAAAATTACAGCCTGTAGAGTGTCCTCAAGGAAGTGTCTGCGGATGCGGTGGCGGCGGCAGAGACGACATACAAGAATCCATAGTAACTGCCCGACTTTGCCCGAGGGCTACAATAAGTACAGATGTAATGATGCTTATACTTAATGAAGGCTTTGTTGAATTGTGTTGGGGCAGTGGGTAATCCTGATCCAATATTCAAGCACTGCTCAAAAGTGACCACTTCCGCGCATTTGGCTATTGGTCCTTACTCAGAAAAGAGCCAGGAACAAGTGCACAGAACGCTTCAAATAACTGGTTACGTGGGTCTCATGATAGAATTGTTGTTTATTTCTCTGCAAACAAAAGAGTTCTCCATTCTCCCAAGAAGCCTATACATCTTATTAATATCACAAATATGGTTCTGCATATAATGATTATCATAATGATTAAGGTATTTATTGGTAATGCCAAAATTAGTAATGCTTGTCTTGTTTGCTTTAATGGTAGGGATTCCTGTAAATTGCAACCTCCCCTATCATTTGTCCTTCCTCTGAAATGATGTTATATGTTATGAGGGCTGTGCTATATTTGTAATTTGTGGCTGTTGTTGTGGCTTTCACTGTGTATGCTAGAACTACACACGAGCACCACACTGCTGAGAGCGTATGGCAGCATCTGCAGAGCACACCAAGGGCTGGATGGAGCTGTAATGGGCTCTGCTGATTGGTGAGAAATGACATCATCGAAGAGTTGCTTGGGTGATTAGGTTTACCTTGCATGCACACGGTTTCTCCATTCTCTGTTTCCCTCCCCCTCCCTTACTCCTTCCCTCCGCCTCTTGCCCCTCCTCTCCTCCCAGGACGGCATAGGTCATTGTATTTTACCGGTTCATGATGTTGCGGGTTTCAGCACTGCTATAGCTGAGGGAAGTGTGGTGCTGGAGGTTTTCAAAACGGCCAAAGCCAGCACTGATGGCAAGGATTAGTGGGGAGGGGGCTATCTGTCGATATTACCCCCTCCCTTTCAATTTGATCCCCCTCTTGCAGTTATCCTCCCCTCCCCCAACTCTGCCCCTGCCCCTCTCTCTTGTTCGGTGTGGGAGCCAACCCCCGCTCACGACTCATCGACTAGCAAAGCGGACAGCTGCATGACATCATCTGGGTTGTGTGATCAGAATAGTAGATGCGGAAGGTCATGTGTGCATGAGTAGTTACCTCCCCCCTTCCGCCCTCTCTCTTTACAGCTCATCTCAGTACAGAGCTGACGCTTCAGCAAGTGTGCCTGTTCCCATCTTGATCTGTTTCTGGTCCTGTTGCCCATGGCGACGCTCCCTCTACCTCCTGCTTTCTCTGGCCCATGCAATATGCATTACAACATCACAAAAATCAGGGCTCAAATGAACAATACCTATTTTGACTTGTGCTGACAGTAGCAACAGTAGTAGCAGTAATTGTAATTCTTTATCTTAATCCCT
This sequence comes from Gymnothorax javanicus, assembly GCA_029692085.1. NCBI lineage: Eukaryota > Metazoa > Chordata > Actinopteri > Anguilliformes > Muraenidae > Gymnothorax > Gymnothorax javanicus. The sequence goes on along the minus strand of CM056193.1, from coordinate 123,322,566 downwards.
GATCACATCATTATTGCCCCGCTTTATTGATCTTGCCACTCTTTGGCCCCCAATTGGCTGGCATTATTCAATTGGATGTATTTTTTCTTGATTTTAGAAAGTTAACATAAAAATCAGATTAGCATTCTATGAGTCACTTGTATGATGTCATCCCAGGAGTGCTGGAAGACATGAGTTCATACAGAGGTGGCATCTGTACTTTGGCAGGAAGATGGAGCACTCGATGTTCTGTTCCCGCTAGATGGGTTACTGTTCTCAGCATCATAACCTGTCGCTCTCCACGCTGGGTCCCCTTTTTGAATTTCCTGGCGATGAAGTGGCTTTCTGGAACTCATTTTCTGTGTAGCCTCAGTCAGCAATGCGTGCCTTTTAACTGAAGCAGCAATGCAACAGGTAGAGTTCACTCTGGGCCTCATAACGTAACCCATAACATACTCAATGGTGAGTCACCATTGATTGTGACGCATAATTGAATATGTGGTGACATCCATCTCTTTCAGCACTTGAAGCGCCTTTGTCCATCCATTTGTGAGCTATCAAAGTCTGAAAAGATTCTTTCAGTCTTTGAGGTTGAAATTTAAACTGTATCTGCTGTATTTTAGGATATCAGATGAAATGAATTAAAGACAATAAACTAGCATCATTGTTTTTTCCTAAGCAATTAAATACAAAAGTACTGCTGGAGTGCTATTTTTGGCTCACCCGGGCCAAAAGTCTGGTGGGCTTATGTCGTGGCCTGCTTGTCCTTCACTGTCAGTCATCGGTCCTCATCTGTGTGTAAACATCTTCTCAGAAGAAATCACTGGGTCGATGAAGCTGAAACTTGGCATGCATTTTCCAATCCATGAGGACACCAAATGTTATTTGAGGCATTTTGATCCATTTTCAAACAAGCCATCTTGAAAATGCCACCTTGACTCATTTGTCCATTATTTCTGCAGCCATTCAGCTGAAATGTGATACGTACATTATAAATGCCAAGACACGAGGCATGCATTCCTGGTTTTAGTGTACGTTTCATTTTGACCTTGATTTCACTCCTTTTATAAGGCCACAGCCCTACATTTCATAACTAACTTTAAAAATCAACTACCTTGAAACTGCTTGACCAAGGGAGCTGACATTTGGCATGCAGTTCCTACCGATGAGGGCTCCAAAGCATGCTTGAGGCATTCTGATGGCAGTTCAAATATGGCCACCTGGCAGCCATCTAAAAAATGCTATTTTGACTCCTTTGTCAGTAATTTTTGCAGACATTCCGCTGAAATGTAATATGTAGATACTCAGTACCAAGACTCCATAAATGCATGTCAGGTTTTGATGTCAGTTCCATTTTGACCTTCATTTGTCCTCTGTCATAATGCCATACCCCTTCCTCTGTCATAAGCTCACAACCCTACATGTTCCTACCCATAAGTACATCAAAGTTATTTTGCGGCGTTCTGATCCAATTTCAAATACTATCTGCAGAATGAGGTAATAATAGGGTTAGATGGTATCTTGACATTTCTCGCAAGAATCTTTGGATCAAAAATAATTTGTTTTTGGCTTTTGACTACCACAGGAACAGATTGAGAGCTTTGAAGAGCTATTTAGAAACTACGCAATCACAGACCATCTTTAAGAATTTTAAAAATCTTATCAATTCGAGATCTAGCTTCATCTCCTTCCAGATGTTTTGTTTTACGCTATTGCAAAATAATTAAGAAGATAACAAATTAGGTACGTGGCTCTTACCTTGGCAAACTTTCGATATTCAGGTTAATTGTCCAACTCCTTAATTTTTGACTACATGATTTATTGATTTCAAGCATTACTAATCATGTTGACCAATATCTTTCACATGAGAGGCCTGGTATGATCAGGAAAATGGCCAATAAATGAACAATGCACAGTGCAAGATGACAAGACAATGCATTACTGAAATGTTTGCACTAATGCATTCTTTCTGTGAATGTGCACATTCTGTAAGCAAGCTCTAACCCAGCACCATAAAATTCTAAAACAGTCAACTCATAATACTCCAGTCCTATGAAAACCTGCATTATACATACACCTGGTGATCATTGTTAAATCTATTCCTTTAACCTTTGCAGTTTCCCCTATCAATCCCTGCAGCTGAAAACAAAGAGTTAACAGGCAAACCCCACCCCTACCATCTCATTACAGTTCCATAGGATTCTATTTCATCAGGAGCCAGCATCCTCCTTGCCCAATGGCAGAGCTTGGAAGTGATGTCATGCTGTAAAAGCTGGCAGTGGTGCTGATGCTGCTGAGCTGTGCATAGAAACAGAAGCACATCGAGAGAAGAGCGCATACGAAGAGCATCGCTGGGGGGTAAGTCAGCTCTCAGACTGACCAAGGAGAGAAATGCACTGGGCTATATTTTCTTATTCGCCCGTTATCATCAAAGTGCAGTTCTCACTATTGTGGCTGCAATCAGCTCTTGTTTGCATGATGCTGTGTGCTTGTTGTTCTAGGAGAGAAATAACTAGTAATGTTATTGCAGACTTTGACTGAAGTCCGATTGAATTTGTTGTGTACAGCTGTTTTACTGCTGCTAGCTTTTGGTGCTAGCTTTTTGAATGCTTTGTGGCTATAGAGAATGTTTCTGCATCCCTGGATTTTGTCGGAGCTTTGTTTCAGAAATGGAAGAGAAAATGCATGATGGTACATTCAAAAATAAAAGCAGTATAGACTTTGAAGGCCACCGCCAAAAGTTTCAAACCTTTGGTAGCATATTTTTTGAGCAAATGTATCGCTGCAGGCTGTAGGATTTCTTTATGATGTAAGAAAGTTGTGTAAATCGTGGAGCTTCTTGATCATGGTCAGGTGACAGTGAATCTAGATGGGGGGACACAGCTATGGAACATGACACCTCAATTTCATTGAGATGGACAGAGAGAAATGTACAGTACCGTGCAGTGATGATTATATGCAAAACAAAATGAAGAGGAATCAAAACCAAGTACTATTCAAGTATTTATTTCATGTAATACTGGATCATATAGATGAAAATAAGTAAACAATGACAAAGCAAAAAAAAAAAAAAAAAAAAAATTAAAAAAACAAAAGTAATAAAGTATTTTTGAAAGAAAAAGTCAATATCTAGTGCGGCCACCCTTTGCTTTGATGACAGCATTTAATTTTTCATACATAGTTTTCACATTTTTTAAATTTCCTCTCACTAAACCATTCCATTATGGTTTGAAGTTCATTCTAACAAGATTCTGTCGATGTTACAACAGTTTTGTTCATCTGGGTATCAAGCAAATCCCTGATTTGCTCAATCGGATTAAGGTCTGGACTTTGAGCAGGCTAAATCATAACTTTTATGTCACCAGATGATTCTTTCCGACTGGGATGATTCTTGCACGACGTATAAGTGTGTTTAGGGTCATTATTTTGTTGAAGATAAAATCACTGACCAATCAGTCTCTTTCCAGATGGAAATGCGTGCCTCACAGGGATGCTGTGATACAGGCTACCTTCAAGCAGACTGAACCTCAAACCATAATATTACCACCTTTATGTTTTACTGAAGGGGTTAAACAGTCATTTTTGAAACGTTCTCCAACTCTACGGTGCACAGTTATGCGTTTGGATCAAAAAATTTTAAATTTTGATCCATAAGTCCAAAAGACTTGTTCCCAGTGTGTTGGTGGCCAATCCTTGAATTTCACAAGTCTTTCTTTGATGATGCCTGCTCTTGGCAGAAACACGACCAATCAGACCATTTTCACGCAGACATCTGGACATAGCAGATCTTGATACTTTCATCTCTTCACTTCTGGCGCCATTAATATCATTACGGAGCTGTCGTGCTATCGACTGCTGCTGATTTTTTTTTTTTTTTTTTCAATTGTCATACACTGATAATGTACATCAGAGGCACTTACTCTCTTAAGCCCTGAGCCTCTGGTTTGAAAATGGCATGCCCAAAATGAAATGAGTATATCTCTGCAACTACTCAGTCCATTTGAATAATCTTGATATCATAATAAAGGTAACACCATTTGTGATTTCTGTCGTGGTGAAAAAATCAGGATATATGTCACTGAGTAAGAGTAAATGAAGATGGAACACAGCAAATCAGAAAGATCTCATTTGCGCCTAACAAAGTTTTACTTCTATCCCTTATGAACTTATTTAGTTGCAGTCTGAAACCTCTAAAAAATTACAACCCAGAATCATCATCTTCTGTGCCAAAGTTTATTCTAATCAAGTAAATCAGAGCAAAATCAGGGAGGAATGTCCAGGTGGCTTCTCCAAATTGGCAATTCAGGTACCTTGTGTGCTTTTTCAGATTTCTCAGAGACCAAACTTTAAAACTCATTTAATTTCACTTATATGTCACGACAGGCATACATTCCATCCAAATACAACCACTTTTTCAATTTTTAAAATTTTTAGATTTTTTTTATTATTATTTCTGCCAGTCCTGTATACATTTTCCCATTCAAAGAAAATACATACAAATAAAACGAAGTTTTGACTCCACTGGAACAGATTCATTTAAAAAAGAAACAAGTAAATAAACAAAATTATAAATGCAAAAATGTAAATTTAAAAATTAAAAATAACAAAAACCCCAGTAATTACTTGTACAAGAATAATGTTTTTACTGCTTTAAGAAGAGCATGCCATCACAAGATTCAAACCCTAGATTTCCAGATGCCAGCTTTTCGCCCTAACCACTGGACTATCAAAGTAGCCAATGTCCTGCCGTCAAATTGCCCTTACAAAGAGTGAGTAAAACATGTCATGCACCCCCCGATTTAGCATTTGTATTGTTGCCAGTCTTGGTTTTAGTGCTTAATGGCACAAAGATTCTCAGTCAGAAAAGACTTTAGCGGATAATATTTAGCATATAATCATACCGAAAATCCTACAGATTAAAGCTGCAAGCAGCGTTGAATGGGCCCTCGCACCCTTGCGCACGTTGGGGGTGGTGGCGAGATCCTGACGGATGCAGCTCTGCATTCAAAACAATTGGATAGTGGCAACCTGGTTAAAGAAGCTGCGAGGGCTGCTTTGTTGAAATCTTCTAGGGGGCGCTATGGAGCCTTTTGCCCCCCCCCTCCCCATGAGCAACACCCCTATCATATGTAAGTGCTCACCATTCTTGACGAGTGTATCAATTTTCATGAGGTAATGACTTCATTAAAGCCATGAAAAAGCCAAACGTAATGTGATGGCAAAGAATCAATAGTCGCCACTCTGGCAGACGGAAGCCATTGCTCGTAGCTTCACCAACTTATTCTGCACGTCTTAGAAGTTGAATAAAGTTGGTGGGGTCAAGTATGTTGGATCAGTACCTGGTAGAGTAAAAAAGGTCACTTCCTGTTACCACCAGGGGGCGCTATGACTATGACGGGATATTGTCATGTAGACGTGTTCAGGGCGGGACTCTTATCAAACGTGAAGTTTAGGGCAGATTGGACAATATACATTGAAGTTACAGCAACTTCCTGTTTCATGGCGAATACTGGAAATTCAATGCCACGACACTGCCACGCCGTTCAACGATGACTGGATCTTTTGGTAATTTTTGGTCAGAAACTAGTCTGGATAACACAAACCGATTTTGAAGTCGATCTGATAAATCCTGTAGGAGGAGTTCCTTAAAATACAAAGCGTGCAAAATGCGAAAAATGGCCTCTTAATTCAAAATGGCTGACTTCCTGTCGGGTTTAGGCTGGGGTTAGGTGGGGTCAACTACGTTGGATCAGGACATGGTAGAGTAAAAAAAGTCACTTCCTGTTACCACCGGGGGGCACTATGAGTAAGGCAGGATATGAAGAAATGGGGGCGTTCAGGGCAGAACCTTTATCATGTCCATAAAATTTGAAGCTGTTCGGATAAAGTATGTGGGCGTGAGAGCCGTTGGAAAATGGATGGTGAAATCATAAATGTTGCCAAAGTTTGTCACGCCCTAGCAGCCAGACCGTTTGACCGACAGAGTATCTTTTAATAATTTTTGATAAGCATGGTCTCTAGATGATCTGTACCAAATAGGAAGTCGTCTGAGCGAAATCCCTAGGAGGAGTTAGTTAAAATACGAGGTGAGAAAATCGTCGCTAATCAAAAATTCAAATCAATATGGCCGACTTCCTGTTGGGGTTAGACCATGACGTCAGTGGCTTTTTTGTGCGTCAGTACAACTCCTACATGCCTATCAATTTTAATCCACCAACTCCAAAAAAAGGCCTATGGGGACGGGTTTTTAAATTTCAAGAGGGCGCTATAGAGTCGTTTTGCCCCGCCTTTTGATGAAAATCGTAAAATATCAAATTTTTCGCCAGGCCTGACATGCCTGCAAAATTTGCTGACTTTTAGGGCACGTTAAAGACGTGAAAAAGGCCGTCGAAATGTCAGAACGAGAATAATAATAATAATTAAAGCTGCAAGCAGTGATGAACGGGCCCTCGCACCCTTGTGCACGTTAGGGGTGGTGGCGAGATCCTGACGGGTGCAGCTGTGCTTTGAGAACAACTGGATAGTGGCAACCTGGTTAAAGAAGCTGCGAAGGCTGCTTTGTTGAAATTTTCTAGGGGGCTCTATGGAGACATTTTGCCCCCCCATGGGCAACACCCCTATCATATGTAAGTGCTCGCCATTATTGACGTTTGTATCAATTTTCATGAGGTTATGACTTTGACAAAACCATGAAAAAGCCAAACGTAATTTGATGGTGAGGGATCGATAGTCGCCACGCCGGCAGACGGATGCCATTGAGCGTAGCTTCCCAGCATTCAGAATGTAGCTCCGCCAACTTGTTCTGCACGTCTAAGTAGTGGAATGAAGTTGGTGGGGTGAACTATGTTGGATCTGTACATAGTAGAGTAAAAAAAGGTCACTTCCTGTTACCACCGGGGGGTGCTATGAGTAAGGCGAGATATTAATACATATGGGAATTCAGGGCGGAGCCTTCATCATGTCCATAAAATTTGAAGCTGTTCGGATAAAGAATCTGGACATGAGAGCCGTCGGAAAATGGATGGCAAAATCGCGAAAAGTCGCCAAAGTTTGTCACGCCCTAGCTGCCACGCTGTTTGACCCACAGACATTCTTTGAGCAAGGTTTGATCAACATGGTCTCTAGATGATGTGTACCCAATGGGACGTCGTTTGGGCGAAATCCCTAAGAGGAGTTCATTAAAGTACGAGGTGAGGAAATCGCCAGTAATCAAAAATTCAAATCAAAATAGCCGACTTCCTGTGGGGCATGCACCATGATGTCAAGAGACTTTTATGTGCATCAGGACAACCTCTACATGTGTATCAATTTTCATCCACCAACTGCAAAAAAATCCCTATGGCGAGGGGTTTTAGAAAATTCCAAGGGGGCGCTATAGAGTCATTTTGTCCCCCTTATGGGCAACAACCATATCATATGTAAGTGCTCGCCATTCTTGATGTGTGTATGAATTTTCATAAAGTTATAACTTAGTTACAGCCATGAAAAAGCCAAATGTAATTTGATGGCGAGGGATCGATAGTCGCCACTTTAGTAAAGGGAAGCCATTGCTCGTAGCTTCCCAGCGTTGATCACGTAGCTTCAGCAATTTATTCTGCACGTCTTAGAAGTGGAATAAAGTTGGTGGGGTCAAGTATGTTGGATCAGTACATGGTGGAGTAAAGAAAGGTCACTTCCTGTTACCACCGGGGGGGTCGCGATGACTATTATGGGATATTGTCATGTAGACATGTTCAAGGCTGTATTTTTATCAAACGTGAAGTTTGGAGCAGATTGGACCATGTATGCTGGAGTTATAAACTACTTCCTGTTCAGTGGCGAGTTCCCAAAGTTTGAGGCCCTGTGACGGCCACACAGATTGACGAAAACTCACGATTTTAATAAATTTTGATTGCACAAGGCTTTACATGACCTTGACAAAATTTGAAGTTGTTTGGATAAAAACTGTAGGAGGGGTTCGTTCATTTACGAGCCCTGGAAATGGGGGGAAAAATGCAGCAAAATTGCGCAGTAAATTCAAAGTGGCTGACTTCCTGTTGGTTTTAGAGTATGGGCTCAAGAGGCTTTTTTGTAGGTCCTGGAGGTTTACCTATGCCTATCAAGTTTCGTACCCATCGGTCAAACCAGCTTTGGGGGCTGTGTCATCGAAAATTTGTAGGTGGCACTACTGAGCCATTTTTTGCAAAGTTTCATGAGTTTTGGGGTATGATAAGTCCCTCCCAAAGGCAATTTATTTCAGCTAAGAATAATAATTATAATAATAATTAAAGCTGCAAGCAGCTGTGATCGGGCCTTCGCACTCACGCGCAACCGCGGGGGGCCTGCGGCAGGCAAGTGCCGCAGTGTGAAGCGAGAAGATAGAATAAAACGGGAAGGAGAGAAGAAACGCAATGTTTCATTCATCCACTAGGTGGCGCTACAAGCGTAACAAGATGTGGGCAGGTGCGTTCAGGGACGGACCCTCATCACACGTAAAGTTTCGAGCGAATCAGACAAAGCACAAAGGACTTATGACAAGTTGATAGTTCATCCACTATGGGGCACTCGGAGTGTAACCAAACGTGGGCAGGTGCATTCAGGGGCAGACCATCAGCACAAATGTCAAGTTTCGAGCAAATCGGACAATGTCAATGCAAAATATGGCATTTCCTGTTTCCACAAGGGGGCGCCATGAGCGAGATTGCTTACGAGCATATGGAGGCATTCAGGGCGGGGCTCTTATCATGTACAGGAATTTTGAAGCCGTTTGGATGAAGTATGAGGGAGAGAGAGCTGCTCGAATATGCATTGCGAGGCATCAGAAATGGGGATGCCATAGCGGCCACGCCCATTGACCTACAGACATGCAGAGCACAACTTTTGATCAGCATGGTCTCTTGATGATCTGTAATAAATCTGAGGCTGATTGGACGAAATCTCTAGGAGGAGTTCGTTAAAATAAAACGTGTGGAAATCAGGCCAAAATGGCAGGTGAAAATCAAAATGGCAGACTTCCTGTTTGGAGTAGACCAATGGTGCCAGAGACTTGGCAACATACACATATGTACCAATTTTCATCTTCCTATTCCAAAAAACACCCCTATGGGGAGGGGTTTTTGAAAATTTCAAGGGGGCGCTATAGAAGCATTTTGCTCCCTCCATGGGCGCCGCCCCTATCAGATGTAAGAGCTCGCCACCCTTGACCTATGTATTAATTTTCATGATGATATGAGTTCAATAAAGACATCAAAAACCCAAACCTATTTTCATGGCGAGGGATCCATAATCGCCGTGTCGCCACACGGACGCCATTTCTCGTAGCTTCACAGCATCTATAATGTAACTTCACCAACTTGTTCTGCATGTTTCAGAAGTGTAATGAAGTTGATGGGTTCAACAATGTGTCATCAGTACAAGTGAAAGTAAAAATCGGTCACTTCCAGTTAGCGGCCACGCCCACTGACCTACAGACATGCAGAGCACAAGTTTTGATCCACATGGTCTCTTGATGATCGGCAATAAATCTGAGGTTGATTGGATGAATTCTCTAGGAGGAGTGCATTAAAATACAACGTGTGGAAATCGGGCCGAAATGACACGTTAAAATCAAAATGGCCAACTTCCTGTTTGGAGTAGACCAATGGTGCCGTGACTTTTTTGTGCGTCTTGGCAACATACACATGTACTAATTTTCATCTTCCTACTCCAAAAAAACCCCTATGGGGAGGGGTTTTTGAAAATTTCAAGGGGGCGCTATAGAGGCATTTTGCTCCCCCCATGGGCAACGCCCCTATCAGATGTAAGAACCCACCACCCTTGACCTGTGTATCAATTTTCATGATGACTCGAGTGCATTAAAGAAATCAAAAATCCAAACGTATTTTCATGGCGAGGGATCGACAGTCGCCACGTCGCCATACAGATGCCATTACTCGTAGCTTCACAGCATTCATAATGTAGCTTCACCAACTTGTTCTGCATGTTCTAGCAGTGGAAGGAAGTTGATGGAATCAACTGTGTGTCATCAGTACAAGTGAAAGTAAAAACTGGTCACTTACTGTTACCACCAGGGGGCGCTATTATTGAAGTGGGAAGTGATTATATCGGGACGTTCAGGGCAGAGCCATCATCATCTCCAGCAAGTTTGAAGCTGCTACGATCAAGTATGTGGGCGTGAGAGCCGTTGGAAAATGGATGGCGAAATCACGAAAAGTCGCTAAAATTTGTCACGCCGTAGCAGCCACGCCCTTTGAACTACTGACATGCAGAACACAGATTTAGATCAGCATGGGGTCTTAATGATCTGTAACAAATAAGAAGTCGTTTGGGCGAAATCCCTAGGAGGAGTTCGTTAAAATACAAAGTGAGGAAATCGCCGGTAATCAAAAATTCAAATCAAAATGGCTGACTTCCTGTTGGGGTTGGACCTTGATGTCAAGAGACTTTTTTGTGTGTCTGGGTATGATACATGTGTCTACCAAATTTTGTCCGCATACGACAAAGTAACCCCAATGCGGAGCTGAATTTGAAAATTTGTAAGGGGCGCTATTTCGGCATTTCGCGTCGACCATGTTCGAGCGCCCAAATATATTGAATGTTGGATCCGGCCGGACGAATGTGGAAAGTTAGAAGCGTTTTCAAATTTGGGAAAGGGGCGAAATTGGGGCATGAAAAATTGCAAGAATAATAATACTAATAAACAGCGCGATTTCAAAAGGGTCCTCCGCGGACGACTTGCAGTCGTCGCTCAGGCGCTAACAACAATAATAATAATAATAATAAACAACACGATTTCAATAAGGTCTTCCGCGGAAGACTTGCAGTCATCGCTCGGGCCCTAATAAACAGCACAATTTCAATAGGGTCCTCCACGGACGACTTGCAGTCGGCTCGGGCCCTAATGAACAGCACAATTTCAATAGGGTCCTCCGTGGACGACTTGCAGTCATCGCTCGGGCCCTAAATATAGCTGCAAGCGGCAATTCCGGGGTTCTAGCCAAGAAAGACCATTCATAGTTGAAAGCTTTAACAGCGTAATTAACAAGTGTTGCCACTAAACGTGGCCATGTCCCCGGCCAGGTGACGGAAATCGACTGGGGTCGGCCTATCACACAAATACACATTTAAGCCAAAGATGGATAAAATCGGTCAAAGCGTTCTTGAGATTTTGCGTTCAGAACAAATGGGACGTGACGGACGGACAGCCGGATGGATGGACTGACGGAGCTGACTACTATGTCCCCCGGCCCAAATACACCTTGACACCAAAGATGAATGGAATCGGTCAAACCGTTCTTGAGATATCATGTTGACAAGGTATTTGTAAGTGGTCAAATGGTCGTAATGACCTTGAGAATAATGCCAAGGTCACGTAAATCGAGTTGGCTGTGACCACTCCCCTAATACACCTTGACGCCAGAGATGAATGGAATCGGTCAAATCGTTCTTGAGATATCGCGTTCACAATAAACGGGACATGATGAACGGACGGACGGACGGACGGAACTGAATACTATGTCCCCCGCCCCTAATACACCTTGAGACCACAGATGAATGGAATCGGTCAAACCGTTCTTGAGATATCGCGTTCACAACAAACGGGACGTGACGGCCGGACGGATGGATGGAGCTGAATACTATGTCCCCCGCCCCTAATACACCTTGACACCAAAGATGAATGGAATCGGTCAAACCGTTCTTGAGGCATCATGCTGACAAGGTATTTGTAAGTGGGCAAATAGTCGTAATGACCTTGAAAATAATGCCAAGGTCACAGAAAGCTACTGGGGTCGGCATATCACACCAATACACCTTGAAACTACAGATGAATGGAATCGGTCAAACCGTTCTTGAGATATCGCGTTCACAACAAACTGGACGTGACGGACGGCCGGACGGATGGATGGAGCTGAATACGATGTCCCCTGCCCCTAATACACCTTGACACCAAAGATGAATGGAATCGGTCAAACCGTTCTTGAGATATCATGTTGACAAGGTATTTGTAAGTGGTCAAATGGTCGTAATGACCTTGAGAATAATGCCAAGGTCACGTAAATCGAATGGGCTGTGAGCACCCCCCTAATACACCTTGACACCAAAGATGAATGGAATCGGTCAAACCCTTCTTGAGATATCATGTTGACAAGGTATTTGTAAGTGGTCAAATGGTCTTAATGACCTTGAGAAGAATGCCAAAGTCACGGAAATCGACTGAGGTCGGCGTATCACACCAATACACCTTAATGCGAAAGATGAATGGAATGGGTCACACCTTTCTTGAGATATCGCGTTCAGAACAAACGGGACATGTCGGACTGCCAGACGGACGTGACGGATGGACGGAGCTGAATACTATGTCCCCCGCTCCGCTCGCTACCACGGCGGCGGGGGACAAAAACCACTTTAAGAGTATGTTGCAGGTATTTATGTGGACCTGTTTCGCCAGTGGACTAACAACTTATGATGTATAGTCTGATTTGTGTCATGTTAGGCTATTTTGTGCATTTGTGGCAACCCCTACTGGTCGATTTGATCGAAACTTTCAGGCTATGTTTCAGATTCTTATGTGGACATATCCTGTGAGTTTAGTAATGATTGGGAAAACTATTTATGATTTATAGTCTGATTTGTGTTATACCACACTGCTTTGTTTTGCATTTATTGCGCCCCCTATCAGTCAATTTGAATGAAATTTTCAGGATATGTTTCAGGTACTGATATGAATATATCCTGTGAGTGTTACGGCTATAGGACAAACAATTGCTGATTTAGAGTCTGATTTGTGTCATGCCATGCCCATTTTTTGCATTTATAGCGCCCCCTATGGGCCGATTTGCATGAAACTGTCAAGGTATGTTCCTGGTACTTATATGGACATATCCTGCGAGTTCCGTGATGACTGGCCCAATGGTTGTTGAAGTTTGTCCATTTATGTGCTAAGCCACGCCCCTGATGAAGTTCATTGGTCAATATCTTAGAAACGAAATGAGACTTCAACAAGCTTTACACAATCTTTGATAAGCTTGGTCCACTGATGATCCATAGCAAATTTTGAAGGAATCGGACGTACGGCCTCGGAGGAGATGTCAAAAATGTGTTTTCAAAAAATTCAAAATTCCGGAAAATCAAATATGGCGGACCTTAGAGGTCCTTTGAGAAATTTGTAGAAATTGGACCAAGGAATGTCTGTACCAAGTTTCGTGTAAATCGGACTTACAGCATAGGAGTTATGACCTTTTATAGTGAAAACCTGTTTTTCTTGAATTATAGCGCCACCATCAGGCCGATTGAGTTAAAAATGCCTTGGTCAGCATTTACACACAACTTCCAACCAATGTGCAAAATTTCAGGTCTCTATCATTTACCATCTCACGGGAATTTGCGAAAACATTTCGGAAGAAGAAAAGAAATAATAATAAATATAGCCGCAAGCGGCAATTCCGGGGTTCAAGCCATGAAAGACCATTAGTAATTGAAAGCTTTAACAGCTTAATTAACAAGTGTTGCCACTAAACGTGGCCATGCCCCCCGCCAGGTGATGGAAATCGACTGGGGTCGGCGTATCACAAAATTACACATTGAAGCCAAAGATGAATTAAATCGGTCAAAGCGTTCTCGAGATTTCGCGTTCACAACAAACGGGACGTGACGGACGGACGGCCAGACGGATGGACTGATGGAGCTGAACACGTCCCCCGGCTCTAATACACCTTGACCCCAAAGATGAATGGAATCGGTCAAACCGTTCTTGAGATATCGCATTCACAACAAACCGGATGGGACGGACGGACGGCCGGACGGATGGAGCTGAACTCTATATCCCCTGCCCCTAACACACCTTGACACCAAAGATGAATGGAATTGGTCAAACCATTCTTGAGATATCATGTTGACAAGGTATTTGTAAGTGGTCAAATGGTCGTAATGACCTTGAGAATAATGGCAAGGTCACGTAAATCGAGTGGGCTGTGAACACTCCCCTAATACACCTTGACACCAAAGATGAATGGAATCGGTCAAACCGTTCTTGTGATATCGCGCTCACAACAAACGGGACATGACGGACAGACGGACGGGCGGACGGAGCTGAATACTATGTCCCCCGCCCCTAATACACCTTGACACCAAAGACGAATGGAATCGGTCAAACCGTTCTTGAGATATCACGTTCACAACAAACGGGACATGACGGACGGATGGACGGACGGACGGAGCTGAATACTATGTCCCCCGCCCCTAATACACCTTGACACCAAAAATGAATGGAATCGGTCGAACCGTTCTTGAGATATCACGTTCACAACAAACAGGACGAGACGGACGGACGGCCGGACAGACGGATGGAGCTGAATACTATGTCCCCCGCCCCTAATACACCTTGACACCAAAGACGAATGGAATCAGTCGAACTGTTCTTGAGATATCACGTTCACAACAAATGGGACGGGACGGACGGACTTCCGGGCGGACGGATGGAGCTGAATACTATGTCCCCCGTCCCTAATACACCTTGACACCAAAGATGAATGGAATCGGTCGAACTGTTCTTGAGATATCATGCTGACAAGGAATTTGTAAGTGGTCAAATGATCGTAATGACCTTGAGAATAATGCCAAGGTCATGGAAATCTACTGAGGTCGGCGTATCACACCAATATACCTTAACACCAAAGATGAATGGAATCGGTCAAACCGTTCTTGAGATATTGCGTTCAGAACAAACGGGACATGACGGACGGCCGGACAGAGCTGAATACTATGTCCCCCACTCCGCTCACTATCATGGGGGCGGGGGACAAGAACCACTTTTAGAGTGTGTTGCAGGTATTTATGTGGACCTATTTTGCCAGTGTAATGATTGGACCAACAACTTATGATGTATAGTCTGATTTGTGTTATGTTAGGCTATTTTGTGCATTTATGGCACCCCCTACTGGTCGATTTGATTGAAACTTTCAGGCTATGTTTCAGGCTCTTATGTGGACATATCCTGCGCGTTTTGTAATGATTGGAAAAACTATTTATGATTTATAGTCTGATTTGTGTTATACCACGCTGCTTTGTTTTGCATTTATAGCGCCCCCTATCAATCAATTTGAATGAAATTTTCTGGCTATGTTTCAGGTACTTATATGAATATATCCTGTGAGTTTTATGGCTATAGGACAAACAACTGCTGATTTATAGTCTGAATTATGCTATACCAGGCTGCTTTGTTTTGCATTTATAGCGCCCCCTATCAGTCAATTTGAATGAAATTTTCTGGGTATGTTTCAGGTACTTATATGAATATATCCTGTGAGTTTTATGGCTATAGGAAAAACAATTGCTGATTTATAGTCTGAATTATGCTACCATCATTAGCGCCACCATCAGGCCGATTGAGTTAAAAATGCCTTGGTTAGCATTTACACACAACTTCCAACCAATGTGCAAAATTTCAGGTCTCTATCATTTACCATCTCACGGGAATTTGCAAAAACATTTCTGAAGAAGAACAGAAATAATAATAATAATAAACAAGCACGAAAACAATAGGGTTTCAGCCCTACGGGCTTGAACCCCTAATAATAATAATAATAAAAATAAACCAGCACAAAAACAATAGGGTTTCAGCCCTACGGGCTTGAACCCCTAATAATAATAATAATAATAATAATAATAATAATAAAAATAAACCAGCACAAAAACAATAGGGTTTCAGCCCTACGGGCTAGAACCCCTAATAATAATAATAATAATAATAAAAATAAACCAGCACAAAAACAATAGGGTTTCAGCCCTACAGGCTTGAACCCCTAATAATAATAATAATAATAATAAACCAGCACAAAAACAATAGGGTTTCTGCCCTACGGGCTTGAACCCCTTATTAAAGCTGCAAGCAGCGATGAACGGGCCCTCGCACCCTTGTGCACGTTGGGGGTGGTGGCGAGATCCTGACGGGTGCAGCTGTGCTTTGAGAACAATTGGATAGTGGCAACCTGGACATTGTGTAACATTTTCAGTTGTTTATTGGCCAAAATCTAAGTATGCATTCATATATATGTCATCATTGGTGTATTATGACCTCCGCTAATAATCTGACATATTCTCGTAAACAAAGAATTTTCGATCTGTTTGTGCACTGGACGGATAAGCCAGTAGGGAAGCGCCATGACGCTCTGCCATCTTGAAACTTCAGCCGCCGGCAAGGGTCAAATAGCACCAAACGCGGATTTGCGTTTTCCCCGCCAGCGCAGAGTGAGACACCGGAGGAGATCAGCAAGAGAGGCTACCGCGGCAAGTTTGAAAATGTGCACTACTGCAGCATAATGCAGGACCATGCATATGCAGCAGCAGTACAGGAGACGGAATGCTCATTGCCAAGAAAGTGAAAAAGAGAATTGAAAAGGCAGCGCGACCAGTGCATTCAAAAAACGAGGGTCAACATCGGGTTAGCCTTCCCCACGTGGAAGGAGCTAATGAAAGCGAAAGATTTTCAAAGGGACACTGAAGTTGCCAGCTTTCTGATCGACAAGTAAGTCAACTTCAAATTCAGGCTACGCGAACACCAAGGGGACCTTGTCTCTAAGCGCGTTCTCGTAAGCAGCGCAGCAGCTGCGGTTCTTTGCTTGTAGCACTGGTCAGGAGATTCCGTGCTGTCGGCTTACGTTATTACCAAATTGATGAAGTGAGCAGGTGTAATGACACCATTGTTTTCAGTTATTGTATTTGATGAATGGCTTTGTTATGTAGCGACTCGACTGCTTCACCTGTCTTATGTAACGTTACAGAATAAACCGTAAGGTAGCAAAGGCTGTTGTTGGTTAATTTAGGTTGGATAACGGGCGTGTATTCGGTAACTATTGAAGGTGACATCCCATAAGCGTGCATGTAGCTAACACATGCTTTGCTTTTTCGTATTAAATTGTTCAAGATGCACCTAAGCCGAGTTGTTTATTTCCATTACTTTGAATATTACTTTGAATAACACCGATTCACGGTACTGTGTTTGCGGCTTCATGTATTATATGCTGGCTAAGTAGCATTGACTACGTCCATAATATGTGCACTTTCAGCATGGTATAAATTCAGCCCAAAAAACTTCACAACTAATCATTTATTTACCATTCCACGCTCATTCTTAATTATTAAAACAATAGCAGATGTGCATACTTGATGTTGTGACTTTTCAGCAACTTTTAAGACAACAGAAACTTCATATTTTGTATCTTTTATTATGCATGTGCTGAACTTGCATGACCGCACCGCACAGAGACAGTATTTGTTGTTCAGCCTTTATTAGCTAGAAGTGTTGAGTTGGCTGGAAATGCTGGATAGGATGAGATGTGAATGACACACTGTTTGTGAGGGGTATCAGTGTATGGGAGTGATACTGCGGAGATTCGCTAATGCGGCTGAACTCTGCGCAGAGAAAACACGAGGGCTCCAGAAGAAACCAATGAGAACGAAACTAAGATTGACTTTATGTATATTTTATAACTGGGCTGTTGATCATGTGCGGACTTAGGAATTTGCTAATCCTGTATAAGGGGAAGGAAAATAATTCAGAATTGAAACTCCACTAATATCGAATGAAATCAGCACTTTTTCGGCTTACCTTAATGTTTGATATACTACATTGGGATGGTTTTGTGTGTTTTCAACCTTTGTCATGATAATGCATAACTGACAGGAGTAACATTTTAATATCGCAATAACGGCCTAATAAGTGTAGAGGCTAATGAAAATTCTTTGGCTGATTTCGGCCATTTAGTTTCAGCTATCACTTTGTTCTTAAAGGATTTACTGGCAAACTGGCCCATTTCGGGTAGTAATAACGTCAATCGTGAATTTAGTCAAGAAAATTTAGAGTTTATTCTGTAGTGCTGATAAACATGGTAATAAACGGCAGTAGCTAGGTTACGGATGATGCACCGGGTTGCAAGAGTATGCGCAGCATATGCATTCGCAATATTAAAATTAAATTGTAATGAATGGTGTGTGCACCCTGCGAGTCAGCTGGGATGGGCTCCTGTTCCAGGTATAGAGAAAGGATGGAATTAATGAGCTTCTAGCATTTGTACACTAAAAGTAATTTCGCTTGTCAGAATTTATTTCCCTGTTAAATAAAACTAGTTCATCAACATTTTATATCCCTATTAGGTATATAAATTGTTTTTCCAAACTATATTTAAGCCGAGTGCTATGTTTGCTCGTTCGGTGCGGAGCTGTTGCATGGGTTTTGCAGTGGACATAGCTACATTGCCGGAGAACATTGATACACGGTGGCTACTGTAGTTGCAATACGTGTTTGACAAAGTGAGGCGCTCGATTGCACTATTCGTTTGAATGTAATACACAATTTCAACGCTGGATGGGAGAAATTCCCTTTCAGAAGCTGCGAGGGCTGCTTTGTTGAAATTTTCTAGGGGGCGCAATGGAGACATTTTGCCCACCCATGGGCAACACCCCTATCATATGTAAGTGTTCACCATTGATGTGTGTATCAGTTTTCATGAGGTTATGACTTTGATAAAACCATGAAAGAGCCAAACGTAATTTGATGATGAGGGATCGATAGTCGCCATGCCGGCAGACGGATGCCATTGAGCGTAGCTTTCCAGCATTCATAATGTAGCTTCACCAAATTGTTGTGCACGTCTAAGTAGTGGAATGAAGTTGGTGGGGTGAACTATGTTGGATCTGTACGTGGTAGAGTAGAAGGTCACTTCCTGGTACCACTGGGGGGTGCTATGAGTAAGGCGGGATATCAATACTTGAGGGCGTTCCGGGCAGAGCTATTATCATATCCATAAAATTTGAAGCTGTTCGGATAAAGAATGTGGACGTGAGAGCCGTTGGAGAATGGATGGCAAAATCACAAAAAGTCGCCAAAGTTTGTCACGCCTAAGCTGCCACGCTGTTTGACCCACAGACATTCTTTGAGCAACTTTTGATCAACATGGTCTCTAGATGATTTGTACCTGATGGGAAGTCGTTTGGGTGAAATCCCTAGGAGGAGTTCGTTAAAGTACGAGGTGAGGAAATCACCAGTAATCAAAAATGAAAATCAAAATGGCCGACTTCCTGTTGGGCATGCACCATGATGTAGCTTCAGCAACTTATTCTGCACATCTTAGAAGTGGAATAAAGTTGGTGGAGTGAAGTATGTTGGATCAGTACATGGTGGAGGAAAAAAAGGTCACTTCCTATTACCACCGGGGGGCGCTATGACTTTTAAGGGATATTGCCATGTGGACGTGTTCAGTGCCGTACTCTTTTCAACCATATGAAGTTTGGGGCAGATTGGACCATGTATGCTGGAGTTATAAACTACTTCCTGTTTAGTGGCGAGTTCCCTAAATTTGAGGCCCTGTGACGGCCACATGGATTGACGAAAACTCGCAATTATAATAACTGTTGATTGCACAAGGCTTTACATGACCCTGACAAAATTTGAAGTCGTTTGGATAAAAACTGTAGGAGGAGTTTGTTCATTTACGAGCCCTGGAAATGGGGAAAAATGCTGCAAAATTGCACAGTAAATTCAAAATGGCCGACTTCCTGTTGGTTTTAGAATATGGGCCCAAGAGGCTTTTTTGTAGGTCCTGGAGGGTTACATATGCCTACCAAGTTTCGTACCTGTCGGTCAAACCAACTTTGGGGGCTTCGTCGTCAAAAATTTGTAGGTGGCGCTACTGAGCCATTTTTTGGCAACTTATCATGAGACCCTTAAAATATCAAATTTGACACCACTTTTGATAGGTTTGCAAAGTTTCATGAGTTTTGGGTATAAGTCCCTCCCAAAGGCAATTTATTTCAGCTAAGAATAATAATAATAATAATAATTCCTTCAATTTCAATAGGGTCCTCGCACCCTCGGTGCTCGAGGCCTCGGTTTTCTTCCTCTGTCAACTAAGTGGCTAGTTGCCGTTAGCTTGCTAGCTAACAAACTGATGTTATATAATGGATAGCTATGGAAAGGTACTGCAAGCACACTTGGTGATGAGAGTGGCAGGTAGCTGGCCTGCTACCGTGCTAAACTGCACCGACTCAAGTTCCCAACATTACATGTAGAGTCCATTTGTCCATTCCAAAAAAGGTCAGTGGATCATGAAAAGCCTGGTTGGATTTTATACGCACACTTCTCGATACTAGTCAAAAATATATTATTTATTTTCCCATTTCCAGGAACAGAAGTTGAACATAAAGTAGATGAAAATTTAGTTTTAAATATAAGCTAACGAAAAACAACACAAACTCATAGCATGGAGAAGCATGGTCAAAACAGTATGTTTTACCCCAGCTCCCATTTTCCACCAACTTCCCAAGACTAGGCTTCCCACGTCATATCCCTTTGCTCCCCATAACGCCAAATAACATCAAATAAACATGACTGACTACACTTTCACATAATCTCACAATGTATGCTGCACATCCATAATCAATTCAAATATTTACATAATTCATGCATAATTCTAAATTTAACCCAAAAAATAGCTGTAACATTCCAGCCCCTAATTTTTGTATAAGAACAAATTACAAATACTACATGACAGCTATTAAAGTTATCACAAAAACAATCCAAACAATATGCACAAAGCATTCACAGTTAATGCATAGATGCAATTACAGGCATAGACATTGGAAAGTCCATTCGAATATAAGTAGGTATATGTATGCATGTGTGTATGTAAAAGTCCATGAAAAAAGGTCCATCAAAAAAAAATAGAGAAAAAAGAAAACTCTTCAGTCAAGATGACCAAAAAAAAAAAAAATCTCTTCTTTGAAAAGCCGAAGCCGTTTTGGAGAAAGGAAAAAAAAAAAAAAACATTTTCAAGGACATAGCAATAATGCTGTCCATTATGCTGTCCAGTCCACATATTCATATTCCAATATTTGCAATATGCGCCCACAGTCATTTGCAATGATTCAACAACAAATGTAGGTAGCCTTATCAGCACTCCAATGTGGGCAGGTCTGTTGACCGAAACATCGACTAATAAATTAATTGCAAGTGAGAAGACCGTGTGCGGGAGTTTTTTCTTTATTTTAGTCCAAAGTTGGCCTTACTCCTAAGCACCTGTCTGTCCACCGGTGCGCGAAAGTTTTTTTCTATGTTTTATTATTCAAAAAAAAAATGGTGAAAGGGAATTTCTGGGACATTCCTTTTTCATATACTGATTTCGACCTGCAAATGAGTGCTTGATATCCAAGGCTTTCTGGGGTGTGGGTTGCAGTAGGATTTTATTGAGGAGTAGGGGGTGAAATTCTGTTTCAGAGCTCACTACATTGTTCTTTCTCTCCATACACAAGCTGGGCTTCATTACCTCAACATTCTTGATCACCCATTGAGTCAGATGCAGGGAAGAGACTGTGTACTATGTTTTTTTTGTCAGAATTATTCAACTGGTCATAAAAAAGCTCAAAGATTCAAAAGGATGTCAAATCTGCAATGGAGGTCTGTAACTTGGCCTAAGGTTTTGATCTGTCCCATCCCATCCCCTCTCTCAGATAATAATTTTACATGGAAATATGAATCAGTAGACATATCCAAATCATGATGCAATATCGTGGAAGTGTCTAAAATGGTGATACTCCGGGTCCACGGTTTGAGGTGCAATCACTGTTGCTACTGAAGTAGATTCTGCTGGTATGGCCCAGTTTCTAGCTAAGCAATAGACAGGGAATGAAAACAATCACACTCATCAGCATTCCCAGTAACTCATTCTTGTCTGTCAAACTAGTCGATCTGCACAGAAACCTGCCTCCAAGTGTGCTGGTCATACAGGGTTACTTCCCCCAAAATTCAGTGAAAATGTCCCATGTGCTGCCAAAGCAATGCTAATTAATGTTAATTATGGTATTTTCAGGATGTGATTAACAGATACAACTACTTGCATATAGCTAGTGAGCTCAGGCTAGATCTGCTCTGGTTCTGGCTTACGTTGGATAGGAAATGGTAAAAACTTTATTTTTCGGGGATCAGAAAACTAATGAATCTACCCCAAAGAATGACTAGCAGTAATCACGATCTTAGTTTGAAAAATGGTATGAACTTGGGCACAAATTTAATAATGAATGCCAAGTTCAGTATTTGCTTTTTTAAGGGGTGATCTGGGGTTAAATGAAAAATGACACCAGGAAACAACTCAGAATTAATCTAAAGAGGTATATGTAATAACCACCAAAAAAGATACAAGTTGGCAATTTTCTGTTTACACGGTTGCCATGGTAACCGAGCAAGCTCATTAAATATGCAGAAAACTTCTGGCACCAATTCCTCTTTAACTCTATGATATAATTCAGTTTTTCTTTCATCATTTAAAAGCCATTGCTTATCCAAATGCAATGACATAGCCATTCTTTGCCCAATTTATCAGTTTTGTGATTTTGGGGCATTTTACTCAAATTTTGAAATTATTTTGTCCAAAATCTGACGAATACTCAAAATATTCAAAGTATGTAACAGATAGGCAAAATTTCCCGATGTCATTGCATTTTTAATGAAGTAAAGTACCTGCAGCCCAAATTTAATTGATTTTCAATGATAAATAAAAAAGTTATGGCTGCCACAAACATGAGAAACGTGGAAAAAGTAATACCTTAGGAAATCAATGGAAAATGCATTAGACCGCATTGAAAAGTTGAGTTCAGTCTTAGTCAGTGGCTTACACCCATTTTTCAGACTGTATTATCTGATTATTCAAATGTTTATCACTTTCCTGGAATGAAAAGCATTAATTTCATCATCACAGTTGCTTTTAAATCATGATTTTATGGCAAAATTCAGTTTTTAATCCTCGTAGCAATTAGTGATTATTAAAGGTGGGTTATTATAGAATTTTTTTATTCAAAAAAAATTTTTTGGAAAAATAATCAAATTTTGCCCGTTTAACCCCAGATCACCCCTTACGTTTTTCTCTAGTATACATGCAATTCAGTTTCATAAAAACAGAATACAATGATGTGCAAATCTCATAAACCCATATTTTATTCACAATGGAACATAGAAAACATATCAGATGCTGAAAGTGAGACATTTTACCTTTTCATGAAAATATTAGCTCATTTTGAATTTGATGGCAGCAACACATCTCAAAGAAGTTGGGATAGGGCTGTGTTTATCATTGTGTAACTTCCCCTCTTCTTTTAACAATAGTCTGTAAATGTCTGGGAAATGAGAAGACCACTTGCTGGAGTTTTGGGAGAGGAGTATTGAATTCCAAAAAAGTTGGGATGCTGTGTAAATTGTAAATAGAAAGAATGCAATGATTTGCAAATCTTATAAACCCACATTTTATTCACAATAGACCATAGACAACATATTAGATGTTGAAAGTGAGCAATTTTACCATTTCATGAAAAATATTAGCTCATTTTGAATTTGATGGCAGCAACACATCTCAAAAAAGTTGGGAGAGGGGCAACAAAAGGCTGGAAAAGTAAGTGATACTAATAAAAAAAAAACAGCTGCAGGAGCATTTTGCAATGAATTAGGTTAATTTGCAACAGATCAGTAACATGACTGGGTATAAAAAGAGCATTTTAGAGAGAGAGTTTCTCAGAAGTAAAGATGGACGGAGATTCACCAATCTGCAAAAAACTGCATCTAAAAATTGTGGCACAATTTCAGAAAAAAAAAATCTGAAGACTTTGAATCTACAGTACATAATATCATCAAAATATTCAGAGAATCTGGAGAGATCTCTGTGCGCGAGGGACAAGTCTGAAGGTCAATATTGGATACTCGTGATCTTCGGGCCCTTAGGAGGCACTGCATTAAAAACAGGCATGATTCTGCACTGGAATACACTGCATGGGCTCAGGAAAACTTCCTGAAATGATTGTCTGTGAACACAGTTTGTGGTGCAATCTACAAATGCAAGAAGAATACACAGAAGAAGCCATATGTGAACACAATCCAGAAACGCCGCTGTCCTCTCTTTGCCAAAGTTCATTTAAAATGGACTGAGGCAGAATGGAAAACTGTTCTGTGGTCAGATGAATCAAAATTTTAAATTCTTTTTGGAAACCAGAGAGACCGTGTTGTGTGGTCTAAAGCTGGATTTATGGTTCTGCTTCGAACCGACGGCAACGTGAACCCCGACCACAGAGCCTCTGCGTCGCCTGCCGTGCACCTCAAAAATGTTATAACTGCACGTCAAAGCGACGCACACCACAAGGGCACTGATTGGTCCACTCTACTACATCACTTCTGGAAACCTGACGCCACCTAGCGGCTTGGCGGTGAATTTTTTCGCGGCACAGCACAACACAATCGACCTCAACGCAGAACTTCGAAAGGTCCACGATGGCGTCGAGGCGACGGCGTGCCCTTTGCGTGAAGTCGACGCAGAACCATAAATCCAGCTTAAAGAGGAGAGGGACCATCCAGCTTGTTATCCGAGCACAGTTCAAAAGCCTACAACTCCGATGGTATCGGGTTGCATTAGTGCCTATGGCGTGGGCAGCTTACACATCTGGAAAGGCATTATCAATGTTGAAAAGTATATATAGGTTTTAGAACAACACAGTATGCTCCCATCCAGGCAATGTCTCTTTTAGGGATGGCCTTGCATATTTCAGCAAAAGAATGCCAAACCACGGACTGCATCCATCACAACAGCATGGCTTCGCAGTAGAAGAGTCTGAGTGCTGAACTGGCCTACCTGCAGTCCAGACCATTCACTAATAGAAAACATTTAGCGCATCATAAAATGAAAAATCTGGCCAAGTGGATACAGGACTGTTGAGCCGCTAGAATCCTACATCCTGACAAGAGTGGGACAACATTCCTCGCCCAAAACTTCAGCAATTGGTCTCCTCACTTCCCAGATGTTTACACACTGTAGTTAAAAGAAGAGGGGATGTTACACAATGATAAACACATCCCTGTCCCAACTTCTTTGAGATGTGCTGCTGCCATCAAATTCAAAATGAGCTAATATTTTTCATGAAGTGGTAAAATGTCTCACTTTCAACATCTGATATGTTTTTTAAGTTCTATTGTGAATAAAATGTCAGTTTATGAGATTTGTAAATCATTGCATTCTTTTTTTTATTTACATTTTACACAGCATCCCAACTTTTTTGGAATTGGGGTTGTGATTTAGGACCATTTTTGAACAATAGTGGCACTTACAGGATCCATGTATTGCTAACGGTAGGGAAACAAAGCTCTCTACAGAATGCAAGCACTTGGAACAATTATACATAAACTTGAAATAATTATTAACTGAAAGAATGTGAGAAGAGAGGGGGAACCTTGATCAGCATTTTTCTTTGAAAACTGTCCACAACTGCGGACTGACACCAGACCAGCTTAAACATGAAAAATTGTGGTAATCTGGAAATTGTCATGCTTCTTATTAATTTAAGTTGAACTCTGTATTTCTTAATCATCTGACAGTTTAAAAGCCTAAAAAAGGAGGCTCATCCCTGTTGCAAAGAAATCGTTTCTTTCACCACCAGTGCCAAAATGAGGCCTTGTGCCTTCATTATTTTATCACTGCCTATAATTAGGCCGTGGGCCAAAATCTGTTGCGTGCAGTTCTGTGGTCACTCTCTGGTGGCAACAAGAACTCAGCAATTTTTTGTAGTGCATTATGAATAGATGCTAAATCAAAAAAGTTCCCGCGTCCACATTTGCACATTAATGAGAAATTTACGCGCAAAATATTAGTTTTGGGCAGCTCTGAAATGCGACTGGTCAATAGGAGCCGCTAGTCACACTCACAGTAACGTTGGAAAGTTCATGAGAAGTACGCCTCTGTTTAAGTCGGAATAAACTGGCCATAATAGACCATAAGTCTACTTGTAAATGATTGAATATAATCTCACTCAAAAATTTATATTGGCGAACAATTTGTTTGTATAACAGATCGATTCAAATGTTTTGCAATTAAGAAACTGTGAAACAATTGACAAAGGCTATATTTTGAAATATGCCAACATATATGCATTGCATGCAATGCGGAGTAGTGGCAGTTAAGCTGCGCACACGCAGCACACACACGCACACATACAGTGAATGACTTTTGAAGACTTATTGATTTATGTACCTTTTACTTGTGTGGTGTGAAATAATGACCAGGGTCACGCAAAGCCCATTTCCAGGGTCAAGTCCATTCAGTCATCTCTCCACTAAACACAGGGTCAGCAGTAACAACAGTAATGAAAAGAATAATTCAAACGGTTTGGAAATGTTCAACATTTCTTGAGATGCATCAGTATATATTTAGTTGTATGCACAACTCTGACTCAGAAAAAGTTAGGGTAGTAGGGAAGATGCACATAAAAAACAGAGCGCAGTTATTTATAAATTGGCTTTGTGTTATATTTCATTTCAGAAAGTTTTATGAAGAAAAGAAATTTAATGTTTTATATTTCTGGTCAACTTCATTTTATTTCTAAATATTCATCTATTCCTGCTATTTAGGGATGGGGATAATTTAGGACTACTAATGAGGTAAAAAATGAGGCAGCATCCAGGAAAGACTTTCTGCTTCATGAGAAAAGATAGGCTGAGATGACCAGTGTGCTCATGAATCAGTGAGAAAACCTTTGTAAGTTTAAAATCAGTGTTCCTCAAAGAAAAATACAAAGCGATTTGGATATTTCACCCTCTGCATTACATAACAAAAATATTTAAGGAATCTAGAGGAATTTCTGTACATAATGAACAAGGCACAAACCCACACTGAATACCCATGATTATCCAATCACTCAGATGGTACTGAATTAAGAACCATCATATGTTTATAAGTGATATAACCATGTCAGCTCAGGATTATTTTGGCAAACGTTTGTCAAATATTGCAATATATTTGAAGACCACAATGGAAAAATGATCGGAGTCACATTTTCACCTTGTGGAGAAATTATGAATTAAAAATTCAAAAGGATCTAAGAAACAAAGCACTGAAAAAATATGCACAAAATATTAAATATATAAAATATAATAATTATATATAATAATATTATTATATGATATTATTATATTATTATAAATATTATAATAATATATAATTTGAAAAATATACAAAAATGCTCAATTTGGACTGATCGTTTTTCCTTTGTGGTCTTCATTTCCATCCATGAATGCCAGTTCAAATTTCACTCTGTAAACAGTAAGCCCTATGTTAACAATGTCCAGAGGAATTGTCGATTCTTCTGGGCTCGGAGACATCTGTTGTATAATGGACTATCACACAATGGAAACGTGTATTGCGGTCAGAAGACTCAATACTTCAGATCCTCTTTTTTTTTTTGGAAGAAATGGACACAGTGTGTTCTCAGTCAAAAAAGAAAAGGTCTATCCAGACTGTAACCAGCAGCTAATTCAAAAGCCACGCCCTGTAATGGTAAAGGGTTATATTAGTTCCCTTGGCATGAGTAACCTCTACTTCTCCGAAGGCACCATTAATGCTAATAAGTATACTGAAATTTTGCAGCAATATAGTCTGCCTTTTTCAGCAAGAAAACACAAAATTGCACTCTGCATGGATTAAAAAGGCATGGCTGCGTAACAAGAGAGTGCGGGTGCTGGACTGGCCAACTTGCAGTCCAGACTTTATAAGAGAACATGAGGCACATTTTGAAATCCAAAATGCAACAGCAAAAGATCCTGTGCTCACGCATTAAGACTTTTGCAGGATGAATGGGACAAAAATACACCTGAAAAATTTTTTCACTCGGTGTCTTCAATTCTTGTTCGTTTATTTAGTGCTGTGAAAAGGAGAGGCCACATTACAAAGTGGTAAATACTTCAGTGTCTCAACTTTTTTTGACGTACAGCTGCAATCAAAATTATTCAACCCTCACTGCAAATTAGGTTTACTGGCAAAATTTACAAACTTTCAGCTGTTTGCAATGAACAAATCAAACAAGAACAATTTAAATAGCTCAACGCAACAAATATTACAAGTGTCTTCTCCAAATTCAAAACAAAATGCCACTTTTAATGACTACTGCAGGCTCAAAATGTTTTATGTATAGTGGCTTCGCTGCGAAGCGCGTGATGTGTGCCAGGCTGTTGCATATCCTTCCATGACATGATCCTTTTTCATGTAAACATGTCTGTGGGCGTAATAGCCCTTATCTTCAAGGGGATTGTGGACCACAAGTAACCACCATGCATCCACAGTGCAGTTATGAGAATAGTGCTTGTGACGTCATCACTGCTTGATCGTAAAAAAACATGGTTTATGGCAATAATGATAAATTGTGAAGGCCAACCACAATTCTTCAGCATGTGAATGATATTCAGGCCAGATTTGAAGACGTAATACGGTTTCTATCCACTATTTTAGTGCGCACCGACTCTCGATTATATATTATATAATATATTATTATAGATGGACTTATAGTATTTTTATCATTATCTTTAAGTGGAATGTGTACCTATAAAAGCCGATATACAATCACAGAATACTGATACTGATAAGAGAACACAGTGGCACCAGTTTCGAACGCACTCGAGCTTCATGAGTGTGATAATGACTCACAACGTGATGGCTGTTGATGCGTAGGTGCACGCTATCTTTAACAGCTCCTACTGCTTTAATGTGCAAGTCTAGGCGTGGGAACTTTGCAGATTCGGATTCAGCGACCTCGAATTAGGTAAAATACATTCTTAACAAGTTGCCACCAGAGAGTGACCACGGACTTCACTTTCCAGGGGAGCTACAGATTTTGGCCCAAGGCCTAAATATGATGCTACCTTCAATTAATCACCTTCTCTTAAAATAACCAATGTTTATTAACTTTGACACAATCAGAAAGAGCTTAAACGATGTAGCCATTACTTAATAAAAATTTGCTTTTTAAATATTGTAATTTGGGCTTTTCAGCTTAGTCTGATGTTGGCAGTTAAGTTTGAAGTCACCACTTTGCAGTATTCCTCTGGAGGGACCAGCATTGCTGACATGGACTGATTTTTTTTTTTTTTTTCCTTCAACAGAAGATTCCTCGGAGCCCAACTTGACCAGAATGTTCTGTATGTGAGGGCTACAGTGAACACAATTCAAGCCTTGGCTCATGTTTAAAAGAAAAGCCAGTAAAGGGTACAATAATGAGGGCAGTTTGAGGGGGCAATGGAAAATACAGTGGGAAAAGGCTGTGGGAGCATGTGCTCGGTGAACTCTGTACCATAAGAGGTGTTCTGTATTAGTGCAAGGACCAATGCTCTGTCTGTGGGTAGTGTCACGGTAGCTAAAAGTCACTGAGAGGACCAGGACTCCCTGTTTTGGTATTATTAGCATTGTTATTCGCTGCAGTGAAAACTGTGGATGGGGGTGCTTTATATGAGGGGAAGACAAAGATAATTCAGAATATGGCTGGAATCCTTTTGATTCACTGTATAGTAAATAGTTTTTCAATCATTCATAGCAAAAACAACTGTGCTTATAATTAATGGTACGAATACAGTAATGCCTCATGAGAAGTGGTCAACAAAAAAAAAAAAAACAAAAAAAAATGAAGCCTGCTCCCACACTGGTGTGAGGATCAAAGTTGCTGAGACTGAGGATTATTCAGTGCTACGCAGTTATCATCAAAGCACTGTTCCTTTCCTCCTGAAATTAACACCATTAGTTACATTCAAGCGGCTACACAAATAACAAAAATTGGAACAGGATAGTAAATTAGCAGCTATGCCTGATTCCAGCACAGCTGCTCCTGAAATCGTTTTCCCCTATTAACCCCTTGGGACGCGGCTCATTTTAATCTCTGTAACCCAAGTGAATGCATGACTGAGACTAAGCTGCTGTAGGCTGTAGTAACTTGCATCCAGGAAAAGTGCTTATGAGAGTAGTCTCGCTTTACAGCAGTGGTGGGGGCCGCCATTTGCATGAATTTCTTGCATCTGTAAAGCTGCGTTTCCACAGAATGCACAACAAAATTTCTCCTCGCTTTAGGGTCTGGCTGCACATTCGCAGTTTACGGCGCGTGTTAACACCATGGAATAGCCACAGAAAACGCTCGGAGGATACGCTGCATTGTAAGCAGCGGTGAACTGGGGCATGTTCAAGATCACAAGCGCCCGCCTTAGTGCTAGCGCGCGCCTTTTAACGTAATCTTGAATGACAGCAGGTGGCAAACTCATTTTCCCAAACTGAACTGACACAAGAATAGTGTGATTGGCTCTCACTGAACATTCCTTTACAGCCAATCAGAATCGGGAATCATGTTCCTTTACAGCCAAACAAACGTAAACCATCATTTCCTTACTACTTTGTATCAGTTTTCGCATCAAATACTCAGCAATACCATGTTTGCCTTAACAATATGTTGCTTGCAGTACCCCGGGAATAAACAAAGCGCATTTCGTTGACAAATCTGCATTCGTCAATACCAAAGACATGTTCTCTCGAGACATGTTCCTGGATGCCATCTTTGCTCGCTAAGTGAAACACCTCCAAGTGGATAACGCGTGAGCTCGCGGGCGCTCGGCGGGGCACCCCCGTTCAGGAGATGTGCGCACGCAAGATCATGCGGGCTCTTGCTGTCTTGAACACGCCTCCGTACACACCTTGGCAGATAAAGTGGGTGGACACACTTTGTCCTCTGAGTTTGCATGGAAACTCCTCCCCAAATCTGGTAAAACCTAGTCACTCATGAAACTGAGAAAACTGAAAACACCTGAAGTCTTTCAGGATAAACTTGCTGTGAAAAAAAAAAAAGAATGGGTATTCACAGTGACTACTAGGCATGGGCAACGCTCTGCATAAACTCTAATGGAATGCGTAACAGCTGAACTGGGGCGGTAAACAAGCCTCAGAAAACTTATAAAAAATGACGTAAATACCATTTTCATACAAAAAGAACACCATGGTTTGATTAAAAGCAACCTTTTCAATAGGATACCCGCATTTCATACATGAACTCTGAGTATTACGGCCAAAAACACGATTTGAACAGAGCTATTGTTCGCCCGAAGGATGAATGCGTGGCCTCAATTTGCGCCGTGTTTACAAATTTTCAAGGGCACGGTGTGGCAAAAATAACCATTTAGGAGGTACATTTCAAACAGCCTGCGTCGACGTCTTATCCCAGCTACGGCCCTGATTTGCTTACAGCCATCTAATTTGAGAAATTACGAGTCTGTTTGTCCAGGCTAGACCTCCAGGGGATGTGAAATAAGTTCGACAGAAGTTAGTGAAGTTCGTCACACGTTCGCCGTGATTTCTTCTCAACAATAGCAAGAAAGGTGAGCATATTTTTTACTTTACCCTACATAGTTTGTTGACAGAATATCCTGTGACCCTATTTGTGAAGTTTCAGTAAAATATACCAAGGAATAAACCGGCGCCAGGTGTTTGAAGCCCACCGGTCACAAGATTAATTCACGTATATGCTTCAATTCGAGACTGCAAGGATGGAAATCTGAAAAATCAATTAGGAAAAATTCTCGGCTCTCGGTAATTCTGTATATCGTTTAAACATTTTGTTAATCGGATTATGAAAGAAGACTGAAAATAAGCGCCCGCTTTTTGTTTGGATGTAAAAGCGCGTATTTAAAGGAGAATACATTGTATATTGATTAAGCATTGAACTCTGCATAAGTCGAACTGTTTTAATATTTGTTGATGACATTGCTTCGGCTTCCTGGAAGCAAGAACGCGCAAATCTGCTGTCTAGTGAGCATTTCAGGTTCGATGTACTGAGTAATAACGCCGAGGAAACTTAAACTGGCCCGTCATTCGGCCGAATAGTCTTACTAAACTAGTTAATCTTCTGATTGCTAATCAAGCAAAGGGGAGGTTTCTGCCTCGCCAAACTAACCTCCGACTGCACGTCACTGTGTTTTACTATGAATTATTCACAGTAGCTCATTGAAACTATCATGGGAGGAGGGTATATGGACATAGTAAAAACAGTGCAAAGTTTTTTTTTTTTAAATCACCACGGGTTATTGAAGGGGGAACGTTCCGTAGCAGTGGGAGGGCAAACAGCTGCCGGCATCAGCGACTTCACAGCATTTTATATAGTAATGGGCGAATAGCGTTAATGTTTGCCCTCCCACCGATAATTTTGACATTTTTGCAGGCCATTGATCCAAAAAAAACTTCACAGGCAACCCATTCATACCATTTTTTAATATCAATGCAAAACCTAATGTTGAACATAATTGGGTGAAATTCAATGCATTTTCCATTAAAAAGGGCCTAGGGGGCGCTGCTGTACTTCAGAAAAGGGGTAGATGACTTTAGCATCAATAATTTCTGTTAGGGTACCCTAATGGATAATTTGGCCCGGTTTATTTCTGAATAGACTGTATTTTCGAAAATGCCCTCAGGCTTCACCCCCCAATTTTCACAATGGGTTTTGTTGAAAAATGCCGAAATCATCCATTTTTGGGACCCTGTGGCTCTGAGACCCTTTCCTGTAAAGGCATTGGACTCGTGGCAAACTCTTCGTCTGTGTCTTCTGTACTTACCAGCAAAAAATCATTAGAAAATAATAAACACTTTGTTCTCAGCAACTCAAGAAATGTTGTCATTTTATTCATTTGTATTGCCCACGCCTATACTGTAGGTAGTTTATTTGGTGCTTAGTAACCTAGTAATCTAGTAGAGTTTGACAGGAGATAAAGAGCTAAGTTTAAAAAAAAAAAAAAAAAATGTGTCACGCCTGCGGATCATCAAGTGGTGGAGTTCCTGAATTTCCACTAGCTGACTGTGGAACACGCTTGAATGGACGCGTCGCGTGATACGCTCAGAAACCGCTTCGAAGATTTCTGGAATTTCACGCGGCGGTGACAGCGCATTCTTTTCTTTCAGTCTCGCCGATGTGTAGACCCGATCATTATAAATCAATTACACCAATCAAAGCGTTCTAACGCCGCGTTTCAAGCGGCCGTAACACGCGCCATAATCCGCGAATGTGTAGGCAGACCCTTACGGTAGGAACACACTGCAGCGGCGCGGCGCGATGCGAATTCGCTGACGCTTCTAGCCGCCGGCCGCTTATGGGCGTTTCCACTAGGTGTACACCCCACTCTGGAATGCCGGAAGCGTTGGACTCTTAATAATGGTGAGCGCACATTGAAGTGCAAAGCATAGCAAAGGTGACATTAGAAAATCTTGCCCATACCAATCGTCATACAGTAAAATTAAAACCTCTGACTGCAAAAAAAAAAAAAAAAAAAGGGCTTGTCTGTTGGCAGCTTGGCTATACGTTGTAAGTAGGCATAGCCTATAAATATCACTATCAAGTCAGGCTGAATAAATCGGACACAAATGCCCGAATTCATAAAGGGTGATGATCATCCGATTATTTTAGTCCCGTACAACTACTGTACGGTGGCTAAAACAGAGAAGTACGCGTGTGGATAAACTGCTGTGACTAGCGCAATTCAGGTAGAACATAATCGGGTGTTTACCCATCCGTGTACAAGTCCCCGCTTAGCCGATGTGTAGTGGTGTCATGTGACACTCTGCATGGTATGAAGTGGTTTTTCCTGGTATATATTGCCTCGGTAACACGACGAACTACTCGATAGCAGGTAGCCTGTGATGCACCACACGTGTCAACAAACAACCATTTGGAATGCACCGCATGCATTAAAGCGCAGAGCAATACATAGTTGGTGTACTGGAAGAAGGGCATGGTTTCGTCTTGTGGGATGGTCGATGTCTGCTTCGATTAGGCCTAGAATATAACGGTATGATTCTTTGGAAATTCTGTATCGCTTGACAAATTTCGTGTCGCTATACTCTTCTAAAGGATTCGTCCTGTCTTTGAAAACCCTCAATTCGGCACCTTGCCTTTGGTCAGCCATCTCTTCCTGTGCTATTTCAATTATGCGCAAGAGATCCATGGTCATACGTCCAGCCACACAAGCAAGCCAACAGAGAATTGGTAGCTTGTACACGAGATAAACAAGCCCCTTGGGACGATGAGAATTTATTTTGTTACTTAGACAGGTGTGACTAACCATGTACGTTGGATAAACAGCAGCTGATCTGATCTCTCTTTATGAATTCGGGCCTAAATTTGTCCGCTCGATCATCACCTGTTCATACACTGTTTAGCCATGTTAACCG
Organism: Gymnothorax javanicus; assembly: GCA_029692085.1. NCBI lineage: Eukaryota > Metazoa > Chordata > Actinopteri > Anguilliformes > Muraenidae > Gymnothorax > Gymnothorax javanicus. The sequence goes on along the minus strand of CM056193.1, from coordinate 123,288,571 downwards.
TGATAAAGGGATAAACACCCTTTATGAATTCGGGGGAAAGTGTTTAAATGGTCGCAAATCATGCCTCTTCAGTCTATTGCTATGTCCCGCTCGATTTTTGAAATGGCATAAATTAACTTTTTCGACCTATCTGATTTAAAGTAAAACTCCCGTTCATTTTGAGTAGGCCTACATAAAAATCAAAGTCCTCGCTAACCAGCCCAGTAGCCTATAGAGACCATGGCTCAGCTCGAAGCCCTGCAAGCAATTGTGAAGATTGCCGAGATGCAATCCCGGAGGAGAAAGAGGGGAAGATACTGTGAGCACCCCACGCGCCGCACTCGGAAAGTGCCCGGAGAGTACCACCGTCTCGTCAGAGGTTCGTCTGGATGACTCTGCCTTCCAGCAGTATTTCAGACTGCAGAAGGGGGAATTCGATCATCTATTGAGCAGCATGGGATCGCAGATTGCGAAGCGCTCCACTGCATTGCGAGAGGCCATCGGTGCAGCTGAGCGTCTCCCTATTTGTCTTCGGATTCAGTTTTAGTGACAATAATAAAATTGTCGATGCACCACAGTACCTACGGCAGGGGAGCGCGGTAGTTTAAATATAGGCCTAATATAATATTTGAATACGATATACTATAGGCCTACATGTCGGGTATACAGTATAAATGAACAAGTCAAAGACCTTTGATATCGATCATTATGCGGGCTACTGAGACTTGATTTAAATTCACATAATGATGTTGAAGAGTCATGTTGAAAATAATTTCAACATTGACATTGCGCCAAGGAAAATGGTTTGTATTTCTAAAAATCGCACTGAATGCACATCTATTTCCAATGTCACAACACGCTTTTGTTAATAAGACATTCGGTTACTTCTCTTGGTTTAGGAAAAAAGCTGCCGTTACTAAAGCTTAATCATTTCGTTAATTTTAATTGATTAGACATCGCGCTTCAGGAGCTCCGTGCATTTCATTCAAAAATACGGGCAACAGCTGATAAGATATCATTTAACATATCTGCACACGTGTGAAACTGACTTTTTCAGTTGCGCAGTTTATTATTTATGATTTCACATCATGGGTAGGCCTATGCCTGTTCTATAGATAACGTGGAAGACATTCATTCTTCTCAAACAAATATAAAAAGCTCTGTTGGCGATTCACGTTTTTGTAGTCAAGGAGCTTCTCCATTTCAGTTTTCCAGATTAAATGCGTTCGCAATTGGGAGCGCGGGACAAGTGGGCTACTGTGATATGCCCCAGAGCAGCGAATACATCTGACGGCGAGCTGATCACAGGAACATTTGACAACCACCTAGGCAAAGTACAAGACAAACGCAAACATACACTATAACTTTTTCTTTTACATTGGAACGTCGTTTAGGCAATTAATTTTTATTTTGACTTACCTCTTCAGACAACTAGCCTACTAGCTAGCTAGCTTAAATGGCAGGCAGTATGCAGGCACACTTCGCGTTTATATTAACTTCTGGATAAACGTGGTTTATCATTGAATTGAATATTGCAGCCCACTAGTCACTCCCAAATCTCAGCGACTCTCCTCCATGCATCATTTTTTTTTTTTTAATGTCCCAATATTCAAAGAGTGAGCAATCAAAGTATTGGGTAACCCGAGACAGCCGTGATTTGGCTCTCCACCATTTCGAGAGATGTTAATTTACCAACTGCTTTCTGCTCCACAACCAAAGAACGTGATTGGCCGGAGCAGGGCGGCCGCCGCTCCTCATTTGAATGATATGCAGTTTTTGGCCGCTGGCTTCGTCCACTTCTCGTCGCATTGCTCTTCTACCGGTCCCATAATGCATTGCGAAGGCGCTTAATTGAAAGTGAATGGGAGCGGTCCGAAATTTCGCGCCGCGCCGCTGCAGTGTGTTCCTACCGTTAAGAACCTCATGAGTCATTCTCTAATGGCATTTGCCACGTTCCGTTATTCGTTTGTAATATCGAGGCATCTTTCTGAAATAAAAAAAGGTAGAAAGTCATTCAGTGAGGTCATTTGATCTTGTCCAAGTTGTTGCAGGTTTTGGGGCAAGTTGTTACTGTAACAACTTGGGTGTATCAACTAGTCCATCAGCAACCCTTCGCCATTGTCCCGACATTTTGAAATGTTCCAGTGCAATCTTTACATGGGTGTGTCATGACACAGTGGCTAATGTATTCCTCTCTCATAATCCAGAAAATCTGGGGTATGTATCAATTACACTATAGCTATGTTAATGAAATCTCCCAAACACAAAGTTACTTTTTCGAGCATTTTTTTCTGGAACACTAACCTGCGACTTTCGACGTACGTCCTTCTGTCACGTAAAGACGCGGGTCACCTCCGCGGAGCAACAAGAAAATTAGAGCGCCGTCTGTGTTTTATTATCAGAACTATTTAGAATGTAACAACATGGACGTGTAACAACTAGACCCGGTCTCCCCTACCCTGTCCTGATTTGGTTTTAATTTTACATAGCTCGCCATTGAACTGGTTCCGTAAATTATGCATCTTCCGCTGTACCTCAGCAACGTCCCTGGAACATGCTTTTGCAACATCAGCCCAAGCAGCGATTTTTTTCATCCTGTCTTTATATTCTGATGAGCTAACATCCCATAAACTGGGTTGGTTTTGGTAGCTGTTTATCAGCTGAAATGTCTCTGATTTCGTCCATACTTGGCCACTAGTGCTTGCCATTTTGTCAAATAGGAAGAAATCCACACAACACGCCCTTTTATACACCACACCATTCACGGACTATTGCGCTTCCCGAAAGTAGCTTCCCCAAAATAGAACCGGTTCTATTCTCTGAGAGCGCTGTCGCGAGTCATTATGACATGCTTTCAATAGTTCTTCCACTTGACACCAATAACATCTGCGACTAACTTCCGAAAGTTCTTCTGCACTCTCGGAAGTTACTGTCGTTTCGTTATCCTCGAGAGATCTTCTCCCCGACAGCAACTTCTAACAGTAAAAACTGTCTAGTGGAGTAGCGCCTTTATTTTCCCCTATATATATATATAAATAAAACCCCAATTCCGAAGTAGTCAGGACAAAGTGTAAATTGTGAATAAAATCAAAACTCAATGACTTTCAAATCACTCCAGCCAGTATTTTATTCACAATAGAACAAAGATAACATAGCAAATGTTGAAACTGAGAAATTTTACAGTTTTATCCACAAAATGAGCTCATTTCAAATTTGATGGCTGCTACAGGTCTCAAAGAAGTTGGGACAGGGGGCTGTTTACCATGGTGTAGCATCCCCTCTTCTTTTTAACACAGAGTGGAGGCGTCTGGGCATTGAAGAGGCAAGTTTCTTGAGTTGAGCCATTGGAATTTGATCCCACTCTTGTTTAATACAGGCTTCCAGCTGCTGGAGAGTTTTGGGTCTCCTTTGATGGACTTTTTGTTTAATTATGTTCCAAATGTTCTCAATCGGTGAAAGATCAGGACTGCAGGCAGGCCAGTTCAGCACATGGACTCTTCTACTACGAAGCCATGCAGTTGTAATTGCTGCAGTATGTGGTTTTGCATTGTCCTGCTGAAATACACAAGGCCTTCCTTGGAATAGATGTCATCTGGAGGGGAGCATAAGTCACTCTTAAACCTTTATATACCTTTCAGCATTCATGGTGCTTTTTAAAACATGCAAGTGTCCCACACCATATGCACTAATGCATCCCCATACCATCAGAGATGTTGGCTTTTGAACTGAACACTGATAACAGGAGGGGTGGTCTTTCTCCTCTTTGCCCGGAGGACACAACGCCTATGATTTCCAACAAGAATGTCAAATTTGGACTCGTCTGACCACAGGACACTTTGGCACATTGCCACAGTCCATTTTAAATGAGCCTTGGCCCACAGAACACGGCGGCGCTTCTGGATCATGCTCAACAATGGCTTCCTTTTTGCATGATAGTTTTAGGCGTTATCTGTGGATGGCACGGCAGACTGTACTTACAGACAGTGGTTTCTTTAAGTATTCCTGGGCCCATTTAGTAATGTCAATGACAGAATCATGCTGGTGAGTGATGCAGTGGCGTCTGAGGGCCCGAAGATCACGGGCATCCAGTAAAGGTCTTCGGCCTTGTCCCTCACGCACAGAGATTTTTCCAGTTTCTCTGAATCTTTTGATGATGTTATGCACTGTCAATGATGAGACCTTCAAAGCCTTTGCAATTTGATGTTGAGGAACATTGTTTTTAAAGTATTCCACAATTCTTTTTACGCAAGCCTTCACGGGTTGGAGAGCCTCTAGCCATCTTTACTTCTGAGAGACTCAGCCTCTCTAAGACATCCCTTTTATAGCCCATCATGTTACACACCTGATGCCAGTTAATGTAATTACTTGCTAAATGTTCTTTCAGCTGATTCTTATTTATTAATTGCTTTTTCAGCCCTTTTTTGCCTGTCTCCCAACTTTTTTGACATCTTTTGCAGCCAGAAAATTTGAAATAAGCTCATTTTGTGGATAAAAATGTAAAATGTCTAGGTTTCAACATTTGGAATGTTATCTATGTTCTATTGTAAATAACATATTGGCTCATGTGATCTGAAAGTCATTGCATTTTGATTTTATTCACAATTTACACTTCGTCCCAACTATTTCGGAATTGGGGTTGTGTGTGTGTATATATATATATATATATATATATATAGAGAGAGAGAGAGAGAGAGAGAGTGAAGAGGATGGAGATGAATATAATATAGAAGGTTATAAGCTCTTTAGGAAGGATAGATGCAATCGGCGAGGAGGGGGTGTAGCACTCTATGTCAACGAAAACATAAATGTGCAGGAAATTCCTGAAATTGAACATTCCTTGCCCTGTGAAGATATCTGGGTCAGGCTCATTGGCAAACACGAGACTGGTTTAAACATAGGAGTATGCTATCGACCGCCAGCTTTGGACAGTATTGTCAATGAAATGCTCTTTAAGACGACTACGCAAGCTTATAGAGGAGGAGGGACTATTATTATGGGTGAGTTAAATTATCCTGGTATCGACTGGGAAATGATGAAAGGACAGGGTAGGGTGGAGGAAGAATTTCTACTGTTATAAATGATAATTTTTCGGTGCAGTATGTTCATAAACCTACAAGAGAGAAGGCAATTTTAGACTTAGTGCTCTGTAATGACCCAGATAGAATTAGCAATATTGAGGTACTGGAGCCACTTGGGACAAGTGATCACTCTACTGTTAATTTTGATGTTTCATGGGAAGTTAAAAAGGTCTCTTCAAAAACAAAAATTTTCAATTTTAGGCGAGCAAACTTTGACAGGATGCGCTCATATCTAAGCGAAATAAAATGGGAGACACTCCTGGACTGTGAGGGCTCTAATTTCTTGGCGCAGCGCCGGGTGGTGTAGCGTGGCGCAGCCCACGCAGTGGTAATTTCGTCCGGTGCAGCCCGCGCAGTGGTAATTTTGTGCGGTGCGACACCGTGCGCAGCCACTTTGGCAATTTGGTAGACGGACGTGCGCCGAGAAGGGTGTGGCGGCGTCGTAGGGGGAGGTGTCACATATTCATCAAGACGCAGTGACAATTTCGTAGAAAAAGTCTTCGCTGAAGTTGCGCAGAACGCTCGCCAGCTCCAACCTGGTTTACTTTCTGTGCAGTGGTAATTTGGCTGACCGGCACACAGTGCGCACACGTCACCGAAACCTCACAGGCAGGTTTCCAGAATGTCAGGCACACTTCAATGCAATAAATAATTACAGCAACCACGATTTAATGTAACTGTCTGAATCAGGACATAAATTATAGTATCTCTATCGATTGTCCTGATGTCAGATTAAAGGCGGTTGGCACGCGTAATGGAAACTCCACCTGGCTTAATCAACGCAGCTGAATCTGTGATGCAAACTAACGACTTCACATCCTTCTCAGCCAACCACAAACTGCCTATATATATATATGTGTGTGTGTGTGTGTGTGTGTGTGTGTGTGTGTATATAGCTTGTGTTCTATGCTCAGTAATATGGAACGCCATCCAGGTCAAATACACGTGAATTCTAACACGTTAACAACACGTAGACAACACGTCCATTTTTCACGCGAACACGTAAACAACACGTAGAGAACACGTTAACAACGCGTTGTCGACGCGTTAATTTCACGTGATTGTGAGCCCTTTGGCCACTTGTCCAGTTTGAACGGCTGAGAGTCCTAAGTTCCCATTGGCTCCTGAGCAGAAGGGTTAAATCATTTCTGTAAGCCTGGAGGGGTTTCCAACCACTATTTAACATAATGAGGAATCTCTTCTTTCTTGTTGCCATTTTCTTCCGTTATTGTGCAGCTTATTAAAATAAACCATTTGGATTGCAGTTTTATAACTTAATATTAGTTATTGAGTGATAAATTATTTTTATCAGGATAAAATTGCCTCCGATTTTTGTCATTTATTCTTGCAGGCGTGTAAATGTCACCGAAGCACCTTTAATGTTATAAGTCCGTAAGTCTGTCTATATTGCTCTGTTTAAATTATTGTGCTTTCTTATATTAGTAACGTTAAGTGTTTTGTACTGTTAAGGACGGCGCTACAGTGGAAACAACCGTCATTTAAGCTGGCGTAACTCCGCAAGGATCAACTTATTTATTATTCTAAATATTATATCACAACTTGTGACAATACATTAGTTAAGGTCCTTAGGGTAATGGCTGTCGATGGTTAGCGTTGATTTTATTTACTTGTGCCCAATTGTCATTTTATGGGTGTTTATTGATCCGGCGGTTGAGCTAATATGCTACCGGCAGCGTTCACTTGTTGTCATAGCAAACGTGCACTACAAGAGATGCTCCGTTTAAATTACTGCGCTTTCTTGTAGTAATAACTTAAGTGTTTTGTACTGTTAAGGACGGCGCTATAGCGGAAACTACCGTCGTTTAAGCTGGCGTAACCCCGCAAGGATCTACGCATTTATTTTCTAAATAGGCTATTCGGCTATATCACAATTTGTGACAATAGCCAACTGTAATGAGTAATTGGATTGATGGGGAGAAAGTGATTGCACCTGCGGGGGTTGGGGGGAGATAATGAATGGAGAAGATTTAAATGCAAAAATTGCGGCGGCTCGTGTGTCTTGGGAGCGGAGCTTTGTGAATGTCATATGGAGCAGTAGCCCAGCCGAACAACCTGTATTTTGCACTCATTGCTGGAGGGTGGGTACCGCTCGCATGCCAGTTAGGGCTGCCGGAGGTGAAGACAGGCAGTAGGTGTCAGGGCGAGGTTCCGGCGTGGGGCAGGGCTATGGTTAGATAGCGGGGACATAGGAGTGTCGTTGTCCGCTCTCCAGTGTTGCAGAGGCTTGCCTGTCGTTGGTGGAAATGCCTCACTGCGCTGAACCGGCGGCATGGCCCCTCGCCCCACCCCCCGAAAGCAAATCCTGAAGCCGGACCAGCGCCAAAGCTCAGACCCTGGGGGAGGGTCTTGTGCTTTGGGAAAGTTTTTTAAATATTCATTCTGTTGTCGTAGTTTGTGTCGTGTGGAAGTTAATATTAAATTTTTTTAGAAGCGCAGGTGGAGTCAAAAGACTGGGGTTGGGAAAGTAGCTGGGGCAGTTAAATGGTTCGCAGTGTCTTGAGATACGGGAGTTTTATGGGTACGGCTGTCGATTTGAAGGGATCAGGATAAGGAGTAGGGATTATGGTTAGGGTTAGGGGTCAGGGATAGGGTCAGGGTTAGGTTAGGGCAGGGTTTGAAATTGGGACTGCCGTACCTCTCTACATCGAAATGCATTGGAAAACTGCCGTACCCGTAGCAACTGCCGTTCTTCAAGTGCCGTTGTATATGAGCTCCGATTGTGTATGTAATTTATTGCAAATCGGGAGTTTGATTGCGGTGTAATATGGTGTATTCCGGCCCGAGGTAATGTAACTTCGGAGTCGGTGGAGTATTCATTTGCAGTGCCTGAAAGGGGGTGAGGCTTTTATGGTCGGTGATTTGAACTTGCGTGCGCCCTACACTTGTCTGCCTCATGTCTATGGCCCTGAAGGGGCGTTTCTGTCCTGGACTGCGTCCTACTCCTTGGAGTGCATGACTTCTCAGCTGTATGAATTAATGTGAATAAAGTTATTATTCTTAACTTCTGGGTTTCCTCCTTCCTAATGGTGCATGGTATACGTATTTCGTTTGCAAGTGCTTTACCCTCTCATTGTTGAGACAAGGTTTATTACAATACATTTGTTAAGATCCTTAGGGTAATGGCTGTTGATGGTTAGCGTTGATTTTATTTACTTGTGCCAAATTGTCATTTTATGGGTGTTTATTGATCCGGCGGTTGAGCTAATATGTTACTGGCAGCGTTCACTTGTCATAGAAACTGTAAACATCCCGTTAGCGGAAACAGGCAACGTTGATTGTGATACATTATATTAGTTGGGCGGCATAGCTCTGTATGTAACAATTGTTCATTTTGTGATAAAAGCACCAAACTTGGCAGATGTGTTGGATATATTTGGAATAAAACTGGATATAGGGCCATCAAACTCAGACCCTGGTTGCCGTGGCAGTCATTTTTTAAATGACTACAAGCAGTTGGTTAAACTTTCCTATCCCAGTGGACCCAGGTGCAGTAATGGAGATAATCTAGATCCTGTAATCCTGAGATCCAAATAAAATACTCATTCACAATTTTGGTGACTTTTACAAAGTAATCGGTCATCTCATATAATTTTATTATATTGTGCCTTGAATCAGAAGAAACTTATATTTTTTGTGCTTTTTTTTTTTTTTGTCAGATGGTGGACAGTAGAGCAAATGTGGTACAGATTTTTTTAAGTAATTACTCAGTTACATGTGTTAATATATGTATGCACTTTATTTTGCATGTTTACAGAGACCCCCATTCAATTTAAGCATTTTCAATTTGAGTATTAAAGGCACAGATCACCTGTGGGTAGAGGGCCATTGGAACTATTTTCTGGGAGGGGGGGGCGTGTGGACCGAGCCTCTAGGGAGGTAAACAGAGCCAAATTAAGAGGCTCAATCATCATAAATCATCTCATAAATAGTGACTGTACACATCTGCTGACCTTATGATGTATTAACCAAAGCAATTAAATGAGCGCTTATTTCATATAGGTGCACAAAAAAACACCTGAACAAAAAATGAGTCTACTAAATCATTTACTTTTACAAACAAAGGGGACCAAATCAAACTGTGCACAAGATTTTTCAGCAACTGGCATCTAAAATAATTCAAGAGTCAGCAGCTGTATTGCCTATTTCATAGGACCTCTAATGGTACCATTGTTGATGTCAAAACAAAGCCTTTCAGTACGCCTACTCTACCCACCAATGCAGGCTATCTCACTTTGTCTCAGTCTAATGCTTTGCCAAAAGTGGACCTTCACTCAGTTGTCCTTTATCAGGGTGGGAATATTGATGACATCCAAAATGTCACAAGAACACTCATTATTGCCAAGTGGGTGAGTCTCCCCTGTCATGGTGTCGTTGCGACAGAGATTGGGAGTGACAGGTATAGCTTTATGAGCCTCTGCACCTCCGACATCATGCTTTGGGTTTATGGCTGCCGGTCCTGGAGGATGGACATCACATCCTTGATGGCGGTGACCTCTCAGCCTTTGCACATATCTCCCACCATAGCCAACTCCAGGTTTTGCCACTCTGGCTTGCTCTTGATGGCTGACCTGTACACACAGCGCACAATGCTCTCTCAGTCTGAATTGTATTAAAGCCACTGCCACTCTTTGCATCAGGTGGCCCTACAGGAGTGAGTGAAGCTCTCCCTGGTAAATTTCTGGGCAGGGAATGTGTAATTATCTGGTGGTCTGAAGGACATTGCAACTGCCTTTTGAGTAGCCTCAGGAAGGAAGGAGAGGAGTGTAGTAGGCCTACTACAGAATGGGGCTCTCTGCTGTGGCCCCTGTTGCTTTCGGCCTGCTGGCACAGATCTGTGAGGTACTGCTTGTGCTGTTGTCAAAGTTTCGGCATCTCTCTCTCTCTGGTGCTTTGCTGGCTCAGGGGGAAGTTTGGAAAAGAAATTGGGAATCCACTTTTAGGGCATTACTGAACAGCTAGCCTAATTTGCCCCCACATGCTAGCAAACAAGGGCAACCTCATAATCTACGGACGCATAAACAGTCCAGCCACAAGCAACAGTTTTGACAATGGCACACTGATTAAGCGCAGAAAACATGTTTTTATTTATTCAATGATTACCATTTTAATTGTGAAAAGTCAGACATGGTATATTTATTTATCCTCTATATCACTGTGATGCAACCTCTCTCTTACAACAATATACATGGCAACTCTACCGCTTTTGGTGGTAGACTACCGCTTTCGGGGCCTTTCATTCAGAAAAAAAACGCCCCAAAAGTGGTAGTTTACCATAAAAAAGCGTAGAGTTGGCATGTGTTGAGGATTATAGTTCAATATTTCTCATCATATTCATCAGTAGATCAATTGCCATGTTGAATAACCATAATCAATAATCATAACCAGTATCCATATTATGTATGCAGCAGGAACACCCATGCACACACATATACACATACAAGCAGTTCGCACACACAAGCAGTGCACACAGACACATGCACACACACATACACACACAGCACACGTACATATACACACGCAGAGACACACACACATACAAGCAATTCAATTCACACATGAGCAGCTCACTCACACATAAGCAGCATGCTTCGGTAGCTTTGATTAGTAAGCGGGCTTCTGTTTAGTTCATTTGAAAACATTATCAGGTGATGCATTTGATTTCTGTAGCTTTGATCAATATTTGTTCAGTAAAATCATTAGTTGTTACTGAAAACATAATCAATTGAATCATTTATGTAGGCTATCTACTTGTATCCTATTCATCTGGCTGTATTTTTCCTCTCTTGACTGTAATTTTCCAGTCCTTTGTAGTGATGTGCATCCTTATCTTTGCTTGAAGTTCTGAAGGTTAGTGGGCAGTGTTTTGGTTTGCCTGTCCCGTTGTAGCGTGAGAATGAAAAAGCGGAAAGACCATATTTGGAAGATATTTCCTGTGATGACGGTATAAAAACTGGGTATGAAAGGCAAGAAAGCAGAAAGACCATATTTGGAAGATATTTCCTGTGATGAAGGTATAAAAACTAGGTGTGAAAGGCAAGATGTGAGTTCTTGCACAAAATGAACTTGGCTTTATATTTATCAACATGCCACAATAAAGCCTAATTGTCTGAAGAATCTGTCTCTCTCCAATTGCTTGGGGATGGGGGAACCTCATAATCTGAAAATATGTCTGAATGAAAACCACAACACATGTATGCAACAATGTTAAAAAGCACAATAGTGTAGTGAATGCTGAAAGCAGGTACATTTTAGTGTTACACTGGTGTTTTTGAAATAACTTTGGTAGCATAGTTAATGGTGTCACTACATTTACTACAACAATGTAACATGGCCTATGTTAATTTGCAACTGTACTTGCCAGTGCTACAGTTACAACCCATTGTACAGAGATTTGGAGGTTGTAGGCAGTGGATGTTTAAGGGGGAGATAGCAGATCAACAATAAATGCCACATAAAAGTGGTGGACATCATCTGAAAGCCATGAACCTGAAGATTAATTTGAGATGCAGCTTAGCACTGTAAACGAACTGAGAACATTAATATTTTTTCTTTCTGAAGTCCATTTCCATGCTCAACTTTGTCCCATAAGTTGTTGCAGAAATTTTGAAGTGGATACCCTTTGGTACACAAATTTGTTGCTGAATTAGGCATTTTTGTAATATCAAGAATGTTTAACAATGATAAGAAATCCCTCCAGAATATTACATCAATACACCAAGACCTTTGGAACAACGTAGAAAAACCCATGCTGTGATTTGGTTTAAAACACGTTTGTAATCTGGGAGATTTCTGTATTTTCAGCGATTGGATGGCGAGCACTTCTGTTCTTTATATTGGTGAGAAACCCTCAGCGCCACGGCAACCACGGTAGGAATTTGTGATGGCCCGATATCCAGTTTTGTTCCCAATAAATCTATCAACACATCTGCCAAATTTGGTGTTTTTATCACAAAATGAACAATTGTTATATAGAGAGCTATGCCGCCCAACTAATATAATGTATCACAATCAACGTTGCCTGTTTCCGCTAACAGGATGTTTACAGTGAACGCTGCCGGTAACATATTAGCTCAACCGCCGGATCAATGAACACCCATAAAATGACAATTTTGCACAAGTAAATAAAATCGACGCTAACCATCAACAGCCATTACCCTAAGGACCTTAACCAATGTATTGTCACAAGTTGTGATATAATATTTAGCAAAATAAATGCGTAGATCCTTACGGAGTTACGCCAGCTTAATTGACGGCTGTTTCCACTATAGCGCCGTCCTTAACAGTACAAAACACTTACGTTACTAATATAAGAAAGCACTATAATTTAAACAGACCATCTCTTGTAGAGCACTTTTGCTATGACAACAAGTGAACGCTGCCGGGAGTGTATCAGCTCAACCGCCGGATCAATAAACACCCATAAAATGACAATTTGGCACAAGTAAATAAAATCAACGCTAACCATCAATAGCCATTACCCTAAGGATCTTAACTAATGTATTGTCACAAGTTGTGATATAATATTTAGAATAATAAATACGTTGATCCTTGCGGAGTTACGCCAGCTTAAATGACGGTTGTTTCCACTGTAGCACCGTCCTTAACAGTACAAAACACAACGTTACTAATATAAGAAAGCACAATAATTTAAACAGAGCAATATAGACAGACTAACGTACTAATAACATTAAAGGTGCTTCGGTGACATTTACACGCCTGCAAGAATAAGTAACAAAAATCGGAGGCAATTTTATCCTGATAAAAATAATTTATAACTTAATAACTAATATTTAGTTATAAATGTGCAATCCAAATGTTTTATTTTTATAAGCTGCAGAATAACGGAAGAAAATGTCAATAAGAAAGAAGAAATTCCTCATCATGTTAAATAGTGGTTGGAAACCCCCCCCCAGGCTAACAGAAATGATTTAACCCTACTGCTCAGGAGCCAATGGGAACTTAGGACTCTCAGCCGTTTAAACTGGACAAGTGGCCAAAGGGCTCACAATCACGTGAAATTAACGCGTCGACAACGCGTTGTTAACGTGTTTTCTACGTGTTGTCAACGTGTTATTGACGTGTTGTGTACGTGTTAGAATTCACGTGTATTTGACCTGGATGGCGTTCCATATACAGTAGGCCTAAAGCCGCTTGCACACTGGACGCGACACGAATTTTTCGCATGACTGATTACAGTCAAAGTCAATGCAAAGACGCTAAAGTCAGACAGGGTTTTAATATATCTCCGTGTCCAAAAGTCATAAAAGTTCTAATTTTTCGAGTATTCCAGGAATTATTAGACGTGCAAACTTGGCCATTGTGTTCGACCTTCACAAAATGCAAATTGATAGCTATCGACTTTTCTTGGTCTTTTTATTCGTGTGTTTTCTTCCGTTGAAGATATACAAAACCCAAAACCAGTGAAGTTAGCACGTTGTGTAAATCGTAAATAAAAACAGAATACAATGATTTGCAAATCCTTTTCAACCTATATTCAATTGAATACACTGCAAAGACAAGTTACTTAATGTTCGAACAGGTAAACACTGTAATTTTTTGCAAATATTGGCTCATTTGGAATTTGATGCCTGCAACATGTTTCAAAAAAGCTGGCACAAGTGGCAAAAAAGACAGAGAGTTGAGGAATGCTCATCAAACACTTATTTGGAACATCCCACAGGTGAAGCGGGCTAATTGGGGAACAGGTGGGTGCCATGATTGGGTATAAAAGCAGCTTCCTGAAATGCTCAGTCATTCACAAACAAGGATGGGGCGAGGGTCACCACTTAGTGAACAAATCGTGAGCTGATTGTCGAACAGTTTAAAAACAACATTCCTCAACGAGCTATTGCAAGAAATTTAGGGATTTCATCATCTACGGTCCGTAATATCGTCAAAAGGTTCAGAGAATCTGGAGAAATCACTGCACGTAAGCGGCAAGGCCAAAACCAACATTGAATGCCCGTGACCTTCGATCCCTCAGGCGGTACTGCATCAAAAACCGACATCAGTGTGTAAAGGACATCACCACATGGGCTCAGGAACACTTCAGAAAACCACTGTCAGTAACTACAGTTCGCCGCTACATCTGCAAGTGCAAGTTAAAACTCTACAATGCAAAGCAAAAGCCATTTATCAACAGCACCCAGAACGCGCCGGCTTCGCTGGGCCCAAGCTCATCTAAGATGGACTGATGCAAAGTGGAAAAGTGTTCTGTGGTCTGGACGAGTCCACATTTCAAATTGTTTTTGGAAACTGTGGACGTCGTGTCCTCCGGACCAAAGAGGAAAAGAACCATCCAGACTGTTATAGGCAAAGTTCAAAAGCCAGCATCTGTGATGGTATGGGGGTGTATTAGTGCCCAAGGCATGGGCAACTTACACATATGTGAAGGCACCATTAATGCTGAAAGGTACATACAGGTTTTGGAGCAACATATGTTGCCATCCAAGCAACGTCTTTTCATGGGACGCCCCTGCTTATTTCAGCAAGACAATGCCAAGCCACATTCTGCACGTGTTACAACAGCATGGCTCCGTAGTAAAAGAGTGCGGGTACTAGACTGGCCTGCCTGTAGTCCAGACCTGTCTCCCATTGAAAATGTGTGGCGCATTATGAAGCGTAAAATACGACAACGGAGACCCGGACTGTTGAACAACTTAAGCTGTACATCAAGCAAGAATGGGAAAGAGTTCCACCTGAAAAGCTTCAAAAATTGGTCTCCTCAGTTCCCAAACGTTTACTGAGTGTCGTTAAAAGGAAAGGTGATGTAACACAGTGGTAAAAAGGCCCCTGTGCCAACTTTTTTGCAATGTGTTGCTGCCTTTAAATTCTAAGTTAATGATTATTTGCAAAAAAAAAATAAAGTTTCTCAGTTTGAACATTAAACATCTTGTCTTTGCAGTGTATTCAATTGAATATAAGTTGAAAAGGATTTGCAAATCATTGTATTCTGTTTTTATCTACGATTTACATAACGTGCCAACTTCACTGGTTTTGGGTTTTGTACAACAGTCTTTATTCGGTCTCTCTTTTGAAAATTATTCAGATGGATCGAACAGATTCACGCTTTATTTCCACACCAGAGATAAAATAGTGCTTGTAGTCAGTGAGCAAATCAATTCCATTGACCATTGACAGTGTGAATAAATTATCGCATGCACGATCAAGACTGTCCGAGGCGAAATGCAAAATACTCCATGTCCGGCAGCCAGCTAAAAGTAAAATTATTGGTATGAGAGCAGATTTATAACGAAATAAAGAATAAAAATATATCACCAACAAACAGAGCATCCAAAAAAGATGGCCCGCAAATAAATAAATCACAGTGTTCATTGGATATTCTGTTTGTTGTTAAAATGTTTCTTTTTATTCTTTATTTCGTTATCAATCTGTTCTAATTGTCCTCTTTTTTTTTTTTTTTTTTTTGGCTGTAAGACACGGAGTATTTTGCAATTAATGTCCGACAGGCATTGTACATTGTCCCGCGCCAATGTCGACTCACTTTATTGAGCAGAGCTTAAACAGAAACATTGATTGAAATTCTCGGTCCTCATCTTGAAGAACTGAGCCCTCTTATCAAAACATTCACGTTTAATATCTAAAACAATCAGTAGATTTGAAGAAATTAAAAACAATAATCGACTGTCGGACACGGAGTTATATTGAAACCATCCGACTGTCGGACACGGAGATATATTAAAACCCTGTCAGACTTTCGGACACGTAGACAAAGCGTTCAACGCAATCTGTTGTACGAAAAATTCGTTTCGCGTCCACTGTGCAAGCGGCTTAATACTTGGCTACTATTATTGTCACTTAGGTTTTATCGTTTTTAGTGGGGGAAAGGAATAAAGCCTGATTGCTATGATCTGGTACTGATATTGAAAATAAATGTGTAACGTATCTTGCATTGTTGTCCATGCATGTTAATCCCAAAATTTTAAGCAGCAACAGGGTGTAATAATAGGAACAGGCTATCCATCGTTTCTCTTCCCAATGATGCAGGCAGAAGAAATAAATGAGCAACCGTCGTATTTCATTCCAACTTCATAAGTTTGAATGATCTGACGTAGTTTCGTTTTGAAATTCCATTCAAATTCACTAATGGTAGGCTAATAATTCACGAATGCCCTAGCTAGCCAGCTAACTCATATTCGTAATGCTTAATATAGACGTAAGCGGTGCAGAAAACATGCCTGAAGCAGCAAAGTAAAATGCAACATTAACGCATCATGCAGATATAGGACAGAGGCTTCTATATTCCAACACATTAAAGGTGAAGAGAGGAGCTCATTTGATTGGTGAAGATTTGACTCGGCTGTGTTATACCCAAACACGCCTTCTCTCCTCCCTCTTTGCCACTTGCGCCGGCAGGAGGGACCGAGGCGGGACAGAGGAGTACTTGCGCCAGGCTACGCCGGGCACGAAATTGCAACATACGCCTGGACGCACCCCTTTGGCGCGGCGCACCCCCCCATTCGCCGCGCCTGCGCTGCGCCTGCGCCTGGTCTACGAATTTAGTGCCCTGAGTCTGTAAATGAGATGTGGGAAAGATTTAAGGGGTTTTACTTGATTCACAATACAAATTCATTCGAAAGATGTCCAAAAGTACGCTGAAAAAGCAGAATCCTCCATGGATGACCACAGCTATTTGTAGGAGTTTGAGGGAAAAGAGGAATCTTTACAAGATGTACATAAAGGATAAAAATGAGAGCACTAAGGCTCAATACTGTAAAATGCGGGCTGTGGTCAAAAAAGAGCTGAGGAATGCTAGAAGACTGTATGAAAGACAAATTGCAGAAGGGGCAAAAACTAACCCTACGCACTTCTTTCAGTACTGTAGCAGAAAAAAGAAAGTCCAGGAGGAGGTTAAGTGCATAAAGAATAAATATGGATCACTGCTATATGATAACAAGGATATTGCGGATACCTTAAACAGTTACTTTGTTGAGAATTTACCTCAGAGCGGGTTTTTATTCGGCCAGAGGGCATGTCCAATGCTCAAGATTATTTAGCAGAAATTGAGGTTAGGGATAACGAAGTATTAGACAAGTTGCAGAAACTAAAGGCAGATAAGGCAGCGGGTGATGGCTTATTTCCTAGAGTGCTCAGGGAAGTTAGTGAGATCATCTTTAAGCCGCTATCCGCCATCTTCAGACGGTCTTTAGAAACTGGAGAAATACCAAATGATTGGAAACAGGGCAATATAATACCAATATATAAGAAAGGGGTCCGTACTGAGCCAGGAAATTACAGGCCAGTCAGTTTAACTTGCATTGCGTGCAAAATACTGGAATCTATCATAAAAGATGAGCTGGACTTATTTCTTGAACGTAATGATATCTTGAGGGATAGCCAACATGGTTTCCGTAAGGGAAGGTCATGCCTGACAAACCTTCTGGAATTTTTTTTTTTTTTTTAAATTTAAACCATATTTTAGTATTTTTACATTTGTCCCAAGAGCATAGGCTCATCGTGGGGACTTATGCCACAAATATTCAATTTACATATATTTCCCTCTCTTTTTTTCACATTTTTTTAACACGAGATACAATTCCAAATAGACCACAAAGACACGACACAAAACAAAAAAAAGAAAAAGAAAAAAATAAAGGAGACAGTGCAAGTAAAATATTAGTGATTAATAACAAAACGCTTAGTCTGCTCTAAGAAAGATCTAACAGCAGAAAAAACAGCAGTGTTGCTCTCAAAATTAAGCAAAAGGCTACCAAAAAGTAAAAGCTTGAATTTTTCCGATAAACTGAATGAAAACCATATACTGCCTGTGATCGACTCGACAGAAGTAAGTAGATGAGAACGCTGAACAGCAAAACGAGGACACATCAAAAGAAAATGTAATGCATTTTCTCTAAGAGCACCGCAAGCACACGAAGCAGATGGACTACAATTGATTGAATACAAATAATAATTTAAGCCGCAATGACCAAGCCTAAGCCTAGTATGCAAAATAGACAAGTACCGATCGCCTTCATAAAATAACTTATTACAAGGTTGTATATAGAAAGTAGGAACATGCTGCAAGCCTCTTATAAAAGACGGAACAGAAGGGCTATTACGTACTACATGGGTTATCAAATTCCATAGCTTAACTGAAGAAAAAAGAAAAGAATTTTTGGATTTTTCAGTACGCACAAAAGGTAGTACCAAGTCAGCCTGATTACGTAACATATAAAAAGACAACTGACAAACATCACATGGAAGAAGAGATAAAAGGTAATTTGGTGCCAAACAATTTACTATTTTATACATTAAGATCAGTTTGTGAAACTTTCTACGCTCACTTAACCTCAAAAAATTAGTTTCCACCAGCAAGTCCAAACGGTGAGTGCCTTTCATAGCTCCAGTTATTAGCCTTAAGGCATCGAACTGGAGACTTTCTAATAAATCAGATTCACCCAAAGTACATCCGTCCCAGACAACATCGGCATACTCAAGTGTAGAACGAACAAGCGACTTATACAAGATCTCAAGAGTATATCTGGATAAGATATATTTGAAACCTTTTTACAAATTTAATTTTTTAGAAGCTTTTTCATATAATTTAGACACATGAGCTTTCCAAGACAAATTATCAGTAAGCAAAACTCCCAAATGCTCGTGTTTCTTAAGGACCTCAATTGCTTCACCATTGATCGATAACACAGGGTGACAAGGCTTATCATTCTTCAATGAAAAAGTCATAGATTTAGTTTTAGAAGCATTCATGGTCATCAACCATTTGTCCGCCCAAGAAGAAATCAACGCGAGGTCTCCATTAAGCACTTGTGCAGATGCTTCAGGAGAGTCAGATACTTCCTCCAAGAGTAAAGTATTGTCTGCAAACAAAAAACATTCGGAACTAAGATCCACTTGGATATCATTTATATAGATCAAAAAAAGTAAAGGGCCCAGTACAGAACCTTGAGGAACCCCTGCATGAACCTTTTTACAGGATGAATTACTTCCCTCAATAACCACACACTGCTGCCTATTGCATAAATAACTCGCAAGCCATTTATACAATACCCCACCTATGCCTAAGTTAGCCAATTTTACCAAAAGGCCCTTATGCCAGACCCCATCAAAGGCCTTTGAAATGTCCAAATACACCGCCCTTACTTCATTTCCCCTATCCAAGGCCTCATGAATTTTATTAACTATATACACTAGTTGCATAACAGTAGAATCACCAGGATGGAAACCTGATTGCAAATGATAAAAAAAAACCCAATACCTTCCAAAAAAGAATACAATCTCATAAATACTACCTTTTTACAAATTTTACTGAGACAGGATAGCAAGGAGACAGGGCGGTAATTATCTTTACACTGCTTGTTATCACGTTTGAATAAAGGTAAAATATTTGCCAACTTCCATTGAGATGGAAACTGCCCAGTGGAGAGAGAATAATTAATTAGGCGCATCAGGGGCTTGCATAATCCCAAAGAACAGAGTTTTACCATCCTAAAAGCCACATGCTTTACTTACATCTACACTGCTTATCAAATCAGATATCTCCTCCTCAGTTACAGAAACACTAGTCAAAGAGGCAACGCGTGCACTGCGCGTACTACGTGGGGAAGTCGAAGCCTCCTCAGATGGTAATCTTGGTTGAGTAACAAAATGATCATTGAAAATCTCTGCTTTATCTTTAGAATCATACACAAATTTTCCATTGTCATAAAGAGGTGGAATTGAACTTCCTGCCTTGGTACCGTAAAATGATTTAGCAAGCCGCCACCATTGCTTAGCTGACATACTAGAAATGGATAACATCTCGTTTAACTTCCTATTATCACTCTTAACTTCACGAATTAATGTCACCACTACATTACGCTGTGCACAGTACCTAGCCCATCTAGTCTCAGATTTATTTTTATTAATACGCCTTTAACAAATGATCACGTTTCCTCATAGCTCGTCGAATTGTCCCATTCATCCAGGGTTTATCACTGGGGTGTATAACAACTTTCTTAGAGGGAATAAAGCGCTTAACAATTGAAAGAATCAAATTCATCCAATTTTCACAAACCAAATCAACATCCGCATCATTCTGAACAAAAATGTCATCCCAGTTTGCATGCTCCAAAGCATTATTTAAACATTCTACATCGACCACATTAAAATTCCAAACTGTTCTACAGTAAGATTTAGGTTGATAAACCGGGATAGACCACTTTGCATGAACGACGCTATCATCGCAATTAGTTGGGGGACTCAAAGTTTTAACCATTAAGAACAAGTCTGGTGTATCAGTTATAAGAACATCGAGTAAAGACTCACTCTGCTGTTACTCTAGTAGGCTCCCTAACCAGCTGGTGTAAATCATTGCATTGGAGAAAATGGATGAGTTTTTTCCCCGCCTCAGTATTTGGCATAGACGTCTCACAAAAATTATAATGTGCATTAAAATCACCTAGAATAATAATAGCGCATTGGACGCATTAAATCAGGGCTATCCTGCAGAGGGGAGAAAAAATATTCTTCCTGTTCGGCACTAGAATAAGGCCTATAATAAACACCACAAAGCACTTTTAACTTCCCTAAAATTATTTCAACCCACAAACATTCAATACCGGGACATTCAAATTCAGGCCTTCTAACAAAGGGTAAACAATCAGCAATGTATTTTTGGAATTTTTTGAAGAGGCCACCAAGACCTATGACCAGAGCAGGGCTTATGGCATCATATACTTGGATTTTCAGAAAGCATTTGATACTGTACCGCATATGAGACTAATTTTTAAAATGAGCTCCATTGGAGTTACAGGAGGTATTCTGAAGTGGATTCAAAACTGGTTACAGGACAGAACACAAAGAGTGGTGGTCAGTGGTATCTCATTGAGCGAGGTATGGTGGGGAGTGGCGTCCCCCAGGGATCGGTGTTGGGACCCCTGCTGTTCCTCATCTACATTAATGACCTTGATGGAATATTGAGAGCAAATTAGTTAAATTTGCAGATGATACTAAATTAGGAGGTTTGGCAAATAGTTTAGAGTCCACTACAGTGATTCAGGATGATTTGGATAGAATCCAGAATTGGGCAGAAATGTGGCAAATGAAATTTAATGTAGCGAAATGTAAAGTTGTACATGTAGGTAATAAAAACATTAGACGGGATTACTTCATGGGAGGTTTAAAACTGGAATGTGCTCCACACGAAAAAGATCTGGGAGTGATTGTTGACCAAACCCTCACAGGCTCTAGCCATTGTGCCGTAGCAGTCAAAAAAGCCAATCGGATGCTGGGATACATTGCCAAAAGTATTGAGTACAAATCCAAGGAGGTGATGCTTCTTTTGTACAACACATTCGTCAGACCACATCTGGAGTATTGTGTACAGTTCTGGGGACCATACTTGAAGAAAGACATAGAGGCTTTAGAGAAAGTTCAGAGAAGAGCCACTAAGCTAATTCCGGGTATAAAAGATGAAAGCTATGAGAAGAGGCTGAAGATCCTTAATCTCTTTAGTCTTAGGAAAAGGAGACTTAAGGGTGATCTGATTGAGGTCTTTAAATATGTTAAAGGGATTTTGTTAAAACAAAGTGAATTATGTAGGATTCCTTCAACCAAGTGTTGTTAGTCGAACTTGGGGTCACAAATGGAAGTTGACCAAAGGTAAATTTAGCACTGATATTCGGAAATATTTCTTCACCCAAAGAGTAATTTCAATGTGGAATAGCTTGCCTGACCATATTGTTGAGGCAGAGACCTTGGGAGTTTCCAAGAGCAGGCTTGACTTAAAGCTAGATGCCATTGAGTATCTGATGTGATATATTCACAATAGTATAAAGAAACTGGCGAGCCTAGTTGGGCTGAACGGCCTGTTCTCGCCATTCATGTTATGTTATGTTTTTTTATATATATATATATATATATATATATATATATATATATATATATAGCGCCATTGGCTTCATGTAGGCTGTTGACCACACCCGAAAGAACAAGTCAAGTGTCACTGTACACATCACAAACAGCTCAATGTTTATTATTACTGAAGTGCGTGGCGCGTTCACGTGGCGCGCGCCAGGATTATAATAATACACGCTTTTCTTTATTTCCACTCGTGCCTCACTGGAAAACCAATAAAAATCAATTGACTTTTCAATTTGCCGCAAATAAGGTACATACCTCACCGTTGCGTTTTTAATGCCGCTAAGTGTACATTCAGCTTGGCGCTGTTAAGCTGAGCCTTGTTTCCTGAAGCAGGAATACTGAGTTAGCTGGATAACTGCACTGAGTGAACCTCACGGTTGGACGTACGTAATGACTGTTCCACGGACATTGCTCAATGTTACATCAAACTCAGTGATCCTGCTTTCAAAATATTCCCCAGGTCAAAGGATTCTAATATCACCTATGTTTGTTGGTCTCCCCCTTCCCTACAGGATCAGCACTGTAAAATTCTCTGCAAAGTTCCTGGTGTTAGGATTGAAGCACGAGCAGCGAAATGACTCTTGCAGGTAATTGGCAGGCAATAGGCCTTTAAATATGCTTATTTGTGCACCTGTTTTGTGAGGGCACGTAAATTGTGAGAAAGGTTATATGCCCATGTGTGCACATGGTCATTCTATGTGTGTGTGCTTGTGATATTTAGTGTGTTTGTGTGTGCGTGTGTGTGTGAGGGCAATCGTAGGCAAAAAGGTGAATGTGTATGCGTGTCAGTGGGGGTATGAGTTCAGAGTGTGCTATTGATGTGGTGTGAAAACAGGGGATGCAGATCAGGCCCCCAGAACCAAGGCTGGGATGCACGCCGACATGGGCTGAACGGTCAAACGCTCATATTGCAAGTCACGTGATGCAATGAGGTGCCAAAATAAATTCTTCTGTCGGAAACTATTCAAAAAGACACTGATAAATGCATGAATACATTTTTCAGACAACTACATATGATCAATATATAATCTGTTAATTTTTCTCTTTTAAATTATTGGTACCTTTTTCCTTGGCTGGGACAAAATTTTTTATTCTTACATTTAGTGAACACTAAGGGGACCTTGTCTCTAAGCGCGTTCTCGTAAGTTGACAGCTGCCGGTGTGAGAAGCTAAGCGTGGAGCATTGGAGTTTTCCGAGATTCCGAGTTGTCGACTAACCTTACTGCCATGTTGGTTAAGCGAGCAAGCATAACATTATGAATGTTTTCATTTATTGTATTCGATGAATGGCTTTGTTAGGTCACAACTCAATTGCTACACCTAGCGTTTACGTAGCGTTTCATAATATACAGTAAGCTAGCAAAGACTGTTCTTGGTTAACTAACGTTAGTTAACTGGCGTTTATTTGGTTACTATTGAACATGACATCCTTTTACCGTGCATGTAGCTAACACTTACTTCGCTTACCATATTAAAATGCTCAAGGTGTACCTAAACTGAGTTGTATATTTCCATTACTTAGAACATCTTATACCAATTCACGGTACCGTAAAACGGGGTGAATAGGGACAATTTTAACATACTCTGAATTGTATCTTTTTTCATGCAGCTCAAAGACTCAGTCTTATGTGGTGATTTTATGTCCACATAGGACACCTTTAATGTTGTATTATATAAAGAAATAAAAATTGGAGGATAAGTATTCTTTTTTTTTTATAAAATGTCGCTGTCCCTGTTGACCCCAAATTCGGGGTCAACAGGGACAGCACCAGTTTTGATAGGAAAAGAACTGTTTAGAGGCAGTTGTTCCTACAATAAATGGGGGGTATGGGGACACTGAGTGAGTTTTTAAAAAAAACATTACAAACATTTCAGGGCAATCTATGCCATCTTAACAATTAAGTAAAAAGTTGTAATGGCCCATCAAAACGAGCTGAAATATAAACGTGTGAACTATCAGGTCAAAGGTTAAGTTGGGAAAATAAGTTAAAACTTTGCTAGTGCATCAAATTGCACTCAAATGACCTACAGTTTCTTTAAGTGACAAGTCATGTGCAATGTTAATCATGTTAGATTCAGAAACATTTTACAGCAAAGGTCACTCTCATCTACAAATAGTACAATTAACGATGATCTTATGACTTTCAGTCTCATGTTAACAGATTTAAAATCAAAACTTAAACTTGTTGAGATCCTCAGGGGAATGTTTCTTGAGAGTCTTGCCCCCCTGGACGGGGCTTGTAGTTGCGCACCATGGTGTCCCTATTCACCCGGCCTAACTGACTTTTACCTGAAAGAAGAAAAAGAAAATCTTACGAGAACTTCCTGTCAAAGTAAATATTTTAAATTCTCAGGTGTGGTGTAGGACCTAACAGGCTCGGTCCAGGTATATTTTCAGCTAATTTTGTCAATCAGTGGCCACAGGAGCGGGAAAGTTTTGCCCACCCTGCTTTTTTCTAAAATTTTTGGAAAAAAATTATTGGAACCCCCTGTGTGCTTAAAGAATCTTTTCCCATCAGGTGGACCACTCTCTGAACACTCTTGAATAGGCCTTTCAACCTGTAGAAAAAAATAGAAAAAAAGTTCAAGCAAATATGTAATAAGCAGATTTAAGAAACTTTCCTCGGTTTTGTCCCTATTCATCTCGGTGTCCCTATTCACCCTGTTTTACGGTATTGTGTTTTGCTGCTTCATGTATATGTGCTAGCTATGTAGCTAGCTACATAAATAGCATTGACTACGTCCATATGTGTGCACTTTCAGAATGGTATAAATTCAGCCAAAAAACTGCATAGCTGATCATTTATTAACCATTGCATGCACATTCTTTATTCTTAAACCAATAGCAGATGTGCATTCTTGATGTCATAACTTTTCAGCAACTTGTCTGATAAGATCCAAAATATTGCGTAACTATTTATTAAATTATGCATGAGCCAAACTTGCATTACAGCACTGAACAAACATACATAGTATTTGCAGTTCAGCCTTTATCAGCTAGAAGTTTTGAGTAGGTAGGAAACATCAGACTAGAGGAAATGTGAATGACAAAGTGTTTGTGAGCAGCATCGGTCCGTGGGAGTTATGCAACGGAGATTTGATGACGCATTTAAACTCCATCGGCGCAAAGAAAATAAGAGTCTGATTAGAGCGAAACAGATGAGCGTGAAACAAAGATCGATTTGATGTACATAACTTATGAATTTACTATCCCTGTATAAGGGGAAGAACTCAAGGGTATGCTACATTAATCAACAGGAGGATCAAACTGATGTGTGTCCTAAGTACAATATTTTTGAGAGTGAAATTGTATTCATTCTGTGGTCATACGTTTGATGAAAAAAGTTTTCATGTATGGATTTAATGAGCTTTGAGCATCCAGTATGTAAGCTAAAAGTAATTTTGCTTGTCAGAATTGGCCAAATACTTTAATTAACATCATCTACTTTCAAATGCATCAGTTCATAAAGCACGGGCAGTGCTCTGTGCAGTTGGGTTATTGTCTTGAATCCGATAAGGATAGAGAAGGTTGCAAGCTAACAAGCATGAAACGTCTCACTTTCAATGAATACATTTAGCTTTGACCTGTGTGGAAAACAAGATTTAACCATGTCATGTTTAAGAGCAGCAAGCCAACTGTTTTGCTGACATTTTTGTGACTTAGCAAATAGTGTTACTTCCCTGATAAACAAAAATAGTTGATAAACATTTTGTATTCCTATTAGATTTCTAAGGTGGATTTCCAGACTATATTTTAAGCTTTTACCGAATGGTATGTTTGCCCGTTCGGAACAGAGCCATACATGCGTTTCCCTAAGGTTTTGTAGTGGTCATAATTACATTGCCGGAGAACATTGTCTGTGAGCACCTGCTGTGTGTGGAATTGCCACGGTTGCAGGCCTTTGTCATAGATACCTCAGACGCCAGCGCGTTCATGAACCCCACACTATGCATGTGTGAGCGAAAAGTCTCGAAGCACATGTTAGTGTGGCTCTGGAAATAAGGCCCCATGTCGGTGTTCTGTGCAACTGAGCAATTTCCAGTGAAATGAAAGGGCGGCCATTTTGCCATTCAGTATCCAGTTCTTATAACACATCCATGATGCAAATGCGCTGTGATTAACTGAGTTTTACCTCAATGGCGCCCTCTGTGGTCTTACACAGGATACAAAGAGAAGATGAAAGAGCTCCCCCTAGTGTCCATCTTCTGTTCCTGCTTGCTGCCACAACCTCAGGAAAAACCCACATACAAAGCAGAAGGTATAATAATAATAATAATAATAATAATAATAGTCATCATTTCAAAGAATTACATTTTTTTACGGTCAATGAATGGGCACATGGCTTAATGTATAACTGCAGTATAGCTTGATGTTTTCTGGAAATTACCAAGACGACTATTTAAAGCTTCACGCGCTCATTTATTGCACCATCCCCCGCTCCACAATTCACCCCCATGCAGATGCAGTTGACCTCAATTGGTGCCGTATGAAGGACATGGAAGTAATTGAGCTGAACAAGCGGGCATCTGGCCAGGCGTTTGAGGTGATCCTGAGGCCGCCCTCCTTCGGTACCATGCCAGAGCTCAGCGCCGCAATGCCCCGCCGCCGGGATCCATCTCTGGAGGACATCCAGAAGAAGCTGGAGGCGGCGGAGGAACGAAGAAAGGTAAAGAGGATGATGATGCAGATCAACACAGCTTTGGCTCAACAGGCTTTTGTAAAAAGACCTTTCCTTACCATTAAAACGATGAGTTTGTCAAATCTAATTTTTTGTGTATAGAACATTTCAAACATTTGTCACAATGCACTTTTCAATAAAACTTGCCTAAGTTCTGACTGACATTCAAGCTCGTGGACAATCTCCGGGAAACAAAGGGTTTGTTTCTTTCCATCTGTTGTCTGAAGTCTTTTTGTCTCTGTGTGCTTTCAGAGTGACTCTCTCTCACTGGTCTTTCTCTAACTGACATTCATTCTGAGAGAATGAACTCACAAAATCCCAGTATTATTACTGAAAAATATTTTTACAAAAACAACTACAGCACTACCCAGGGCATGAATGCATATATGCACATGCCATATATCATAGCATTTGTATGGGAAAAATGTGCATCTTCTGTTTGAACAGGAGGAGCACTACAGGAGTTTAATATTGCAAAGAAAGAGGCAGCTAAGGGAATGACAATTGAATATTGTCTTTCTTTCTTGCACTCATTCTTCCTGTCATGCACACAAACACTGATTTCTCTTTATTTCTCTCTCTCTCTCTAAAATTGAGAGAATGATGAGTTATAATTGTTCTTTCCACTCAGATGCTTTCACCCAGTGATTGCTCCCGAAAGCAGGCTGTTTTTCATTTAATATAGCTAAAGGTCTGGTTTCTGCATCCTTCTCAAACGTTCACGCAAGTAAATTAACTTTTCAAGAATATTCAGATGAAAAATGGGTAAAGGAGATACATTTCTAATTTTGTACAAATTCATAAATGGAAATTCATATTTAGGGGGTTGCATATGTGAATAAAAGTGGCTAGGCATTGCTGAAATAAGCACGGACGTCCCTGAAAAAGACGTCGCTTGGATGGCAACATATGTTGCTCCAAAACTGTATCTACCTTTCAGCATTAATGATGCCTTCACAGACGTGCAAGTTACCCGTGCCATGGGCGCTAACACATCCCCATACCATGATAGATGCTGGCTTTTGAACTTTGCGCTGATAACAATTTGGTAGGTCCTTTTCCCTTTCAGCCCAAAGGACAAAATGTCCATGACTTCCACAAACAATTTGAAATGTGGACACGTCAGACCACAGCACACTTTTCCACTTTGCCTCAGTCCATCTCAGATGAGCTCGAGCCCAGAGAAGCCAGTTGGGTTTCTGGGTGTTGTTGATATATAGCTTTCGCTTTGCATGGTAGAGTTTTAACTTACACTTGTAGATGTAGCGACAAACTGTGTTAACTGACAATGGTTTTCCTTAGTGTTCCTGAGCCCACGTGGTAATATCCTTCATAGAACGATGTCGGTTTTTAATGCAGTGCAGCCTGAGGGACCAACGGTCACGGGCATTCAATGTTGGTTTTCGGGCTTGCTGCTTACATGTAGAGATTTCAACGGATTCTTTGAATCTTTTGATGATATTATGGACTGTGGATGATGAAATCCCTAAATTCTTTGCAATTGCACTTTGAGAAACGTTGTTCTTAAACTGTTGGACTATTTGCTCACACAGTTGTTCACAAAATGGAGAACCTCGCCCCATCCTTGCTTGTGAACAACTGAGCCTTTCGGGGATGCTCCTTTTATACCCAATTATGAAACTCACCTGTTTCCAATTAACCTGTTCACCTGTGGAATGTTCCAAACAGGTGTTTTTTGAGCATTCCTCAACTTTCCCATTCTTTTGGTGCACCTGCCCCAGGTCTTTTGGAACGTGTCGCAGGCATCAAATTCAAAATGAGTGAATATTTCCAAAAAAACAATTAAGTTTATCAGTTTGATCATTAAATATCTTGTCTTTGTAGTGTACTCAATTGAACATAGGTTGAAAAGGATTTGCAAATCATTGTATTCTGTTTTTATTCACGTTTTACAAAACGTCCCAACGTCATTGGAATTGGGGTTTGTATGTTCAGTAAATATTGAATAATTTATCTACAATGTTGAAGGTTATTTTAAGATTTTATTTAAACACTGAACATGTTAAATTTTATTTTTATTTACGACCTGGGACAAACATTCCTTGCTTTGTATGTTTTACAGAGTAAATGGAAAGCAAAGTTGTCTTTGTTTTAGGTTGAAAGTGTTGCGGGAAGGTTGCTCTCGTATAACCTCACTCATAGCTCCTCAGAGCTCCCTGCTCGCTCCTCTCTCCTCTAAGCAGATATTAGCGCTGTGATACAGCCAGCAAGATGGCAGATCCTGAACAAGCAAGGATCAAGGAAATATAAATAATAGAATTCACATGCACCCATAGTCACCGAAGCGCTTCCTTGTAGTTATATTTCACCTCTATATGCTGTGTCTCCCCCTAGTGTCAGGAGGCTGAACTGCTGAAGCACTTGGCAGAGAAAAGAGAGCATGAGCGTGAGGTCATCCAAAAAGCGATTGAGGAAAATAATAACTTCATTAAAGCGGCAAAGGAGAGACTGCAGCAGAAGCTGCAGTCCACTAAGGAGAACCGGGAGGCACACATCGCTGCAATGTTGGAGCGTCTGCAAGAGAAGGTATCCTCGCCTTCTCTCATACTTCTCTCTCTCTAACTCCCTCTTTTTTCTTCCTTCACTGCTTTCTTTTATTTCAAATAATAATTAAATGTACAGCTTTATGTTTGCATACTCTATTTTAAATAACAATGCGCAAAAGAGAAAAAAATATTCAAACTTTGAGGCTGAACAAGGGTAATTTACTGAGAGGAGATGAGGTGGACATATTCCCAACATGTTTGCAAGCTACTGTAAAGTCATACTGTAACATAAGACGCTGTCACCCAGACTCACAATTTCGCCATGCATTTGAAACTGAAGATCAGGCGACATTTCAAAGGCATTGGTTACTGCCCTCATTTGTCTTCTGTTTTTAACGTTAAGTCCATTTTCCTGTCATGCCATTAGTTTATTTTGTTCACATTTTTGGGTGCAGAATGGCCTCTCAATTGTAATTTTTTGTATTAACTGCAGAAATAGGTCTGACTGAGCATGACACAGATTTGTGTTGTTATTTTTGTTTTTCAGGACAAGCACACGCATGAGGTAAGGAAATCCAAGGAGCTGAGAGAGCATATTCGGAGGGAAGACATGGAAAGACCAACTTATCTTTACTAGTTTGGAAGATGAAAAGAATGCTCTATCAACCAGGCCAATCCTGGCAGAAATATTATTCAATCCATCAGATCATTCAAAGAAAGGACTCGGAGCTCAGTGCTGAAGCTGCTGAGTTTATTTGAAGAATTGTGGATTGTAATCAAGTACATTTGTTTTGTTTCATTTGTCTGTTTGAATCATGTACAACATAATGACTAGCAAGTGATGAAACCAATAAAAAGTGCTGTGGCAGTGATGTTTTGTCTGTCCATGTCTCATGCTACACAATAAAGTGTCCACTCAACTGTCTTCTGAAATCTACCCTAAGCATTATGTGTTTCAGTTATCCCACACCCTACTCCTTTGAACAGGCACATACTATCATTGCCTGCTATGTAAATGCGTAAATAATGTTTGATCACTTGATCTGTCTCTGTCCCAGGTTTCTTGAGGTCTGGTAAGAAGACATACTGAAAGGACGCAAATCAGCAAACGACTGACTACAGAGATCAGTTCTTCTGTGAGGAATAAGAGAAGGCATTGAGAATAATTTATATTGTTCGAGAGAAGACATGCTGGCATGCACTGCGGCTGGTCAGCCTGGGAGTGCCACTAGCTGTCCAACGTCCAACAGGACTCTGAAATGGAAAGGAAAAACACAACTAATTCCAAATGAAAAATTCTCTCCATGTGCTGGTCAAGTACCAATCGTGCCCGTTGGTGACTTTGTATCTTCAGCAGGAGACGGAAAGTCTGATTTCCAGTGTGACTGCACGTGTTTCATCGCGTGGATTTCATATAAGAGTGCATTTGAGCTTGAAAAAAAATGCAATCATTGCTTAATTTTGATATTTCCTCTCGCTTTATTATTTTTATTCAATAAATCAAATTGTAAATAAGGCAACTGTAAATAATCTTCAGAGACCAATGATGGGTGTAATTTAGTGTTCCTGTACAGAAATTGTGATATATATATTTTAGATGCCAATCAAATAAAGAGTGCTGTATCATGGTGCTTTATGCTTTTGGCTCCCTTCCATTTTTCATATGGAAAATGCAAATCAGGTTGGCTGCATCAGTTGCGGTCTGACTGTAGTCAAATGATCAGTTTTTCACCAAAGACATAAGCTCAAGAGAACTCAGCAGACCAAAAACCCCATTAAAAAAAAAAAAAAAAAAAAAAAACACCAATGCTGTCAAATCGTTATTTCAAACCACAGACAAAGCCCTTAATGATGAAGCAATGTTGCATTGTCACATTTGTAGTTGGAGAATTTGGGCAATTCAGACCCATTATTGGCTTTACTGTACAATTCTTGCATTGTAGAAATAATTCATTTTAACTTCATTTTTAATAATTTATTCATTTAATTATTTATTTTTTCTATCCTGCCGGTAATTTTTTTTTTTGTAGCAATTATATCTCACATATTTTTCATTGTATTCCTTTGGCTTCCAAGAAACCTCAGTTTATCCATATTGGTCATCCCTGAAATTTACTGGTTGACTTTGTCCTTGCCAAAAGAATGCACACACTGGACAATTATTGTTAGCCCTATCTACTGGTATATTCTGTTGGTGAGGAACATAATAATTATGGCACATGTGTCAAAATAAAAGCCAGTCTTAGTAGAGGAGAATGCTGAAAATGGTATTGGAAGTTCAGAAATTAATTACTTGACATGAACAGGACCTTGTGGTCCAGACTAACATTTCCATACAATACTTGCTGTCCTCTGAGTAGAGCTGGAACAAAAACTATTTAAATACATTTTATAAATAGCGCATAAATATGTCAATAAATTAAAATAGAATACTTGAATGAACAAAAGAGATATCAAATTCGATACACTATAATATTTTCAAAAACTTCAATTAATAATACAACTACTTAACACAAAGATGCAGGCAAAAATCCACATGTGGCTACATTTGCTGTATTATATTTGGTAGAACACATGTGCAGCCTACTGAGAGGGTCTTGGTCTCCAGTTTATAGGCGTATTTCCTGTGGTCCAACTCCACCCTCCTCAGGACCAGAATCTGATGGAAGATTGGCTTGGACTCAAACTCCATTACCTCATCGCCTCCAGCGTTCAGGCACCCTTTCAACAGGCATGTCGCCTCGGCAATATGGGGTGGGAAGCGGTTTCTGTCATAGTTGTAGCTGGATTGGGGTCGAGAAGGAACTTAATTAATGCATAGTGATGTATAATCAATTGTATAACCTCTACACAACAGTTCTCCATCAATTTTTGAACATTTACAACAGAGGACTTTTGAGTTGGAGATGATAATCATTAGGCCTAGTAGTTACTTTCTTAAAATGAGATTTTGAGAATGCAAGTTCAGAAATCATGTCACTTGTTATGTTCAAATCAATTGTATTGGATAATGAGCTCAATTTTTCACTCATAAATTGCAACTAATAGGAGAAATCAGGCAAACTAAGTGAATAGAAGAAACACATAGCGGTACTATTACTTTCTTACCCCACTACTGTTTGCAATACATCAGGGTTTTATTCATTCGCGAAGACGTCTTTGAAAGATTATCAGGAAGAATTGGCATATTTGATCTGGAGCTTGAATGCATGAGTTCACCTGATCTTCCAGGGAGATAGGGAGTTATTCCCAACATGTTGCAGAGGGATGGGGCTGGACATAGAGCTTGGGTCCAAGAGCAGGTCTACCATGTCCATCATGGAATTCTTCTTTCGGGACTGGCCATTACTCTGCCTCTGAACCCTTCTTCCTTGCTTCACTGAATTCCCCTCTACGCCCATTAGCAAAATGAGGGACCCCAGTGCACACACAACCTGTCAAGCATCGCCATATAATACGATTAAAAATGATTTGCTCATGATTTCTTAGAGCATTAAACATCCAAGATTACACAGAATTACCTTTTTTCTTTCTGAAAAACAAACAAAATGGCTGCTAGCTGAAAAATCAAACCTCAGGTATACATGAGGGAGACCACAGGAGAAGATACATGAAACCAAAGCTTAGCATCGAACAGTGTTTGTTTTGCTCAGAGGATATACGGTATCTTTTTTTGTTCAGTAGTGAACCATTCGTATCAGTAAATTGACTATAAAATGAAAAAATGTTTTGAAAAAGGCAAAAAAAATCATAAAAAATTTCATGATTAATAAAACTGAATATGTCTCAACAGCACCAGACTACCTCGAGAACAGGCTGACCTATATTTCCAGTTTGTTCATTTCAGGACAGAACTTAGTCATTTTGCGTAGAAATCACAAAACACAGGCTTTATTGAATCAGTGTTCAGAAAAACAAGTGATCCAAATTTTACTTGCAACGTAAAACCCCACTTGCCGTCTAGAGAACTAAAGTTCACACATTTCTCCTGACCCAGTTTAGGAGGCAAGATTTAACTGATGAGCAAATTTTTCAAAGCAGGCAGTCATTGGTGCTTACCATCAAAGTCTGAGTCTTGCGTCTTGCCATAATTGCCATCATCTCCCGTTGCAAAGCTGGCGTCTTTGTGACAGTTTGCAAGTGATCAGTGCAGATATATATAGTAATCGACAGATGCTGCTGGAGGGGGAATTACTTCCTCTAAAGTTGTACCTGTAGATGATGACGTGATTCAAAATATTTTTTCCACAAAGATGCTTAGGTCAGCAGGGGCAGCAAATCTTTGCAAAAAATAGCACTTAAGAACCTGGTAAGTTTTTAAAACTACAATTTACAGAACGCTCATGACATTGTGCTTGGGACTCATGTCTCAAACATAAGATTTCATTCTTTTTAATTTACTATCACTTTTCCACTTTTGAATCTCCATTAACCTTTATCTTCTTTGTTTTTTTTCAATTAACCAAAAATTGAGGAGGAAAGGAATCGGGAGGGGTATAGAAATTCAACATTTCATCAAGCCGAATACTCGTCCTATTGCATTAAAGAATACTCAAGCACTTGCTTTGTAGTTTTTTTTTTTTTTTGGCAGTGGCTATTTTTACGCCAGTCATAATTTTACTCCAATGTGCTATTCTTAGAAACTTCCAAATGCACTTGCACAACATGGGAAATCTGGAATAAAATATATCAGCTATAATACATCAGCTGACATAGTGGGACTATGACTTGTGATGTTAGCTAGCTAGATGTTTGTTAAATTAGTTTGCCAGTTATGTACAACCCCAATTTTGAAATAGTTGGGACAAAGTGTAAATTGTGAATAAAATCAAAACACAATGACTTTCAAATCACACCAGCCAGTATTTTATTCACAATAGAACAGAGATAACATAGCAAATGTTGAAACTGAGAACAATTTTATCCACAAAATGAGCTCATTTCAAATTTGATTACTGCTACAGATCTCAAAAAAGTTGGGACAGGGGCCTGTTTACCATGGTGTAGCATCGTCTCTTCTTTTTAACACAGAGTGGAGGCGTTTGGGCATTGAGGAGACAAGTTTCTTGAGTTTAGCCATTGAAATTTGAACCCACTCTTGTTTAATACAGGCTTCCAGCTGCTGGAGAGTTTTGGTCTCCTTTGATGGACTTTTCGTTTAATTATGCGCCAAATATTCTCGATCAGTGAAAGATCAGGACTGCAGGCAGGCCAGTTCAGCACACAGACTCTTCTACTACGAAGTCATGCTGTTGTAATAGCTGCAGTATCTGGTTTTGCACTGTCCTGCTGAAATACACCAGGCCCTCCCTGGGATAGATTTCATCTGGAGGGGAGCATATGTTGCTCAAAACATTTGCTCAAAATATGTTATATGAACATTTCAGCATTCATGGTGCTTTTTAAAACATGCAAGTGTCCCACACCATATGTACTAATGCATCCCCATACCATCAGAGATGCTGGCTTTTGAACTGAACGCCGATAACAGGAAGGGTGGTCTTTCTCCTCTTTAGCCCGGAGGACACGACACCCATGATTTCCAACGAGAATGTCTAATTTGGACTCGTCTAACCACAGGACACTTTGCCAGTTTGCTACAGTCTATTTTAAATGAGCCTTGGCCCACAGAACATGGCGGCGCTTCTGGATCATGCTCAACAATGGCTTCCTTTTTGCATGATAGTGTTTTAGGTGGCATCTGTGGATGGCAAGGCAGACTGTGTTTACAGACAGTGGTTTCTTGAAGTATTCCTGGGCCCATTTAGTAATGTCAATGACAGAATCATGCCGGTGAGTGATGCAGTGGCATCTGAGGGCCCAAAGATCACGGGCATCCAGTAAAGGTCTTCGGCCTTGTCCCTTATGCACAGAGATTTTTCCAGTTTCTCTGAATATTTTGATGATGTTATGCACTGTCGATGATGAGACCTTCAAAGCCTTTGCAATTTGACGTTGAGGAACATTGTTTTTAAAGTATTCCACAATTTTTTTACACAAGCCTTCACGGGTTGGAGAGCCTCTGGCCATCTTTACTTTTGAGAGACTCAGCCTCTCTAAGACATCCATTTATAGCCAGTCATGTTACACACCTGATGCCAGCTAATGTAATTACTTGCTTAATGTCCTTTCAGCTGATTCTCTTATATATTGATTGCTTTTTCAGCCCTTTTTTGCCTGTGTCCCAACTTTTCGGGGACCTGTTGCAGCCAGAAAATTTGAAATAAGCTCATTTTGTGGATAAAAATGTAAAATGTATCAGTTTCAACATTTGAAATGTTATCTATGTTCTATTGTCAATAACATATTGACTCATGTGATCTGAAAGTCATTGAATTTTGATTTTATTCACAATTTACACTTCGTCCCAACTATTTCAGAATTGGGGTTGTAGTTATGAGAGCGTAATTTTTTGTTCAGTGTTTGCTGGCTAATATTTAAGGAGCTGTCAGGTAGTCAATCTTAACAATCAATAGTCTGTAGTGGTTAGTGTCATGTAGAAGAGCTAATTCGTTCCACAAAGTTTGTCCTTGCAAGAAATTTATGAATGCAAGTTAGCTAAATGGCAAGCTGGCTAAGTTAGCTAGCTAATAACTAAAGCTATTTAGCTAGAGTAGGTGCCCAACTGTAATGTAAAGCAAGTTAGCTGCCAAGCTGGTGTAGTAATGTTCACCATGAGGCATGCAGCAAACGCGGGCTATTTTAACATCAGTCAGTGAGTTGCAATTTTTTTCTATGGCCAAATTTCCTACATTGCGTATGCAGCAGTTCGTAAGAATAGCACACTGGAGTAGGTTTACGACTGGCATAAAAATAGCCACTGCCTTTTTTCTCCCCATGCGGTCCAGTCTACCAAAGTTGTACTTTGGAAGTAGGCCATTGTTTACAGTGATTTATAAGCCTATTTTGAACTTACGGCTATACGAATAGATCAAAGCTTCATTCACAACGTTAGGAATCAAATTCCAATCAACGTGGTAATGCTTCAGCTTTTTTATAGCGTGTAGGCCTATTCATTCTATTTAAACCCAGTATTTCTGTTTAAAACTGGTATTTCTGCACAGATGCAGACAAGGCTTAGGTTATACTAATATTATTAGAATTATACTTTTTGTAGAATTAGTTTCCAGTGCTGGCTGCTTAGGATTGTATTCCGCTCTCGTGATGCAAACATCTCCAAGAGCGCACAGCCTTAAGTCGAAATTTCAAAGGTAAAAATTTATTGGAAAAAGATACGTGTAATAATTTCCAAAATCCATACTGTTTTTCATCCAACAAAATATTCCACTTCAATCCGAATTCAATGGCGATAATGTTTCAAAGCCAAATTTTTCACTACAGTCAATAACTGCTCTTCTGCTTGCCTCCCGCACAAAGATGTGCAAATGGGGTAGTTGGTTTCAATCCAGCAACACCATAAATTACATTAATATTACCACACTAACAAACATTTCAGCGATTTTGCCATTTTGGCTCTAGTACTATTAAGTCCTGACAAAAAAAAAAATATTATATTTGGCGCGGTGCTCCTTAACAGCATCAATTACATATCAGCGAATGCTGTGGAAAGATGGCAAAGATATCGCCACTTTGGACTTTTAAGAATTGGCATGGTTCACTTAGGAACAGAGAACACAGATGATGAAGGAATCTACTGAATGTTTTACTAACAGGACTGGAATAGATAACACAGCTAAGGATAAACGTGAGAAGGCATAACAGAAGAATACGGGCTGGGAAACAGGGGCTGGAATGACAATAGAAATGAAAAAAGGAATAATCACAACAGAGGAAATGGAAGCCGAGAATCAAGGCCACCAAATGAAAGTTCACATATGACTTCCTGTAAGTGTTCAATATATATATTTTCCCAATTTTCTATATTTTCAAGACTAGAAGCCTTTGAAAATTGTAACATTTTGCTTGACCTCAAGCTTGAACTTTCAGGATCAACTGAGGTCAACTTTAACACAGCCAAAATATAGGTCATATGACTTCCTAATTGTCCATAATACAAACTTAATCTCTATCTGCAACCATTTGGCCTCCACAGGCCATCTTGCATATTGATAAAGTACAACGCCGCCACTAGACCCACTTCCGTCGATGCAATCAAAATGGCGCTCGCACTGTACATTGACAGTACCAAGGAGAGGTGATTGTCTGATTTAGAAAAAGATTATCAAGCAGTTTTTGAGAAATAATATTTTGAAATTTCTCAGTCCTATCTTTAACATTGGGGCCAAAATTTCAAGGTTCCATAAAACAAAAAAAAAAAGATTAAATCAAAAATCCTAAAAAATAGTCTGGAGATATGGTCTAGTAGTATGTTATGGCAAATTTACACAAAAATTCATCGGGCCAAAAAAAAGATAAGAAATGTGCCGGATGACGGACAACAGATGACACACCATGACAATAAAAGTTGGGATGGTGTGTAAAATGTACAACCAGAATGCAATGATTAGCAAATCTCATAAACCCCTATTTTATTCACAGTAGAGCATAGACAACATATCAGAGGTTAAAAGTGAGACATTTTACCATTTCATGAAAAATATTAGCTCATTTTGAATTTGATGGCAGCAACACGTCTCAAAAAAGTTGGGATGGGGCAGCTGGAGGAGCAATTTGCAACAATTAGGTTAATTGGCAACAGGTCAGTAACATGACTGGGTATCAAAAGAACATTTTAGAGCAGCAGAGTCTCTCAGAAGTAAAGATGGGCAGAGGCTCACCAATTTGCAAAAAACTGCATCTAAAAATTGTGGAACAATTTCAGAAAAAAATGTTTCTCACTGTATAATTGCGAAGAGTTTGAATCTCCAATACATAATATCATCAAAAGATTCAGAGAATCTGGAGAAATCACTTTGTGCAAGGGACAAGTCCGAAGGTCAATATTGGATGATTGCGATCTTTGAGCCCTCAGGCACTGCATTAAAAACAGCATGATTCTGCACTGGAATACCCTGCATGGGCTCAAAACACTTCCAGATATCATTGTCAGTAAACACCGTTCACAGTTCAATCTACAAATGCAAGCTAAAGCTGTATCATACACAGAGGAGGCCATATCTGAACACGATTCTATGGACCAAAATTCATGAAGAATGGACTGAGGCTGAATGGCAAACTGTTCTGTGGTCAGATGAATCAAAATGTGAAATTCCTCTAGGAAACCAGACGCCGTGTCGTGCAGTCTAACGAGAAAAGGGACTTGTCAGCAGCGCACTGTTCAAAAGCCTACGTCTCAGATGGTATTGGATTGCATTAGTGCCTATGGCGTGGGGAGCTTACACATCTGGAAAGGCATTATCAATGCTGAAAAGTATATAGAGGTTTTAGAACAACATATGCTCCCATCCAGACATCTCTTTCAGGGAAGGCCTTGCATATTTCAGCAAAACAATGCCAAACCACATACTGCATCGATCACAACAGCATAGCTTCCCAGTAGAAGAGTCTGAGTGCTGAACTGGCCTACCTGCAGTCAAGACCATTCAATAATAGAATACATTTGACACATCAGGACTGATAGCTCACCGGTAAAGCATCGCATTGCGAAGCAGAAGTGACTATTACGGCGCAGGTTCGATCCCCGCCTCATACCAGCCGGCAGTGGTTGGCAGCTCTTTTCAGAGTAGCGCGCAATTGGCCAATGTGCTACAGGGATGCAAATTGGGAAGGGTATTGCTGGGATAGGGTATTGTAAAAAGCAATTTCTCAGGCGCCTCCTGTTGGCCAGACGGACTCTCGTTAGAAAGATTCTAAGCTCGTTCATGCTCGAGTATCCTCCGCCCTCGTTCTGAGCTTGCGAAGTTTCAACCAATGAGTGTATAAGAAGCGGTGGCGATGGTTGCACGCTTTGGAGGAGAACCGCAAGCTGTCTCACTCTCCTGAGTTGGCAATAGGGGGCCGCATATGTGAAAAGCCTTGTACATAGTTCCCCAATTGGACATTCCAGATTCGGGTGGGATTGGAGATGCCAAATTAAAAAAAAAAAAAAAAAAAAGAAGACACAGGACTGTTGAGCAGCTGGAATCCTACATTTGACAAGAGTGGGACAACATTCCTCTCCCAAAACTTAAGCAATAGGTCTCCTCACTTCCCAGACGTTTACGGACTGTTGTTAAAAGTAATGGGGATACTAAACAATGGTAAACATGGCCCTATCCCAACTTTTTTGAGATGTGTTGCT
This sequence comes from Gymnothorax javanicus, assembly GCA_029692085.1. Taxonomy (NCBI): domain Eukaryota; kingdom Metazoa; phylum Chordata; class Actinopteri; order Anguilliformes; family Muraenidae; genus Gymnothorax; species Gymnothorax javanicus. The sequence goes on along the minus strand of CM056193.1, from coordinate 123,249,225 downwards.
GCCATCAAATTCAAAATGAGCTAATATTTTCATGAAGTGGTAAAATGTCTCACTTTCAACATCTGATATGTTGTCTATGTTCTATTGTGAACAAAATGTGAGATTTGCAAATCAGTGCATTCTGTTTTTATTTAAATTTTACACAGCATCTCAACTTTTTTTGGAATTGGGTGCATGCCAAATGATATGCCAAACAATAAACTGTATTGGAATCAACATTAATCCACACAATACCCACCGCCAAATACATTAAAAAGTTAGCTAGCTAGAGAGCAGAACAGACATGATCACTGTAAGCCATCTGCTTTACATTATGTTGCAGTTGTATTCAGTGAATGAGTTCTTTCGACATTATATGATGGTTTTTAAAGGCCATTCGTCAGATATTCATAGTCACTACTCGACCAACTGGCTGGTCAAACGTTGATTGCAATGAATAAAACAACACCCCCCAATAACTTTATTCTCGAAAAGTGTCACAAAAAATAAACCATTTATTCTTATTTTTATATGCATTTTGATTACATCTCTGTTGAAAACATTGAACTAGACCCCTTGATTTTAAAGAAAATGCTCAGATTTCTCGATTATACTCTATGGGAAACTGGGGAGGTGCAGTGCACTGGATGCCATATTGGTTTCTTCAACTTGGTGAGGTGGTGACACCCTCTGCAGTTCTTGTGGAAACTCAATGAATCAAACCCATGTTTGCACTTGGGACGCATGCTCACTTTGTGCAATCAGTTATCTTCCACTCGATACATAATACCCGTGACCTCATGACGTAGTTTTGACAGTTATTTCACAGTTGTCAGATTCGTATTCAGAAAGAGGAAAACTCACCCATAAAACTGCAATCCGTATTCGTCATTTTGTAAAGTTGTAACTTTATGAGTTGTATACTTGCAGAGAAAATAAGCACTATATATTCTATGTATGATTTGACTTAAACATGAGTTTACAACATTTTTATTTCTGCACGACTATAGAGTAATATGCACACATTTTAAATATATGCACAAGTTTTTACGTGTACACACACAAATCGTTTGACAGAAACCTTACCCCATACGACATGCTTACGTATTGGTCTTGGTAATTTAGTGAATAAATTGTTTTATTGTTTATCAGGCAATCTCGAACCGGGACGGGTTGTGATCCATCATGCTTCAAAGGAGAGAGATTTCTATCTGATGCCACTCAACTGAAGATCCCATAACGCCAGCATTACCAGGAGTTGGGGTTGAAGAGGTTGAAATAAATAAGGCAAAAAAGCCTGATAACTTCTTAAAAGACTCATATGGGTCTACAAAACACAAAACTTACAGGGATAAAAATGTAAAAAAAAAAAAAACACAGGACTGCAAAACGATGAACAGCTATTAATTTTTTGTAACCAGTTACGATTTGCACAGTGAGTTCTCATTAATTCGAGAACTCGTTTGCACCCCTCGGAATTATTGAGGGGAAAATTATGGTATTTAGTCTTCTTTGACATCAGAGGAGGATAGAATGAACAGTATTTTCGCTTACACTATCATTGCTTTATTCTTTCAAATAAATATACAGTCATGTTCATAAATATTTAGACAAAGTTATTATTTTTGTTGTCAGTTACATGTTAGAAATTGAATTAAATAATGAATTTGAGTATAAAGAGTGGATTTTCATTTTTAATTTTAGGGTTGTAAGCGTTTTTGCCTTGCAGCCCCTCCCCTGCGGCTTTCTCTCACCTCCACCTTAACAAGCTGCACCTGTTGCTCGTTAAGGTGGAGGTGATTTTCCAAAGTAAATAGGGCTGGCAGTTGCCAGTTCTCATCGGCGCTGCATGGCGCATGCCGTCCATATGGGCAGGTGGGGCAGCAAACTACTTAAAAAATCATGCTCCCAAAAAAAAAAAAAAAAAAAAAAAAAAAAAAAAGAGAAGTTCCTCAATAAATCTTCGCCCCAAGTCCATTATTTTATTGTGTGATTGTCTGAATATTATCTATAGTTTCTACAACCCCAATTCCAAAATAGTTGGGACAAAGTGTAAATTGTGAATAAAATCAAAATGCAATGACTTTCAGATCACGAGCCAATATGTTATTTACAATAGAACATAGATAACATTTCAAATGTTGAAACTGAGACATTTTACATTTTTATTCACAAAATGAGCTTATTTCAAATTTTCTGACTGCAACAGGTCTCAAAAAAGTTGGGACACAGGCAAAAAAAGGGCTGAAAAAGCAATATATAAGAGAATCAGCTGAAAGAACATTTAGCAAGTAATTAAGTTAACTGGCATCAGGTGCGTAACATGATTGGCTATAAAAGGGATGTCTTAAAGAGGCTGAGTATCTCAGAAGTAAAGATGGCCAGAGGCTCTCCAACCTGTGAAGGCTTGTGTAAAAAGATTGTGGAGTACTTTAAAAAAAAATGTTCCTTAACCTTAAATTGCAAACGCTTTGAAGGTCTCATCATCGACAGTGCATTACATCATCAAAATATTCAGAGAAACTGGAAAAATCTCTGTGCATAAGGGACAAGGCCAAAGACCTTTACTGGATGCCAGTGATCTTCGGGTCCTCAGACGCCACTGCATCACTCACCAGCATGATTCTGTCATTGACATTACTAAATGGGCCCAGGAATACTTCAAGAAACCACTGTCTGTAAACACAGTCCGCCGTGCCATCCACAGGTGCCACATAAAAACACTATCATGCAAAAAGGAAGCCATTGTTGAGCATGATCCAGAAGCGCCGCTGTGTTCTGTGGGCCAAGGCTCATTTAAAACAGACTGTAGCAAACTGGAAAAGTGTCCTGTGGTCAGACGAGTCCAAGTTTGACATTCTTGTTGGAAATCATGGGCGTTGTGTCCTCCGGGCTAAAGAGGAGAAAGACCACCCCTCCTGTTATCAGCGTTCAGTTCAAAAGCCAGCATCTTTGATGGTATGGGGTATTAGTGCATATGGTGTGGGACACTTGCATGTTTTAATAAGCAACATGAATGCTGAAAGGTATATCAAGGTTTTAGAGCAACATATGCTCCCCTCCAGATGACATCTATTCCAGGGAAGGCCTTGTGTATTTCAGCAGGACAATGCAAAACCACATACTGCAGCTATTACAACAGCATGGCTTCATAGTAGAAGAGCTCGTGTGCTGAACTGGCCTGCCTGCAGTCCTTATATTTCACCGATTGAGAACATTTGGCCCATAATTAAACGAAAAGTCTGTCAAAGGAGACCCAAAACTTTCCAGCAGCTGGAATCCTGTATTAAACAAGAGTGGGATCAAATTCCAATGGCTAAACTCAAAAAACTTGTCTCCTCAATACCCAGACGCTTCTACTCTGTGTTAAAAAGAAGAGACGATGCTACACCATGGTAAACAGGCCCCTGTCCCAACTTTTTTGAGATCTGTAGCAGCCATCAAATTTGAAATGAGCTCATTTTGTGGATAAAATTGTAAAATTTCTCCGTTTCAACATTTGCTATGTTACCTCTGTTCTATTGTGAATAAAATACTAGCTGGTGTGATTTGAAAGTCATTGTGCTTTGATTTTATTCACAATTTACACTTTGTCCCAACTATTTCGGAATTGGGGTTGCATATGCTTTGTTACTATTTTTGGTCCGTTAACAATAAATTTCAGATAATCTCGAATCAAGTTGTTTGGTTTAATGTGTCATTCAGCGTTTGGGGCGGGACAGCTCAACGATCCTGTTCCCCAGGTGCTTTATCGCATTACCCCACAGGCTTTGATCGGAACTGCAATCCGCGCTGAAAGAGGTCCTTTGGGTCATAAAGAAGTCTGCCCCACGGTCATACTCCGTCAAATGCGGCTGTTTCAGCTCATATTACTCCACCAGTGTATTCAAAAGCGAAAAGCGGCTGACACAGGACATCCCTGATTTCAATAAATCTGTAATCGAGAAATTTGCGCACATGAAAGATCGCTGCGCCAAGTTCCTGTATAAATAAGTTGTTTTTACATGCTCACAATAAAGAAATCAATCCAATTTGATCCAATCCAGTTTTTAATTTTATACCCTGTAGTCAAGGCCCGTCTTCTTGGTCTCATACATCGTTGGCACTTATGTTTTTTCATTTTTTTTATTGGATGTTGCAGACTTGTTCACGCGACTGGCATTCGGGATGCCTAAAATTAGCGTATACTATGCTTTAAAAGGGTTAAAATGTATCTTTTTTTGTATTACTTTTTTTTTTATTTGCAGTGCACTTGCGAAAATATATGCTGGGCCTATGTTTACTGACAGAAAAAGAAATTTCAGTTATTTCAAATTGAGATGATTTTGGATGGAATTGTTTGTTATCTAACGACATAGCCTGCTGTAGCCATGGCCTCATTGGCTATTGTAGCCTACTTATGGTGGGGTGATTGGGGGTTTGTTGTATTTAGACTTCTGTTCAAGCAACTTGCATCGGCTACATAGTTTGCTCATGTTAATTTTATTTCTTCAGCTGATTGTTGAAATAAAGTCCAATCGATGTCGATTTTGTCCTCCAAAAGGTTTTTTTTTTAGCTAAAGCTGTTTCCAGACTTTGTAGTTGCGGTTGGCGCACATTCTAGCCTGTCATCTTTGAGACCAGAGGCAGCGCTGCTGCTGACACTTTCAAATGGGCACAGAAACATTCAGGCTATACAGCTATTATTCTTACTTTTTACTCATAATGAGCATGTTTTAATGTAGCCCTTGAAATTATATATTATTGTGAGATATATCAAATGTGGGCGTGGTTGTGATTCAGATGCCAGTTTCTACCCCACTGAATTTTATGCTCACTGCACGCTATCGTCATTGATGTGTGTGATTTTAACCCTGATGACATGTTGATGCTGCTCCCTGTTTTTATCTCCGTCTGGTTTTTAACCATTTATTAAATCTCCAGTTTGACCAGCCTGGCATTTGGGTCCTGCATTCTTTTAGGTCCATGGTCCTAGCTCCCGTCGGACTGCAGTTTATATCCGGCGAGGGTAAAACCATGACAAGGGTATTCCAAATCAGGAAAATAGTCCAAGAATTCTGTCTTTTTTATAAATGGTACCCCCCATTTGATGGAACAAAAGTAACCAGAAAATTGGCTGCACGGTTCTTCCGTAGTCAAGTGTGTGTTATTTCCTGATTATGTCATTTACAAGCAAGTGGGTAAAAGGTCTTCAGTTCACTTGAAATGGCAGTGAAAGCCTGTTAGAGCATCACTGGGGAGGAAACCCAGTGTCTTGTGACGTTATGGGTGGCAGTCAACGACTGCAAAGGATTGACGATCATGCATTAAAAATTACATTTAATGTGGGATTATGTTAATTTTTCCAATAACTAAAATTTGGAGTGCCATGTAAACAAAATGTTGTAATTCCTAAATGGTTCATACTGTGGTTTTTTTTTTTTTTTTTACAAATCCCTTAAGTCAATAGTGAAAGCTCATCTTGATTCATTTCAAATCCATTGTGGTAGCATACAGAGCCAAAATGATTTAAATAGCATCAATGTCCAAATCCTCATAGACCTGACTGTACATAACATTCAATTCATCAACTTACTATGGCAGATCTCAGCTGTACTTTCATCATAAACTTAACAGAACCCTTGCTGTAAAGAACCTGTGAATATGACCTTTGTATTGTACTTCCAAAGCTCATTAAGTCAACAGACATAGACATACAGGCCAACTTACTTTCCAAATTTTTCTCAGAGTGAAATCAAATTATGTAAATTGTTCTATTTTTCCAAATAGGAGAGCTGGAGCTCTAACATCATGACATGTAATATTTGAATATACTGACCATTGAAAACTGGAATTATAACCTCTTTGATACTAGCAGTGCCACTTGGCTATTTTTAAAATTGCCAACTGCACTTTGTAGAAAACAGTGACCACCAGTTGCATGCTCTCAGGACCAGCAAGGTAAACAGTGCTTGACCAGTTTAAGCTTTAAATATGCAGCAATTAGATGATAGCAATGTGTCTCTCCTTCTATCTGATCTCAAAACAGCGCTCTATCCCATAAAGATCTGGGCCCGTATTCACAAAGCATCTTATCTTACCGCTAGGAGTACTCCTAAGTCGCGCTAAAACATTTTATGTAGGAGTAAAATCTCAAAAGTTATTCACAAAGCCGCTGAGAGCAACTTTTAGTTAAGAAAACTGGTAACTCCTAGAATAGGAGTAGCTCTGAGATAGGTGGGAGTAAATCTCCGTTGCTATGGATGACGTCAATTCTCATGCACGAGTCTTGGGACAATGAGGACGGTGATTGGTTGTTTGGTGGCAGGGCGGCCCATTGAGAAAATATCCCACATACAACCCATGGAGGGAAAAATGAGAAAATAGTCCAAGCGGCTGGTTTGTCCCATAAAATAATGGCAGTTGCTACGGGTACAGCAGTGTTCCAATGCATTTCACTGTAGAGAGGAACGGCAGTCCCAATTTTAAACACTGCCCTACCCCTAATCCTAGCCTTAACCTCAATGCTGACCTGTAAAATAACTCCTGCCCTCCAGATTTGCAAGTGAAATTCCGATCTCTTCAATTGGACTTTTGTCCCAATTTTAACTATCGTTTTTTAGATTCTGCGTAAAATTATAACATGTTGAGCACTTTTGAAAATGCACAATGCGCGGTCCCCGCATATCATGCTCTGGGCAAATAAACGTACATAGGAGAGAGATAATTGTAAAAACGTTAATAGCATAAAACGAGTTATTAATGAAACGGGTCATTTGCCCCAATAATTAGCTACCTATTACCCAATGAGAATGAGAAAATGTTGCGATCATTTAAATGTCAAGCCGTTCAAGTTTGTTTGCCTTAAACTGTCAAAAAGAACGCGAAAGCCCAACTGGAGTTACGACCAGTTACTGCTGCTGGCCCAGTTGGTGCTGGAGCGAAAGCATGTAATCAAAGGGAAATTTGGCTCGGGGGTGAACAGCAAATCCAAACGGGATGCGTGGAATAATATCAGCCTACAGATCAATGCTGCATTCAGACGACTGCGAGAAGCAGTGGTATGGGCTGCAATCGCAGGGGAGGTCCGGGATTGCAGCCCATAAATGGGCCATCGTTCAAACAGGAAAGCATACTAAGCTTGGTTTGTAATTTATAGCCTACAATTTAAATATGTGTGGACGGACAGCCTAGCACTCAACACTTAAACTGATTAATTCCACACCCCTTGTCATAGCTACATTTGCCCATGTCAGTTCCCCTAGTTCAGGACAGAATGCCTGAAAAAGCTATCAGCCAATAAGCGCGGCGAGACAAAATTGAGTGGGGCCTCGCGGGAGGAAGAGGAGAGAGAAACGAGGAGAGATGCAGTGAGCGTGAAAGCAGTCCTACGAGTCGGTTGATTCCAGTGTTGTTACACGGTAGTTCAATCACTTTTACTACCCGGTCGTAATAGTTGCGTCTTGAAGTGCCGGTTAGTGCGGTCTGATCTTGCCTAAAGGAAGGAGGAAGATTCGCGACCACTTTCCGAAGGGGACGGCTCAACATTACGGTGAAGGCTGCTAGCGTGAGTGAAGCTACGTGTTGCTGTGGAGGAGCTAACCAGCTAACACAGTGAAGAAGTGAAGCAAAGTAATACTTGTTAGAGTAGGGCAAACGTGTATAGTGTAGCCCGTGTTTCTTTACGTCGCTATACGGTTTTGCCCGTTTTATTATTTTCCCTGAAGCAACTGCTGCCAGTGACGTTTCATACCGTGGTAGCCTGCTATTCTGAAGGGAAGATCTCCCGCTCCCTCCAACGTCGGCTAAGTAACCCTCTGCTCTGCTGCAGCACAAGTCGTGTGTGTGTGTGGCGTTTATAGCTGGCATTTTCTTACTGGCTGGCTAGAGGTTGTTTACCTGCCAATCGAGTCTCTCCACTGCCCACCGAGTGTAAGGGGCAATGTAGCCTAAACATTGCAGACTGCTAATTACACTCATTACATATAATAGCCTACGGACATAATGCTGCTGGCTGATAAGAGAGTGTAACGGACAATGTGAATGCTGCGAACTGCTTACTGCACTCTCGACGTTAGCTTGCGAACTCTCACACCGTTGCGGGGCTTGCACACACTGACACCACACATCACGGGTGCAACGGACAATGAACATTGCAGACTATTTACTGCACTCGTATCACACATACTGCATCACATACATCCATCTGGCGCTTCAGTCAACTTGAACATTCCGAACTGCTCTTAGCGCCTGTTTCCACACATTCACCACACATCTACCACGTTAAATACAAGCTTGTTGAAGGCCATAGTTAACGGAACATTCTGACTGTTATAACATGTTCCTGAACACTGTCGAGTATTTTTGCTCAGGCTGTGAAGTTGATCCGTACTAATTGATCTTACCTGCCATTTTGTGATTGATATCCTCAAATTGTTGTGAGTTTACTCACTGATGGGTTGTTTAATGCTAATGATTTCAATGTTAGTAACTGTCATTTAGTTTATTTCCATATGACTTAGTTACGGTTTGTCCAATGTGTGTTTACATCTGATTAGCAGAAAGTACTGGGTGAAGTGTATTGAATCCACTGATTTAGTACTTAAGTGAGCATATTTGTGAATTCCAATTCTGGGTTCATAACAGTGTTACATACTATTTTGTTTGACTGGAAAGTACTTAAGTTAGCATATTTGTGAATTCAAATTCCGGGTTCATAATGGTGTTACCTACTATTTTGTTTTATTGGAAAGTGCCAAGTTATACAGTGGTAAGCTAGTTAAAATATCTCACCGGTGGGACTAGGTTAATGAAAGTGAAGGATTATATGTTAGACCTGAGTACTCAGAGTGGTTAGCTGTCATTTGTTTTTTTTATTTTTTATTTTTATTTTTTTATTATTACAAATTCTACCAGTCATTAATTGAATAAATTCAGGAACTGGTTTCTTACAGTTGAAAGTGTGGTTGATTAATGAATGCTCTCCAGAGTAGGGGCAGCTTTTCCTTAGTACTGCTGTGGAAGGGGTAAAGGGAAATAGCTTGGTGTTACCGCGTCGAGAGTGCACACACTAGGCCATGCCCCTTTCAGGTAAGCCGTGACAATTGAAACCCTGAAGCCCTTACTCCCTCTCTCACAGTTTAGCTTAGGGCCAAGTTGAATTGTGCAGGGGGGTCAGGATGTGATCCTGTATTTCCCTGCCGTCTGGAGATACAAGCATTTAATAGCCTTCCCCTACTCTACGGGTGCTTACCACCCGTTACATATGCATATAAAATATGACATAAGCTGCTATTATTATGATGATGATCTATTAAATGTAACCCTCGCTCAATAGCCTAATAAAATAATTCATGCATAGCAGGAGGTACAGCACCAAAGCCACTGTCCCCGAGCAAGTGGCATCTTGCAGGCACATAATGCCTGTCAAATAATTGGCATAAGCTGCTTTCCTTTAAAATGCGAGTCGTGCGTGGATCCTGGCCATTTCGGAACAATGTCCAAAATATTGTATTCGCCATCAAATACTATCTGGGTGTTGATGGAATGAACTTTTTTTCTATTTACAAATACCTCTTCATCTTGGGTCGCAGAAATAATTTGAATATGGGTCTCGTCAATGGCACCCATGATACCGGGAATACCTGAGATGAGCATGAATTCAAGTTTGATTCTGTGTTGTTGGCGAATGTCCATTGGAAACCGGACAAACTGTCGGATGATATGGGGTTCACTGATCGCATTGATTGTTTGTTGAAATGAGCGACTGAGAGATGATTGTGAAGTCCCCAAATTGTCCGCGTTGCAAAGTTGCATTTTTCCTATGGCCAAGTAACGAAGTGTTGTCAAACATTTTATTTCGGGGCTTATTGGGTTGTTTCTCATGGTTGGAGACGTAATTCTCTCCCTCACCAAGTTAACAACAAATAAAATCCCTTCACGGTCGAACCGATATCTTTTCAACAACTGCGCATCATTCAGAATTTCCAGGTCATTCCGTCTTTCAACAGCAGAAACCATTTCCCGATTCTTTTTGAATAGGTTTTAGCGAGTTAGGAGTCCTCTTGACTACTTTTAAGCTCTCCCAGACTGAGGAGCTACTTTTAGGCGTAAAATGCTTTGTGAATAACACTTAGTAAAATAATTAGGAGTCCTAAATTTACGACTGACGCGCCCATTTTTTAAAGGAGTTTCTCCTAAATCCGGCAGTTAGGACCTACTTTTAGCATTAAGATGCTTTGTGAATACGGGCCCTGATATAGAGAGTCACAGTGTGATATAAATTTGTATGCGACTTTGTTGGCAACATTCCAGTCAGGTCCACTTTGTCAAAACCCTAAATAATATTATCATTTGCAGCAAATTTATTTGCAATATTTTAATTTGGCGGCATGTCTCTGTTCTGTGGCCTCCCCACCCTACCACGTGTATGCATGAAAAGCCAGTAAGCAGGGAGAGCCAAAAACATGCCCTTCCATGCATACATGTGAAAGCCATTGGCGAAGAGAGCAGCAGCAAACCCCCCCAAAATGACCATACCAGGCAAGAAATCTGAGTCGCCATCCCAGGCGACCTCCCTGCCCTTCCATCTGCATGCGTAAAAAGCCTAAAGCAAGCAGAGCCAAAATAAAAATTCCTCCCTGCTCTTCCATGGATACACGTGAAAAGCCAAAGGCAGAGAAAGCAGCAGAAAGACTCCCTCCAAGCAAAACCCAAGTCGCCATGCCAGGCGACCTCCCTGCCCTTCCATGCATACATGTGAAAAGCCAAAGGCAGAGAGAGCAAAAGCAACCCCCCCCCCCAAACAATCATATTGGGCGAAACCCACTTTAAATTGCTTCGTGGTCAAGCGCGAAAAAACCAACACAATAAGCCATAAGTTACCGTACATACATAGCACGTCGTCAATTTGCGTACGGCAGTTTGAACCTCAATGCATTAAAGTGCAAACCACTCCCTTAAAGCCTCTGAATAGCATTCATTGTTTGGCACCAGCAAATTCCAGCATCCTGGAGCTTCAGGACAGCAAATGCAGATTGTAGTATTTATTTGCGAGGACAGAATGTTGCCTTGCTGAGCGTGAGCATTAAATAATCAGAAGCTGTTGTTACATTTCCTTAGTTCTTGAAGCGTAACTACATACTACAAGTCCAAAGCCCACACCTGTTACCAAAGCATTTGATTAGGCTGTACGAAGGCAGCAAATCCACTTTGAATAACCGTGTTTAACACGTTGACTGCCAACTACGGGATAAGTCATAATGGTGGGTCAGGGCCATCGCTAGACCTGAAAATTTGGGGGAAAATATCCATCCCTTTATTGACAACAATTAGTCCTGGCTAATTCTAGATGGTTTTCCTATATTAACAAATTTTCCAATTCAAGAATAATCAAGTGGCAATTGAAGACACGGCTTCTTTCCCCCATGCGATCTTACAGCAAATAATGGGCTACATTCAGTAGAGAAAATAATTTAATTATAATTAGGTCTATGCACTGGCACTCAGCAACGGTATTTTTTTTTCCAGTGAGAGCGGCATTGCAGAACTCATTTTGCGAATGAAGGTCATTCTGGTGACAAGGGCACGTGGTTTAGATCCGTTTACATTTTCCAGTCTGACAGCTGTCTATTTTTTACAGCAAGTTGCGTGACCATGCTGCAAAAACAGGTGTAGGTACTTGCCGAAATTACCTTCATTCGCAAATGAGTTCTGAAATGCCGCTCTCGCTGGAAAAAAAATAACGTTGTTGAGTGCCTGTGCATAGACCCAATTATAATTAAATTATTTTCTCTACTGAATGTAGCCCATTATTTGCTGTTAGATCGCATGGGGGAGAGAAGCCGTGTCTTCAATTGCCACTTGATTATTCTTGAATTGGAAAACGTGTTTATAAAGGAAAACCATCAAGAATTAGCCAGGACTAATTGTAGTCAATAAAGGGATGGATAATTTCCCCGAATTTTCAAGTCTTGCGCTGGCCCGGACCCGCCATTACGAGTTATCTCGTAGTTGGCAGTCACCGTGTTAAAAGCAATTTTTTTTTTTTTTTTTTTTTTTGGGAGGCTGAACCTTCAAAGCCAAAGCTCTGACAAAGTTTATAAAACTCAAATAACCAAATAAACTGCAGGGTGTAAATATGCTTTGCACACAATTCCATTCGAGAATTAATTGAAATCACCTGAGGTTACACAAAGGAGCTTATTAAAGGAATAGTTCACCCAAAAATGAAATTCAGTCATTATTGACTTACCCTCACGCTGATGAGAAGTCCGGTGTAGTTTTTTATTCCTCAAAGTGCAGCTGGAGATTCAGGGGGTTTTCCTCCTGCACCGCAAATCCATGTAACGAGCGTCTATGGTTACCGAAAAGAAAAGGTCCATAAAACTACACAAAAACTTTTTAATATTCCTCCATACTGCCCGTCCGCTGCAATCCAAGTGTCCTGAAGGGGTAACATCCAGAGTTTACCCGAAACGACGTCATTTAGTACAGTTTTATAGCCTATTATTCACTCAGTGCGTTCGCCTGGAGGCGCGTTCACGTGGTTCTCCCGAGCAGCGGCGTTCACTACGGTAGCCGCGCCAGACAACGTTCAACGAGAATCGCGGAAGACACAACCTTGTGTTTACGTCCTGCTGAGAGCGACACGAGCAGCACACAAACACAAGAGGGCTCTGCCTGCATGTGATTTGAACCTTTGAAAGGAAAAAAGAAAAATGTCCGAGGACTTCAATGTTGAGGAAGAGCACAAGTTCTTTGCTGAGCCTTTTCTCTTTGAGCTGGAGTACACTGATGAGGAACTCAGATGGATGAAGCAGCCGCAGCTCGACCAGGGGCCTATTGCATGAAGGCGGGATAAGGGATTAGCCTAGGATCGGCACGGGATTAGCCTGATCTCAAGCCCCAATTCGGTTGCACAGAGCGTGTGAGCTAAGCCATGGCACTAGTTACTACGGAAACAAAGTCTGTGGCGCTAGCCAGCTCCGGAGCAAGCTTATGAACTAGCTAAGCTCCTGTCTCCAGCCAATTTCACCGCATCTCATTCAGCAGTCACCCAAATTGAAAATCAATGTCCTTAACAGTCATTCTGAATTGTCCACGACCAATTGCTATCTCAGTTATAGTAGGTCCAGAGTAATTATCTTAGAAACTTGTGACCATTGATGTCAGTAAAATAGCCAATATTCGATCATTATATTCAAGTATCCATGTGACAGTGACCATCACAGTTCAATCAGTCCCCCTTCAATGTCATATTTTAACCATATTTAGAATCCGTCATTATCAGATTTGTCCTTATTCCCCAAGTTGAGACTTCCATCAGAGTAGAAAATGAGCAGTGCTGCATGAAGTAGGTTACCGTGTTTCAACACGGTCTTAAATCGCTGCGGTAACCCCCTGCCTGCAGCACTGCTGCTACTTTTTTCCGTCTTTATTCAGACTGCGACGGGTAAGGTAGAGTCGTTGCTTTAGTGCTGGACACAAGTGCAATGTCGCTCGCCTCGCGATAATAGAATCAAACATTTTCAGGAGGCTCCTTGATGTTATTTTCTGACGCTAACATTCTACTTTTAAATTTGAGTATGCCTCAGAGGTGATTAAAAGCTGAAAGTAAACTCAACTAGTCTGAAAACGCCTTCTAAATCGGACTACCAATTCAGTTTGTATAGGACTAAAAAGGGCTTGTAGCGACATTAGGTAACATATATGGGACACAAAAGTACTTTCAGAATTTCCTCTATCAATGCCATGCTTTAGTAATGTGCATAACACATACAAAAACAATTTTTCATCATCTCGCTCGATATTAAATCTGTCTGATAGCGACGGCTTATCTCGTTCACGGTAACGCCGAAGTGCATCAGCTACTTTTTTTTTGACGGTGTGGAAACACCTCCCGAGTTCACCTTCACTTGAGTTTAGCTCACTTTAATACTCCTCTCAAATGTCTCGCACCATTCAGACAGAAACTAAAGGAATAGCAAGCTGAGGCATTTCAGAGATCCCATCGTCCGTCTGTCTGAACGTGGTCTTTGAGTGTTTCTGGCGCATGCGTCTACTGTAGCTACTTAGTGTCCATGGTGATAATCAGCGATTCTGTGATCGATCTCGGGGTCTATTTGAGGTAGCCGTGTGCGCACACTCAGCAGGATCAGCGGCATCGGGCTTCACTTAGCCTATCCTCCTTCACCCGCTGTTGGCTTTGTGCAATCAATTAAGCCAGCTACGCGCTGTTTGGGATATGGCAATCTTCGCTTTGGCGTTGATCCAGGATCTCAGGATCCGACTTTTGTGCAATAGGCCCCAGAGCCACAACCAGCGGCGGACTACAGACCTAGGGCATCGGAAACATGGCGGTGTAGATGTCGAAAATGTAAAGCTATGCAAACCGAAGAGTAGAGCCTTTGCTGTTTAGATTGGGATTTGTTGATGCCACTCCTGGAGGATCTCAATATCTCCGTTGATGAGACTGAGAGCACTGCCCAAAGTCAACGTATTACCGAAAACCCGGATTATCCACCATTACTGACCCGTGGGGTTCTCGAGATGTTTTTCCACGTAACTAAAATCAACTGGAAAAAGAGGCCAAGACCCGCAGGACCAAACGGCACGCTCTCTGTAGAGTAAGTTCCATTGTACAGTATCGTTAAACGTCTTTTGTTTTGATGCTACGATTTACAATATTTTTTGTATTTTGTGCTGCGCCCAGTGCTAAACTATTTCTTTATTTACTTTTTCCACAGTCAGTGCAGGTTGGTGGCATACCGGGTGGTATTGGAGTGGGTCCTGAAAGGCGAGAGACTCGGCAAGGACAAAAGAAAAGTTTTACCAGCCTGTGTTGTTACAAGCATCCGTGACTGCTACCATTCTCCAGATGGATTGTATACTGGATTCAAGGAAGCAGAAGAGGCTTTTTACGGATCTGAAGACAATCAATCTAAAGACATTCTCACTGACTCATTTTTATATTACCTCATAGTATTTCATCTGGGACTTTTTCCAATACATCACAAAAAAGTACTGCCACATTATGAATAATAACAGGCATGGAAACTATGCTGCTGCACATCTATATTTTTATTAGAAACGATATCGCTAAAGAATAAAGAAAATGTGTAAAATGGAAGATATTTTACAATGTTTATTGTAATTGTTAACGTTTGTTAGTATTGTGTGGTTTGTACAATAAAACAACAGTAACCAACCACAAAACTAAGTTGCATTTACTACTCACTCCAAGGGATACCACATTGCAGGTGTTGCAAAATTGGATAAATAATAAAATAATTACTATAAATAAGTCAATATTTGGCTCAGAATCACAAGCACACATTTTGCATGACTTGCAAAGCTGCTCCTTTGACTGGAGACTTATCTTAGACCTGGGCACTAACTGCAATACAGACATGCTACCCACAGATAAATGCAGTGTTTTATTTATGTACAGATATAAGGGCCTCATTTTTGAACGGTAGCTGACTAGTAGGGTCCATAAGCCTATATGCCATAAGCAGGACTTTTCTGGTGGCTTAGTAATGGACAATGAGGACCTTCACAGTTTTTTTTTCTCACTAACTTTATTCTTTTCACACAAACTTTATTTTTTAATAGAAATTTAAACAAACGTCACCTCATTTGGAAAACAACTAAAAACAAGATAATTGCAAAAAAATAAAAAAGGCAAAAATAAGCATGGCATGTTTGTGTTTGTCTGACTTGACATTTCACATGTTGATGCAGAAACCAATTGTGCATCCCTCATACTAACTGCTAAACCGTGAACCATGTTTTAGTATGGCTTCCTCTTTTGCAGGTTTTAGTTTTTGGGCTATGTTTGTTGGTAGTGGGGGAATAATACATGTGACTGTGGGTCTTTCAACTTGATCTTGGGGTCCAGGCGTCTCTGCAGAACTTGCACCACCATATTTTGCCAGAATGTTTGTGTAGTTGGCACATAGATCTTTTTGGCGACCCACTCTTTGGTTTGTTTTGGGTAAACCACATTAAACTGCAGTTTTCCTGAAAAACAAAAGAAAAAAAATTGGACACATAACAAACGTTAATGATACAACATATACATAATATCGACCGTTAAAAATATTTACCAATTTTACGTTGCAAGGAACGAACAAAGAAATTATATCCACATAATTATAAATCATGCACTTGTAATTTGGAAAAAACAATGTTAAATTACTTTTGTGGGTAGTGTCTCTTCAATTGTGTAATACTCGAATTTAGACCACAAATTACTATATATATCATGCAGACTGACGTCTTAGTGCAGCGGGCCTGATTTGTTTAGGCTCACATAAAACAGGTGTGCCTCTCATCAAAGGTTACACGTAATGTGTTGTTTTTGCCATTAGAAGTCAGTAAGAGGACATGAATCAATATATGACAGTGAGCAATTAACTAAAGCCCACCAGGTTTGTAAAGAGGGGCAAAAAAAAAAAAAAAAATGCAGATGGAAACGCTATTTTTCGAATAAATCTGCTACTGTATAAATAACGGTGTTTTGATGCGTCGTTGCCTTCTGATAATGGTTTGCTATGATGCTAATAGCTGGCACATGAGCACGTACAACTTGTGCAATTATCATCATTTGTTGGTAGACGCGATCCATTTTGGCTGACTAGCTAAATTAGTCGGTTAACACATTACTCTTGGTCACTTGAAGTTTCTGCGATTCAGTGCGAAAATGAATGGAAACAGCTTAAAATGTCAGAAATCTATTCGATACACCAATTTGATCGCATAACAGCATGTGACGCGTCTCCGCATAATACTTTTTATTCGCTTTAATGCCATTAGATGGAAAAGCATGTTCACCTGCTTTTTTCGCATGAATATTTTTGGCGAACTTCAGATAGTTCGATTGACAAGTGGATGGAAACATAGCTAGTGATGTTATCTTTCCCCAATCATTATAACACTTATATGCAACCCCCAGGTGTTATTTCACAGTCCCTAAGCAAAATGAACAGAACTAAAAGACTCGTGATAATAGTCCAAAATCATGTGAAAATGCATATTCACTGTGTCAGAAACAAGGACAAAACTCCATAATAGTCCAAAATGATGTGGAAATGCATAGTTTTTGGTCAAGTAACATCAAACATTCTGTAACATTACCACGTTTGTGAAAAGAGTATATAAATATACGGTAAATCTTCAACAAAGGTCTTCGTTTAGAAACTTTAAAATCCTCCGGTGAGAAGTGGTCACTACAGACCCGGAGACTATGGACATTGACGGTCTTGATATCGCAACGAAGAGCTATCAGCCATAGCTATAGTCTTTCAGTGTCCTGAACTGGTAGTCTGAGGAAAGTCACGGATCTCCTGAACGCACGCTTCATTTGGTTGAAGCATCCAGGAAAGGAACACACTACAACCATCTTTTCATATTAATTTACCGGTGCAGTCGAAAAAAAAAAAGAAGTAAATTTCTGAGTGACAAAAACCAAAAATGTCTTTTTACTTCCAACACGGGGAGCAGCTAACTTTGCTCTCGTTGAATTCGCTCTGCTTTATTGGTTTTCGTGTCGCTCTCAGCAGGATGTAAACACAGGGTTTTGTCTTCCGCGATTCTCGTTGAATGTTGCCTGGCGCGGCTACCGTAGTGAACGCCGCTGCTCGGGAGAACCACGTGAACGCGCCTCCAGGCGAACGCACTGAGTGAATAATAGGCTATAAAACTGTACTAAATGACGTCGTTTCGGGTAAACTCTGGATGTTACCCCTTCAGGACACTTGGATTGCAGCGGACGAGCAGGATGGAGGAATATTAAAAAGTTTTTGTGTAGTTTTATGGACCTTTTCTTTTCGGTAACCATAGACGCTCATTATATGGATTTGCGGTGCAGGAGGAAAACCCCCTGAATCTCCGGCTGCACCTTGAGGAATAAAAAACTACATCGGACTTCTCATCAGCATGAGGGTAAGTCAATAATGACTGAATTTCATTTTTGGGTGAACTATTCCTTTAACCACAGTTAGAAAGAGATCCTAGCAATGCGATTCAAACTTGAACTTAGCTGAGTTGATGTAAAATAACGCTTCCCGGTCAGAATCTGCAGATCGCTGGTGATAAGACGGAGCATTTTAAATGACATTAAAAGAGGATCACTAGCTACTTCAGCCAGACGAACGTCAGCATTTAATAACCTGAGTAGAGCAGACCAGAGTAGGAGCGATGTAGAGGCAAGGCTGACTTGCAAATGAGCTGAGAAAGCGGCAATAGCAAGCAGGCAAAGCATCTTTAAATAGGGTGCCTTGTTTCAGATCTGCCAATTTAGTGTCTGGACGTAATCAGTTGAGCTGTCAGCTGATGTGGGCTGGACTTGCGATCTGTGCCATCACTAATGAATGCAGGCTTGCAGCCTAGGCGTGACTCTGTGGCCTGCCTGAACTAATGCTGTGCTCAATTTTAGTTATGGTTCCAATGGTCCAGTGTTTATGGAAAAAAATTAATAGGATTATCTAAAATCGGCAAAAACAAGGTCCATGATTGCATTAAGGAGAGGAAAGCAAAGCATTATCGTTGTATTTATTGTGATAATGTGGTTGAATACTCCAAACCTTTTCAAAAATAAAAGGCTTTGAGACCCTGAAAGGTAAATGATGCCATTAACATGCAAAGTTGGAGGTAATATAGAACTACAACACCTACTCGTGTCAGATCATCAGCTCATTCAGACGTCATCCATGCTTGTAGTTCAACTATTGTTCATGATAGCATATCGGTAGAAATATGCACAATTTAATGGCCACAGAACGTTTAATTTACTTGTGGTTGTAAGATGATGCATATGTTATCTCACTAGACAAACCGTACACCATTTTGCGCAACAAATCTCTGAACGGCTTGGCCCCACCCTACCCTGTCGACCTTCTTGCCCCCTATACACCCAGTCGTACCTTTAGATCTGCTGACCAGCTTTTGCTCTCTGTCCCTAGAACAAGGGTTTTGACAGAAGGTGATAGGGCTTTTGCAGGGAGGGCTCCTAAACTGTGGAATAATCTCCCTTTGAGAATAAAACAAGCTACTTCGGTGTCCTCTTATAAAGTTCTTTTAAAAACTAATTTTTATGGAATGGCATTTTAGTTTTTCATGTGTTTTATTTAATGATCTTTTTAACTGTATCTGTCATTGCATTGTGTATATTTATTTTATCTTTGAAGCACTTTGTAAACCTGCTTTTGAAAAGTGCTATATAAATAAAGTTTATTATTATTATAATTTTCTACGGTATCCCTCAGACGAATAATTACAGCTAGTAGGGTGACAGAAAACATGCTGCCTAATATTTAAACCTGAATGAAAAAAGGTAGTGAAATTTAAAAAAAAAAATGAAGCTTTGGCGATTTCATTTTGTTTGACCTTATTTGTAATGATTAATTTGGTAAATAATTGACGCTATAATTTTGATGTCTATGGTTTTATGAAAAAAAAACAATAAAACATGACAATAAATTGTGAATGTGTACCATTTTCCCATTGTGAATGGTGTTGGTTTTTATAGGTTTTTTCTTAATTTTCATCTGCTGTGGACAATACATCAATGTAAAAAAAAAAAAAACTCACCTTTGCTAGGTTAAGCAAAAAAGAATTGTATTATTTGCGTTATAGTGTGTTTCACCAACGCATAATTTCCAAGAGTGAAATATGGCATAAAAGGTGCAAGCAAGGTCTTTTACTTTGCCGAGTTTGGGCACGGTATTGGTTGCTCACCAAAGTGCGATTCCATTACTGTTTGATGGGCTTTGGAGTTTTTGAGGGGAACATAAAAAAATTATGCCATCCTTCATGTGTCATTCCAAGGTGTGATTCACTTTTGCTGAACAATTTCCCCCATGGTGGGTTTCTCCATTTCTGGAAAAAAACAGAAAACTTCAGTCGCACATCTGAAATGCGTAGTAAAATTGCACGCAGGCCGTGACATAATGTGCCGCCTACGCATCGTTATCTTTTAATTTAACCTATGAATCTCATCCTTTATTCCCCCCAAGACTCCCCTTCTAAAATAGAAATCTTCAAGTACAACATTTTTAGTTTGGCAAGGAAGAGGTAACAGAAGGGAATCTCAGAGTGAACGTATTTGTATACTTTTGAATCAGGGGGAAAGGAGGTCACAAAAATGCTGATGTATTTCCTGAGACTTGTGGGCATACAGCCTTTGAGTCATAAATACACCGTAGGAAACCAAAGGTAAGAGAGGCCTCACTCGACCACATGAAAAGGTTTTCAGCGGTGTCTTCAGCCACATTACAGACAAAAATACTCATGCTTTAAAAAGGATTTCAGACATTTAGGTCAGTGGCATGCCTTGTCATCTTTAAGATTATCGTTGAGATCAGATATTGGAGTCAATTAGAGAAAATCTGTAGCTCTTGATGTCAGTTAACCCCTTTGTGCAGAAGCCAAATCTGGCTATTTATGTGTTACCTTATTTAAGCCTTTATAATTCAAGATTGCAGCTTCACAAAGAGGGAGAGAATGGCTCAACTGTGAGTCAAGGCACTTATAGCATTTAGAATTACATCATATTTCAGTTTATTTCCACAATTTTGGGCGAGAAAAAGGGCTGCAAACATAAAAAAATCTTCATGAAAATTCAGCATTATAATTGTAAAAAAATAATACTGATGACTGGAAAATTGCTGGAGGTTAAAACTATTCATTTCTAGGATCACAAACTCCTTGACCACAAGTATAAATGCTGTGAGCATGACATTCTAAATTATCTAATCTTTCGGACCCAAATAAAACAGCTCTCCAGATGGCTCCCCAAACTCTCAGATCCCTCAAAATGGCGCACCGTCAAATCATAAAATAATGATATATTGAACACAAATCAACTTTTGACGCATGAAATTCAATATGAATTAATGATTTTATGGTTGAATTTAGCATGAGTTTATCAAAATAGGCACAGTTGGACATCAGTGGTCACCAGTAACCTCTCCAAACCCAAAACATGCCTTTTCTCAAAGATGAAGTTTTGAATTTTGTCCATTTTTCTTCAGAGCCCCAGAACATGTACTCATTAAAGGAACTGCTGATGTAACGGTCAGAACATTCACCCTGCAATGAAAAGCTAGCAGTTCCCACTTCCGAGCTTGCAACCTTATACAAAACCACACACCTTATAAGGAACAAGTATAACTCGCTATCTCTGAAATATCTGAAATATACCTTATTTTAACAGAAATGACATTCTACTATCAGAAAAAGCAGGCAATATGTTACCCTAGAATGAATAGAATGGTGCAATGAATGTACCAGGGGGTCTACCGAAGTGCTTGAGCTATTCACATTTTAAATGAGCCCAAACCTCAGCATTCAATTTTGTTGAATAGGTATAAATTCTAAAACAAAGAGCCACATTAAGTAAAATGCCACCAAATGCAGTATTATTAGCAAAGACTAATGGTTACTCTTACTAACTAATGAGGAGAACAAGCTCTGTGACCATCATGACTATGGTAAACTGAGAATAAAAAACAGCTAGCCAGCTAGCCATAAGTAAAATTGTACTTACTCATAAAATGAACAAAAACCTTTCTTCATTGAATCCCTCCTCCAGAGACACAGATCCACTTAGTAGAAGGAACTCTCCAGCCCAGTTTCTTTCAGAATAATTCCCATTGACCAAATCATATCTTTATTAAATCCTGTAAATATAAGTGAGCACTTCAGGCCAGTTTTGGGTGTCTTTTTTTCTGAGCAATCGCATCTTTTTCAGTTGCGCAACATCAAGAGAATGCTGTTGCTGTTACGCAAAGGTTTAAATACTTTTCTGATGGTCCAATCAATGCCTTTCAGTTATTGTGGAAAGTTAATACTCTGGAATTGGATAAGAAACATGTCAATCAATAGATCATTATCAGGGAAGTTTCACGTGGGCGTGAACTATAACTGTGCGTCACGCAGATGAACCTAAGTAATCAATTGAGTGCCTGGCTAATGAAGGAGAGTGCTTAGGAGGACATAAGGGAGCACTGAATTCCTTGACGGAGGAATCTCCACCTAAATCCACGGTAGGAAACTACGCATTTTTGATAAGTGATGACTATAATTGATAGTAGACTGACACAGTATCAAGACCATGTCAAATTTTTGCTTCAGAAAACTGATTTTTCTTAACTACTAATTGGGATACCATTGGTTCACTATAGCTGACATGGTTGCTACAAAGGACAACGAGGAGTTTAATTCATGCAATTCCTGAAAAACAGGGATGGGACTGAACTTGTCCATATTCTCAACCGAGTTCGAGCTCGGCTTGCTAGTGAATATTCAATAACTCAGAGCCGTATATAGAGAGAGTCTGGCCAACTCGGGGTTCGAACATCTGAGATATCCCGCTATGCTGATTGGTTCTGAGCTGGTCACATATTTTATGGATGCTATGTTTGCTACCATGAATTAATATACATCCAGCAATCCCCATAGCAAAGTGTCGAATACGAGGTAATTAAGTTCAGTGAGTTATTAAATTATTTGTACATATATTTAATTATTTATCCTGGTTTCTAAAATATGGATATGATGTTTACATGCACAAACGCAAAAACGGGATTCTCCAAAAACCCGATCATACCTGGGATACTAAAGTCCATGTAACTAAACGCACTCAAGAGAATACATTGCAAATGCTCACTTACTGTAACGCCAGCGGCATTGAGATCCTCCTAGAGTGGACGTGTCATATGAAAGTTAAAGCTTGCAACAAACATAAAATTTACTCAACTCGTTTCATAAATTTCTTGTAACTTCTTGTATACCAAGAGTGTAAGGTTCTGTTTATCACATACAGAGAGAGAGAGAACCGTAATTTAATAGAAGACAAATGTAATTTCCGTCAGCGCCTTGATGGAAACGTTAGTTAATTCGCAGGCATTGTAACATTGCGCTAACTCCATTACACTTGGTATTCAGTTTAGCTACATATTAATAGCGTGACGAAACACAGAGCGGTTTTTTTAATCAAGTACTAGAGCTATGTAATTGAAGCTGCTTGCACACTGGACGCGAAACGAATTTTTCACACAACAGATTACATTCAAAGTCAATGCGAAGACGCAAATACACGCGACCTTTCGTCAATTGGCTTTCGAATGGGAGCGCTCGGGCACTGCTATGATCACATCAAAATCGCTATTTTTAAACCACCAAGACTCGACACGACATGAAACTTTGCTCGTAGTATCACCAGGCTCTCTACACATGAACTCGAGCATTGTGAACATTGTTTGTGTACAAGGAGTTTACTTAAATACCGCTTTTAACACTGGACTCACCTAAGGCAACAACCCGGAAGACAACGTGAGGTGGGTCCCATGCTAACAAAAACATCTTTTAAGCAAACTCTTTGTATACGAACGATGTTCTCAATGTTTGAGTTCATGTGTAGGGACCCTGATAATACTACAAGCAAAGTGTCATGTTATGTCGAGTCTTCTTAGTATTTTAAAATTAGCGATTTTGATGTGACCATAGTATCCGGCCCATGGGGTTAAGCTGTAGAATCATCTGCCATTGGTAGCAAACATGGCGCCCATGATTCGAGTTGGCCAGACTCTCTCTATATATGGCTCTGCAATAACTGATCTGGGTGTGCCATCTATTGATAGAATAGTGTATCTGCGTGCATAAATAGAGCAGCTACATGTCTGCTGGCGTCTACATCTGCGCAGAGGGGTTAAATGCTTGATGACATAGCAAGATGACAGTGATTTTTCATTGCATGTTTCATTATTAATTTGATTTTTTGAATTCATTGTAAACCTGTATTGACTTGGCATTCTAGTCCAATTCCTGTTTTGTCAGCATCTTATAGACATCACAGCCAAACATTCCTACGAACTGTATATGAGGTATGGTACACATGACTTTGCTGCAAACCTTCAGGCTCAAGATGGCAATATAATTTTGAAAAGCCAAATTACTCCATAGGTAGATGACAAGTACCCGTAGGAACATGGCCAAAATATATGAGCTCTCCCTTTTTTTCCTGATTTCACAGTTTAGACTAAGCATTTTAGTACCACTGAAGGAAAATGTTGACACTGTACTTAGTCTACAATGCACATAGTATATTGTACAATGCAGGCTGTTCTCATTCAGTATACTTATTGATTGCAAATAAAAAAGTAGAGCATTAGAAATCAACATAACGTGTGAAGCCAGGGGATGATGTGCTTATGTAGCTTCTAAGTCTGCATTGGGAGGATGCTGGAAAGGATGGTTGGGTGAACGAAACAGTAGAATTCCAAATGCAAGATCCGCGTTCGCATCCCAAATTTAAGTTCAACCTCTTTGTGCAGATGTGTCCACCAGCGGACATGGAGCTGCAAATTTATGCACACAGTTACAATATTATATCAGAAGATAGCACACCCGGACCAGTTATTAAATATTGAAGCCGAGCTAAAACACAGTTTAGAATTTGGACGAGTTCAGTCCCATCCCTGTTTTTCAGGAGTTACATGAATTAAACTCCTCAGCTAAGCCTGATGTGCAAACTGCTCAATATATTTGCCCATAGTATCTATCCAGCAGTTCAAAAAAAGGATCTCTTGTGACAGGAAAAATTATTGTCCTCTATAGCAAGCACTTCAGCTACAGTGAGCCAATGGTATCTCAATTAGTAATTAAGAAAAATCAGTTTTCTGAAGCAAAAATTCAACAAGGTATTGATACTAATTAATTCTACTATCAATTATAGTCATCACATATCAAAAACGCGTAGTTCCCTGCCATGTATTTACGCGTAGATTGCTCCATCGACAAATTCAGCGCTCCTTTATATCCTACTAAGTACTCATGTTGATAGCCAATCACTCAATTATTTACTTAGGCTCATCTACGTAACTGCACACTTATTGTTCACACCCACTTGAAGCTGCCCCGCTAATGATGTCTTGATTGACTCGTTTCTTATCCAATCCCAGAGTGTGTAAACTTTCCACAGTAACTGAAAGACACTGATTGGACAATTAGAAGAGTATATAAGCCTTTGCATTAGAACAAGGTAGGTTGTATTTCTTTACTTTGGGGACAATTGCGCAGCTGAAAATGACGTGATATAAAGAAAAAGACTTCTAAAATCAGCCTGAAGTGTTCAGTTACATTTTGTGATTTCACGAAGTGACGTATCTCATTTTTTGGGGGTTTCGAGATATGGACATCAAGTTGGTCCTGGGGGTGAGGTCTTTTGTTTAGTCTAGGTTGCGATTCCATACAGTGGGGTGCAAAAATTTGGGCACCCCTGGTTTAAATGTCTGTTACAATTAATCTCCAAGTGCTTGAAAGCAAACCTGAACACTCAATGCTACAAAGTTAAATGACACATTTCATCACATTTTAAAGCAATAATAATTTTTATTTTTAACTTTTTACAGTTTCAAAATATACTATTCAAAAAAAGTAGGGGATATTTTATTTTGAGATCAAAATTTTCACATATACAAAGGGATACGAAACCATGTTGTATAGTTCCTTACTGAGGAAGCATTTCCAAAGAAATTCATCACCCAAACACATCAATGACACTCTCACGATCTGCACGGGATGCTATTGATGATCAAGGGGTTGTGCCACAAATTTGCATGACTCTGAATTGGAAGGTTAGAGCCACTGTAAAGGAAGATTTTGAAGAGAAAGCATCAGATTATCAGTGGTTGAAGTCGTTAATTAAACAGAGACCATCGCCGTCTAACACAGGAGGAGAGGTTACGTGCCCTTGGCATGCTACAGGTTGGCACAAGACAGGTCGTTGTGGCAAGGGCAATGAATGTTTCCCAGTCTGTCATCAGCAGATTATGGTCCAGACATCGTGCTACAGGGTCTGTTCAGGATAGACCACGATCCGGTCGACCAAGGGCAACAACTCAGGCTCAGGACAGATTCATCCGCACTATTGTCTTGAGAAATCGTATGGTAACAGCTAATCAGATAAGGTCTCAACTTCAAAGGGATACTGGCTTGGTAGTGAGTGGCCAGACCATCAGGAATCGTCTGCACAGATTTCACTTACACGCCCGACGTCCTCGTTTCATTCCCTGTTTGAGGGATCGTCACATTAGGGCCAGACTCCAATGGTGTCGTCATCATCAATGCTGGGATAATCGCCGATGGAACAACGTAATGTTCTCAGATGAGTCGAGGTTCACTGTGGACTTCCTTGACAGACGAGGAGGGTTTGGCGCCGACGTAACGAACGTTTCCATGACGTTAACGTCATTAGACATGATCCGTATGGGGGTGGATCTGTAATGGTGTGGGGAGGCATCACTGCTGCCGCAGAACAGACTTGCATGTTGTTGCTGGACGTGTCACAGGGCAGTACTACGGGACAACATCTTGGCACCCCATGTTGTGCCGTTTGCACGTCGTTATGGCCGCCGTTTCATTTTCCAAGATGACAATGCCAGATGTCATAGGGCCAGGATCGTTACAGATTACCTCCAGCAGCAGAATATCACCACATTACCATGGCCAGCACTCAGTCCGGACCTTTCCCCATCGAGCATGTCTGGGACATGCTTGGACAGCGGCTACGCCAACGTCAACAACCTCCTGCCAATGTCCAAGAACTTGCTGCAGCATTGCAACAGGAATGGAATAACGTTCCCCAAAATGACCTGGGACGTCTCGTTAGGAGTATGCCACGCCGAATTCGAGCTTGTCTAGCCAACCGAGGGGGTTTTACCCGCTACTGACTCTGTTTCACAATGGTGGTAAATTTGCTGTGTGACCCTGTGTTTGTGTCGACCCTTATTCTGGAGAATCTGTCCTTTACTGACTGTACACAGGGTTTCGAATAATTGACAAATGTTTCATTAATGTTTTTATGTCATTTGTTTCCTTCCTGACCTCATGATCTGCATTTCATGGTACTTGTAAATCCAATATCCCCTACTTTTTTTGAATAGTATAATAAAACAAGGAAAAAGGCCTTGTGCAATAGTTTGGGAACCCTGTCAACTAGTACTTTGTTACTCCTCCTCAGGCAGCTATAACGGCTTGCAAATGCTTCCTGTAGCCAGCGAAGAGTCTTTCAATTCTTGTCTTTGGAATTTTTCCCCATTCTTCCTGACAGAACACCTCTAGCTCAGATATTCTTCGGCCTTCTTGCTTGCACAGCATGTTTGAGGTCTCTCCACAGATTTTCAACAAAATTCAAGTCTGGGGACTGTGATGGCCATTCTAAAACGTTCATTCGTCTTTTCTGGAGGTACTTCATGGTGGATGTTGAAGTATGCTTCCGGTCATTGTCTTGCTGGATTACCCAACATCTCTTCAACTTCAATTTCTGGACTGAGCTTTGAACATAAGCCTCTAGAATGTCTAGACATTTGGTGGAATCCATTCTTCCTTCCACCCACACAGTATTGCCTGTGCCCCCAGCTGCTACACAACCCCAAAGCATAATGGATCCACCTCCATGCTAAACAGTTGGTAACGTGTTCTTCTCTACAAATGCTTCACCCTTTTTTATCCAAAAATACCTACTTTGGTTGTGGCCAAAAAGTTAAATTTTGGTTTTGTCAGTCCAAAGCACATTGTTCCAATAGGCTTTAGGCTTCTCAAGGTTTTCTTTTGCATACTTCAGACACTTCATTTTGTGTTGAGGTCGTAGGAAAGGCTTCTTTCTTGCAACTGTGCCATGTACACTACAGGCCAGAAGTCTAGAAGCAAGGCCAATACTGTAAGGGTTTTCACCCTGCAGTTCCTACCCTGTGGCTTGTTCTCACCTCCACCTTAACGAGTTGCATTTGTTGCTCGTTAAGGTGGAGGTGATTACCTAGGTATATAGGGCTGGCAGTTGCCAGTCCTCCTTTGTCTCTGAATTCTCTTGTTTTTACCCTGTGTTACTGCTCCCCAGTTTGTTAACTTTGTATGTTGGGTTTTCTTTTATTAAAAGTCTCCTATTTTTTTCCCAGCCTGGCGTCCTACTTTTACGTTTAGGCCCATGGTCCTAGCTCCCGCCGGATTGACATTTGTATCCGGCGGGAGCGAAACCATGACAAATACAGATCAAAAATTTGGAACCCGCTTCAATTTTCTGTTCACAATGCCTTTCTTAACCAATATGATGGATTTTGGGATGTATTTACTGCATGATTAGACTTTTTCCTCTATTTACCTTTAGGTCCTGTATACACTGATGTTACCAGACCACTGGTGAATAAATGTTAACAAAAGAAAGGAGGGGCTTGGTTTTTGGGTTGAGAAGATTTGCAAGAGTCACAACTTCAGTGAAAAAGTAAAAAACACATAACAGTTTGCATTATTCACTATGTCATGGTTTACAGACCACCGGATGCCAACGGCAATCCGGCGGGCACGGGGACCATGGGCCTAGTAATATGGGCCTGATAATTTGGGTAAAAATGTATTCTGATAAGTGACTCTATACAATACTCATTTTTATTTTGTTGCAAAGTATGTCAATGAAACTACGATTTTTTTTTTTTTTTTTATCTTGCTTCCAAACTTCTGGCCTGTAGTGTAGGCCTTTGTTGTTTAAGGTACGCTGTAGTGTTGTCCTGTGAACAACTAGACCTGTGTCTGCTTCTCTTTTTTTGCAGCTCTTTTGCATTTCTCATCAGATTTTGGGCCATGCCATCTGAAATTTTTCTTGGAGTTCCAGATCTTGCTTGACTTCAATTGTGACATTTATTTTCCATTTTCTTACGATGTTTCTAACAGAAATTGGTAGTTTGAAAAGTTGCAAGAGTTTTTTTTTGTAGCCCTCTCCTTGTTGGTGGAAGTAAATAATCTTGATTTTGACATCCTTGGACAACTGTTTAGAGCAGGGCTAATCAACATTATCCTGCAAGAGCCAGTGTGGGTGCAGGCTTTCATTCCAACCAAGCACTTTAGTAGTATCAGGTGTGTAAGTGCTTGGCTGGAATGAAAGCCCACACCCACACCGGCCCTTTCTGGATAAGGTTGAATAGCCCTGGGTTAGAGGAACACATGGTTTTTTACACCAAACGCAACAGCCAACACAGTCGGTTACTTTAGAAGGCATGGAATTACTTCAGAATATATAGTTCAACCCCGGAATTATATTCACCTGACTCATTGAAGCCCTAACAAGTAAATCACCTGGGTCTGGACCTTAGTATTCATCATCTTAAAAGGTAACAAAGAATAATCCAAAAGGGTTCCCAAACTTTTGCGCAGGGCTCTTTTTCCTTTCTTATCATTTAAAAACTCAGAAAAATAAAAAGAAACCTTGCTTTTAAATTTGCAGAGAGGTGTCGTGTTTAACTGTATAGCATTTAGTGTTCAGGTTTGCTTTCAATCACTTGGAGATTAATTGTAACAGACATTTAAACCAGGGGTGCCCAAATTTTTGCACCCCACTGTATCTAACTTAGTTCCCAATTTATGAAACATCACAATTTGACGCATGTCAACAATATAAAATCCTTTATTTCAAGAAGTAGCGTATGTGAGATGGGGCACTTTGTGGAATATTGGAGCAAATGACCTTGATACTGATATGATTTCAGGAAGTGACATATCTCCCTTTTCCCCAGTTAAATGAGTTCAACCTGCCATTGATATCTAATGCACAGCTGCAATATGTTAGCCAGGAACCTCATAGACCTAGTGACTGGGTGAACTCTAGTCTGCTACATATAGGTTTTATGACTTGAGTCTGTCTTCAGAATCCCCATTCTTGTTGTACATGCATCTCTGGGTGAACTGTAGCCTGCTACATATAGGTTTTATGACTTGAGTCTGTCTTCAGAATCTCCATTCTTGTTGTACATGCATATCCTGCATCAACGCCTCGCCCACAGATTTAGCAAAACCATGAGTCTAGAAAACTGACACGGTTCATTGTAGTGCGTTATTTATTAATTCACACGGTGTATGGGGTTGTCGCGTTTATTTATTTATTTATTCACCCCGCCCGCAACAAATGTCACCACTTTTCCGAGTGCTCTAGCAGCCAAACGACGCAAGATAGACCCATAGTTACTATTGAACAGCAATAGGAAGTCATATATGGGGAAGTCAATGCCACTGTGACCTTGACCTTCAAGTGACCTTGAAAGGTCAAAATGGCCGACCATCATATTTTCAGGCTCTGTATCTGAGAAACCGCCAGAGGTAGGCCCTACGTTATGCTCAATCACAAATAGAAAACCATATATGGTGACACCTATTCCACCATGACATTGACCTTCACGTGGTGTTGAGGGCACGGGCAGGGTGATTTTGCCCTCTGGACGCACCCTCTAGTTTATCTGCGTGTCTGTTTGTACTCCACATGCCACAGTTCTGGACGGATTGTCTTCAAATTTGGTAGGGACAATCCTTTGGTGGAAGGGAAGAAATTATTAGTTTTTGGTGAAGATCGGGCTGGGTGTTGTGGCCTTCTGGACACACCCTCTAGTTTATTTATTTATTTATTTGTGTGTCTGTTGCACTCCATAGGCCACAGTTCTGGACAGATTGTGTTCAAATTTGGTGGGGACAATCCTTTCGCGGAAGGGAAGAAATGATTATTTTTTGGTGAAGATCCGGATCAAGTCCTGGATTCTGGATCAGATTGAAGATTTCCTCAACACTGGGAGATAGGGCAGACTTTCCACTGCTTATAACTTAAAATTGGTTGGAGATAGGCATGTACTTACTTACGATGTTTCTGACAGAAATTGGTAGTTTGAAAAGTTGCAGGAGTTTTTTTTGTAACCCTCTCCTTGTTGGTGGAAGTAAATCTTCTACTAATAGGAAGTTGGGTATGGAGATTCTTTTACCACTAAATGTTATGACCTTCATCGACCCTGAAAGGTCAAACTCAAGGTCACCCCTTTCTGAGGCTTCTCTAGGGGCCAAACGGTGGGATACAGACGTGGTTACTATTAACCAGTAACAGGAAGTCATATATGGGAAAATAATGGCACCGCGACCTTCACATTCAAGTGACCTTGAAAGGTCAAACTCAGCATCACCACTTTCCCGAGCGCTCTAGCAGCCAAACAGTGCAAGATACATGCATAGTTACTATTGAAGACTAATAGGAAGTCATATATGGGGAATCTTATGGCACCGTCACCTTGACCTTCAAGCAGACCTTCATATTTTTAGGCTCTGTAACTGGGAAACCGCCAGAGATAGGCCCTATGTTATGCTCAGTCACAAATAGGAAACCATATATGGGCAGACCAATTGCATCATGCCACTGACCTTCACGTGGCGTTGAGGGAGCGGGCGGGGTGATGTGGCCTTCTGGACACACCCTCTAGTTTATCTGTGTGTGTGTGTGTCTGTTTGCACTCTACAGGCCACAATTCTGGACGGATTGTCTTCAAATTTGGTAGGGACAATCCTTTGGTGAAAAGGAAGAAATTGTTCGTTTTTGGTGAAGATCCGGATCAAATCCTGGATTCTGGATCAGTTTGAAGATTTTGTTAACACTGGGAGATAAAGCAGACTTTTTCACTGCTTATAACTTGAAATTGGTTGGAGATAGGCATGTAGGTTACTATTACTCACTAATAGGAAGTTGGGTATGGAAATTCTTTTGCCACCAAATGTTATGACCTTGAGCGACCTTGAAAGGTCAGACTCAAGGTCACTTATTTCTCAGGCTGCTCTAGGGGCCAAATGGTGGGAGAGAGAGACATGGTTACTATTAACCACTAATAGGAAGTCATATATGGGAACCTAAAGGCACCATGACCTTCGCCTTCAAGTGACCTTGAAAGGTCAAACTCAGCATCACTACTTTTCAGTCAGACTTTATTGTCATTGTACCAGTGCAACAAAATTATAGAGCTTCACACATAAGGAGACAGAAAAGACAACAAAAAAAACAAAGACCAACATTTAGCAAATGGACATAATTAAAGCGCAAAGTGCTTAAAATTATTGCAGGGTGGAGGTAGTGTTATAAAGGGCAAAAAAAAAGGCATAGTGCATATTTAGTGCATGTTTGAGTTTAAAAGAGTTATGGCCCTGGGGAAGAAGCTATTCTTTAGTCTGTTGGTTCTGGACTTGATGCACCTGTAGCACCTCCCCGAGGACAACAGGTGGAACAAGTGGTGGCTTGGGTGAGTCCAGTCTTTAATGATGTTTCTCGCTCTGCCGAGGCAGCAAGAGTTGTAAATGCTGTCCAGGGTGGAGAGAGGGCGGCTGACGAGCCTCTGTTCTGCCTTATCCACCCTCTGCAGCCTCTTCCTGTCAGCTTCAGTGCAGCTGGTGAACCACACCGAGATGTTATACATCAGTGCTTCCGAGTGCTCTGGCAGCCAAACGGTGCAAGATAGACCCATAGTTACTATTGAAGACTAATAGGAAGTCATATATGGGGAATCCATTAGCACCGTGATCTTGCCCTTCAAGTGACCTAGAAAGGTCAAAATGGCCGACCTTCATATTTTGAGGCCCTGTAACTGGGAAACCGGCAGAGATAGGCCCATAGACTGTATAAAAAGATGGACTCAGTACCCTGGTCTGAAAAATGGAGTCCATGCGGAAGTACCGTAAAATGGCATTCTATTTAATGGCCAGCAGGTGGCGAGGTCGGTGGTTGCAGAAAGAAGTTCAATGCTATAGAAGTCTATGAGAAAATGACCCTACTTTCCCACCTGATTTTTCATTTAAATAATAATTTTTCACATTATTTTATGGTAGCTATAGCAAGTTTCAAGTCTCCTTCGATATATCATGATGTTCATTTTTGTAAATTATGGTCCCATATAGACTAGAATAAAGGATAAAGCCAGAATATGCTTTAGGGGCGTGGCTATCCTCTGGTCCTCATCCGATACGGTCAGATCCAGAGCCACGGTCCTCCCTGGAACTTCAATACACACTCTCATCCAATAGAAATCACATCCGGTTTCAAAATGACAACATGGCGCAATTCAAATTGCCAAAATCGAGGCTTCCTTTATCGTATGCTGAAACCAATGGGTGACGTCACGGTAGCTTCGTCCATCTTTTTATACTGTTTATGGATAGACCCTATGTTATGCTCAATCACAAATAGGAAACCATATATGGGGAGACCAATTGCACCATGACATTGACCTTCACGTGGCGTTGAGGGCGGGGGCGGTGTGATGTGGCCTTCCAGACACACCTTCTAGTTTGTAATCAAGATGAACTTCCAATCAAATTTAAAAGAAAAGCAGGTAAGAGCGTGTTTTATTTAAAAAGTCCAATAGGCCTAGCCTACCGCATGATCAGTCACCGCTAAGAGAGTGGTGTTTTTTTTTTTTTTTACCATGAAACCTCTTTCCCATTAGTGCATTTAAAAATGTTCCGGACAACAGAAGATGGACGATAGACCACACCACGACAAAACCCATAGGGCTGATAAGCGACAAATCTTCAAGAAAATTCAGCATTGAAGTTGTAAAAAAATAATACTGAGAATTGAAAAATGGCTGGCGGTTAAACTATACAATTCTGGGATCATAAACTCCTTGACCGCAAGTATAATTCATTTGAGCTTTACATTCTAAATTCCCAACTCTCTGGGAGCCAAATAAGACAGCTATCCAGGAGGCTCCCAAAACTCTAAGATCCCTCAATATAGCGCACTGTCAAATCATAAAATAATCATATATTTAACACAAATCAACTTTTGACCCATGGAATTCAATATGAACTTATGATTTTCTGGTTGAATTTAGCATGAGTATATTTCAGTCGAGACAACTCACGTATTAAAGAAAAATCCATTTATTGAGTATCATACATTAATTTGGTTTGGGCGTTGAATAGATCTGCTTTGGGTACTTGGAGCACTTACTCGTGCAGACCCTGAATACAGGGAGAGTTACATCTACCAAATGAGAAATGACACCTAATCCCCCCCAAGTACAAAAAGCAGATCAAAAAGCAGGCCACCAAAACCTTCGGGAAAGTAGTGCCAAGGTACGGGCCGCCCCTTGATGGCAAGCAAGGCGGGAGGAGTGGGCCCACTGAAGGACATCCGATCTGAGTTCCTCCGGAACAAACAGGCAGGCTCTGGGGCAGTTAGATGGAGGTCCTTCAGGCGGCTGGGATTTTCCCACTCGATCTTCCAACTCCCACCTTAGCAGTCCTACAACACACTTGGACGGGAGAATAGGTTGTGGCTCCTTGGAAGCCAGATCCGAGGCGAACCTTCTGGACAGGGCGTCGGGTTTGCCGTTCTGGGAACCTGGGCGGTAGGACAGGGTGAAGTTAAATCTGTTGAAAAACAAAGACCATTGGGACTGACGGGAGTTAAGATGCTTTGCCGTTCTGAGATACTCAAGATTTTTCTGGTCAGTCCAAACTAAGAAAGGGGTTTGGGCTCCTTCGAGCCAATGGCGCCACTCCTCTAGCGCCATTTTGATGGCTAACAGTTCCCGGTTGCCAATGTCATAATTCTGCTCCACCTGACTGAGTCTGCGGGATAAAAAGGCACAAGGGTGGACTTTATTATCAGTAAGATCCCGTTGAGACAGGTCTGCACCTACCCCCATGTTAGAGGTGTCGACCTCCACAATGAACTGCCGTTCAGGATCGGGTTGTTTTAGGATAGGTGCAGACGTGAAACAATCCTTAAGGTCCAGGAAGGCTGCCTCAGCAGTAAGTGACCACTGGAATTGTACCTTAGGGGAAGTCAGCGAGGTGAGTGGTGCGGCAACAGAACTGTAATTTCTGATAAACCTTCGGTAGAAGTTGGCAAACCCCAGAAAACATTGTAACTCTTTCCGGTTGTTGGGCGTAGGCCAGTCCTTAACAGCCCTTACCTTCCCCTCGTCCATCTTAATGCCTCCTGGAGTCACCACGAACCCGAGAAAGGGAACTGTGTCCTGGTGGAAATCACACTTCTCCACTTTAGTGAACAATTGGTTCTCCAAAAGTCTTTGTAGGACAGCCCGAACGTGATGAACATGCTCCTTCCTGTTTCTTTAAAAAATCTAAATATCATCCAGATATACAAAGACAAATTGGTTAATCATGTCATGCAACACATCATTGACTAAGTTTTGGAAAACCGCCGGTGCATTAGCCAAGCCGAATGGCATCACCAGATATTCGTAGTCACCTCTGGCTGTGTTAAACACGGTCTTCCACTCATCCCCCTCCTTAATCCTTACCAGATGGTAGACATTGCGTAGATCCAGCTTTGTGAAGATACTGGAGCCCTGCAGCAGTTCAAAAGCGGAGTTCATCAGTGGTAATGGGTAACAGTTCTTAACCGTGATGTTGTTTAGTCCTCTGTAATCGATGCACGGCTGGAGAGATCCATCTTTCTTCACGACGAAGAAGAACCCAGCTCCCACAGGGGATGAGGACGGTCGTATGATGCCAGCAGCCAAGGAATCCTCCACATACTTGTCCATGACCTCTCGTTCCGGGCGGAACAACGAGTACAGGCCTCCCTTAGGAGGTGACGTTCCCGGAAGCAGGTCAATGGCACAATCGTAAGGTCTGTGGGGGAGCAAAGACAAAGCACGTGATTTGGAAAATACTTCGACCAAGTCATGATACTCTTCTGGCACCTTAGAGAGATCCGGAGAGCCTGCTTCCTCTCTGGAACTTGGCCGGAGCTGGTGATCAGGAGCCTTCACTAGGCAGGAGCGAAGGCAGTTGGTGCTCCACTCTCCGACTTGGCCATTCCTCCAGTCAATGGTGGGATTGTGTAACTGGAGCCAGGGAAGGCCCAGGACCACTGGAGCCGACGGCGTTGTTGTGATGTTAAGACAAATATGCTCCTGGTGGTTGCCTGAGACAGAGAGAGTGAGTAATGGGGTAACATGAGTGATACGGCCGAGCAACTGTCCATTGAGTCCGTGGGCTCTGCAGGCGACGGGTAGCAGTTAGGGTTGCAGATTCAGCTGTTTGACTAGCCCCTCGTCAATCAGGTTGACGTCCGATCCTGAATCAATCAAGGCAGAGGTAGAAACAGGGTTAGCACAGCCAGTAATGGTAACAGGAATGAGCTTACATGGAGACGTATTATCCTCGGCCGTTAATCCAATCTGCTGACCTACGGGCCCCTTCTGACTCTTGATTGGACAGGTGGCTAGCCGATGCCCTTCCTGAGCGCAATACAGGCAGACCCCAGTTTGCAGGTGACGCACGCGCTCTTGAGGTGACAGCCGGAACCGGTCAACTTGCATGGGCTCCTCGGGGGCGTGGTGTCTACTGACCTCTTGTATGGGGGGCTTCCTGACCAGGACTCTGGCTAAGCCGCTTATCCGGTCTTGAATCCTCCCCTCGTGATCGACGCTCCCATTACCGTTTCTGGAGACGGGAGTCGACTTGGATGGAGATTCTGATGAGACTCTGGAAATCCGGGGGAAGTTGATGTGACGCCAGTTCATCCTTAACCCGTTCTGACAGACCTCGGTAGAAAACATCATAGTGAGCGTCTTCGCTCCAGTTAGTTGAGGCAGCAAGGGAGCGGAACTTGATGGCATAGTCAGAAATGGACTGGTTACCTTGGCGCAGGGAAAGTAGTTCACTGCCGGCCTCTCGTCCACAGAACGAACGGTCGAAAACCTCTCTCATCTCCGTCACAAACTCCTCCAAGGTGTGGGTGCAGGGATGGTCGGCGTCCCACATTGCGGTGCCCCATTCCCTGGCACGTCCGGACAGCAAGGTAATGATGTATGCGACCCTGGACCGGGAAGTAGGGAAGGTCAGGGGTTGAAGTTCAAAAATATTCGATCACTGAGAGAGGAAGGCACTGCAGGACTGAGGATCGCCATCATACTCCTGCGGAGGAGATAGACGAGGCTCCCGGACGGGAGACGCCAATGCTGCTGCAACTGGAGGAGGGGGTGGGGCAGGAACGGAACGGCTCCAGGAGAGGTTCTGTAAGACAGCTCTCATCTCCTCCAATTCGCGCTGCTGCTGCTGGATGACGGTAGCCTGGTGTAATTGGCTACGTCGCAGCTCGGTGACATCTGCTGGAGCAGATTCTGGTCAATTCGTACTGTTAAGAACAGACGAATGCTCTAAGCGCAGATCAGAGTCAGCATGGCGTTTATTAACATTAGGATTCGATTCTAAACTCATGGTGAAACAGAACAGGGTCAAAGTCAGCTAACAGGTATGTACAGGGAATCGGAAACAAAGTCAAGAAACAAGCCAAGGGTCAGAAGCCAGGATATCAATCTGCACAATGACAATGAACAACGGGAATCTAACTAAAGGAGGGGAAAGGGAAAAAGGGAAGGGGAGAAAAGGGAAAGGGAAGACACGGACTAAATCTAACAGAGGATACACGGGGAATAAAAGGGAAAACAGGACTGGCAAGCACTCAAATCAAACAACAATAATACAATACAATAATACAATGACAAAGAATACTGACAAGACTAGCAATCAACAATCGAGAAACCTTACAAACCAGAAACGCAGAGACGAGATCAGACTGAGTCAGAAAACAAATCAACTTAGAGTGAAGGGGAAATGGGATATTTAAGCACTCAGACAATTACTGTGATTACCTGACTAGATAGAGCACAGCTGTGGCAGGAAGCCAGAGAGGGGCGGAGCCAGGAAGATCAGGACAGGGATAAGCGAGTAGAATGGAAAGGGCGTGGAATCCTATGCTAATCTACTCTAACACACCCAGACCCTGATTCTAAACTACTCTCAGGTGAGGACAGGCAGAGAGCACAGAAAGAAGGAAGTTAGAAACACCTCACCGAATTAACAGGGGAATTGGTGATGATGACAGGACTGAGGGGAGGGAAGCACACAAGGATTAAAGGAACAAGACCAAGGGAAATAACAGCCAATCAGAACAATACACAATCACTCAAGCAAAATAATAAAATGTACATAAATGAAAATAAAGACTAACAATAATGAAAACTAAACATTACAAACAAACATAAATCCTACTTTCTCACCAGGGGATGCTACACCATGGTAAACAGGCCCCTGTCCCAACTTTTTTGAGACCTGTAGCAGCCATAAAATTTGAAATGAGCTCATTTTGTGGATAAAATTGTAAAATTTCTCAGTTTCAACATTTGCCATGTTATCTCTGTTCTAATGTGAATAAAATACTGGCTGGTGTGATTTGAAAGTCATTGCGTTTTGATTTTATACACAATTTACACTTTCTCCCAACTATTTCGGAATTGGGGTTGTATTACAAGTACCCAAGTTCAGTCAGCCAATCAAAGCATCGCTTAGAAAATTGGTTGGCCAATAGCAGCCACTGTAACTTTCTTACCTAACCAAAATGGGTGACTCTATGGGCCAGGATGTGTGTGTGTGGACTCAACCCATGGGTATATTATAAGAATTGGATACTGAACCGGGACTGAAACGTAAGCAAACAAGGGCTGAGCGGTCAAGTTGATTTTGCAAGTCACGTGATGCCATGGGGGGCAAAAATCAACTTCTCCATAGGGAGCAATTGAAAAAAACACACTGATAAATCCGTGAATTATTTTTTTTGACTACCACAAATTCTCAATCTATAATCTGTTGATTTTTCTCTTTTGAATCATTGATGTTTTTTTTCCACGGCAGTGACAAAATTTATTATTATTATTCAGGCTACGTGAACACTAAGGGGACCTGGTCTGTAACCGCGTTCTCGTCTTCTCGTAAGTTAGTACAGCAGCGGATGTGAGTGGGTGCAGCAATGGAGATTACTCGCCTTGCCGTCCGTCTGTGACTAACATCGCCGTGGTCAAGTCAATTAAGTGAGCTGGCGCAACGGTGCAAATGTTTTAGCTAATTTACGTTATTTGATGAATGGCCTTGTTATTTTGCGACTCAGTTGTTTCACTTAGTCTGTCATGGTTTGTGAGGTGTGCGTGTTGTTTGGACCTTTCTTTGCGGCTCTCGTCCGGGGACGATATCGAATTCCTGGGCCATCGAAATCTTTACCCAGCTGGTTGATTGAGCTGGGGCGGCGCTTCCCCAGAATCTATATAAGTAGGATGTCCGGCACGCCTCCTTCGCTAGAGTGTCTGTGTTTAGATTCACACTATAGCCGAAGATATCTTTAGTCAGGTTTGGTATGACTTTCTATCTTATTGTTGGAGTTTCTTCTCCCTTTTTCTATCTCGCTTTGCTTCCGTGGTTCGGACTATTATACATCCTTTGGAAGCGCGAGTACTTGCGTTTGGTCTATATTATTCTCTGTGTTTGTACTGTATTCGTGCTACTCTCTTTCTCTCTGTCATTGCGCTTGGCCTCCGTATACTACTGGCCATTACAGAACACTCTAGACAGCATAAAGTTGTCAGCAACGGCTGCATTAGAGAAAGTTGTGGCTAACCAACAAGCTACTCTCTCCGGTTATGGCAAGGGTCTTGTTAGCCTGAACAAACAACAGGCAGAGTTGGCGGAAAGAGTCCGCCTTCAGGCGAATGCCATGGAGAGACAGGAGAACGTTCTGTTAACTCTCACTGAGAGTATTAGAGCCCTGTCCATGCAAATCACACAAAATGTTGCACAAGCACAGTCCGTACATTCTCCCCGAGAGCCAAAGCTTCAATAAACCCCCAAGATATGGAGGCGATGCTGGAAGATGTAAAGATTTCATTGCCCAATGTGAGATATTTTTAAAGCGCAGCCTTCACGGTTCGTTAATGAGGAGTCTCAGGTTTCATTTATTTTATCCTTGTTAACCGACACAGCACTCACTTGGGTCGGCCCACTTATTCAATCTAATTCACCAGTAGTGAATACTGTAGAGACTCTCATTAGAGAAATGGTATCCGTGTTTGATCAGGATGTTTGTGGCCAGGACGCGGCTACGCGTTTAATGCATCTAAGGCAGGGCTCTGAGAGTGTCGCTGCATTTTCAATCACATTTCGCTCCTTGGCTACAGAGACAGGCTGGCCAGAAGCGCTTCTTATGATAATGTTCGTTCACGCTTTGGCAGAGGAGGTTAAGGACGCTCTGGCTACATTGGAGCCAGTTTGTCTCTAGATTCGTTGGTTCGCACTGCGGTGCGAATTGATAATTGCATCCGCGAACGTAACAGGGAGAAATGTACTGCATTGGCTCTTGCTGGCAACGGGGCTAATGCTACTAGCAGCATGCTTAAAGTTCCCATTCCGCCCACTGAAAATTCCACTCCTGGTGAGCCTCTGCAGGTTGATGGCTCATATGAGAGCCGGGCTCGTAAGCCCGTTCAGAAACGTATAATCTGCTATAATTGTAACAAACCGGGACATATCCGTCCACGCTGCCCTGAGCGTCAGGGAAACGGGAAGTCCCTAACGGTTTGGGGGGCGCTAAAGGGACAGACCCAATTTTCCTTTCGAACTTTAATCCCTGTAGAATTGACTGTGGAGAGACAGAGAATATTTATCTAAGCTTTTGTGGACTCTGGTGCCGTGGATTGTTTTATGGATGCAGAGTGGGCTAGGAGACATTCCATTCCCATCTGCCCTCTTTTACACTCACGCTCTGTTAGATCTTTGGACGGTCGCCCGCTGGGAACTGGATTTATAACCGAAGTTTCTGAATCATTGACTACGTTCATCTCTTTTGGTGGCCATTCTGAGGAGGTCCGGTTTTTTATTATCAGTTCTCCTGTTTTCCCTGTCATCTGAGGACACTCATGGCTACAGGAACATAGGCCTCATATTATTTTGGGAAGTCAGGATAACCCAATCGTCCAGTAGGGGACTGATTGTAGGTCCCACTGTAGGAATAGTTTGGCGTATCATCCCGGGCATCGACCCATGGAGGAGGCTGACGCCTGGAGTGATTCTGAGGAGTTTGCCACACACAACCCTCCTAATCTACAGGAAGGGTCGGAGGAGAGGTTGGAGTGGGATCCTCAATTTGACTAGCGGCAGCCAGAGGAGGATTGCTATTCGGAGGATTTCTCTGACTCGGAATCTGACTTAGAGGGGGCAGGTTCCGAACAGGGTGAGAATTTGGGGGCTGCTCTGAACTTCTGTCTGCCTCCTAATGTTCCTGATGATTATGCTGATCTCGCGGAGGTTTTTAGCAAGACTTTACCTCCTCATCACACGTTCAATTGCGAGATCAATCTCCACCCGGGTACCACTCCCCCCAGGGGTTCATTATACTCGCTGTCAGAGCCTGAACGGAAGGCTATGCGAGAATATATTCAGGAGGCTCTGGCTAATGGATTTATTCGGCCCTCCATGTGTCCTGCTGGAGCAGGGTTCTTTTTTGTGGGCAAAAAAGATGGCGGTCTGAGACCCTGTATTGATTACAGGGGCTTGAAAAATATCACTATTAAAAACCGATACTCACTTCCGTTGATGAACTCTGCGTTTGAACGGCTGCAGGAAGCATTGTTTTTTACCAAGCTAGACCTCCGGAATGCTTATAACTTGGTTCGGATCCGTGAGGGGGACGAGTGGAAAACGGCATTTAATAAAACGCATGACGGGTACTACGAATATTTGGTCATGCTGTTTGGATTGGTTAACGCCCCCTCTGTGTTCCAGGCACTCATTAATGACGTCCTCCGAGAGATGTTGGAGAAATTCGTCTTTATCTACCTTGATGATACTCTGATTTTCTCTTCAACTCTCTCGGAGCATAAACAACACGTCAGACAAGTGCTTGAGGCCCTCCTCAAAGCCAAGCTTTTTGTCAAGGCTGAGAAATGCGTTTTTCATGCCAAGACAGTTTCGTTTCTTGGCTTCATTATTTCGGAAGGGTTGGGCCGCATGGATCCTGACAAAGTGTCAGCGGTCAAGGATTGGCCTGCCCCTCAAAACGTTAAGGAGGTGTAACGGTTTTTGGGATTTGCTAATTTTTATAGGAGGTTTATCCGTAATTTTAGGGCAGTAGCTGCCCCCATTATCGTGCTCACTAAGAAGAATACCTCCTTGTCGTTTGGTCTCTGGCAGCTGAGGCTGCTTTTCAGGACTTAAAGAAACTATTTAGCTCAGAACCCACTCTCATTTTGCCTAACCTCTCCCTCCCATTTGTTGTGGAGGTGGATACGTCGGAAGTCGGGGTAGGTGCCATTTTGTCCCAGCGTCCCCTTCGGGACAATAAGTTGCACCCATGCGCCTACTTCTCCTAGTCGTTGTCGGCGGCCGAGCGGAATTATAGCATTGGTGACTGGGAGTTGTTAGCCGTCAAGTTGGCGTTAGAAGAGTGGCGCCATTGGTTGGAGGGGGCTGAACAGCCATTTGTGGTTTGGACGGATCATAAAAATCTCCAATACATCCAGCAGACTAAACGACGTAATTCACGGCAGGCGCGGTGGTCGTTGTTTTTCAACCGCTTTAACTTTACATTTACCTATCGCCCGGGGTCTAAAAACATCAAGGTCGACGCTTTGTTGCGGATTCACGACCGCTCCGGTTGCGACCCTATTCCTGAGCTGGTTATCCCAGAAGCTCAGATTGTGGCTCCCATTCAGTGGGACATCGAGTCTGTTGTGCGGGAGGTGTTGAAAAATGATCCCGGTCCTGGTGGGGAGCTGGCTGGCTGTTTATTTGTTCCTTTAGCAGTGCAGTCTCAAGTTCTCCAGTGGGGGCACTCTTCCTGTCTGGCTGGTCACCCGGGGGTTCATCGGACCAAGCAGTTCTTGACCCGACGTTTTTGGTGGCCCAGCATGATGGAGGACATCCGGGAGTTTGTAGCAGCATGCTGTATTTGCGCTAGGAACAAGACTTCCCACCTCCCCCCCTCTGGTCCGCTGCAGCCGTTGCCCATCCCTAAGCGCCCGTGGAGCCATATCGCTCTCGACTTTGTTACGGGGCTGCCTGTTTCGGAAGGCAACACGGTCATCCTGGTTGTGGTTGACCGTTTTTCTAAGGACACCCTCTTTATCGCTCTGCCCAAGCTGCCTTCGGCGCGGGAGACTGCCCTTCTTGTTGTGGACCATGTTTTCAGGCTGCATGGCATCCCTCAAGATGTGGTTTCTGACCGGGGCCCTCAATTTACGGCCAAATTCTGGCGTGCATTTTGCAACCAGTTGGGGGCCACCGTGAGCCTTTCTTCGGGTTTCCACCCAGAGACTAACAGGCAGACTGAGCGAACCAACCAGTCGTTGGAGAATACTCTTCGATGTTTGGCGGCTGACAACCCATCTTCGTGGAGTCGATTTTTAGCATGGGCTGAATATCACACAGTCCACAATTTACTGGGTAACTCCTCCACAGGTCTTTCCCCGTTTAAGGCTCAGTTGGGTTATAAGCCTCCACTGTTTCCTGAGACTGACAGGGATTCAGAGGTTCCTTCAGTTAATTACTTTGTTCTGCATTGTCGGTCAGTTTGGGCCAGGGCCCGTTCCTCCTTGTTGCGCTCTGGACGGAAACAAAAGACCACCGCAGATAGCAGGCGCCGTTCAGCCCCATCTTATCGGGTTGGCATCTATGGGTCTGGCTTTCCACGCGGGACCTGCCCTTGAGAGTGGAGTCACGGAAATTGGCTCCCTGCTTTATTGGTCCTTTTAAGATTGTGCGAAGGATCAATCCGGTCACAGTCCGGTTGAAACTCCCTAGATCCTTACAGATCCACCCCTCTTTTCATGTCTCCAGGCTCAAACCGGTTAGCACTTGCGTCCTGGCTCCGGTCGACAAACCCCCATCGCCGCCGCGGATGATTGAAAGAGGGCCGGTTTACACTATGCGTTGTATTTTAGCCGAGAGGCATGTGGGTCGTGGAGCTCAGTTTTTAGTAGATTAGGAAGGTTATGGTCCTGGGTGAGTGGTGCTGGGTCCCTTCTTGGGATATCCTGGATCCTACCCTTATTTCTAAATTCCATGCGCGGGGCTCTCTGGGAACTTCAGGGGCTGTTCCTTGGGGGGGCGGGGGTCCTGTCATGGTTTGTGAGGTGTGCATGTTGTTTGGACCTTTCATTGTGGCTCTCGTCCGGGGACGATATCGAATTCCCGGGCCATCGAATTCTTTACCCAGCTGATTGATTGAGCTGGGACGGTACTTGCCCAGAATCTATATAGCAGGATGTCCGGCACGCCTCCTTCGTTAGAGTGTCTGTCATAAGTGGAGCAACCGCGGGGGCCAAGGGGGCGGCCGCCCCAGGGCCCATGGCCAGTGGGGGCCCCCCGCGGGACCCCTGCTGCCTCGCAGAGCTGCATTCTCATTATCGTCAAATAGAAAACCCACCCATTTCGTACGATATTACAGCACAAACTTTTTTCAACTATTTGCTGTAACCGTGCTGTTCTTTACATAAACCTCTATGTCATTAATGTAATCTCTATCATGGTTTTTTTTTTTTCATTCATAAATATTATATCAAGTTTTCATGCTTAATGTACCCACGTTTTAAAGACTATTACTGAAATCAACTATTTTCTTATTTTATTTGGTATTTTTCTTTCATACTGATATGCAAATTGTCAAGATGATTGCTGGGTAATTTGTTGCCCAATGTCAAGTCTGTATTTGATTTGATAATGTGACCATGTTACAGGGCTAGAGCTGGCTTCTGAAACCTATTAGTCAAATGATTAGCCAATAAGCAATGTCAATTAGTCAAATAACTTTACCCCAAGTCACTTTTTTTATCTGATGTCCAGTTGTGAGGGTCTCTAATACCAATCAATTTCTTGTAGGTTTTGTTGCACCGTCGTTGTATTATTTTTATCATGCTTTTACTTACAACAATGTGCTGTTAAATGTTAAATCCTCTGTCCTATCTGACCGTGTCCTTGTTTCCTCTGTCCTTTTTGACTTAGCCTCGCCTTCCTTGTTTCCTGTGCTTTTAGCATGAATTTTTTTTAGTATTAACCCCACCTCACTTGGGACTTTCTGAAAAGATCTCCCTTAGCTTGCTTCATTCCCAGTCTGCTTTTTGCATGAATTATTTTTTAATCTGCAAGTTACTGACACAGGTTAAAGCTGGAAGTCCCTATAGACATTGCATATTTCATTT
Organism: Gymnothorax javanicus; assembly: GCA_029692085.1. NCBI lineage: Eukaryota > Metazoa > Chordata > Actinopteri > Anguilliformes > Muraenidae > Gymnothorax > Gymnothorax javanicus. Next base: position 123,204,415 of record CM056193.1, on the reverse strand, counting down.
TACAAAAGATTGTTCCATTTGAAACCCGTAAAATTCGTCTGTGCCTTTGGGTTGGGTTCTGGCGGCACCTCTGTAAGGTCAACGAATGGCTGATAAGCTCAGTCCAGAGCCATGCCAGATAGCAATAAAGCTTTTGGACTTCCTCCCCAAGGTGCTTGCTAAGGTGTTAACAGTCTTACTGTTCCTCTGTATGGGGGGTTGTTAGAGGGCTCTGGCTGACACAATGCCCCTGTGCTGAGTCATATTACTGGCCTAAGTCTTAAGGTCCAGTTATATTAATTTGTTTCAAATAATCTAAACCACTGGGAAGTGCATAATGTGCTTATATGTTAAATCATGTTCTTATATATCCAAATAGCACTTATATACTTATAACCCAATTAAACTATATATTAATTCATCTTAAGACTTTTTCATCATGACAACTGCATCATATTAGTACATACTCATATCATGTTTGGTCTTGTTATTCTCGGGGAATCTAAGGAGTTGAATGGAGTATGTTTCATTCCCATTGAAATTATGGTTCATTCTCTTTTGGAAACTCCTGAGAATTTGGTCACTCTCTGGTAATCACCTATTCTCCTCTCTCTGCTGAAGTGTTTTATTACCCAAAAACCGGATTCGACCCCCTTCCAAGTGTTTATGGCCATACGCCTTTAAAGCAAAGAGAAACAATCTATTAGGGAAGATCGTATCTGATCTGTCATACGTAAGTGCGTGAGTAGCCATTCCGTATGCCGTATGTAGCCAATCTATATAGTCAGGGAAGATCGTATCCGATCTCTCCCAAACGTTAGTGCGTGAGTAGCCTTTCGGTGATGTAACAGCGTATTTGAACTTCAGACGTTAGTGCGTGTATCCTTTCCTCCAGGTATGACTTTATTCTCCTCTTCTAAATTATGCGTAACTTGTAATTGGCTTAACGTTGATTTGTTTGATTTAAGCTTTTGCCTACCTGGTGAATAAATTATTGTCATTCCTTTAAGCTTGCGTGGTCTCCGTGACTCCTAATCCTTTTGTTCTTTCTAGAACGTTCGACCGGTACTTAGGGGCGAATCCTTGCATTCCAGACTAGCTAGCTGATGTTTTAAAAAAGGTAGTGATGGGTTTTAAGTTGGATTGCAGATTACGGTCTACTTATATAAAGGGTTTATGTAGTATCGGTCCTGGGGATTTGGCCTTAAGGGCACCCCTGGGCTTATAAGCCGGTGCCTGGTCGATCTCCTTAAGGGGCCCTGTGGTGCACATAAATCTGGGTTCATGATATGTTTATGCCAAAGTTGCTACTATCATGGTAATTTCTTCCATCCTATGGAACTCTCACCGAACTAAGATCCCGCAACCGCGCTTATTACCCGGGCGTCGGTTGAGTAACTGGTTTTCACGGAAGAGTCTGGCGGCTTAGTTGCTCCGAGATTCACGCATGTGTCCCTAAACTATCAATTCTAATTCTAATTTGGAGTCAGATATTTAACGAGGGTATAACTAAATTTGGTATTCTGAATTTATTATGGAGTCAGATTAATTGTAACCGTTGTGCTTTTGTGCCCCGTTGTTGAACGGAGAAAATGTATCCATTTTATTGTGATTCGCACCAGCCAACAGCGTGTTAATACCAGCCAACAGAACACGTTGAACCTTTGCCCCACAATTTCCGTCGTTGGTTATTGTTTTGTGGGTTTTACAGCTGGTGACTGCCCTCCGTGATGACTTTTCGTGTATTATACCGTAATATGTCGGTTTGGGAATCTTTGCATTTTGCGGCGTGACGGCTTGCGTACTATACGGGCGATGCCTAGAATCGGAGCGTGATTCTGTTTTCCGACGCCTTCGAGATGTTTCCGCATTGTGCTGGCTGAAGTGTGAATCTCCACATCCAATGTGATCCTGGTTTCTACGGCGATCTGGCCGGCTCCATCAGTCGTCATCCACCTGTGGTGGGTAACGCGGTGCTTTCTATTTTGTAGAAAAGTTAGAATTCACTGCATAGAAACCGCTGCTAAGGGATCGACATATCCCCAAATAGGCCTGGGACCGTAGAAACCAGGCACAAGTTTTAATTCTATCTTTTTCGGGATCAGAGAATGGAGTGCAAGTTGTAGGAATGTTTGCATGAGCCTTCTTTGTTTTTCTGTTATCTCTTCAGACTGCGCTGTTTTCAGATTAATCCGGATCATTTGATATTTTCATGCTTTTGTGTAGAAGGTTTAATGGCAAGTTGGAGGTGATTGGGTTTCTGTGTGCAGTCGGGGTTTTGGCATTTTTAAGTGGATGCGAATATCTGTTGTTGTTGCTTGGCACATCGGGCTTGACTCTTCTTCGACCGTGGGTTGTTTGTTTTGCTTTGGCACCTAGACTGGGGCGGTTGGGACAGCGAGGATCCGTGGTATAGCAGGGATAAAGCTTGCCACTGAAAGTGTTGAATACTCTTGGCCTGTTCTTGAAGCCAGGAAAGATTGTGTTAAAAAAAAAAAAAGTAATCCGCAATTGTGTGCATTTGATGGATTTGGTGCAAGGTCCTGCTGTAACTGTGCAGACAATCTTGCCCAAATACTGGAAGAAATGGGACACTGGTGAAATGCCAGTGTGATTTTGAAGGAGTGATCGTGGGGAGTGAGGAGATTAGCTTCGAAATATCATTGACTTACGGATTTTATCGTTGTAACAATCGCGCATAGGGTAGGGATTAGGCCCCAACCTTGTGTGCAACAGGCGGCGCGGGCTGCAAAGTCCGAGGGCACGTTAAATCGATTGTATAGTGCAGGGAGTAAACTGAAGGCCCTCGTGTCCAGTTATGAATTGACGTACTGCCGTGGTACCGTCTAGTCGGCGTGTTGTCGCCTTTCAGTGTGTGGGCAGCACGTGAATGCGTGGGTGATAGCCCACACCTAAGCAGATGGACGTGGCACGACCTCTGTGAACAGGCAAGGCTGGTGAAAACGGTCAAAGTTTCTATACCCATAGCTAAGTGGGGTGGGGATCAGACCGTCGGCTCCCACCTGGGTGGCTTCACGGGATTCGGGGATCATTTATCGACTGGGTCAACGGTCGGGTCGCGTATGGCAGTAAGTCCCGCTCGCTCAATGTACAGTCAGGCCACCATAAGCCAAAAGCTTAATGCGTCAGTAGGCGAGTGGTGCTTCTGTGATCGGTGAGCTTTGAAAAGGGAAGCAGAAGACAGAGTTCTGAACCTGGGGGAGCCCGGGCGAAGATCTCTGTGGGAAGGGATCTAGCCTAGAACTGCGCCCTGAGAGGGAGGTTCAAAGGATCAAAAGTGGGGTTGCAAGTATGTTCTGTAGTGCTCTGACCCGCATCATGGGTTGGTTTTGAGTTGACAAATATTTCCATCTTCTAGTCGTGTTAAACTTTGTGTAAAGGTAATAGCTTACGGTTTCACTGCCCAGTGTGTGCGCTCTTTTGATCAGCGCCCTGAGAGAGATGCAAAACGGCATTCGGAAAATTGTAATAATTGGACTCAAAAGTTTAAGCAGGGTGCATTCTGCACCTTTGGGTTGTCGAAGTTGGTCAAATTCGGCAGAAGTTTAAATGCCGGCAGTCTTTTGGGACACGGACAGTGATTAGACTAATTCTTGGTTGGGTTTGTAATGTGGTTTTTCAGAAGCGGAATGTTCAGCAATTTCGGTATGGGCTGAAGTTTGCTGTTACGGGCCACGTTGGCTTCTCGGACTGCAGGTTGTTTTGCTTCAGGCGACTAGACTGTCAGCGGTGTGGGAGGATATGTGTCCTGGACATAGCGGGGGGAAAGCTTATTGCTGAAAGTGTTGAATATTTTTGCATTGCACGTAAAATTGGGAAATTGCCATTATAACCGCTCTAAAAATCTGCTTGCATTTAAGCTTATCCCAAGTACGTATTGAAGCTGCCATATTACTTTTGCACAAAGGATTAACAAGTTGAACGGCCCGCCATTTTTGACTCGCTTTGTTGGGGAATATCCGTGGTTTCATCTGAGGCAGCCATTGGTTGAGTTTGCATGTGGGTAGGTGCTTCCTCCAGAGGGGGGAAGTCTTGACCCGACCCATTGGGTCACGCGTGACTATTCGCCGGGGAGCTGGTTGGCTGATACAGCCCGAGTCAATCCGGGTAATATGGTGGCGTAGCCCGTTGTCGGTGAGCTGGTTGGCTGACCGGCCCTCATCATAAATCTGAGTCAAATGGCGCTCTTCAAATCGGCCAATCACTGCCACGTTTAATGCTGGTTTCGGTCTTCCTTCCGAGGAGGAGAAGGAGAAAGGCGGAACCAACACTAAGTCGCATGCTGTGACCACCATCTTGAGTGTGGCCATTCACTAACAACGTGCTTGCCCTTTAACCGTTATGTTTCAAGCAAACCGTCTAGTATAATTACGTTTTGTGTGGATTTCACCAACCATCAAATACGTTTTTGGAATTAATGTTTGGTTAACCATTGTTGTATACTGTCATTGCCACTAGTCATCAAGCAACATCTGAGCTCTAAATGTCTAGTGGGACATTGAGTCTCTTTTGTCTGCCCCAGCAGGGGGTACTGTGTATGGCCTCATGGAAGTAGGTAATTAGACTTAGAATGCCTACATGAGTTGCCTTTTAGGGAGAAATATTCCTCCCCTACATTTATTTTTCCTAAAATTCATTCCTATTAAATTTGCATCCGTCCTTAGGTATTGGAGCCAGATGGGTTTGGTCACTTTTGGCAAAGATTAATGCCTTTCTACTCATACTTGCTGTGTTTCTCACAGTCTGCCATTCCTCTGCTTGTGCTCCCTCTCTCTGATCCTATTCACCCCTCTGTCAGTTAGGACTATGTTCCTCGAAACATGGATCACTTCAATCTATAAGCCTGTACTCTTTATAGAGTGCACGAATTAATCAGAGTTACTAGTACATCAGTAACTCAACGATGGTTGCCTGCATTCCTACTGGATTGCATGGTTCAGCCTATTTTTAATGTCTGTTTGTCATTGTCTTTTCAGTGTCTGAAGCTATGCAGACATTCACCCTGCATAGTTCATTCTCTTACAGTCTTCACACCTGAGAGCCTTGGTTTTACAGCAGATGTCTAAGGTGATGACATCCTCTCAGGGGGTGGAAGAAGTTGCGGGGCCATAAAACACCCGCTCGTGGGTAACAGGCCCCATTCGAGCCACTCTACAACCCTTAGTCACACGCGCGCGCGCACACATACATACACACACATACATACATACACCACTGGCGTTTCTCCATGTTTGTATGTGTTTATCCTGATCCGCGGGAAAAGCCATAAAAGCATTGTTCCATTTAAAACTGGTACTAACTTCATCTGTTCTTTCTTTCTGAAAACAGGGGTGATGGAATCTTCAACAGTGCCATTCACTCATCCTCAGTCACTGTCCCTTTGAGGTGTCGTAAGGTTACCCAGACGGCGGGGACATGTGAAATAGGTAATTGCATGCACTGCATTAACTTTTTTTCATCCATTGTTTTCCACAGGACAGTTCGCTGGCAGGAAGACCCCCAACTAAATGTTTCCAATTAACTTTCACACTTTCTGATTCCTGCAGGTTGAGTTTTAACAGAGTACCTTGGTCATGTCTTGTCTTGGTCTCCCTTGTTGTTGTCAATTTGGCAGGGTGCTGTTTCTAAAATTTTCTATACAGGCATCAAGGATTCGAGGACCTGACTTTGCCATTTACACCTGAGGAACAGAAGCTCCATTTATATGCTTTTGGCTGATTTGGATTTCGGGATTTCATCGCAAACATGGTAGCGGAGCGAGGGTGTGGCACGTCAGGGCACAATAATCCCTGTCCACCCTTCTGGCTCTTTGGAGCCATTTCTTCCACTATTCAACTTATTAAGGACACACATTCAAATTCCAGCAATATGTGCACCAACGCGGGCGGCCTTTTGGGATTCATACAGGACAAAGGACATTTTCATATGGACAAACTGCAGTGGTGTTTGTGATTGTGACTTGTAGATTACATGTAAAGAGTGTGGGTTGACACAAAAATAGGTTGAGAGGAATCAATCAAAATTCTATTTTATAATGTGGCATTTAATGGACTGGAGCATAGAGGTTTCTTACAATGAAGGCCAAAGGTAGTGTGCCTTAAAAGTTCATGAAGTGAGGTAAAACTACATATGCATTGATCCAAATAAGTCCCATTTACCTTTAATATTTTTCAGAATTAAATTGGGAATTCCTACAAAAGTGCTTTGACCAGCCTATTATGTGTATCAGCCCCACTCTCTCAGTTAATCTCCAAATCATATCATGTGACGTAAATTGCTGAATGTCTGGACATATGAATTTCATGATTTCAATATTTCACCATATCACTTCAGTATAGCTCATGTAAATGTTCTATTTTTTTTTTTTTTCATCTGTAACTGTTTATTTTTTGCACTTTAAATCAGCTGCTTAAATGATTTGATATTGTGACCGCCATTGGATTTTTTTCCTCTGGGGTTTTTTCCAATTGGTTGGTTACAAGTTATTAGCACATATAATCTTTTTGCTTTTCCTAGTCAAGTGTGGGAAACCTGGTTTGTTATGATTTCTATTTTTACTGATGTTAGAAAAATTACTTTTCGAACCATCATTCCATTGGCTATAATAACATTCGTCCAAGTGGTACACTAACTTCAGATAATAGACTCATAGAACAAACCTAGATGACATACTTTTAATTTTATTTTATTTTTTGTTTTTCCTTTTAATTTCTTCACGTTTCATGTTAATAAAACGGTTGTCTCTCTTTCTTTTAACTTCCCAAATCACACTTCTCTAAATTCTCAATTATATTGCAGTGAGAGGAAACAATCCATTTTCCCTTTTATCATGTGATGCAACTGTCATGAAAAACTGAACTACTCAAATCTGGAATCTCTCATCAATATTCCATCCATAATCTCAGCAAATATTCCTGAAAGCTATTTTTGACCCTGTGGGTGGATCTTAGCCCATCCACACGCTCAGGGGTGGAATGTAGACATTGCATATTTCATTTTTACAAAAGATTGTTCCATTTAAAACCCGTAAAATTCGTCTGTGCCTTTGGGTTGGGTTCTGAGCGGCACCTCTGTAAGATCTGCAACGCTGATGCGTGGGGGAGCCCAGCGACTGTATGCAACGAATGGCTGATAAGCTCAGTCCAGAGCCCAATAAAGCTTTTTGTGGACTTCCTCCCCAAAGGTGCTTGCTAAGGTGTTAACAGTCTTACTGTTCCTCTGTATGGGGGTTGTTAGAGGGCTCTGGCTGACACAATGCCCCTGTGCGAGTCATATTACTGGCCTAAGTCTTAAGTTAAAGTCCAGTTATATTAATTTGTTTCAAATAATCTAAACCACTGGGAAGTGCATAATGTGCTTATAGGTTTAAATCATGTTCTTATATATCCAAATAGCACTTATATACTTATAACCCAATTAAACTATATATTAATTCATCTTAAGACTTTTTCATGACAACTGCATCATATTAGTACATACTCATATCATGTTTGGTCTTGTTATTCTCGGGGAATCTAAGGAGTTGAATGGGTATGTTTCATTCCCATTGAAATTATGGTTCATTCTCTTTTGGAAACTCCTGAGAATTTGGTCAGAATACTCTCTGGTAATCACCCTATTCTCCTCTCTCTGCTGAAGTGTTTTATTACCCAAAACCGGATTCGACCCCCCCTTCCAAGTGTTTATGGCCATGCCGCCTGGATCAAAGGCGTGATTTGGCTTAAAGCAAAGAAAACAATCTATTAGGGGAAGATCGTATCTGATCTGTTGCGTTTTAGCCATTCCGTATGCCGTATGTAGCCAATCTATATAGTCAGGGAAGATCGTATCCGATCTCTCCCCGGCGTTAGTGCGTGAGTAGCCTTTTCGGTGATGTAACAGCGTAGAACTTGCGTTAGTGCGTGTATCCTTTCCTCCAGGTATGACTTTATTCTCCTCTTCTAAATTATGCGTAACTTAATTGGCTTAACGTTGATTTGTTTGATTTAAGCTTTTGCCTACCTGGTGAATAAATTATTGTCATTCCAGCTTGCGTGGTCTCCGTGACTCCTAATCCTTTTGTTCTTTCTAGTTTCGACCCGATGGGTTTACGAATCCTTGCATTCAGACTAGCTAGCTGATGTTTTAAAAGGTAGTGATGGGTTTTAAGTTGGATTGCAGATTATGGTCTACTTATATAAAGGGTTTATGTATATCGGTCCTGGGGATTTGGCCTTAAGGGCACCCCTGGGCTTATCGGTGCCTGGTCGATCTCCTTCCTGTGGTCACATAAATCTGGGTTCATGATATGTTTATGCCAAAGTTGCTACTATCATGGTAATTTCTTCCATCCTATGGAACTCTCACCGAACTAAGATCCGGCAACGGCGCTATTACCCGGGGCGTCGGTTGAGTAACTGGTTTTCACGGAAGAGTCTGGCGGCTTAGTTGCTCTCGAGATTCACGATGTGTCCTAAACTATCAATTCTAATTCTAATTTGGAGTCAGATATTTAACGAGGGTATAACTAAATTTGGTATTCTGAATTTATTATGGAGTCAGATTAATTGTAACCGTTGTGCTTTTGTGCCCGTTGTTGAACGGAGAAAAATGTATCCATTTTATTGTGATTCGCACCAGCCAGGACGACACGCGTGTTAATACCAGCCAACAGAACACGTTGAACCTTTGCCCTACAATTTCCGTCGTTGGTTATTGTTTTGTGGGTTTTACATCCCGAAGAAGAGGAAGGGGGTCAGAAGGCTTTGGCAAAAACAGAAGAAGCTACTGCCTATGAAAGAAATGCAAATAAAAAAAGATTTATGCAAAAACAACTTGCTTTTTTATTCAGTACAAAAGACCAAATATTGATAACAAAGTACTTTCAAATGTTCTTTACTGACCATTGAGCTTCAAGGAACAACTGTAGTGTTATGCTGAGTGAGAACTGAACACTTGGACTTGGTAAAATTACATTAACATGGACTACATGTGCAACATCACCATGTTGCATAAATTCAACCACATCAACTTGCCTTTTATTCAGTACAAAGGACCAAATATTGATAACAAAGTACTTTCAAATGTTATTTACTGTCCATTGAGCTTCAAGGAACAACAACTGTAATCAGTACCACTAACAGCTGCGTAGTCTATTGGCTCGAGCATGAGCTGGTGGGTGGAGTATTCCGTCCTAATAATGCTGCATTCATGTGATGTCGGAAGGTCGGAGTTCCCAAGTCGGCAAATCGTTCTTCCGACTTCGTTGTGTTCATGTGCTTTGAAGTCGTAATGTGGGAAAAACATGGATGCTGCAAAGACGCTGAGTTGTATTTAAATGCTCGGAACGTTTAAAAACACTGACAGCCGTTTCCAGTTTTTCGTGACACTGAAGAACAACCGAAACCGATCAGGTGATCCATGAAATATGATTGATTTCATACATATGTATTTTAATCAGAAAAAACTTCCATATTTGCTTAAAAGTAAACTACACATCCGCCATTTTTGGTGAATGTGACGTCAAGTCGGAAAATCGGAGCTCTGAAATGATACCCAGTTTCCGACCTATAATTTCGAGTTCGACGCCGTTCAATTCATTTTTGACAACTCAGAGCTCGTTTTTTTCCGACTTCGAGTTGTTTTGAACGCAGCATAAGGGTACAGTAGGCTACACGCGGTGTGTTTGGCTTCTTCATGACGTTCCTGGAGCTTGCGCCCCGGACGGAGAGCGGAGTGCTGTAGGCGGAGTCGGAGAACCAGAGTCGGCTTGTGAGTTGTGTTTTTCTTGGCCGACCCTATATTATATATTAACCCCCAAATGTTATTGCAGATATGCGCAAATCTCGTGACCCCACTTTTGAAAGGTCTTCGTCAAATTTATCGTCAAATGTGACTTACAGATCGTCAAACTGCCGGAGAGATCGTCAATTGCGAATTGACGAACGGGTAGCGCGAGCCCTGATGTTAGTGTCTGTAACGTCTGATAGTTTAACTGCAAAATCTGAGCATCATCAAGTTTGTAAACTCAGGAGCAGTCATTCCATTCAAACATAAAAGCAGTCCAAAAAGAAAAGAAAAGAAAGCACTGGAGGAGAGGGTAGCAAAGCTGCCAAAACTAAGTTCATTTGGCTTCAAGCAGCTGCCGCACCACAGACGACCCTTCATCAAACAGCAATGCTGCCAACAGGTAAGAGATCAAGCTAAGCTAACGTTTGACCTAAATAATGATAACGTCCACGGCTATTGTATAAAATTTAAGACAAGGCGAGGATTTTGCTCAGCGCAAAGCTGACGAATGCCATTTAAATAGGCGAGTAGGCCTACAAGTAACTTTTCTTTTAGTCCAGGGTCGATTGTTATATATTTAAGATCTATGGCAGAAATAAGGCAGTTAGTGTGCAGTAAATAGGTCATTTTATGGGATTTATGCAGACGCTGTGTTGTTGTGCAATTTAGGGGACATGGTGGCATTGTTTACAAATATATTGAAATATCGTTAAATATTGCAGCTTTCGTCCGTCTCGTTGCGTGCTTTTTCAAGTCACTTATGTTGCCTTTATGTCAGATATTGCACTCGTGAGGTAATTGCACAGAAATGCAAGTTTTTGAATGTTTTAAAGGTGACCTATTATGCTATTTTTCCAAGTTTATATTTTGGTCTTTGACTTCCCTAGAGCACTCCTGATCGTAAAAAAAAGGTTCTTATTTCACTCATACTGCCATCCTCAAAAAATCCCATTTGTAGTCCATAGTAGTCTCTGCCTGAAACGCCTCATTGGGGTGGCTCTTCCGCTATGGCCCCCCCCACTCCCCGTGTGCCCACTTTCTTCTGACTGGCCAGCTCTGTGGAGGGCGGATCTAGGCGGGACGAGGCAGCAAAACGCAGTTTTCCTGGTCCGGCTCTTCAGAGTGATACTGACGCGTCTCCTGAAGGAATCGACGGGCATATTCTGCAATCTAACGCAGTACATGTGTATAGATCTAAAGAAATTAACTTGTTCTAATAAACGCAACGGCAAAAGTGGAGAACGCAGCGCGAAAGTCTGGCAGCTCAAGCACGAATTTGCTATGGCTACAGTTTGCTACGGCAACAGTTGGTGAGTACAGCGGTTTTTCTACTCTGTAGCTAGGATGCAGGGAAAGCTAGAATCCACCCCCATATAGACACATTTGTAGAACGGGTCGACATGCCCAAGTGTAGACCGGAGACCGTAGAAATCCGGTGGGTCTGAGTTTAGAGGGAAACATGGACAGTGAGGAGCAGCTAAAAGTGGACCAACAGCTTATGGACTGCTTCGGTGTGTATTAGGACCTGCTGGTTCGTGTGCATAGCTGTGGTGTGTTGTTAGCGTGGAGAAACGAACAGCTTCCGTGCTGGTATATGACGGAGGGGCGAAAGCTCCAGGCTAAATGGCCTTTTCGGAAATTGCCCATGGTAATGATTTACTTATTGCTTTGGAATGACCAGCTTTTCCTCGCGGAAAATGGGCGCGTTATGGATGGTGTGCGAGAGCTAGATAGAGCTCCGGTTATGTCATGAACATAATACAGGTTTTACAGACCGTAAGTTCCGTCTGCGTGAACCGATGCTTATGTGGAGCTAGCAAATCGATCACTTTTACAGGAAAGAATTTAATTTTCAATCAATGGCAATGCAGAGAAATCGTTTGTTATACTGGACACGTTATAGCCTGCGCGCTTCCCTATTGCTTTCACCGGTAGCATCAGAGAGCTTGCCCAGACATTGGTGATGTATCAGGCTGACCCCGGTCATGGATAAGTAAAGCGAGCATTTCAGAAGCACCCAAAAACACATTCCAAGCTCTGCAAAATCTACGTCTGGTCTAACTGCAGCCCAACTCGGCAAACACATACAACACCTCTCCGGTTAGCTTCAACTGTAGTGGCTACAGTCAGGCAATGTTATGACGAAACTGTCACATTGATGCTTACCGAAGTAACACAAGCATACCGATCATAATTGCTGCATATAAGTTAACCAGGAGCATTTTTAATTAGCAGAGCATGCGAACTAACATGCAGTAGCTGATAAGCGGTCATGACTTTGAATGTAATCTGTCGCGAAAAAAATCGTTTAAGTGTCGATTGTGAAAAGCTGCTTATTATAACGCGTGTATTCGCATCTTTGCATTGACTTTGAATGTAACCTGTGGCGTGAAAAATTAGTTTCGCGTCCAGTGTGAAAGCTGCTTAACGCGCCCATAATGCCTGTATTCGCGTCTTTGCATTGACTTTGAATGTAGCTAATCTGTCGCGCGAAAAATTAGTTTTCGTGTCCGATGTGAAAGCAGCTTTATGGATAGTCTGCGACAGCTAGAGAGCTTCGGTTATGTTATGAACATAATACAGGTTTTACAGACCGTAAGTTCCATTAGTGCGGACAAGTTGCTTATGTGGAGCTAGCAAATCGATCACTTCTACAGGAAAGAATTATTATTTAATCTCTGCCTTTTTGGCTTTTTATTAGCCACAACAATTTCTAAAGGGAGATGAAATTATGTCAAGGTAGTGCAGAGAAATCATTTGTAAACCGGTAGAGCTTCTGCGTTTCGCATTGCTTTCACCAGCGGTAGCACCAGAGAGCTTGCTCAGACGTTTGTGAAGTATCCGGCTGATCCCGGTCATGGATAAGTGAAGTGATCACTAACTGTAGTGGCTACAATCGGGCAACGTTATGATGAAACTGCCACATTGATGCTTACCGAAGTAACACAAGCATACCAATCAGAATTACTGCATATAAGTTAACCAGGACCATTTTTAATTAGCACGGCACGTAAACTAACATGCAGTAGCTGGTAACCGAGCGGTTATAACCACAGAGACAAACCCTTGCAATACAGGTTTTACAGACAGCAAGTTCTGTTACTGTGAACAGTTGTACCAAGCATCCAAATTACAAACAAGTATTAAAAGTTAGCTTCAAATGAGGTTTATGTTCATACACCTTCTGTAGAATTTCCCCTGATATCACTCTTGCATATTTAGGACACAAACATTAGCAACAGTAACTTGGCTACGTTAGCCGCTGTGCTACAGCCACAATCAACTGGCTATCACGTCAGGTTGGCTTATGCAGTAAAAGCAACTTACAGCTTCTGTGTCTGAGTCACGGACAGCCGCGACCGATACAGGCTTTATCTTAAGATATTTTACAAAGCCTGCATTTGAGGCCAGTTGTTAGTGTTAACTATCGCTAGTGATCCTGCTAGCCACCTGAACATGTTAGCTTCACTTACATCATTTGCTGTTATATCGTTACTTACAGCTTGTGGCTCCGAGTGCTTGATCGATGCAGCTGCTTCAGGTTTGAGAAGCAGCTGAAACGCTTATCCTGTGTCGAATTATCCTTTATTTATAAAGCTGTCTTTGCTGAAATGCTGAGCAAAAGCAGCTAACATTCCCTTTGGCCGTGGCTGTTTGCTGCCAGCAAACAAAAAAAGCTACCCACGGATTTCAGGTGGCATCCTCTTTTGGAAGAGAAATAAGTGTTTTTCTTCGCGTCCAAAAGTAAACGGACAAGCAGCTTTGAGAGAGATACTAACAAAACTGCACCTCAAATGATCTGCGGTTCTTCTTTTGTATTTCCAAAAGTGTCGACGCTACTAAGGCATAACATGATCTGCCGTTGTTAGTGCCTGCTAGAACAGTTTCCGTTGTGGGCAGGTCCAGCGCCGTGATTGGCTCTGGCTAGGTCTGTACTAATTGGACGGCACAACCTGATGTCAGGTTTTGCCCAGATCTCGCGAAGATCTCGGGAGGAGCTGTTCAGAGAGGAAATCACGTTCACGAAATCACGTTCTTGGATTATGGCAAAACCCCTGTATCTTATGTTTAGAACCTTTTCAGAGGTTGAGTATGGACAACTAACATTATAACATTACTAATGTGTATTAAAAGAAGGATCAGCATAATAGGTCCCCTTTAACTGACCCAATTATCGCTGTACTGGAATTCTTTCCAAGCCAATTGCCAATTTCGTTTTCTTCCCATAAAAAATTATAAATTATAAAAATTAAAAACTGGTTGTATTTGGGTAGAATGTATGCCTGTAGTGATATAGAAGTGAAATTAGATGAGTTTTACAGTTTAATGTCTGAGAAATCTGATTTGGCACACAAGGTACCTGAATTGCCAATTTGGAGAAGCCACCTAGACATTCCTCCCTAATTTTGTTCTGATTTACTTGATTAGAATAAACTTTGGCACAGATAATGGTGAGATTCTGTGCTGTAAATTTTTAGAGGTTTCAGACTGCAACTAATTGTTTATAAAGGATAGAGGTAAAACTTTGTTTGTTGCAAAATGAGGTATTTGATTTATACTGTGTTCCATCTTCATTTACTCTGACTCAGTGACATATATACTGATTTTTACACCATAGCAGAAATTCCAAAGCGTTTTACCTTTATTATGATACCAAGATTATTCAAATGGACGAAATAGTTGCAGAGATGTACTCATTTCATTTTGGCCTGGCCATTTTCAAAAAAGAGGCTCAGGGCTTAAGGGGTTAAAACATACCCGTTCTCGGGTGGTGCTTTGTACGTTTGGGTTATCGTCTTGAATCGTGAAAGGATAATGGAGTTCGCAAGCAAACAAGCACGAATCGTCTCACTTTCTACGATTCTATCTAGCTTTGAACTGAGTGGAAAACATGAGACTGATAAATGTCATGTTACACTGCAGCTAATCAACTATTTTGCTGACATTTTTTGCTAAAATAGTGTCACTTCCCTGTTAAATAACGATGTTTTAAACATTTCATGTTGCTTTGGCTTCTCAAACTATAATTAAGCCTTTACCGACTGCTATGTTTATCCATTCTGTACGTAGCCATAGCATAGGTTTCCTTCATGAATGTATTAGGTTTCCTTGAGTTTCGCAGCGGTAAGAATTCCACTTCCAGTAAATGGTGATTGTGAACTCCCTGTGTGGGAGTGCCACAGGTGTGGGCCATTGTCATTGATACCTCAGGCGATAGCACGTTCATGCGCCCCACACTACTTATGTGTGAGCGAAAAGTCACACAGCACATGTCCGCGTGACTCTGGAAATAAGGCTCCTTGTCGGCGTGCTGCGCCACTGAGCAATTTCCATTGAAATGAATGGGCGCCCATTTTTCGTTCAGTATCCAGTTCTTATAATACATCCATGACCCAACCCAAAAGAGCTAAAAAAAGACCCCGGCAGCCAGAGACATGGACTAAAAACAAGCAAAAAAGAAGTCTGGCAAAAGGTAATCTTCTTTAGCTGCTTATTCTTTGGTTGAACTCTCTAATTACCATGCGATAGGGAGGACATCCCTATCAATGGCGAATGAAGTCTTGAAACCTATTTGGATGATGGTACTGCCCATTCATAATTCATGGAGATTGGTTTCTATTTTGATCTTTGTTCAGCTGTATTTACCTTCCATTTGACTGTATATATCTTCCATTGATTTTGTTCAAGAAACTTTTTGACATCCATGACTACAGTATACTGGTATGATTATATTTGCTGTTGATTTTCATTAGACAGTGGTGTGTTACGTTTTCAAAAAGATGTTCTGTTTTAGTACTTTGAAATAGTAAAATTTAATACTGTAAATTTTTTTAATCAAGTTCAATTTTCATTATTTTGAGGCAATTGGTAGTACTCATGTCCGCAGACTGGTTTTTGAAATATCAGGGCGCAGAATCAAGATAGAGGCTAGAAGGTTTCCTAATATGTTTTAAGACATCTTTTCTGATATTTCATTAGGTTTACATCCGCTTAACGCTTGTAACATGATCCCCACAAGTTGTCAAATTCTTAAAATCTTGATCTTTGAAAAGAGGAAAACAGACTTGAGCACTTCTGTAAATCAACCCTTCAAATGGTACATGTGGTTGCTAGTGTTAAGTAATTCCATGTATAACTGGTGGCACTGAGCGTGCATTAACGGTGCCAGTGGGGCTTGCTACAGCCTTAGTCACTGAAGAGGTCCATATGGTACTGGTGGCTAGTGTCAAGTAAATCCATGTGGAACCAGTGGCACTGATTATGCATTAACGGTGCCAGTGAGGCTTACAAAATCCTTTGTCACCAGGAAGGTCCACATGGTACTGGTTATGGCCAGTGAAAAGTAAATTCATGTGGTGTTACAGCCTAGTAAGTGTCCGACCTCTGTCCTGCAATAAGAGGATGGAGGAGTGTTGACTGTTTCTAGACTAATTTTTCTTCTTCTTCTTCTTCTTCATCTGAGATTCCGGCAGGCTGTATACCGTACGGCGTAATGCTGCCCTCCACAGTTCATTACAAGACACTGTTCAAATCTTCTCACCATTCGCTCTCACACTCATACCTATGGGCAATTTAGTGTCTCCAATTAACCTGTCATGCATGTCTTTGGATTGTGGGAGGAAACCGGAGTACCCGGAGAAAACCCACGCGAACACAGGGAGTACATGCAAACTCCACACAGAAAGGCCCCAGGCTGGAATTCTAGACGAGTTGCACCAGGATTGTAACCTGGTACCTGACACAGGTCAGCATTTCATTTAGGATGCAGTGGTTTTATCCAATACCTAACCCTCTTTCGTGTCTTTTTCTGGGGATCTTTTCCGTTCAGCACACTGAGTCCATCTAAGCCCTGTCCCTCACAGTGTGGTTGCTGGCTGCTGCTGTTGTGCTGTCCTGATCTGGTCCTGATCCAGTTCTACCCCATCCTTGCCTTGCCACTTCCTGGAGCTACAGACGCCACTGCTTGGATGTTTTAAAGAATTTTGATGGATTTCAATTGAACATTATTAATTAGCTAGCCAGCAAAGGGTGGGCTTCCCCACTCTAGCTGGGAACTTCCTGAGATTTATTCCCACTGGGGAGTTTTTCCTCATCACTGTATGAGGATTTTTCTCCCTACTGGGAGTTTTTTTGCCTTATTTGCTATTTCGGGGATTTGGCTGAGCACTGCCCTTTTTTGCTCTGTAAAGCGTCTTTGTGACAGTCTGTCCGTGAAAGGCGCTACCGTTATGAAAATATGCTATAGTTTTTTTCTTAGCAATACTATAGTATTTATAGCATAACTGTAGTGTTACTGATTGCATAGTATAACTTGAGTAGTACTATAGCCATCACATTATAACTATAGTATTACCACAGTCAACAGTACCATGATATTACTATAGTCCAGGCAACTGTACTGCTGTAGTTTGAATAACTATACTATCACTTTAGTACTACTACACTATGGTGGTGAAAATACCATCCATTTACTTTAGGCTAACTATAGCTTGGAATTATAGTAATGTTTTGAAGGGGCATACAATAAATAAAATTGATTCCACAATCAGATCATGAACATCGAAAATATGCAAGCAAATCCACCAAGAAAGTTAGGATGCTACTTTGATGAAGCCATTGAGCGCTGCACATTGATTATGGTTGAGAAAGAGGCTCAACATTAACAAGTGTACACAGATGACCAACGCCTATGACTTGCAAAATTGGGACATTTAATTCGTATTGGGCTGCTGTTATAACAGCTCTGATCCTGGATGAATGTCCCAAGTAGGCAGCGCATGATTATGGTGCAAGCGAAGTGCATGCGCAGTGAGCTACTGCAAGAGAACGAGAAATATGATTGTATAGAGATTTATGATTTGACAGCTTGGCAATAAACACCACAATCATAATTCAACACCACAGTCAAAGTATGATAATTTATTTGCAAAGTATAAGTACTTACTGTATATGTTTATCACTTCTAAAAGTATCCAGATTCAGGCGTCCATAATGCATATACATGCATTGCCCAGCAATAGTTTACACCGTGCTACCACAATCTGAGCATGAACACAAATGCATGCAAGCAAAAACCACCACCTGCTGATATGAAAAGATAGGTACCACTTTGATGAAGCCATGGAGAGCTGTGCATTGGTTATGCTTTTAATGTAGCAGTGGCTATACCTTTCTGCATGTAAATATATCACGATCATCATCTTCATCTTTGTCTTCGTCTCCTTTGGGAGTCTACAAACAGGTGAAGATGGACTGGTTCTCTTTATACCTCTTCAAAGTCAAATGTATAGGTTTTACCCTCAACAAAATTTTGATGCAGGGTGGTGCAAACTGAATAGTAAGCATGGAATTTTGCTCTAATACAATCTGGTAAAGAAGTAATTTGACATGTTTTGGGTATTTTTCACTGCTCCAAAAGTTCAACCTTTTTCCCGGACCCACTTGGAAACTATTGCTGCCTGACATCACACACGTCAAACTGAGACTTGACAACAACAGACTGAACAGAGCTTCTTCCTCTCACTCACGTGTCACTCTTTGATAAAACAAAAACAATAGTTTTTATCTGCATCATTAATTTAAAACAAGAGGCCTGTCGGCCTAGAGAGCTCTGCTGAGGATGAGTGAAATGTCCATGTCATAACTTAATTTCAGAAATTCTTGAAAGCTATTGCAATATGAACACATATGACACATTTGATAACCAGAATATAGTGTGAACCAGCTTGGTGTCTCAATTTATGTAGTATAACAATAGAACCAAATTGCAAATTCCAATCATTTATTTCAATCATCTTACCACCAAGCAATACTAACAACCAACAAATACCCCCCCCAGAGCAATATGATAATTTCAGTCATCCTCAGAGGAGCTCTCTAAGCCGACAGGCCTCTTGTTGAGATATTAATGAAAGACTGAAAAAATGAGCATAAACACTGATTTTCTTTAAGTCCAAAATGCTAAAATTCTCAAAAACCGGGATGTAGAATTTTCTAATTTTCCCAGGGGATATTCAGAATATCATAAGGAAGGCTCACAACAAATTAGGCAAAAAGCTATCCGACAGTTTTTGCGATATTAACCCTTTCGCAGGCAAATTTTGGCCCAGATGCATACCCCCACGGACGGATTAATTTTGGGTTTTTACCAAAATATGATTGTTATTCAAAATAACAATAAAATAACACCAAATCTCATAATAAGTTTCCCATAACTGATGTTTTTATGTTTTAATCCTCTCCAGAATCGCTAAAATCGTTTGGATCCAAGTCACTCCCGCTCTCTGGATATTCAAACTCATCGTCAGAGTCATTCAATAAAGCAAAAACTTCATCCACGTTGTATTTACGTTTAGAAACACGGCTAGAATGCCGGCTATTTTGTAATTGTCGATGCCATGTTCACATGTCCCACAATTTGACGGGAAGTAGTCTCGTATTTAGCGTTTTTAGGAAATCCCATGCCTCGTTCACGGCTAAAAATACAGTGCTGGGTGACCTGAGAGACAGCCAATGGTAATAAGTGTAACTAACAAAGGGAATTCCGCAATCGGGGAATTTAAAGAAGACTTTATAAAACACGTTGGTTAAAACGACAAAAATGTCGCTGTGCCTGCGAAAGGGTTAAGGAAAGACTGAAAAAATTAGCACAAACACTGATTTTCTAAGTCCAAAATGCTGAATTTCTCAAAAACTGGGGTGTAGAATTTTCTAATTTTTGCTGGGGACCATCAGAACATCATAAGAAAGGCTCACAGCAAATTAGACAAAAAGTTATCAGACAGTTTTTGAAATATTAATGAAAAACTGAAAAAATGAGCACCAACACTGATTTTCTGAGTCCAAAATGCTGAATTTCTCAAAAACTGGGATGTAGAATTTTCTAATTTTCACAGTGAATATTCAGAATATCATAAGGAAGGCTCGCCCCTAATTAGAAAGTAATTTATCTGACAGTTTTTGAGATATTCAAATTTGAAGTGAAAAGTTGATGCCGGACTGTCATGGTTTGGTGGCTTTGAGAGCTTTCTTTGCTGCTCTCGTCCGGGACGACATCGTTTTGTTCTCAATCGAATTCTTGGGCCAGCTGGCATTAATTGGGGGCGTCGCCTGGATTCTATTTAAGCCCTAGTTCCGCCTCAATTCCCTTGCTAGAGTATCAGTGCTACGTTTCGCACTTTAGCCGGTAAGGTCTCTAGTAAGAGAGCTCTTAGGGTTTAGCTGCATATTTGAAGAAGAGTTCTAGTTAGTAAGGAATCTTTCTGTGTGTTCCTCTTTCTGTTCGTCCTGTCGAGCTTGCTTTGCTTCCTTGCCTCGGACTACATCTTGGTCCGTTGGAAGCGCTATTCTCGCGGTTCTGTTTTGTTTGTTTGTCTCTCTCCCTTCTGCGTGTCCTCCTTTATTTCTGGCCAGTGCGTTTGGCGTCTCAAACTCACCACCCATCACACGAACGGACGGACGGAAGACTCGGCACTAGAAAAGCTCTGCTGACTGCTGACTATCGTCACAGCGGAGCTAAAAATCTAAATTTCTCTGAATTCCATCTCCTGTTTGTACTTTTTTTTTCTTCACATTTCTGCAGAATGCAATACAGGCTATAGGCTACTGCTTTTAGAACAGTCAAGCTTGGAAACACAAATCTGCATTGTTTCATGAGAATTTCATGAACGCAGTTATGCAAACTTAACATAAATTTTCCAGTCGTCTTTCTGATAACTCATTTGGTTAACTTTGATTGCATAGGCTTTCAGTGGTGTAGCCAGAACTGAAAATTAGTGGTTCCCAGAACATCCCAAAAATTCTCTCTCCATGCAATCTATCGGCGACTAAGTAACTGGCTAAATGCAGACCAGAAAAACAATTTACTCAAAAATAAGCCTATGCTTCACGAAAGAAAAACTGCTCTGAAACTTCCACGCTACCTTTTCTGCACATCAAGCAGTTAAACTTGCGCTTCATAGTTGTTTAAATGTAACCAATGTGTTCTTTTTTAATATAATTTAATAGCTATGACCAAAACAAACGGGAATAAACAAACGTTTTCTCTGAGAACGCTTGCAATCCCCCGAATATTGAATGTAAAAATAGTTTTTGCGACCCGCAAAAACTCCCAGCGCCATTTGAAATACCTCATCAGTATTTACAAGTATGCAAAAATAATGTCTTGCGAAAGCGGATGTGCGCGGTGGAACCAGAAATCAAGACAAGTTGGCTAACAGCAAAATGCCGCGGCCAAAGAAATATCTGACTGATTCGGCCCGTAAAAGTGCTGGAAAAGGCCAGGAGGAAGATCGATTGAAGACCAGGATAAATATAAAAGGCTAAAGTGATCGCTGGCAAACTTTTTAAGCCAGGTTTGGAGATATTTCCGATGAAGATGTGGCCAAACTTTTGCTGGATATGTAAGTAAACTTGATCCCTGGGGCAAAGTGCCCGATTTCCCTGTTTCCTAGCACTTTCAGATTGTTAATGTTCTTGAAATCGTCCCATATTTGTAACTATATATTCATTCATTATTTATAGTAATGAATTTCTAATGCATAAATGTAATTTATTTACGAGCAGTCAAATCTGATGACTGATCTGATGTGACTTTTCATGCAAATTGATCATGCATAAAAACCCTTTAACTGCCAGCTCAACCTTTTGGCTGAGCATATTTTGAGCCACTATTTCCAATTGGAAGATGTGTTGAACATAACAGATCAGATTTTTTTTTTTCAGAATTACAGACTGCAAATGATTATTGGAGAAGGCTTCATCAGGCTAAGTTCAACACATCTTTCAATTTAATACAGCGACTCAAACTGCACTTGACCAAAAGGGAGCAGGCGGTTAAAGGGTTAAGTAGTAGGCACATCGAAATGGCCATGGTCCAGCAGCCACAATGGCTGATCTTAACAGTCGAGTGATTGCTTTCCTTCGGAATTCATCCTTGTTAGGGGTCGAGGACGACATTAAAACTTACACAGAAATCTTTTCATTGGAGCAGCCTGGCAAATTATGCGAAAAAAAAGTTGAGGCTAGGGAACGAATTGGTTACCTTTATATTAAACTAGATATTGACTTTTTCTCACAAAAAGACATTATTGTATCCTCGGATGGAGTGTCCGGGGGTACTATGGATTTGCGGTCGTTGCGTGTCCGCGTCCTGGCCCAGAACTACCCCTTCATGAGGGAAACGATAGAAGATAGATGATAGTGATAGAAGAATAACAGTATCAATATCATGTCAAATTTTTGCTTCAGAAAACTGATTTTTCTTAACTACTAATTTAAATACCACTGGCCCTCTATAGATGAAGTGGTTGCCACAGAGGACAACGATTTTTTTCTGTCACAAGAGAGCATTTTTTGAATTGCTGGATAGATAGTATGCAAGTATATTGAGCAGTTTGCACATGAGGCTTAGCTGAAGAGTTTAATTCATGCAACTCTTGAAAAACAGGGTTGGGACTGAACTTGCCAATATTCTAAATCAGGGCTGCCCAACCCTGTTCCTGGAGAGCTACCATCCTGAAGGTCATCATTCCAACCAAAGCAAACCACACCTGCTTTCCCAGTTAGAGATCTTGACGAGCTGCTAATGAGCTGAATCAGGTATGTTGATATAGGGTTGGAGTAGAAACCTACAGGATGGTAGCTCTCCAGGAACAGGGTTGGGCAGCCCTGTTCTAAACTGTGTTCGAGGTCGGCTAGCTGGTGAATATTCAATAACTGATCCGGGTGTGCCATTTAGTGAGAGAATAGTGTAACTGCGTGGATAAATGGAGCAGCTCTATGTCCGCTGGCATCAACATCTGCACAGACGAGTTATGGATCGGACGGGAACGTATATATCTATATATATCACGAAGGTATTAACAGTCAACCCTCTTGGTTTTGACCAAGCTGGCTAGTCTTGTTTAGCCGGAGATAATGAAGGAGATGTGTTGACAAGAACAAATTGATTGGATAATTCAGATCGGGTGAATAGTGCCGCCATTCCAATTAATTGAATGTTAGGTAGCTAATGGTTGCTACCAGGCAGATGCTAGCCACCGATCAATTTAAATGCAAGAGACTGATTCCAAATGCATGAATGCCTGCCTAATTTCTTTAAGAGTGTAACCGCCGTCTTTGCTTAGCCAGCAGACTTAACATTTCCATACTCATTAAGTAGCTCGGTACTCGGTATTTTCAGACTTGACAGCAAAGACGGAAAATTTTAGCTTCCATCAATGGGTCTCACCGTCTAAACATCTTACGGCAACCACCTACCAATATGGCTGCTGATAATTGAGCACTCTTAAATTCCATGCATACCATGCATTCTAATGCCAAGAAGAGGCTTGACGAGCAAAACTAAGAATGGTTGCATCCCAATCAACGTTTCACCGTTGTATCTCGCAGTGCACTGGGGATACTAGATTGAATCTTATTTTTCATCATTTTCCGAAGGATTATCTTTGTAAGGTGAGATGAAGGGCCAGAACTACTGGGGTTCTATGATCGCGATACACGTTTCCAGTGGTTCTATTTAGTGAGGCATTAGCAATGGCCTGAGCAGGTCACGACTGAGAGTATAAGATACTGTTTATCACATGACTGAATTGCGCAATTTAATGGAAAACCATTGTAATTTCCATAAGCGCCGGAATAGTAATGCCATCATTCTGCTAACTTACACGGCGATCTATCACTTTGGCATTTGAACTAGCAACGGTTTGTATTGATCACTTTCACGTCATGAGTTGGGATATGGGAAAATAACTACAGCTAGCTACTTGATAAGAGAAAAATATGGAACACGTGCCAAATCGCAGTTCTCCTCCACTGTCAACTGAGTGGCTACCTAATGTTAGCTTGCTTGCTAACATACTGATGTTACATAATCGTTATGGAAAAGTAATTTGAGCACACGAGTTACGTAAACTTAGTTATGAGAGTGCGATATAGCTCGGCTGCAACAGTGCAAAGCCATACCAATTCAACCAACATTACACATGGCATTCAGTTTGGATAAATATTAACAGCATGACTTAACATGGAGTTATTTTGTTTTCTCACGCTCTCAGACAATACAATTTCCGCCAAAGTGATATGTACCAAAGGTAATATCAAAAATTTGTCTTGAGTTGAGCTATGAGAAAACTGCTATAGTTACGTGATGAAGAAAAATCAGGAACAAATGTCAAATCACATTTCTCTTCTACGGGCAAGCCATTGCAAACACAATGTAAACAAAGCCTGCGATCCAGTCGCGCGTCTCAAGCCTCGCTTTGGATAAAAATGAATATTCATGACCTGAATATTAAGAGTGGTCAATACTGAGCACAGAGAGCATGCGCTAAGGGCAACGCCCGCTTTAGGAGACCGGAACAACGACAAAAAATCCCATTCATTTTTCATTGTTTCACAATCTTGTTAGTAAGGAAGATCTTTGTTAAAAATACTTCCTGTCATGCCACCATGAACGTCTGTCCGTGTAAAGAAGCGTAGAGGCAGGGACTGTCAAATTGTCCTCTCGCCATCTCGCCTGTTTACTTGAGTGATGATTACAGTTGTGGTCCATATTTTGGAGTTACAGGGGAGCTTGAGGTGGTATAAATTTGGCTAAGGTTATAAGGTGAGACTTTTCTTTCAATTCATTTTTGATTGTATCAGTATGGCTTATGATAGCATTTCGGCGAGCTTATGATAGCTAGTATACGACTTCATGACTCAATAAATTCTTCACTGCTTGTAAAACTCGCTCTGTTTGTACATTTTTCACTTTACCTTGAGATGTGTACTCAGACATTGCAGGGAAAGTAGTCGCTACAGTCGGATGTTAAAAGTCATTGAGGAAGCGCGAGGACCGAGGCAATTGCACCAGGGTTGCAGCAACTATGAAATGAGATTAGGGGGTTCGCTAGCTGGGTCAGTTATGTTGGGCCTAAAGCCATGTTTTTTAGGGGACCAAGCACAAAGTGCTGGAACCCTATTGTGTTTGTTCTGATTTTTATACATATTTTTTTATTAGGGGTCCAAGCAGTAAGTGCAGGAACCCTATTGTATCTGTTCTGATTTTTAGGAGTGCAAGCACCAAGGGCTGGAACCCTATTGTTTTTGTTCTGATTAAATTATTAGGGGTCCAAGCACAACCATTAGGTGATTAAGGCAATTAAGGTGGTTTCGGGCTCGTTGGAAACATCAGAGCCTATAGAATCAAATGGCCACCACAACGTCTCACTGACAGCATCACAAGCCGATCACAGAGAGGAAAATTCAATTCGATCAAGCAGAATGCTCAGCAGCTGACATCCTTTGAAGCAGTGCCCCAGAAAAAACATGCATGGAGACTGGAAGATCTAGCTTCCATATAACACGGACACATTGGGCTGATGATAGCAAGTGATATGATAGCTACTTTAAGAAAGATATCGAGGCTCTAGAAAAAGTTCAGAGAAGAGCCACGAAGCTAATTCTGGGTATAAAAGATGAAAGCTATGAGAAGAGGCTGAAGATCCTTAATCTCTTTAGTCTTAGGAAAAGGAGACTTAGGGGTGATCTGATTGAGGTCTTTAAATACATTAAAGGGATTATCAAAGTGAATTATGTAGGATTCCTTCGACCAAGTGTTGTTAGTAGAACTCGGGGTCACAAATGGAAGTTTACCAAAGGTAAATTTAGCACTGATATTCGGTAATATTTCTTCACCGAAAGAGTAATTTCAATGTGGAATAGCTTGCCTGACCATATTGTTGAGGCAGAGACCTTGGGAGTTTTCAAGAGCAGGCTTGACTTAAAGCTAGATACCACTGAGTCATTGAGTATCTGAAGTGATATATTCACAATAGTAAAAAGAAACTGGTGAGCCTAGTTGGGCTGATTGGCCTGTTCTCGCCATTCATGTTATGTTATGTTATGTTAAGTGCAGATTTACCCTCAAACAGTTTTTTATTACAAAATATCACATTTTTTTCCTGTTAAGAGGATATACCGCATGACGATGTTGCAATTAGGAAACATGCTGTATTTGTGATGCGTAATGATCACCCCTGGTACCAGTTCGAGTTTAAGAGGTTAAAAGCACTTGAGGCTGGGGTCAACAAATAGAAGTCAGGGGGGTGCATTTTACGGCAGCCCTTGCTTTTGGCTTGCCGTGAATTTCACCCCTTGTCTAACATCGACTAGGAAAGTACGACATTAATGAAATTCACTCTGGTAATGTGCATTAGTCCGCTATGCACACTGTTTAATAACCCTTGATGCTGGGGCCAACAGAAAAAAAATCCAGAAGGGTGCATTTCACGGCAGTCCTTATTTTTCGCTTGCCGTGAATCGCACCTCCTGTCTAACTCAGATGCAGGAAGTGCTACATACATTAAATGTACTCTGGTTACTAGTATTAGCCACTTATGCACACCGGTAAAGGGACTTAATTCTGAAGCCTACACAAAAAAAAAAAACTGGGGGGGTGCATTTCACACCAGCCCTTGTTTTTTGGTTGCCATGAATTGCACTTCTTATTGTACCTTGACTAGGAAAGCGCTATATGCATGAAATTCACTCTGGTGAAATGTACCAACCCCCTATGAA
Source organism: Gymnothorax javanicus (assembly GCA_029692085.1). Classification (NCBI taxonomy): domain Eukaryota; kingdom Metazoa; phylum Chordata; class Actinopteri; order Anguilliformes; family Muraenidae; genus Gymnothorax; species Gymnothorax javanicus. The sequence goes on along the minus strand of CM056193.1, from coordinate 123,178,084 downwards.
CACTGTTAAAAGCACTTGATGATGAGGTCAACATTCAGTGGAGTGCATTTTGCAGCAGCCCTTATTTTCGGCTTGCCATGAATCAAAACACGTGTAACTCATTCTCGGAAGGAAATGATGGTAATGCAACTTAGCTGACTTCATTAGCTCAGCTATATGGCTATATATTTCCACAAAAAGCACAGTGGAATAAGAAGGTTAGCAATAAGATTAATTTGCGTTCATCATTATTTGTATTACGTGGCTTAAGGATAGTATATTACAAAGCGATGACAATAGTTATCAGGGGCGGATCAAGTACCTACGGGGGGGGGTCCAAAAGAGAGGCAGGGGTCTAGGGGCTGCCCAGGCCCCAGTGCCATTCAGGGGCAATGCCCTGGTGAAGGGTCCCCCCAGAGGCTGATGATATTTTAACTTCAAGAGGTACGTTGGCAGCTCTCCTGGTGTCTATTTACCATGCATACATGTGTGAATTCATCCAATATTTTTCACAGCATTTTCACCTTTGACAGAACAACATGCTGTTTCATGTTAAATCATACTAGTATGACACTGTTATCTTTTCAAAAAAGTACTCTCTCCATGATACACAATTGAACAGGAAGAAACAGACAAAAATATAATTACAGTAATTTACATATGAAAACAGACGGCGAGGGATAGAAGGAGAATCCAGAATTCCTTCGAAGGAAATTCTTTGAAATTTGGTGCATACAGAAACCTGAACTTTAATATGCAACTCCAGCAGGCGTTCTTCTCCTTAAATTCCTCTCTAGTCCAGAGCTTTCTTTCCCACTCCGGCTTGTGTTCTTTTCTTTTCTTTTTCCTCAAACAATATATCAACGGAGACTATTTACAGGCTTCTGATTGGCTCTGGCACCGAAGTCGATTTACCTCTTCATCATCTATCAGAAGGATGAAAACAATGCATACCAGCCAATCAGCTTCTCAGGAGGGCATGCACACTTTAGGCAGAGGGAGGCACTGACCCTTCAATGTTTGGTCATTTTCTACGCAATCACTCCCACACCATGTCACAAGTGAGTCTTGGCAACAAGCTCAAAGTTTAAAACAGAAGAGGTTTTAAGAAAACTGTTTATAAAGGTGGACTAACTGAATGGCTTGCTTATTGCTCATGTCAAGGTGGCTAGACTGCGTTATACTGCTATGTATGCGATCACATATTACTTTACTCTCGATACAGCCATCTACCCAGCTAGCTAATGTTAAATAAGGAAGATCTTTGCAAAGTCCTCATATTTACGCACTATGATTTGGCTTTTGCTCTAACTTTATGAAAGCAGCTTGCTGTTATAGACATGAGCTAATCTGATATGTTTTGCGGCACTATTATATGTCCCAACTATACTTTCAGTTTTTTGGGACTGTAGCTAGCTAGCTAGCTCAAGAGCAGTCACTGTCACAGCTGGCTTGTGAAGTTTGTGAAGGGCAAAAACCACTTTCAACGCGATCACACCCCCACCATGTTACAAGTGAGTCTCTGCAACAAGACTGGAGTTGAAAACAAAAGCAAAAAGAAAACTTAATAAAAGTGGACTTACTAAACAGCTTGCTTATTTATGATGTCACTGTGACTAGACTGCTTCATACTGCTATGTATTCAATTGCGTATTATGTTCCAATTTATATTATACAGCCATCTAGCCAGCTAGCCAGCGTTAACTAAGGAAAGTCTTTGTAAATATTCATGATATTTAAGTGATCTGATTTGACTTTTGCAGTAACATCACAAACATAACTAACTGCAGTAGGCATGAATGCAGCTTTTTTTTTTTTTTTTTTTTTTTTTTTTTTTTTTTAAGAGTGGGGTTTCAGAACCTCTGGACCCCCCAAATCTGCCCCTGGTCATTTACTTTCTGTATTTCCCTGGCTAAAATTTTGAATATAAAACAGTGTATTTCCCTTTGATTAGTTGCAAAATTAAAGCAAACTTCACTTTTCTTTCAAATCACACCAGCCAGCATTTTATTCATAATAGAACAGAGATAACATAGCAAGTGTTGAAACTGAGAAATTTTACAATTTTATCCACAAAATGAGCTCATTTCAAATTTGATGGCTGCTACAGGTCTCAAAAAGTTGGGACAGGGGCCTGTTTACCATAGTGTAGCATCCCTTCTTTTTAACACAGAGTGGAGGCGTCTGGGCATTGAGGAGACAAGTTTCTTGAATTAAGCCATTGGAATTTGATCCCACTCTTATTTAATATAGGCTTCCAGCTGCTGGAGAGTTTTGGGTCTCCTTTGACAGACTTTTTGTTTAATTATGCGCCAAATGTTCTCAATCGGTGAAAGATCAGGACTGCAGGCAGGCCAGTTCAGCACATAGACTCTTCTACTATGAAGCCGTGCTGTTGTAATAGCTGCAGTATGTGGTTTTGCATTGTCCTGCTGAAATACACAAGGCCTTCCCTGAAATAGATGTCATCTGAAGGGGAGCATATGTTGCTCTAAAACCTTTATATACCTTTCAGCATTCATGGTGCTTTTTAAAACATGCAAGTGTCCCACACCATATGCACTAATGCATCCCCATACCGTCAGAGATGCTGGCTTTTGAACTGGACGCTGATAACAGGAGGGGTGGTCTTTCTCCTCTTTAGCCGAGAGGACACAACGCCCATGATTTCCAACAAGAATGTCAAATTTGGACTCGTCTGACCGCAGGACGCTTTGCCACTTTGCTACAGTCCATTTTAAATGAGCCTTGGCCCACAGAACACAGCGGCACTTTTGGATCATGCTCAACAATGGCTTCCTTTTTGCATGATTGAGTTTTAGGTGGCATCTGTGGATGGCACGACGGACTGTGTATACAGACAGTGGTTTCTTGAAGTATTCCTGGGCCCATTTAGTTATGTCAATGACAGAATCATGCCGGTGAGTGATCCAGTGACGTCTGAGGGCCTGAAGATCACCGTCATCCAGTAAAGGTCTTCGGCCTTGTCCCTTACGCACAGAGATTTTTCCAGTTCCTCTGAATCTTTTGATGATGTTATGCAGTGTCAATGATGAGACCTTCAAAGCCTTTGCAATTTGACATTGAGGAACATTGTTTTTAAAAGTATTCCCCAATTTTTTTTACGCAAGCCTTCACAAGTTGGAGAGCCTCTGGCCATCTTTACATCTGAGAGACTCAGCCTCTCTTAGACATCCCTTTTATAGCCAATCATGTTACACACCTGATGCCAGTTAACTTAATTACTTGCTAAATGTTCTTTCAGCTGATTCTCTTATATATTAATTGCTTTTTCAGCCCTTTTTTTTTGCGTGTCCCAACTTTTTTTGAGACCTGTTGTAGCCAGAAAATTTGAAATAAGCTCATTTTGTGGATAAAAACATAAAATGTCTCAGTTTCGAAATTTTAAATGTCATCTATGTTCTATTGTAAATAACATATTGGCTCATGTGATCTGAAAGTCACTGCATTTTGATTTTATTTACAATTTACCCTTTGTCCCAACTATTTCGGAATTGGGGTTGTAAATGATGTGCTTGCGGTCCTGCGAAGGGGTGTATTCTATGGCAGGGGTGCATTCTACTGCACAACACTAGATAACTGTAAAAGTCAAGCTCTATTTGTGGACATTTGCATGTCGTTTCCTGGAGGAGCTAGGATGGGGTTGGAGGCTTGTACAAGAATGCTCAGTTTTGCCTTGATTGGGACGTATCAAGGAAAGGTGTGCAGAACCTGGCGTGAGCTTGCTTTGATTCATGTGGAGGTGCCTTTATGTATGCAGTTTCCCAGTGTTCTAGGAACCCGATCATCTAGAATGAAAGCTACGCAGTGTTTGATACATGATGCCCCAGATAACTGTGTTGACACATTTACTTTCTTTGTAAATCGGTGATACGCATGTCATTGGTGCAGTGCTAGGTCCACCACGTCATAACACTGACATGGCTGTTTGTACAGTCAACATGTGGCCGGGCCATGTAATTTTTTTTATTTTTTTTCCAGGCGAGTACAGGGCTAATTACTACAAATAATAATAATAATAATAATAATAATAATAATAATAATAAATAATAATAATAATAATAATAATACATTTTATTTAAAAGGCGCCTTTCAAAACACTCAAGGACACCGAACATGACACAATATTAAGAACAAACAGTAATAAAAGGAAAACACGAAAGAAAATAAAAACAATGATAAATTACAATAGCAGCAATAGAAATAACAACCAAAAATGATAAATAAAGAAAACAATGATCCATAATATACTACCAATTAAAAAGGAGTAGGCAAGTCTAAAAAGGTGGGTTTTGAGCCGAGATTTGAATAAGGACAGAGAATCGGAATCACGGATGAATTGTGGGAGAGAGTTCCATAGACGAGGAGCTGTACGGGAGAAGGCTCTGGACCCCATGGTAACTAAACGGGCGGGAGGTGTGATGAGAAGCATGGACGAGGAGGAGCGAAGAGTACGGGAGGGTGTGTAGATGCAAAGGAGATCAGAGATGTAAGGAGGTGCCAAGTTGTGGAGAGCTTTGAAGGTGAGGAGGAGAATCTTGAAATCAATACGGAATTTGATAGGGAGCCAGTGAAGTTGTTGCAGAACGGGTGTGATATGATCAGTAGCGGTGGTTCTAGTGATGGTCCGGGCAGCTGCATTCTGGACAAGTTGAAGTTTCTGAGTGACCCTTTGAGGGAGACCGGAGAGGAGGGAGTTACAATAATCTAAACGGGAGGTGACAAGTGCATTGACAAGGATGGCAGTGCTGGTGGGAGTGAGCGACGGACGGAGACGATTAATGTTTCGCAGATGAAAGTATGCAGACCTAGCAATGTTATTGACATGTGATTCAAAAGATAGAGTGCTGTCGAGGATGACACCCAGACTCTTGACTTGGGAGGAAGGAGAAACTGCGGAGTTGTCAATTGTAAGTGTAAAGCTGTCAGATTTATTTAGGGTGGACTTGGTGCCAACAAGGAGAAATTCTGTTTTAGCGGAGTTTAATTTGAGGAAGTTTTGACTAAACCAGGATTTGATTTCAAAAAGGCAGAAAGGGAAGATGGTAGAAGGATGGTGTTGGGCTTAGTGGAGAGGTAGAGCTGGGTGTCATCCGCATAGCAATGAAAATGTATACCAAATTTCCTAAAAATGTGACCAAGTGGGAGGAGATAGATGATGAAGAGGAGGGGACCCAGAACAGAACCCTGAGGTACACCGGTGGTGACAGGGGAGAGCTGTGATTTGAATTTTTTGAGTTGAACAAACTGGTGTCTGTCGGAGAGATAAGATCTGAACCAGGTGAGTGACGTGCCAGTGAAACCAATAGAAGATAATCTGTCAAGGAGAATGTGATGAGAGATGGTATCAAATGCTGCCCTGAGGTCGAGAAGGATTAGTAATGACAGGAGTCCAGAGTCTGAGGCGATCAAGAGGTCATTAATGATTTTAACTAGGGCTGTCTCAGTGCTGTGAAGGGGACGGAAACCCGATTGAAATTCTTCAAACAGATTATTGTTGGAGAGGTGAGTGGGACCTGGGCTGCAACTATTCTTTCGAGTGTTTTAGATAAGAAGGGTAAATTAGAGATGGGACGGAAATTATTTAGATTGTTAGGGTCTGAACCGGGTTTCTTGAGGATAGGGGTTATAGCAGCAGTTTTGAGCGAAGATGGAACAAGACCAAAGGAGAGAGAGGAGTGAATTATAGAAGTTATTAAAGACGACAGTGATGGTAAACACAATTTAACCAGGTGTGTAGGAAGTGGATCCAACTGACAGGTAGAAGATTTGGATTTGTGAATAAGACTACATATTTCTGTTGCAGAAGGAAGTTGAAAACTGGAGAAAGGAGAGAAGGAAGGATTATGGGAGGAGATAGAAGGACTAAAGGTGGAGGGATTCACAGAAGAAGACAGCTGTTGGTGGATAGTGACAATTTTTGCATTAAAAAAGTCCATAAAGTTATTGCAGTAGTCAACGGAATACATGTGAGGTGGAAGAATGTCTGGTGGCCGTAGGATGGTTTTGACAGAGGAAAAGAGTGCCCTGGTGTTCCCTGTGTTAGAGCCAATTAGTTTGGCATAGTAATCTGATTTGGCCCTGGAAAGAGAATCTTTGTAAATTTTTAAATGATCATAAAAGATGTTTTTGTGTATAGTGAGTCCAGTTTTTTTAAACAGGCGTTCCAGACGATGACCTTTGGCTTTGAGGTGGCGGGGATCTTGGGTAAACCAGGGGGCAGAGTGGGCAAAGTGAACAGTGCGAGTCTTTAGTGGGGCAAGATCATCCAAAATGGCACTAAGACTGCTGTTATAGTGAAAAACCAGATTGTCTGGGGAAGATAGATTGTTGTGATTGGGGAGGCTGTCCAGTTTGTTTGAGAGTGCATAAGGGTCTATATTCTTGATATTACGAAAGGAAATGGAGCGAGAAGGGTGAAATCTGGAAACTTGTATGTTGACATTAAAAGACACCAGTTTATGGTCAGATATGGATAAATTGGATGCAGTACAATGAAGAGGGGTTAAACTCAAACAGCAGACAAGATCAAGAATGTAGCCTTTGGAATGAGTGGGGAAGTCAATGAATTGTAGAAAACCAAAACTGTCAAGGCAAGATGTAAAATCCCTAGTGAGTGTGTTTGTAGTGTTATCCATATGTACATTAAAATCTCCGAGCAGAATAACATTAGGAGACATGGAGCTGATGAGGGTAACAAAGGCAGAGAATTCATTTAAAAATTTAGTACTACTCTTAGGCGGACGGTAGACAACTGCTAAAATAGTGGGGATAGGCCCGTTTATCTGTAATGCAACAAATGAAACATGCAGGGGCAAAGTCACTGAGGATACCTGCCACCTCTCGTTGTAAAGTATCGCGAGACCGCCGCCCCTACCAGTAGCGCCAGGTTGACAGGTGTAAGCAAACCCAGGTGGAGTTGTTTCATTGAGCTGAGCAAAGTCATTAGGCTGCTGCCAAGTTTCAGTTAAACATAAAAAGTCGAACTTACGATCACTGATGAGATCGTTGAGTAGAGGACCTTTGTTGGAGAGTGAACGGACGTTAAGCAATCCGAAAGAGAGACTGTTTACAGCTGGTTTGGCGCTAACTGACCTAGCCAGGTGGGCTAGCGCACAATAGTTCGAAGTGCGTCCAGGTTTCACTGCCAGACGCCGATGGGAAGACCAGAAGGACCGTACAGGTTTACTGTCATCATAGTTGAAGTTTCGCCGGGACCCTCGGTGGATGTATTTCCTTCGATGGTGACGGGAAATATCCGGGTGAAGATGGAGTGCCAGAGGAGGTTCGGTGAAGTGAAGTCGAAATTGAAAGAGTTCAGCTGCTGTATATTGCAGAAGTGATGTCACCGGGTGGAATATGCAGGATATGATGATCCAGGAGCATGTAAGCCAGATCACAGGCTTGTTGACCCGCATTACTGCTCCGCGATTCAAGGGCACGTCAGAAAGATCCTGAGGAGACGAAGAACTTTGCAGTAGAACGCCAGGCAGGTAAGATGTCAGAATGACAAAACTTTGTGCATCAAGTTTAACTACCGAACAAATCTCAGGCGGGAATTGCCAGCGAAGTAGACTAAAGTTGTCGAGTTGTCAATAGACTGGTTGTCAGACCAGAAACAACAGCAAAAAGAAAAGCAGCAGATCTCTCCGAGAGCAGCGGCAGCCAAATGCGCCAGCGTTCACTCCGGAAACTCGACGCTCTGGAAACTCGAGTAGGCATGCCTATGGGCTAATTACCATAAATGAGCATGTCTCTACCACAATTGCCGGATTGGGCACGTGCTATTGCAATGCGCAGTCGCGCACC